>JAGSMX010000012.1:1212500-1827500 GCA_029286785.1 Meandrusa payeni
TATCGACCAATGAGCTGTTAAATTGACACCAAATTTTAACAAACGTTGAACTCAAAACTTTTACTAGCGTTAAGGACGTTCACCGATTGAACGTTTATAGCAAACAACTAGCACAAGGGAACTCCAAAAGGAACCTTGTTTTTTTTAAGATGAAGCTGATTAATAGGAAGGATGGCTCAGTTTCACCGTGTATTGAATGAAGAATGGTATCCGAAATTTAGTTTAGGACACCTGGGTTTGAGCCATTACTCTATTCGCTATTGAATTCTGATTATCTCAGTTACTTCAGTCAGATATGTAGGAATCATTGCCGGAGTCGTTATAATGTTAGTTATAGTATTTTGTGTTGGGGACGCACGAGAGTTCTGAGTTACCTCTTTTTACTCCTCACCGGGATGCTTGTATAAGGGCCTCGAACGTACACACCCGGACACTGAACTACCACGGCTCTGAACAGCGAGCAAATAAAGAAAAAAGTCGAGCAAACTAGTCCAGTCTTTTGCTTTACGAATTTTGAAAGACGAACTCTTAATTCGTATTTGAGGGATGTACGATGACATATAACAGTTGATCATCTGAGTATACTGTAAGATCAATTTCACCACCTTGCTAATTTGTCCAAAACTAATATTTATATTAATTAATTCAACCCCTAGCGTACTAACTCATCAGGGTTAGTTCTCGTTGCGACATTTCGGTGTTGCATCGAACCGGCAGTTCTTATCGCAAGGATATAAAGGCGACAGTCGTGTCTATCCTTAGTGTAGGGATAATGGTGCATGTCGTTAATATCATACGCAAACAAACAGTTAAATATTTTTATGAGAGATTGCTCGTAAAAGTTGATTGAAAGCGCGTATTATAAGCTTTAATAGGTGAAGTTATTGGGGTCCATAGTTGTGATGGGCGTATAGACATATATGTCTGCTTTAATAAAGGTATGCTATCAAGTTTCTCAGTGCCAGGACAGCACTAAATTTCCAATTTGTGGTACCATGTAGTGTGGTAGACTTAAGTTATTTATATTAGACTTGAGTAAATTATAGTTTTAGATTCTTTTCCTAAGTGATTCTATACTGTGTATACAGGAGACTCGTAACACAAGGAAACTTAGTTTCAGTTCCTGTCCCATATTTACTTAAATGATTTGAAAACCTAACAAATTATTTGTACTTATTTTACTTTATACTAAAACCTTCCTCGAGAACCACTCTAGCCAATGATGAGCACAGCATGAAAATCAGTGTAGTAGTTATTGAGTTTATTGCGAATTGACACACAGACAGAGAGACGCGACTTTGTTTTATACCATACTAGCGTACCCAGCCCGCATCGCTGGGCTAAATCTTCAAGATCCTTACTAAATATACACAACGCATGTGTCACAATTTGGGTTATAAAACAATAGAATATCATCATAGTAAATAAAAGTTGTATTTGACAGTTCAATAAGAGAAATGCTCCGATCGTCACCAAACTTTGCACGATTACTCGTCAGGTCAATCTGAAGATTCCCTAAGAGTATTCATTGAAATCGGTCCAGCCGTTTCGGAGCTTATACGGATCAAACACACACACATTCTCTTTATATCTATAGATAGTGATACTCAGATAGAGTTTCCTTTGTGCTAATTACCCGGATTGCATTGCATATTTTAGAATATTAGTATGCGGCGGAAGGCTTTCTACGTAATGCTCTATTCATAAAACAACAACTTTTTCAACATACCTATGTAGCAAAAAACTGATAAAAAATTTAAATTACCTAGGTAAAGAATAAGGTACAGGCAATATACTGGCAGTACTGGCCGAAATTCGGGCGGGACTTTTTAAAAATAAGACACTATTTACGACACTATTTTGTTTTCCTATTCATTATTAATTTTGCTGCAAACTGGTATTAACAATCTTATCTTATTTTATCTGTAAAAGTGTAACTGTGTTTTTGTTTGATGTTTTAACAATAGTACTACTGGTAAAGTCCCGGATCATGAGATAGCACTGCAGGCCACACACCCGTCAAGAACATATAAATACATGTCATAACGTTTTAATATCGAATTATCTCACCTACCGTACAAATCGATACAGTATAGCTATTGTTTGCGCAACACAGGAGCATGGGAATTCGAACCTATGCCCACACGGGAACATGCCATCACACAACAATGCCCACCCCTTCCCTTACAAGAATTTATTAACTGGTTCCACATAATACGTATTTAAAATACATGTGTCCGCGCTTACTTGAATACATTATTGATATTATATGATAGTTTATTTTACTACATTGTATTGAGTAAGAAAACATTTCCCCGCTTTGTCGTCGGAAGGGTTAGAACTTGGGACTAACGCTTTCTGACAGCCGGGTGTCGGTGGACGGGAAATGGGACAAAACAAATTGCTTGGGATTTTGGTCTGAGTCGTTAGTACGGGTCATCGGCCCCCGATGCGATTTGGGCAGCTTTTGACGGCCGTACGTCAGTTATTATTAGCTTCCTTGATTGACAAGCTCGCTCGGAGAACTGGGTCAGTCAAGTTATTTCAGCTTCAAGTTAATCCTATGGTCTACGCAAAATGCGTTCGAAGACCTCCGAACGAGTAACCCAATTGATGCATTTCTTGTTGTGCAATGTTTTATTTGCCTAATGGATTGTAACATTGTCTGAGTTGTTCTTTTTCAACCGACTTCAAAATCTGTATTTTTTCTTGTTAATGTTTGTTACCTCATAACTTAGGACTGGGTGAACCGATTTTGATGATTCTTTTTTCATTCAGGCTTGTGCTTTCCGTGTAGTCCCAATTTGGTCCAATTCTAACAATGGCATCCATGAGAAGAATCTCTGAAAGACACGCTAAAATATCTTAATATCTGGCTAACGGATTTCGATGATTCATTCTTTATTACAAAGGATGTACTTTAAGGTTAATTTGGTGGAGTTTGGTTCTGATTAATTCTATTTCGTAATATATGATATGAAATCCATTTTTTTAATCGTTTATATACGTGTAAATTTCACTTTAGGTGTTGATGTCAACCGTTGAAGTAAGCTTAAGACGATCGGTTACCCGAGCTTGTGCAAACACTTTTGTTTCACCATGAAGTCATTGCCAGTGTTCCCATTGTATCTTCGTGCTGAGCGCATTTTTGTCAAATCCATTGTTGGCACAGACATTGAGACGTACGTCAGCATAATGATCGAAATTAAGTGTCCATTGTTGTTTAGTTTGCGCGGAGTGTCGCGTTTGTTGTCAATTTGTATCGTTTAATCTTTCCTCGTTAATCTTGCGATGGGATTGTTGTGCCGTTCTAGTTTCGGTGTCGAACTCCGTGAGTGTTTACTATATGTTGTAATGAAATATTTTAATATATACTATAAACTTTATATGTTTAATTTAATAATATATTTATTTACAAAAATATGATGTACATCTAATAGTATTTATTGTATATAATATGTAAATAACGTAATAACTGTTTATACACGTATTTTATTTATTGTGTTACGTATTTATTATTAGACTGCATTAATGCCATGTAAAGGTAGTATAGCACACGCACGACCTGGGCACTACTAAAAATCAGCGCTGTGGCAGCCTTGCGACAGTCCTATTTGTCCGTCACTCCCTTTAATGGTATTCTGTTTATTTTTCTATCTTTTTTAATGTGTGTTATATTATGATGCCAATAAATGAAATGAAATAATATTTATATATTAATTCATTCTATGTGGATGTATGTTATTATATTTTATACACGTCATTTGTGTATGTGTATGAAATATAATAGAAGGAATTTAGCCGCTTAAGCTGCATTACTTAACATACTAACAGACAATAAATCAACAAATACCCAATTTCACAAACGGTCTATAGCGTCTTAAAAAATCCGAAGTTCACAGATCCATGATTATCACTTGGACTTCCAAGAAAACAAAAGCTACCAATCTTACTCACAAACGAGACCCAATTCCATGTTTGTCTGTCCGCTTAGCACCGCCGGTCAGTGTATTGTTCTGCAAACAGCGCCGCCGGCCCAGCCTAGCTTGTTTCTGGCAGACGATAATTAATGGAATAAAGAGAAAAATTAGATCGACAGTGGCTTAGCTTCTGTTGTTTGACATAGACTACGTCATAGTGTAGACGCGGAAGAAATCTTATTTACATGTAGACACAAAACAAATTAGTAGTTACAAGGGATAACCACATTGCTATATAGTACCTACAAAATTTAAATAAATTTTTGGAAACAAGAAACCGAAAACGAGCGAACGTACGTTCGAACTGTCGATAAAACCTTGCGTTGAAAGCTTAACTACTTTTTCTAGGCTTTGTAGTAGTTACAAGAATTATTGGTATTTAAAAACCATATCTTTTCATTATTTTAGCGTAAGCGTGTAGCGTTTTATTCTAACGTAAGCTCGGCTATACTTCATGCAGAAAAAGCGGCAATAGCCTAATGGTTTAGGGTACGGTCTGCGAATCGTAAGGTTGTAGGTTCGAATCCACCATTCGACTATTGACGTGAACCATCTCCTAGCATAAGCTTAAGCTTAGTTGGAATGGTTAACAAGAATGTTAATTATATTTCTAAAAAAAAAGAAATATTGCTAGCTTTCTTTTTTTAAAAAAAAATGAAAAAAGAAGATTAGATCTGCTCAGGTTGTGTTAATATATTGCTATATTTTACAGGTCCTACAATATATCTCTGCCAACTCTAGTGGGTAGGTTGATTATATACAATAAATAATATAAATTTAAATAATATTTTATTAAAGTAATAGAAATTGAAACATATATAGGTTTTATGTATAAATATTTAAAATGCCGGAAAGATCAAGCGATATTTTAACTCTTTCAACTTTAACAGCAGATGTCTTAACTTAATTTTAAATGTCTTTACGGTCCCATATAGACCTTATAGACAAAGAGTTATTCCACCATTTGGTATCTAGGTATCTGAAATTGCCAGGATCGCAGACCGATTTTGAGAAAATTGTAAAATACAATTTTCAACTGTAATAAAAGGCTACCATTTTCCACTATTGAGTGACACAAGAACTTGATTATTGCTGAATTGTCACACTTGAGCACAGATAATACAAAGTCTTTATTTCAGATACGAATGTCAACGAGACCGCACCGAAACAAACACGACCACGTTGAAGTCGAGGTCCTTCCTTTCGAGCGAAATACAGGGAATTTCAGAGAGGACTCTGGTTAAAAGTGTTAATTTGGTCAAATAATGATCATAGCTCCACTTAGTAGGTGTGTGACGCTTCTCAGAAGGATATTGTGGGCAGTTTATGAAAATAAAAGAGACTTCTGTAGTACGCGCCGGTGTCGGCACAGCGAATCTGTTGAGTGGATTGCAATGTTTTTATTTTGAATAATCACTTAAACATTAAAGTGTAATAACATTAGTACTTAAGTAGTATCAGTTCGGAAAAACGACGATGAAAGCTAAGTCAATAGTTCAGATGTACTATGCAAACATTTTGTAGCAATAAAAATGGAATTTAGAGTTATCTTCTAATAAACGAGCGTGCAAATTAGCGAATGGAATATTTCCAAATTTATGGACGTGAATGATATATGGGATAAAAAAATCTTCGGTATGTAATGTTAGGGATATGTATTTAAAAAAAAAAGGCACTGCGACATATAGTAGTTATGTGACTATATTTTAAAATAATAAATACACTACAAATATTAAAAAAATGTATTTATTATTTTACAAAATCATTGGCTTACGAATTATACATTTGCCGGACACGTATCCGAGTTATAAGCCTTCATAGATTTAAATTATAATTTTTTTTCAGTAATATTTAAAAATAATTTATAGATATAAAAAACAAAACACAGAAGTTACGTTTTAAAGATGTAATAACTCCACAATAGCTTTGTGCTCACAAGCAATGTTCCTGGCATAGTCCATTACCTAAACAAACCGGGGTGTGTAGTGGCACCACTTTACACCCACGTGGGGCTGTTTGCTCGTCCACTCCCCCGCACTGCGACTACCCACAATAACAATATCGAAGGCATATTTATAGCTTATAAAGACACTCCCGGTTTGCATTAATAGTTTTATATAAAGTTACACCCTATATATCTATGTGCCAGTGTCGGTTATATGCCTGCGTAAAGAGAGTATGAGCGGACTATATACGCGGCCCAAATACGGTTTGACATACTTCACATTTTTAGAAAATTTTCTAACACATTTAGTTTTCCTCACAATGTTATCTTTTACCGTCGAGCGCGGGGTAACCAGCGAACTTGCAAACTTAAAATTGCAACAAACAAATTCTTTGGTTCCGGCAACAGGGATCAAAGTCGGATTGCCAGAATACTATGCAACTTGAAGCGACCATCTTTTTTTTTAAAAAAAAATTGTAATAATGTATAAAATGTGCTAACAATTTTTTTCTCACAAATATTATTAATATTCTTGTTAACTAACTATTCCAAATAAGCTTAGGCCTGTGTTAAGAGATGGTTCTCGTCAATAGTCGGATGGTGGATTCGAACCCACAACCTTTCATTTCGCAGACTGTACCCTAAACCATTAGGCTATTGATGCTTCAAACCTTTACACTGAGAAATTATATTAATATTGGAATGAAATTGTTGCATATTTACCAAGTACAGTCTATTAAATTAGATGTCATCGCCTTCCTTCCGCCTACCTTCGTGTAAAGAGTCGGATTAATAGCGTACTTACTAATCAACTTGAGGTGACCGCCCGGACACTAAGCTGCCACGGCTCTGAAAGTCTACAATGAGTAAAATTACACAAGTATACGGTGAATCTTTATCAGGTTTTGGACAATGATGCCACCGCTCACCTACCATGACCTCATCTCTTTTTTAATTTTTAAAAACAAAGTGGCTTACGGCTCACCTGACCTTAAGTGATCACCGTAGCCCATGCCCATGCCCAAAATCCACGACACAAGAGGAGCTGTAGGTTGCGTTGCGGGTCTTTATGATAGGACCAAGCTCGTTTTGAAGGTCTCCAAATGACTGGTGACAGTTGATTAACCCACAGGTTGACGGTGCGTGGGATAAAGTTACGCGAGAAATATAGAGAATATCAAGATGGTGTGGATGGAATTTGGAATTTTGCCAAAATGTGCGGTAATGGAAACCGTTAGTTGGGATGATTCCGGACAATTACTAAGAACACCACCCGTGGTAAATACGATAGAGACCTCTACATATTGAGGCTAATTTGTAGTAGATCCCATGAGCATTCCTTGTAGTGGGCGAACAAAAAACATTATCTGGTACTGTGCCTTAAGCAACGTTTATTGCCCACTAAGCAGTTGTTAAGGGTCCGAGTGGCGGCGCTCGTAAACCGGCGTGTTTATGCTCGCCAGACAATGGCAGATAAATAATGAAAGTGATCGGAACCGACACGCCGCCCGGTCAGCTGGCGGCGCGGCTCACACGTGACAACTCTGTGTCGTTGAGCTTCTCGCAAGCCGTTAACATCTACTTGCACTGAACTTGGTGCGGTTAATTGATCTATAAAATGTATATTATATCTATTACAGTGCGTACAGCAGTTTATCCCTGTTCAAACTGCGAATTTACTAATCTCAAATAATTACTTCACCTAAAACATTTATGATGAAAAAGCCTTTCAAAAGGGAAGTCCAATACACTACAATCAAAGCACCGTTTACTTATTTATCATCATAGTACGCAGTACGCAATACTTATAAGAGCAGTGCTCTAAAATTAGGTAGTAAAAACTCTAGTATTAATACATGTATATTTACGAGTAAAAACAAAAACCGACTTAAAATTCGACTCAAGCATTAAGCGCTATTAAGCGCGGTAGCGCTATTTGTATTTCCAAATTATCATTATCATTATCTAACTAATCGTAAAGTACATACTTTCCAATAAAAATGAATAATCGAAATCCGCTGGCGTGATGTCGAGTTATTCGTCCATTTGTGGCGCACATACTTTATGCAAATTCAAGACTTATATGGTTTTCTAATTGATAACATTGTCAGAGTTGGACCAAATTTAAATGAGACAACACTGGTAGCACCATCTTTCAAATAAAAGAATATCGTCAAAATCGGTTCCCCCAGTAGAATTTATTTTGCCAGTCGAAAGCTATGCAGTAACAAACAAAAAGAGAATACGGACGAATTGAAAATGAGGAGATAGGAGAAGAAGGGACAATCACGCAAAACAATAAATACAAAATCTGAACTAAAAATTACCTATAGAAATGACAGTAAAAGAAAATCTTAGAGACATAAATAACGTCTTACCGTAAGTGATGTATTAAACGTTACTACGAATGACGTTCATTTTATGCCGAAGTGTCATTATTATAATACGGAATGATGGCGTACAAATACTCTGTCTTCATGCATTCGTTATATTATCATAAACCTACCAATATCTCTCTCAACAAAAGTATATATTATACACTATATAATTATTAGAAGTTCTCTATGTACTGTACTGTTCATCTTCTTTCTTTCATTTTATCTTTTGTTGGTTTAGTATAATCTAAGTTTGAGTTATATATTTTATAGGTGAAGATATTTTACTATCTCCTTGAGATTCAAAAGCACTTGATAACACATATTAAGGAATTACTGAATAAAAAAGTCAAATAATGTTAGTCTTACGTCATATAAAATTAGCAGGTTTTGTTTTCTTTATCGGATTCTACATGCGGTGCGTTGAAGTTGTTTAAACATTATTGTAAATAACTTAGGTGCCAAGCTACGTCACTCTTCGCTTCGATCTGGAAAACAGAGTTAGTGTTCTGTCTCCAGTGTCATAGAGGAATATATTTATTTCAGTGTCTTCTAAAGCTAAAGATGATCCCAAGTTTAAAAACGCATATTCACATTTTAGACTTAAGCAATTAGGTTCCAAGCAAAAGGTACACAAAAGGAAGACAGAGAAATGTTCACCTTTTGTGCTGTCGAAACAAATGGACAGCTGGACGGCACCTCGTAAGTATATTGAAATATTGTCTCGTAAAATTTGCCTCAAAGCCCGCTCGTTCGGTCTAACCGCTCGACGCGTTTGACGTATGACTTCATTCGTCTGATTTCGATATACATTCACCAGTATACATTTTCTGTACAGCGATTTAACTGACAACTTTATTACAACTGCAAAAGCTTTACAGTCGTATGGCAATAATGATAGACGCTGAACAGTCGTTTGCACTGCCAGATGATTTCGAACGCATCCCGACCGCAAAGCAATAAGATCCTTCGCTGTTGTGGAAAACAAAGATGCGTTTCGATGGGCGTTTTCGTGATTTAGAGCGCCTTACGTCTGTTGCAGTATTGTTAAACAACCAACAATAATAGAGCCGTGTTGTAATAGGCCTCACGTAAGGCTTTGGTTGTGACTGAGCGATGTGATAACAAAGATATAGCAATATTTGTCAAACGTAATGCGTCAGACGTGTGGGAGCTTTTACTTTGCTTTACTTTTTATCTAGTGCATTGGCAGGGCTTCAGATTAACGGCGATAAATTATTGTCTAAAAAAAAATATTTTATAATGACTTATGTGAATGTCTTTTATCCTTTTACTATTTTTATAAATTGAATATTTTATGTTTCATTATTTTATTATTATAAATGACATCGGTAAATTTATTCCGTCAAGTAGTCAGAAAAGTGTACGATTCATAACGTTTCTATTAAAACTTTCGAAGTTCCCAAACAACTTCGATATTACCTAAAATTAAATTAACCTTATTTCAATACATTTACGGGTTATTTTACAATGTAGTGCAGTTTAAGACATCTGGATGTTAAAAGTAGAGGCTCATAAAGGTTCAAAGTTAGTATTTTCGTAGGATTTATTTTGACAAGGCACGGGATTGCATTTTTGTCCGTTCATTGTTGTTGAACAAGCGGTTTTTAGTGTAGTTAGAGTCCATTAATTTGCCTGTTAATTGTTTCTAGAAATGTTACGGCTTTGTGTAGTGGAGGAGGTCCGAAAGGTCTTTTGTTTATAATTATTACTTAACTTATAGCACAACTGATTGTGAGCCGGTCAATTATATTTCTCTTTGTTGAGGACAACAAGCAATTACAATAAATCATTAAAACTAGAGTTTTAATTAAAAGCAGATTTATGTAAGAACTTATTACAAACTCCTTTATATTAATACATGAAGCATTACTTTACCTCTTAGGAAAATTACGCGGTTGGCACACACACAAACATAGTTTTTGGGACTTTAATGTCGACGTATTTCAATTGCATATTGTAGTCCTAAATTGTTAAGCTATAATTAAGGCAAACGGTATCAAATTACTTAATAAAATCGATCAAAACCACTGCACCCGCGAAAAATTTACGTGAATAGATGCAGACATCGTACAACAATTCCAAAATCAAAGGACTCATAAGTGAAGCTAAGAAACCTTACTTTAAATGCTTTTAGAAATTGCATTACTGGCACCTCATACATGCATATTATACGGTTGCTTGGCAACGGTTAATCAATATGATATCCGACTGACTGATTAACCAAATAAGTTACGAGCTGCTTTCATTTCTGGGTTAAAATCAAATCGATCGCTATGGAGCGACTAATTGTTGCAGATACACAAGCCTAATATAAATTATAAATAATATAAATATTTTTATTGAAGCAAATAAAATGCTTATATTACTTTTAAAACAATGTGATTATAAGATAAAATGAAATTGACACTATTTTTTGGATTTTCTAGCGTCTAATCTTAGACGTTAGCCTCTTCCAAAAATGATCCGTACAGTTACTACAAGTGTTGGACGTGTGCTCAAATTTATGAGTATATTAAAAAGATTATAAGTATTCACCGTCATAAATAAATGGCTTCATTCCAAAAAGGAAACAGAAGTTATCGAAGTTGAGACAAACGAAGAAAACTGAAATTACAACTTTTAAAGTTCGAAATAGTATTATTATGACACATCTCGTTTCGCTCGTTCCACCTTTCACTATGTAAATGATTACCTTCCTTTCAATACTATCAAACAGTTCGGTATCAGCTCGGAGCTGGTCTCCCCGGCTCCCAGCGGGCGATCTCTTCACAGAAAACGATATGGTGGCACAATTTACCGGCACCTTACGTGATAGCCCGGGGCATTTTTATGTTATACTGGCATACAACACGCACACGATAGCTTTGCTCTGCCTCATGCTTTATAGATCTATTTAATTTAATTATAACATAAATAGAACTTATTTTGTATAAAAGACATTTAACGGAAGTAAGTAGTTTAATTTTAGCGCAAAGTTGTGCAATTTAAGTAACAAATTAAATAGTACATACATATGTCCCATTCTGATACCCCTTGTATGCAAAATTTAATGATGATCGGTTGAATAGTTAGGGCGTGAAAGTATTACAAACTCACTTAGTAATCGTAAATAATATCGCGTACTCCGTTATTGATCGTTATAACTATTTCAATATTTGTCAAAATGATGAAGTGTAAAATAAAAAGTTTGTTTATAAACTTGAAATAGCAGATGCGATAATAATATATATACATACACTACTATTTAAAGTAAACATTTCCATCATACATTATATCCCTGTAACTCATACAGTTTTTGAGGCGCACGTCAGAATAGCAGATGGCAGATTTTTTTTTTTACTTTTCGTTCTATTTTGGAAAATTCATATTATATCTTTATAAATTATAGCATATGTGTTACCCTGATGTGTAAACTATGTTATTGTAAAGTTTGATCAAAATCCATTCAGTAGTTTATGCGTGAAAGAGTAACAACTCCACATACACTTGTGAGTGTTTGTAATATTATTAAGACTTTGTGAATTTAATCTTTACATCATGAATAATCGTACTGTATTACATATTTAGTATCATTAAAGGGCTTGAGTTGAGCTGTGATGAACCACATACGCGGGGTCCAATTGCTTAGCGCAACAACAAAACCCTATGCACGCAATGTACTCGATGTAGTGTAATACGAAGTTTTGGGTAGAGTAACAAAATAACAGAGATTTTTTTTAGTCTTAAAATTAATTATTTTGAAGATAAAAATAGCAAATTAATTTTTAATTAGGTAAAATGAATGGATGACAGTATCTTAATATGTTGTTAGGTTGGTTGTACTGAAGACTGTTATGGGCTGATGATGATGATAGAATTGTATTGGTAAAAGAAAAAAGATACAAAAGGCGATAATGTCTATATACATTCTCTGCTATACAACCTGTGGCATGACATATACAAATTCGTGTATACGGTATTGTTCATTTTATTATTTTTTTTTACTTATCTCCCTTTCGTATACTAAACTTAACAATTGTTTAATCGTAAGATGACAAGACACATGACTCTAGTCGCTTTATGGTGTTATTATAGACTTAGGAAATGTTGTCTATAACCACATTACAATACATACAATAAGTAATCATATACTGCTTGTATTTTAGAGTGCTAAAATTTTCCGCACTCTCTGTTTTTGTTTGATCTGTACATCGGTTAATACGTTCCCAACAATTGGCGCTGTCGGTCCGCGTTAGTGTCTCGTAGGGTTTTAATTTTATATTCATGACGTCACTCCTGCGCATAGATCCACTAATCCTCTGCCAATGCTCGCTGATATACGGTTAGCAAATAAATATATGAATTAAGCATTTTTTTCTGTATATTTTTTAAAACAAACGCTTTAACTTTATTGGCATATCATTAGCATAATATGAAATACAACAAAGAAAAAAGGCAGACAAATTTTTCGGTTTTTTAACTGAAAAAAAAAAACTAATCCTGCTTTAGACCACACGACTGAACTAAAACTTTTTTAGCTCTATCTATATATATGTATGTACATATGTATACCCATGTAATATATACACGATTGATTAAAAGAGAAAACAATGTACGCGTGCATTGCTCTCTCTTCATCATACAGATTACAGGCCTGCACTGTGTCTTACATATACGTAATTGAACTCTCGCCCTTTTTATCTTCACCTAAATCTCCGTCTCAACTTCCATATTCCTCGCCCGATCACACTTTTCGCAACGCATTACAAACCAACTAACTTATTCCTCAAGTCAAGGGGCAGTTTTACTTCAAGAAAATTGCCGGTGGCTCTATACGGGTGACGGGTGGTCACATACGGGAACTAACAGAGAGCTTATTCATTTATTTATATATATATATATTTATACATTTAAAATGTAAACTGAGGACTGTTCCTCTGACCGTACATGTACCGCACCAAATCTCCACCTCGACATTCACTGCTATTCATACTCCATTGTTGCAACAGAAACTTAAAGCGCATCCCCTTTGTTACATCTAACATTGAGTGACAGCGAAACACAAGTCCCATTGTGGAGCAACAAACGCAAACGTTTGCGTTACGACGCCATTGAATTAACCTATGTTTTATTGAGTAAACTGATCCGACGATATAATTGCAGTTGAGATGTGAGAGGTGGCAGATGTTTGCCTGCACGCTGTGGTTTTTGTCACTGTAGTGTAACACATATAATTTGTATCATCTCTTTGGGGTTTACTGTTATTACTTTAGTCCGGTTGATTCTTTTAAATTAAACGAGGAAATCAGGATGTATAGACAAACGAGAATACGAGATATTGTCGCCAACTTTAATGTAGAACTTGTAATAATACCCAGTGGCTTAGTGTTCGACTTTCTTCTTCTTCTTCTTTATCTTTAAAAAGTAGAATAAAATTTTGTAGCTCTTTTGTGGTCTAGGCTATCGAATAGATACATATGCATTATTTGTTTATTGCTTAGAAAGAAAAATACCAAGTGAAATTTCATAAGTACGATTTGAACCCCGAACTATTAGATCTGTTAAAGGTCAGTAATTAGATTTTCTATGTCCACGTATTTTGGCTGAAATGTTACTCCTTCTAAAAAGTCTTCTATATTGTAAAAGCAATGGCGGTCCGAATTTGTAACTGCGAGGGTCTCCGGATTTTCGTCAGCCGGTTAATTGAAACCGCGGGAAAATGTACTGTGCATTTGGGCGCTGCTGGGAGTTGTTTCATTACTAGAAGCTGCTCGAAAGAGACTTATTAGCCCAAGCTAAAAGTACTAGGTAAATACTTAAAACAAGTATGTTTGAAAGTGTATACAAAAACTGTCTTCAAATCAAATGTAGGATAAAAATGTACTAAAAATTATAGGAAATATTCTAAGTGACAAAAATTGTAATTGAACTCTATTTATCTATCTATATCTGTCTATTTTCCAAGTATCATAGTTATATTACGAATTTCTTGCGTTTTAATTATCTTTCCTTTTCCATTAACTTACTAATGAATCGCGATTTGCAAGCCGAACTATTAGATCTTAAGCCAAAGGACCAGGAATTAGAGGGTTATTTACAATCATGAACAAACAAAAAATCCAACCGAATTAACATTTTTGAAGTAGGTTAGAAAAATTCGTCGCTAACTAACTTCTTCTTCTTCTTAAAGTGCCTCGCCGACTAGCGAAGGTTAGCAGTCAGTTCACCATATCTCTTTCTGTCTCTTGCGAGGCGAAACAGTTGGGCGGCACTCGCAATTCCGGTCCACTCTCTAATGTTCCGCAACCATGACTTCTTTCTACGACCAACACTTCTTTTGCCAGCGACTTTGCCCAACAAAATAAGTTGAAGAAGGTCGTATTTCTCGTGCCTAAGCACGTGACCGAAATACGACACTTTTCTTATCTTGATGTTCTGCAATAGTTTGCGTTTCTCGTTGACTAACTAACCGCGATGAAATCCGTACAAATTATTTTATGTTGAATAAATTATATTGTAATCAATAAATCATTTCTAAGGATATCATCGAGGCTTACTTTTTTTTCATGGTGTTTCGAAAACTCCACAGAGGTCACACACACGGCCCCACCGTGCCGGTAGGTTTTTTGACGTCCTAATTTGTTAAATTTCGTTTCAATTTACACAGGAACCGTGCTAGCTTACTGTATTTTTAAGTCTCGCAGTAGTCTGCTTAGTATTAGATTGAAATTTATGTATCACAGTATCTTAAGCAGGCGATGGCATTCAGCTTCTCGCATTTTTGTTCATTGGAACTGTTTTCGATTTCTGGATTCTTAAAAATTTCTTAAAATCAGTAGACGGATTCATACCTATGTTTATTTTAATCAGTTAAAATCACTATGTTACACATGGGACTTATTTACTAAGCTAGAGATCAAAGACTGAACTTCCACTTAACATCAGGTGGGTTTGTGGTTAAGCATTTGCTTGAAATATAAAAAAAAATATACTCAGTGATAAGCGGGGAGTAATATCTAAATTTATTTCAATTCGCAATTGACATTGTCACATCAATTCATCTATGTGGAATATATCCAGTAAAGTGACGGGAAATCTCTGCATTTCTTTTTCCGATACAAGCTATAGTCTGATTCTTTTCGAACTCTCCCGGGCGTTCTCGGATCGGAATGGTAATGTGAAAGTAACCGTTCAATTCTCTCTCGAGGCATTTGCGCTTAATAAGGAAAACTTTAGTAAAGAGGTTTAAACTAGGTGACCTAACAGTTGTCCACCTCTAAAGAACCTGGTAAAACTGTAGAAAAATATCTTAGTCTAACTACAATATAACCTATAAGTTAACAAATAAGATATATTAAAGCACAGACAGCCGTTGATAGAGACGTAAGCAAAGCGGTAGGCCGATCAGATACAATGGATACACGCGTCCACAACAAACACAGTACTGGATTGAGACGTCCACAAACAGTGTCGCTCATTAATTTTCAAAGTCAGCAAGTATTTCTAAGGCAGCCGCTGAGACAAAGAGCGAAGACAGCAAAGGCTGGCCAGAGCGCTGGTGATAACAATGGAACAGTGTTAGAGTGCCGTGTTACACGCTCTATGTTTTTGTAATTCAGATTTCGTCGATACGCCTGATGAATTGTAATGTCTTGTGTTGGAACACTGCGTGAAGACTCTGACGCGTCGCTCTTCAATATTGTTATGTCTGAACGGTTTAATGGATCGAAACTACTGGAAGAAAATAACAAAGTATAATTAAATTTTTGGTTGCTATTTATTGGTGAACTTAAATAAGTCAAAGTAGAAACAAAGATTAGGAATAACGAAAATAGCAGTCCACATTATGATTTTTTATATTCTTAAGCTTCCGATAGTACAGTGTTCAAAGTCATTGTTTCTACAGACGTACAAAGAAGATTGCAGTTCATGTTTTAGTTAATCTTTAAGAATGAGTCAGGTTTGATAAATCAGTAATTATCTCTAGAGATCTCCCTTCCTATCAAAGTTATTGGGTAAATAAATAAGGTTAAGTAAAAAATAAGCTCATGCGGGAGAGGCTGCGCTGAAAATCAGTGTCGTGGGATTCCATTCTGATACGCTGAGCGCTGTCTCTTTGTTTTACGTCACACTATAATATATTTTTTTATTTATTTTGTTTTCTTATTCACTTTTTGATTTGTTATTTCTTTCATTATTTTGTTTTTTATAACCTTTATTTTCTTTTCGTTAATGTTTGATCAAAAAAATAAATGTCTATTCTATTTTATATATGCCAATTATAATATAAAAATATTTTTATAGAGAAAGGAGCAAATAAGCTGACGGCACGACGGGTTTTGTGTTTAGTTTTTGTTTTTACTTGTATATATATTTATGATCGACTAGATATAAACATTCTAGATTTATGTTAGAAGTGAATATTTAAAAAATGAATGCTAAACATTTTTGTAATACAAATATTATTAACATTCCACATTTACTGCCATTCCAGCTAAGCTTAAGCTTGTACTAAGAGATGGTTCGCGTTAATAGTGGAATGGTGGATTCCAACCTACAGCCTTATGTATCGCAGGCCATAACCTAAACGTTTATGCTATTGTATTATTTATTATTAGGCAATAAATAAATAATAGAAAGAGGGAAGTGCGGACATTGTATAATCGATATATCAGTATTGGTTCCACTTTACACAACATTTGTGTTTAATTAGTGTGAATCTTCTCTATTAAGTATTTCTCAAGTTAACACAGTAAAGTTTGGAGAGCACAAAGGGATCATTATTCATGACATTGTCCCGACAATGACTGTTACACTACCGCCACGGTAGTTGTTCTAATCTCCACCAACGGTAGTGGACGACGGCTACAATACAACGACAGACAACCACAAAGGACAGAATGCGTGACCACGTATTCTTTATTTGCCCATTCGTTTGTTTTAGTGGAACAATTGAGGTAATTATGCCTCTCTCTTACAGTTTAAGTACAGTTGGCAATGCTTCTAGACTAGTGCATTACGTAAAAGCAGAAAATTCTTAAATAAACAAACTTTGAAATTCAAAGACGTTGGTAGTAACTTCAACCGACTTCAAAAAAGGAGGAGGTTCACAATTCGTCGATTTTTATTTGAAAGTGGGTGCTTCCCCCAATTATATCTACGAGTAAATATTAAAAGCCGACTTCGAATCAAATATTAATCAAATTTAGGACTTAAATGGTTTCCTCACGGATGCCATTGTTTAAGCTCAGTTGTTACGTTACTTGATCTACACCCACGTGTCGGGTAATGTTCCGATTACAGTTTTTTCCGCAAAGTCTGTTGTTTTATTACCGTACATTTTCACAAAATTCATGCATTGCAAATAAGTGAAAAATGTTAAAAAGAAAAATGTACATACACACATTTTTCTACAGATATATTTCAAAATGTTATAAAAGTTGAAAGAAATTAAACGCGATGTGCTCATTCAGACCATGGGACCGTGTCGGAGTACCCCATCTTTACCCCGCGACACCCCACGAGGGTTACACTGGTGGGTCTAACGAAGCTCGAAGCATATTGTTTGTGTGACCATAGTTTAACTTACCATCAATAATGTACACGTACAGACCCTTCTGTATTTAAGACTTTAACGATTTTGTTTATGGTACAATATCGCCATCAATTGCGATGGATACACCAATATTTATCTAATCAAACTTAAGTAAAAACCTATATAGTTGTGTCAACGAGATTTCTGGGAATTCTTGATAATACACATAATATTGCTTGGGAGAAAACACTGACGTTTGAAACTCCAGCATAGGCGAGATTCTTCCTTTTAGGCGATGTAAATGGGAACAAGCGGCAAGAACGTAAGGAAGCTAGTATTCAAATAATATGTTAAATGCTAGGCGATTACGACCCAGATATAAAGTAGTTACAGCCTATACATAAGTGTCTCACAGCTAGGCACAGGCCTTCTCTGTAAAGAGAGTATAAGGGCATAATCCGATTGGCAGACTTCATATTTCTTAGAAAAATTTTCTAACTCATGTAAATTTCCTCATGATGTTTTCATTTACTGTCGAGCGCGTGGTAAATCAGCACTTAAATTTGCATCAACCAATTTTATTGGTGCCGACATCGGGGATCAAATTTGCTAGCGTGCTTTATGCAACTTGAGGCGTCCGGGGACGGAGCTACCGTGTCTCTTATATAGAAATATAGTATGTAAAGATTAATCTCTGCTTACGCTAGTTTTGCTCTCTCTAACCAAAGGCAGACTCACATAAACAAACTCAAAGCAGAACACACTAGCTGGTAAAGGACACACCATTAATTATTTATTATTATTCTTCCGCACAAATCTCTTTTACTAAAAATTCGTGTGACAGATTAGTTTGAGGAGAAGAGAAATTTCTACTATAAATCATCAAGCGAAGTTGCAAATTAAAAATATTTCTTCATAAATTAAAAAGAAACTAGATTAAGCGAAGATTTGTTCTCATCAATGACGCATCTAGTTCTTAAAAAAAACGTCCCCAGACACAATACTTCGTTAAGGTGTCCCCTTTTGCATTCTAAAGACACTGTCTCACGTACGCCATGTTTACGTTATAAATCTCCACACAACGATAACAAAACGATGCTCTCGCTTCGGTTATAATATGTTAATTTATATTTAATGTAATAAATTCGTGTGTGAATAAAGAAATGACCGGGGACAACGCGCTTTGTTCGCCAACTACAATGCTTAAGCAACCTTCAATTGCTTTAATCCATTTTATGGCGTGTCGCGAGCTTTTTATTTTGTGCCGGTGATGTGGACGGAAGACGGAGTACGTGGACTGATCTTACGTTTAAAAAAAAGCAAATGTCACCAATGACATGACTCGTTCGAATTAAAATTAGGGCCGTAGAAGGAGGTTTTATTTTTATTAGAGTGCAACAAAAAGTAATGACTTCGTTTTTATTCTGGGATAGATTAAAAAGATCGGTTATTTTTACCAACACTACCCATGGATTGCTCTTAACCACCAGAGGTTTAACACCAAATTTGCCTTTGTACATGAATTGTGGTCCAGTTTATCTAGTTTTTCACGTAGAATATTTCTATACCATCGAATAAAATAGAAGACCATTTCTTAATATAATAACAAACAGGATAATTTACTGTTGGTAAATGAAATATGCATGTAAAATGCAGTAGCTCGAATTTTTAGCAAAGTAAGGTTGTCAAATATCTCCCTTCCGCCTTTTGTCTTTTGAATTTCGCGGCTATGTACAAAGCGCTACAGAGCTCGTATCTAGCAATACTATACATAATTTGAAAGGTCTTGACATAACCTACAAAACGACGCTATGCATAATTAGTTTGGATATTGCGTTCAACAGTTATAGACGTGTAAACATGCATTTCACTAACGCCGAAATTCGCGCTATTTTAAAGTTTTCCTTCGTTAAAGGCAAATCCGCTAGAGAAACGTTCCGTGAGATTAATGGTGTTTTGGGGATGGTACTCTATCACTTCGAACCACGGAGGAATGGTTTCGACGATTCAGAGCCAGTGAAAACGACACCATGGATAAGCCAGCCGGTGGAAGACCTATGACGACAAATACGAATCAAATCATGGACTACATCGAGTTAGACCGGCATGTGGCATCTCGTGACATCGCCCAGGAGATGGGAGTTAGTCACCAAACCATTTTAAACCATCTGCAGAAGGCTGGATACAAAAAAAAGCTTGATGTTTGGGTGCCGCATGATTTGGCGCAAAAAAACCTTCGGGACCGAATCAACGCAATATGTTGCTGAAACGGAACGAACTCGACCCATTCTTGAAGCGGATGGTGACTGGCGACGAAAAATGGATCACATACGACAATATCAAGCGAAAACGGTCGTGGTCGAAGGCCGGTGAATCGTCTCAAACAGTGGCCAAGCCGGGATTGACGGCCAGGAAGGTTTTGCTGTGTGTTTGGTGGGATTGGAAGGGAATCATCCACTATGAGCTGCTCCCATATGGCCAGACACTTAATTCTATCATCTACTGCGAACAACTGGACCGCTTGAAGCAGGCGATCGACCAGAAGCGTCCAGAATTGGCCAACAGGAAGGGTGTAGTGTTCCACCACGACAACGCCCGACCACACACTTCGTTGATGACTCGTCAGAAGCTACGGGAGCTCGGATGGGAGGTTTTATCGGATCCACCATATAGCCCGGACATAGCGCCAAGTGATTACCACCTGTTCCTGTCCATGGTGAACGCCCTTGGTGGTGTAAAGTTGAACTCAAAAGAGGCTTGTGAAAAGTGGCTGTCCAAGTTCTTCGCAAATAAGGAGGAGGGCTTCTACGAGGGAGGTATTATGAAGTTGCCGTCTAGATAGAAACAGATTATCGAACAAAACGGCGCATATTTGAACTAAATCCGATCACTGTAACACTGTTTATAAAGCATTGAATAAAGAGCAAAAAAGCGGAAGGGAGATATTTGACAACCTTATATTATACGTGATTAAGAACCGTGGTACGACTCAGTCTCCTAGCGGTAGTAGCACGCTGACAACCTGTGTTCGATTACTTTATATGTTGCAATTTTCTGAACAGTATTAATTTTTTGGTAAAGTTCTGATTTACCACGTGCTCGTGAAGGTAAATATCGTGAGGAAATCTCCATATATTTCGAAATTTTCTAGGACATTAGAAGTCTGGTAATCTCCACTAGGGTCGCGTGGCGGACTATACCCTTATACTCTTATGTATGTACGTTATGGATCGTTAATAATCAAGATAATATCGATGTAATTTGGAATTCCACTTGAGTTGTGTTAATGGAAATTTTATAATAAATTACAAAGTTTTATGTACAAATAACCCATTGATAAAAATTTGTGCCCGATGTATGGCGCTATGGTCACATATGAGACCAAATAAACTTGGTATAAGACATGAGACCTTGTATCAAAGAGCGGATAATATTTTTATAATTAAGCAAAAGCTTCCAACAGTCCGGCCAATCGTTACGTTATGATATATTTAAAAAAAAATCCGGTCCCCTAAATCATATCCAATTGTGTCCGTAGATAAAGGAGGCTATGGTAATGAGTGACTAGGCTAGTCGAGATTAGCACCAGTTGAATTGCGGTAATTAGGAGATTTATATGCAAAGCCTTGCTTGCGGTGCACTTTATTATGTGACAAAGGGCGCTCGGAACATGCGCTAATGCCAGTTTGAGTGCGCCATTGTGAAGCCAAATTTGTGGGTCACTCCCATTGCTTCAGATTTATGACGCGTACAGTGATTTAATATCTGAATGTGTAAAGGATTATATTTATGATGGTTCACGTTCCCAGGAATAGGGAAACTCGGCCGTTGGTCGACGCGCGATTCGCTTTAATTTTCTCGCCTGTTCGTTACATAAGTGTAGTTACGTATTTTTTTAATTTAACTAGCTGAGCTCTCACGTTCTTTAACCCATTTCGACCTCTATCGGGGTAGACAGAGTCAGAAATCACTGTACGCTTTTCACAGAGCTTTTTAGGTTCAGACAGGCGCTGAGTCAACACAATTTACAAAAATATCTTAAAACGTAATAAGGTTATGTCTCCATACGAGGTTTTGTTTTATATTTGACACCGTAATCGAGGGATGGCGGATGGATATTAACATGTCAAACCGTGATAGCTCAGTGACCGAGCGGGTGCATAGTACCCCGGTGCCGGAATCAATGAAATTGTTGTTGCAACTTTGAGTACTGATTTAGCACGTGCGAAGGAAAACGTCTTAAAAACTAGTAGAATATCATAGAAAAATGTCTAAGACATGTGAATTCGGCCAATCAGCACTAGGGCCAGACTCCACTTAGTCTCTTAAGAGAGACATGTGCCTAACAGTGGGACATAGATAAGTTGTTACTTTAGCTTCTTATACGATACAACGAATATCATCCCACTTTTTAATTTTTTTTGTCACGAGACCAAACGAGCGCTCGGACATTAGACTATGATGCTTTTGATTTTAGATCTGCATACTCAATATGTTCCCCTTATTGTATAAAAAACATGTTATCACTATTCAGCTCCGAGAGATCTTTGCAAAAAATATATCAAGCTGTTACAGAAATAAATACGCAAATAAAAACACATATTATATTCATATCACAAGAAATGCTAATTATAAAGTTATTGTTATCCTTAGTTTCCGAACTGTCGTAAAGGTCGTATACACAGGAGAGACGGTTCAAAGAAATCATTGTTTACGTGTCAAACGTGTGACACTACCTTTATGGTTAACAATGACTCGTAGCAGGCGACCTACGAACCGTGTTGTTTGTGATTTTGTGTCTTCAATACGCGCACTTCTGTCAATCAAAATTCCGCAAGACAAGTTTGCTGTTTTTTTTTTAATTCTATGTACCGTATATTTTGAACTATGGGAAGATATGTGCGAGTCTCACAACAATGGTTGTTCTTTATAATAACTTTTTATTTTCGGTTAACAATATTAGTACTTTGCATATATAGTTTGACAATTGGCTGTCCCTATCCATCTTTTATATATATGTATTTATATATGTATCTATTTATTATTATATATAATTATTATGTTTATATATTTAATTTATTTGTAAGTAGGTATATATATTATATATGCATGCATTTATTATAGTTTTCTTTTATTTATTATTTTCTCACATAGCTTGCACCCGTTACCTTGTCTCTACACAACCCCAAGGTAGACTGGCAGAGAATACCTACTGGCATTAAGTCCGCCTATTTGTACCTTTTTTGTATTGTGTGCAAATATGCTTTTTTTGTGTTGATGCTGGTTGAATTTAATAATTTTCCACATTACCACGGCATCCGTCGGGTAGTTATGTAACCAAATTTCAAATTCGTGAACAGCATTTGTATGGTAGTTTGTTCAGCCATCAGAATCCAATTTATGTTTTAAGAAAACTTCACGCAGCAACGACTGCGGCTTGCGAAGTTTTGATTATTGCAAAAAAGTTAGTTGTAAAAACGAAAAAGGTGAAATAATGAGAGAAGCAATGCAAGGGGTGGGGCTTGGAAAGTCGCGGTAAGCTACAAAGTTGCAAGGCTGCCCTGTTGTTAGGAGGACTCGAGATTTCCAGGTAATGGAAAAGTTTTTCGCTTCCGGTGTAAATTAAGGTGCCGTTAGCTGTTTCGGTTGCGCCGGACGTTAATTATGCGACTGAGCTTTGTTGCCTCAGGAAAAAGCTCTATGTTCCTTTTAGCTTAATCCCTTGCTGTATTATTTACTTATACTTCTTCTTTCGTGTTATTTAATAATCTATACATATAAAATTGGACAGTTTTTTTAACCACATATGTACATTTAATGTCATTACCACTTTTTACTACATGTGGTATTTAAACCAAAAATTTTTTTACAATTTTGTCTGTTTGTTTCGGCTTACAAAAAAAGGTGGTTATTGATCAGGTACATCCTGTAAATTATTAATTAGTTCGACCGTTGAATTGTGTTTAGTAATCATACCACCAAACCCTCTAAAGTATGAACATTATGTAAAATTAAAAAATGAAAATTGGGATAGATTAATGGATGTTTGTTAATGACACCAGAACGGCTAAACGGATTTGGATAAAATTTGGCGCAGAGATAGATTATAATATGAAATAGTACATAGCCTTTTTGTTTCACGGACTTCAAAATGAGTTTAGTTATACCATGTGTGACTTGTCTATTACGTTATTTGTCTATTTCGTTACATTCTGATTAACTTTTATTTAGTAATATTCCTACCATAATTCGGAAATACAAACAGGGCGTCCGGACGTAATAGCATTTGATTTGAAGTCGTCCACTTTCACAAACCCATGTCTGGCAGCGGTTAAACGTGAGCGATTAATGATGATGCAATAAAGGTGTTTGCACACGTAACAGTGTCGAGACTGAACTCATATCGCCTTCATCAATTCGTTACCTACCCTCATAGGATTTTGTCGTGGCGCCCAACTTATGTTGACCTGTGACGGAGCATGGCTATTTTGAATTGGGTGTATTATCGATGTACAGGTGGAAGGTCCAATGACAACGGTCCAGGCCCACTTTTGTCTTTAGGATTACAGAGGAATAGTTTCTGTAGTTGAGACAGGAAATTAAGTTTCGATATACATTGTGGTACGATTTCAGTTGGACAGCGTTATGCAACAATGGTTATATGCACTTTAAATATAAGTTTTACGCTAATTTATTTTTTTGAGATTTTTATTACTATGCTATTAACTATTTGAATGTATACAGATTCATCAACGTCTGAGAAACTCCATGCTTAACTCTCAATAGACTCAAGGTCTATTGAGAGTTCTCTTTTATGTCTTTAATTCTTTTTTCAAACCGCTGACGTGCAGTTACCGCAATATAGTATTTGAAATAGGAAAGTACCGCAGAGGTTAGAATACGCTGATTGCTTTGCAAGTCATTTAATTCTGCGTTTGAAACAGGACGTGGAAGCAGTCGAAGGCTCTTCTCCCTCTTATCTATCTCCACCTTTTTGTGAATATTTTAAAATAATAAAAAATTGACTTGTCGTTACTAAGAACAAATGGAAAAATAAGGTAAAACACTTCTTTTTGACCACAGGGGTTATGTGATAGCAATAGCTGTCCCTGTTTCACCGAAATTTATTGGTCTATATGGTATACTTTGCATGTGTTTTTTGTTAAAAAAAATAAGAAACGTATTGGTACAAGCTGGCTAGGATTCGAGCCTCTGATCGTAATTTATATTTTTGATTTGATGATATTATTATCGATAACCAAAATCACGGAAATATAAAAAAGATGAAAGCACCACGTTTAACATCGAACATGATTTCCATCGTTTAAATTAAAACATACTTGCTTATCTGCCTGTCGTCCATGTGGCATAAACACGACTTACATTCTATATTCGAATGTCGTCTTTCGTTGTTTACAGTGCGTCGTTTTAGCGATAAGCTTCGCATGTCCTATGCCCCACTGTACACACAAACGATGCACTAGTTTCAATTGCCAAAGACCTTTGATTAGAGCTTTCGATTCCTCTGATACTAAGTCAATAGAATTAGAAACATTTACTTGATATACTTGTTAAACAAAAAACTACATAAACAAAAAAAAATCGTATGAGAGAAAAGGGGTGTGTTGTTGTGATATAAACATGTAGCACAGCGCTGATTTTCGACCAACTTCAAAAGAAGGAGGTTCTTAATTTATTTGTATTTTTTTTTGTATTTGTTACCACGTAACTTTTGCCTGGGCGAACCGATTTTGATTCTTTTTTTAAAGTGTGGTCCCGTTTAAATTTGGTCAAATTCTGACAATGAGATCCATGACTAAACCATAAAACATTGAATAGTAAATTACATGGACGAATAACTCAATATCACGGCAACTGATTTCGATGATTCATTTTTTATTGGAAAGGATATAACTTCAAGAGAAGTGTGATGGAAGTTTGGTTAGGTTCTGATTAATTTTATTTCGTAATATTCTTACAATAATTCGAAAATACAAACAGGGCGTCCGCGTGAAGTTTTCGTTTTTACTCTTAAATATACTTGTCAGCCAAAAAATCCTTTAAGCCTATCGAAAGGCTACACGTCCGTCATATGTTCGGTTCTGCATAAATATAAATACGAATAAATTAAGTTGTAATGGCAATTTGAAACTGCTATCATGTACCGGTATTCAGATGCGGACTAGCGAAAGGCAGTCATGATGATATACCGAAAGTCTTAAAAACCTTTTACGCATTTAAATTGCGTTGTATTTTGTACTGATAGAATATGCAATATTGGTAATGGAAAACAAGTTGGCCACTCACATTTATTTTTTATCGCAACCACCCAGTAACAGTGACTCGACAAAATGGCGCGACCGCATATTGTTCTGATGTGTTATTCTAGCATTAATTAGCGGGTGCCATAAGGCGGTGTATAATTTCACGCAAATTATAACCTCATTTGTAAGAACAATGACGCAGGCGCCTGCCGCACTTTGTGAAAAACATTGCCCCGTTTTTAGATGAATTATATCAATCTCAATCCATATTCGTTGTTATATTGATTGTCATTAATATTTTCATTTGGTAGGAATCGAGAACTTTCTACTATCATGTTTTGGACGGCTTTGATTCATGATTCAAGGCCCGAGATCTTTGTCAATTTAAGAATATAGAGTTATTGGCAAATATTTATTAAATATTTACGACCGGGAGAGAGTTTTTTATGAAAAAATTAACATTAAGTGACATCATAGATGTTGATTTCGTTCCGTTTTGGTTGCTCTTCTGCCAGTTCAGTAGTGTCACTATGGTCTTATGGCTTAACACTGAAAATTCTAATATTCTTTCAATTCATTATTCTAAGTATTTGGTAATGTCGTACATAAATGTTCAATATTCCGAAGGTACACCAGGATTTTTTTTTTAAATGACGAACTACACAGATTTGCCAGAAAAGCTGGCCTTGACTGCTTCACCGGATTGAGAGGTGGCATAGCTCTTAGGTCGCTTAGCCTGAACCTCTATCGCGAGTAACTAGACACAAGGTCCCCCCGGTGAGGGGTAACCTCGGCTTGGACGGTTACTATGTTACGCGTAAGCATTTCGATCCGAGGGCGCCCGAGAGGGCCGAGCCACGACTCGGTCGGTAGCTATTTCACGGATAATCTAAGGGACATTCGAAAAGCTAAACTAACTTTAAGTGCCACTTCGGGAAGCGTTGGCGCTGGGAGAAGAAGTGGCCGAAGAAACTCAAGCAACGCTCCTAGCATCTAAGGGGTGGGAAATACACCAGGAAATTCATAAAAGTAAGTAGTAGTACGATTAAGCGTCAATTGCCCACTGTTATAAGTAAAAAAAGGTTATGATAAACGTAAAGTCGAAAGTAAAGGTAAACAAGCATATTTACGAGTGAAAACAAAAACCGACTTCAAATAGAATCAAACGTTAAACGTTATTACACGCGGAGACCCTTTTTGTATTTCCGAGTTATAGTAGGAATATTACGACATCAAAATTAATCAAAACCTTCATCAAACTACACTTAAAGTACATCCTTTCCAACAAAAATTAGTCATCGAAATTCGTTGGCGTGATATTGAGTTATTAGTCCAATTTGTGGCGCACATGATGCAAATTTAACACTTATATAATATATCATGGATCCCACTCTCAGAATTGGACCAAATTTAAAGAGGACCACACGGAAAGCGCCAGATATCAAATACAAAATAATAAACCCAGTCCAAAGTTATGTGCTAAGAAACATACAAAAAATACAGACGAATTGAGAACCAACCAACCAGTTTCGAATCCAACATTCGACTATTAATGTGAACCATCTACTAGTTTAAGTTAAGCTTCGTTGGAATAGTTAACAAGAATGTTAATAATATATGATGAAAAATAATTGTTAGCATTCTTTAAAAAAAGTAAGTTGTAAGTGTCTTCCACAAGAAGAAGAAAGAGTATATCGATATTCGAATAACGAAAGGATATTCGAAGCGTCAATAGCCTAATGGTTTAGGATACGGTCTGCGAATCGTAAGATCATAGGTCGTAGGTTGGAATCCACCATTCGACTATTGCTGTGAACTAGAAGAACAGAATTTTTAAATGTCCTTGCAATTTACAGGCGCCGTTCATAATAAAATTTTAAAAGCGTCCACTGCGGCGTTAAGCGGTACTCGCTGGCAATCAGTGTCACAACGGGGAGCCCCACGTGCCCACCAGCTACTGGGGATGGGAGCAACGACGCGGGCAAATCTCTTGTCGACTGATCTTTATTAATGGAATATTTAGAACTTAATGGTGAGGGAATAAAGTTGTTAATCGATTGCAAGTGCAATTAATTGTAGTTTACTCGACTATATGTGATAAATATTTGCATATTAATTTCATTGCTAATAACGTATAGGTGAGAGCTATTTACGATATAAGTGATTATTCTGATCGCGCTAAGGGTCCAGCGGTATTACAAAGGGGTGAAACGATGACTGACCTCGAATATGCTGTTTTGAAATTGCTGATGCTTCCCGTGTGGTCTGGTATTAATTGGTCCTATTCTGACATTTTTAAATTTGCATCAAGTTTGTGCGCGACAAAGGACGAATAACTGAAAATCACGCCAACGGCGTTCGATGATTCATTTTTTATTGGAAATTAAGAACTTTAAGAGTAGTTTGATGAATGTTTGGTTAGGTTCTGATTAGGTTTTATTTCGTAATTTGGAAAACGATAAACGATAATTTGGAAGCCCTAAAAGGGCGTCCGCGCGTAATGGCGTAACGTATTGATTCAATTTGAAGTCGGTTTTTGTTTCTACTCGTAAATATACTTCTATTATTCCAAATATGTTAAAAGACTATGTGTAAACCGGTTAGTTTTCTAAATCAATAGACATTCTCGCATTTTGTCCACTAGATGTGTTTCAAATTGACGAAAATCTTTACTAATAACGACGACTCATTTAACTATAAACGTACTATCTATTCCCGTCTTTGAACGCCGTAAGGATATTCTGCAAGTAACGCACCTAATAAACTAACTGATTACTATTTTGCCCTTCATAAAGGGGAGCATAGTACAAAATAATCTTCAGAAATGAGGGGCGCTTCAAAGAATGCTATTAACGGTGTTACAATGGCGAGTCGATGGTATCCATTGTAGGTATCGATATCAAGACTGCCGATATAACAGAAGCAATCCAGATAATTCTAATTACACACATTTCTATTCGATGTTGTCGGTCGATTTTAGAACGCATTATACACAGCCGCGGGCGGTCTCGCTTCAGACGATCGTGGTCTTTGTGGCACATCACTACCGGGTGAGCGGTTTTCATTTAGGGTTACCATGTATAACTTACCGCCAGTAACTTAATGTGTGGACGGTGGTTTCAGTTATCTAGGATTGATAGGTTCTTCATATCGAAGAAAAATCCGCATCTTGAAAAAAGGTCTAAAAGACATGTGAAATTGTTCCATCGGCCTTACATATTATTTTCTATTATTAGAGAGCCTGGATGGCCAAGGAACCGTTTTGTGAAATCCACAGATTAAATGATAAAATATGTAGGCAATAATGTGTAACTCCGGTATGTTTATATTTTTATACTTCTACTCTGAATGATGTTATGCTGTACTTTTAAATTAAATAAACTGTACTGTTATATAATATATATGCTGTTTCAATTACTTTAAAATATTTAAAAAACATATCCTTACAAACAGTTGTGAATGCCATAATAAAACGTCGAAATTGGTCAAAGTAAATCATTTCGTAACACTTTAAAACTTTTCCGACTCCGGGAAATGAAACCATGCAAATTAGTGTAAACTTGAAATTAATTTGGCTGTTTAAGTGGAATTTAATTTCACGTGTAAAGAATATTAATTTGTTGGGCAACCGACAACAAAGTTTATACCTTCACGTGCTTAGTTTAATAATTATTTGACCGACTTATGTTTTACCTTTACAATATATTGCATGGCAACAATATTCAAGACATTGTCTAATAGCGCTTCGCTTTTGAAGCAATGGTAACCCTGAGCGCGCTAAAAATCAACTGTCATCGTCCCAATTCCAAATTCAATTACTTGTAATTAATGCGAACGCCGCGGTGGCGGGAGCCCGCCACAGATAGCGAAACAATGCTACCCAAAGCAACCCGGCTGCGACTGCAACTCACGCCGCCCTTTGTCTCGTGATTTTTTTAATATTTTGAATCTGTGAAGTCGATGATAGGCTATTAAAGCAATAACGATTAATTTACAACAATTTACAAAACGATCCGCCGCCCTCCGTGTTTGGAGATCTTTATTAATTTGATAATTGCTAATATTTTTGCATTTATTTAAAATAAATGCGATACAACATGACTACCTGGAGATTGTATTTCCCTTTCTCTTGTGACAAGACTTTCTTCGGCCACTTCTTCTTCCAACGTCAACGCTTTCTGAAGTAGAAGTAGGTATTTAAAGTTAGTTAGCTATTTGTATGACTGATAGTGTTTTGATTAAGCGGTAACATCACCGCTAGACTGAGGTCACTTTAAGGAACGTGTAAGGAATCAAAACAATAAGAAACCTCAATTATAAAAAAAACCGTAAGGAAATCTGTATATATCTATGAGGGTATTTTCTAAAATATAAGGGGAGATTGCCAAGCGGCGTGTAGTAATTAATGTGAATAATTAAATTTTAGTTATTTTTTAAAAATATCACTCGTAAATATAACTCGTCTCTTAAATTAAAAGTATTAAAGGCTGTATCGTCGTAAAATCCTTGTAGCGCGTAAAACTTCCGTATGGCCTAAAAGCTCAACACAAAATGGTCACTGCAACGAAACCACAAACAAGTATAACTCGGTAATTATTCAACGGGACACGACGTGCAACTATCACAATTATACAACAGAAGTTCAACACGGCCGGAGACAATGGAACAAGTCTGGTACATTAACAATACAAAGGAATGACCACGACACATAATAATGGGGAATTGTTTACGAAATTCAATTACTGCTGAATCGCTCGGGGCACTTTTGTATATTTATACAGACAATACATTAAACAATTTTTTCAGACTGCGACTCGAACAATTTTTAACCAACTTCAAAAAAGGAGGAGGTTCTCAATTCATCAATACGTTTTTTTATGTTTGTTACCTTATAACTTTAGACTGGATTAACCGACTTTGTTGATTCTTTTTTCATTTGAAAGCTGATGCTTTCCATGTAGTCCAATTCTGACAATGGCATCCATGAGAAAATCATGTAAGCCTTTTCATCCCCGTTTCATCATTTTTTTCCCCTTTTCATCCCCGAACGACCAGGCGCGGCGAGCAGTCCCACCTTTACGTCGTAGACATTCCAACATTACGCACGAAGCGCTTTACCTCCACCTTTCTTATGCGGACTAAGGAATGGAACTCTCTGCCGAGATCAGTCTTTCCATACGGTACAATCTGGATACCTTTAAGTCTTCATTTTACATCTTATAGGCTCACGTGTACATCCTAGGCTTTATCTCCCAGCAAGCGAGAAGCCAAACTTAGCCTATTATAAAAAACTATTCTTACTTACACCTTTAGATGTTTCCAGGCATATTTACGAAACAAACGTTTTTAAAACAAAAAAATCAAATTCGATCCGAAAATGACTCCGTTACGAGTGCACAAATATTATATATAACCGATTCCTCTTTTCATGAAGTCGGTTAATATTATAATAGACCAGCAAATTTTGTCTTAATGATGTAAAAACCCACTAAACTGATACAAGATAACCTAAATAATGAGATTTAGACAGAGTGTACAGCGTGTTTATTCCCTCCGTCAAGCGTCGGAGGCTGCAGTAATAGACAGTATTTTATCGAATCGTGTCGTGTCCGTGTCGTCGACTGAAAATCACCTCGCCAGAAGGCCGTAGGTAGCCGGAACAGGTACGCACATAATTAGGCGAACGTGGGCGAGTGTTACATTTAAAAATGAGCATCAACAATGCAGTAAGCATCCGCTTCACAATGGCGAGGTGTTAGAACTTTTTTTTTACACCGTCTCGTATTTGTAAGTCATGCATAGTCTTAACTTCCTCGCATTGAAGATGTTATGACTTAACTGACTGCATTCATTGTCTCAAATAACCTGCGCTCTAGTGAGATTTTTTTACTTTTTCTCAAAAAATAAAGCAAAGTGCTTAACCCACTTATTACTGAAACTATATTATAAGAATAATTAATTATGTAAGACGTTACAAAATAATTTCTCTAAACGATTACTAAACGCATTGACACATAACACTTACACAATCTCTGTAAATATTTGTAAATTGAGGGTAGATTTAGACAATTTTTTTTGAATTTCATTGTCGATATAAGTTAAACTGGAAATTATGTAAGATCCCCAAAACTTTTTCAGCTTGTTATGCTTATTGTTAGAAGTTATAGTCTGCTTAGAAACAATAAGCCAACAGGGCCCAAACACAACCGGATATACGTGGTAAAAGACCTACACGAGGCAACCTTTCTACTAGTATTAGTAGAAAAAAAATCTACGAATACCTAACTTTAACTAATACTTCTTTATTTTGCCAACAAATAGTCTATTTTATGACATGGAAGACACTTTTTAGCAAATTGTTATCGACTAACAGTGCCGAATATAGCAATGAGAGTAGGTCCGGCATTCATTTTGATTTATTTTTTAAAGAAACAGACAAAATGCTATCAGTTTAACACAGTTGTGATACTATGTATAAAAATACAGGTCTTAAGAACTAAGGTCTTTGATTTTTTGATTATGGAAACTTGCTCCTGCTTCTCTTAAGTGTTTTAAGACTCGGCAGCTCAATTGCAACTTCTTCGGTGATAGGAATATTAATGGGCAGTAGACTCCATGGAGGTTTCGTGTCCAATTTGTAAGGGTTGGAAACAAGGATTAAGTACAGGCTTGTTATCAAAATATTACTTTAACGACACCCAAAACAACAAGTACGCACCACGAATTAATTAGTTGCGCGTGAAGCACGAGGCGGCCCGCCCGAGCAACCATACCAATCCCGCCAAACGCCCCCAAAGAAAACCTTTACCCGCCACAAGATGTCGCCACAAAGCGTCACTCATCCCTATGCACGTCACACCTGCGGCAAAAGTGCCTTATTAACAGCTTTCTATGTAGTATGGCTTATCAAGCTCAGAGGCAAAATGCTGGGTTTTAGAAAAAACTTCAAAGGTGGCCGGGAAATGTTTTCAGCCGGGCTTTCGCCTTTTTTCAATGGCAATTAGTTAGCGTTTCTGCCGACGCTTGCTCTTACGCCTTGTGCAATTATGATGTCGAGTAGTTGAGCTCACACGCGCTTACGATTCAATGGAGGTGACATTTTTATTATTTAATTATTTTATTAATTAGCATGTCTTGTTGTGTCTCTTAGACATGTAAGTTTCTCCATAACGTTTTCGAACAACGCTGAATTAAAAACAACTTTTTCAAAGCGTCAATAGCCTAATGGTTTAGGGTACCGCCTTTGAATCGCAAAATCGTGGGTTAGAACCATCATCCAACTATTGACGTGAACCATCTCCTAACACAAGCCTAAGCTTATTTGGAATGATTAACAAGAATGTTAGTGATACTTGTATAATGATAAAAATGCAACATTGTTTAGTTTCATCTACCTTTAATAATGTAAGAATTTGCAAAATGAAAATTAATTGTCTTTAGCAGACGGAGTTTGATATTAGAATCCAATTAACATTTAAATCGTAAATGGAACGTTCGAAAAGCATCCATCTTCATGACATACATGCCACTGTAAGCCAGACCGTCTCTCTGTAATTTTGCAGACTACGTGTGTTAGAAAAAAATATACAGATTTCCTTATATTTGTTTTCTGTTACCGGCGAGAATCTGGTAAATCGTCAGACTTCGCAAACTTATCTGCGCAAACAGTGGTGTAGTGTACTCGGAAGTAGTTCAAATTGCTGAGTAGGACAGCATGTCCACTGGAAGGGAGTATCACTTACTATCAAGTAAACATAAGGCTCGTATCTTAACTTTATACAACTATAAATGTTGTTTATTAACTCCGACAGTTATTTGTGTTTATATCTATTTGATGATAGAGATGATAAAAGAATTGATGGAGTTATGGCATCAAAGGGAGATAAGGCTGCACTGGTCTATGTGTGCTGTATGGTGTTCGGATCTGGCGTATAGGGAATTATGATCTGAGAAGTTTCTACGGGTGGAAGTAAATATTATATATCGGTTATAAACATGCAGATATGCCGCATCCATAGCGCGATAATAAAATTTCCCCGGCTCCGTGTTGTTAGAGAGGGTGTCTTAAACTAAAAAATTATTGATATAAAAGCGCGGCCGCGTTAATTAAGCCTTTCACTCGTTTAATTTTTTACTCAGCTGCGCGCGACTTTCGGTTAGTACTAATTTATTCAGTCATTAATTAGCAATGGATCGTTTTGATCGCCGAAGCGCGCTCCGCCAACGGCGAATTATTTTTATTTATTTTGTATTGGTTGCGTTTGTGTTCGCATAAAGGAAACCATAAAGGAGGTTTTGATGTTCAACTAATACGTGTGAACGGGCATTCAGGCAATTACTCGTTCTTTTTCCAGTGCAAATTTTTTTTTTTTGATTATAACTTGCCAGCATTTTATATTTATTTTTTATAATGTAGCTTTTTAGAACTCTTTTCAAATACGAAGCAGCTTTTTTAGCTTTAAAGAAATTATAACCTTAAGATTTTGGAACAGCTCATTTTAGAAGTATTATATTATTATATTTTAAACGAATACCAACATTTCACTGACTGTACTGAGTTTGCAGTCCGTTGTTGAACACAAGTATATTTACGAGTAAAAAAAACTGACTTCAAAAAAACGTTAAACGTTATTACGACAACGTCTTCTATTTCCTTTACAATATTACGAAAATAGTTATTCAGAAACTAGCCAAACTCTCATCAAACTACCCTTAAAGTGCATACTTTCTAATAAAAAATATATCGTCAAAATCGGTTGTCGTGATATTGAGTTATTCATCCATTTGTCGAGGACATACTTGAAATGAAAGACTTATATGGTGTTCTCATTGGAGAATGTTATATTGTCAGATTTGGGACAAATCAACACACGGGAAGCAACGGCTTTCAAATAAAAAAGAATCATCCAAATCCGTTCACCCAGTCCAAAGTTGTGAGATAACAAATACAAAAAAAACATACAGACGAATTGAGAACCTACTTATTTGAAGTTGGTTAAAAAGCAACTTCTGTATTCTGGTATTTAATCATCTCTATTCTTTCCTCTATTAAAGGTAAAGGTTGTTGTAAAATAACCCTAAACGAAAATAATCTCTGGGTCTGCGAAGAGATGTCTCTTTTGCTCTCTGCATTTTCTATCGTATTTACAATGCGGAGTGTTCTGAGGAATTGTTCGGAATCATCACAGCTACCGATTTCCATGACCGCACATCTTAGCAGTATTCTAAATTCCATTGACACCCTCTTGATGGTTTGCATTCCACGACTGTACGTTTCTTGCGTAACTTCCACCAACCAAACCACCACCAAAAACCACGTACAGTCAACCTAGCGAATCAACTGGGACCAGCGATGATTCCAAACCTTTACGATTTGGGGACCTTCAAGAAATGAGCCTATTCCTATTTCAAAGGGCGGCAACACACCTGCAGCTCCTCCGATGCTGTGGATTATGGGCAACTTAAGATCAGGTGAACCGTAACCTCGTGTGCCCCTTTTCCTATAAAAATATTTAAGTGTCTACAGGTTGGTGTGCACCATAATCGTCTACAAGGCATTAGGACGTAGTTTTAAACCCACTATCTAAGTTTTGACGAGAACCATCTCCAAGAGCAAACTTGAGCTGACTTATATTTTTATGGAATAAATCTTTGTGTTCGAAAATTACATTTAACATATGATTCGATTTGCAGTCGGTTTTTGCTTTTACTCGTAAATATACTTGTTTATTTTTATCCAACATCCACAAAGATAGTTATTGATTTGATCAATTTTTTAGGATAAATTTGTTTTCACGTAGGCAACACTAACATGTAAAGTTTTTGTCCTTTGGACCGTTGGCTCCGAAGAGATAAACCAAATAGAATGTTTGTTGTTTGTAATATTGGTAGGTTTATGACAATCCAAGAGAAGTTCTTTAATGGCGCCCGCAAGAATTACGTAATATAACTTTGATAGTGTGGAAATACAAGAGTTCAATGCAGGAAATAAAGCGTTCGTACGTTTAATCCGTCACTGATGGTGGGAGATTTGATTTAAATTCGTTGTTTGCTTATACTCTTAATTAAAACTTTAAAAATAAATACAAAATTAAAGCTGCAACTCGTAAGAGCGAAATAAAACCAAAAATACCCTACAAGTCGTTAGCAAATAACACTTATAATTTTGGCATACGAAACCCGAAATTTAATTCTATAGAAACAGGAAGAACAAATCTATTCAGTGCGAACAGGGGACACTCTGCACGGAGACAGGTATCAAAGACACAACTACCCAATCAACGGTTCCACCGCGGTCTCGCAAACACACCCCCGAATAAACGAAATCTCGTTAAAATTGTACAAACTTAGCATGAACTAATTGGTAAAGCGCATTACCGCTGAGACAGGCTTTTAAACCAACTTCTAATTAAACACCGCTTACTTGTCTAACCGAACAAAGAATTATGCCGCTTACGACGCACGTACTAAGAGGTATTTTTGTTTAAAAAAACGCGTTAATTATAAGATTGTGCGTGGGCGGGGGATCTTTTGAGGGAGTTGAAAGAGTGACACTGGCGACGAAGCGGCACAATGGCGACGTGAAGAGGCAATTGGTCCTCAAACAGAACAAGCATTTAAGGCGTCGATGGGGAAATGTTGAGTGGAGCATTAGGCGCACAACGCCACCGATCCTCGGGAATACACCATTATATTTTTAATTTAACACCATTTCTTTTTAATTTTGACTCTGAATTGGTAACTGTATTTTGAGTTTTGTGACTGGCGATCTGTCGATGATGTTACTGCTTCTGTCCGATTACTATCGAGGTTTACAGATTCATTTGTTTTAGTACTTCCTTCTCACATACACTACATAAAATTGTGTAGTGGATTTCGAACTAGTTTTTTTGTGATAGGGATCTCATTCAAGGCATGATAGAACTCTCTAAAAGGTTTCTAGAAGACGTCAATTGCATTGAAAGACGTCGTAAGACGTTAGTTGTGTTTCTCACAAAGCTTATATTGTTTTTCTTTCTACCGTTTTCTTGTTTTGACTTGGTTCTCATTGATGGTTAAAAATTCTTCTACTTTGACTGTTATGTAATATACACTCGTATTATGTTTGTTGTATTATATATTTTGCGCACGCACGACATTGGGTAGTCCTGGGCACCGCTGGAAATCAGTGCTGTGGTAGCCTTGCGACAGCACATGCGGAGACGGTGTCCAAGTTTGGCATCACGTCTTCATTGTCCGTTTTTTCTTTGTTTAACTGTATTTTAATGTGTTTCATATTTTGGTTGTATGATGCCAATAAAGAAAATATCTATGTCTACTACTAGCTATACTACTCGATCAAAACTTTAGCGTAGTAATAGTTAATACAATTAATTTATTCTATAAGCAATGTTTTAAGTTTCACTTAACAGTGAACTTGACTTCACTTGCTGTTCTTTGCCTAGTGTGTTTCAGGACCGTTTCAATTAGTTACTCATAATATAGTTTATAGTTAGGTTTTAAGATAAAAAAATGTAAGCATTGTGAAAGCTTATTTAGTCTTGGTGGCTCAAATGGGGTAGTAACTAGAACAGCGAGGTACTATCGTGAGGGTCCACAATGGAAAACTGCAGTATATTCATAACAGAAAAATGATCTCAAGCTATTAACTGAATTATGTAACGTAACCTTTAGCTAAAGGGAAGTAATTTATTCTGTGTTATTTCTTGAGGCTTCTGATCCACGGGACTGGAAAGGTTCAAGTTTAATATTTTTTGTTTCAGTTTAAGAGGTTTCCGCTATTGAATTTTACAAACAATTACGTTTCTTAGCAAACATGTTACACAACGAACACAACGAAACGTGCAAAGCATTGGTAACTCAAAACAATTAATTACATAACCCGTGCCATGCTACATTTCTATTGTTTCCTCCCCAAGACCTCACGTGGAAGCCTCAAACATGCAAAAACAGAAAGCTCAACCGAAAACTTTTCCCCAGCCAAATATTACAATGAATCGTATAATTTTCTTTCTAATAAATTGTTGAGTAACATTACTCAGTACTTTTAATTATTTTGTGGACTTCAGTAAATTGTGTTGCGCAACTAGTACAATTATGATTGATCCATGATTTCTGCAAGAAACAAGTCGATCTGAACAACAAGTATTTTAACGAGCAAATACAAAAACCAACCAATTAATTCATGTAAACGTTAAACGCTATTACACGAGGACGTGTTTGTATTTCCAAATTATCGTAGGAATATTAGAAAATAAAATTAATCAGAATCTAACCATCCATCAAACTAATCTTAAAGTACAGGGATGTACTTTCTAATAAAAAATAATCATTGAAATCGACGTAATAGTGAGTTATTTGCTCATTCGTTGCGCACATACTTAATGCAATAGCTCCCAGTAGAGGTTCAGGCTAGGCTTAAAGCTCTGCCACCTCTCAAACCCATTAAAACTGTTGCGGTCATCTTCTGTAACCAATTGGCGTAGGTTTGTCACAAAATATGGACTAACTATAACTAAGAAGCTCCGGTGATTAGGAGGATTTAATTTGAAATATGAACAAATTAGCTTTATTATACTTCATATGGTACTTTCAACGATATTGTTGAGCATAAATAACTATAACCAGACAGACAGATAGCTGATTAAACACTGTTCAGTCGTCCGCCGGAACGGTCACGAGTAACGCGTGAATACAAACGTTACTTTAGCCGTTTTTTATAAAAAGTGACATCTCTATTACCCGCCCAATAAAGCACAGCAATGAGCTTATTCACAGAATCGACAAAATTACCAAACATTACACAAGAAAACATATCAAAATTTAACACATTGAAAATGACCACAGACTGCATATACCAACAACATAAAGTTGATATTTGAACATTTATAATCTGTGCGAACGGCGTTTTAGTTATTGGCGTTAGTTTACGAACGCGCCAATTCACAATGGCGGCTGACAATTGAAAATTTATCGTTTATAAAAACATCAGCTTCACATCTATCTTCAATAGATATATCAAAAGTAAAGAGCATCATTTGGCTTTCTTCTCTGCCTATTTCCAAGCTACTAGATAGAGGATAAACATCGTTACAACCTTACATTTTAAGAAGAAAGTTGTATGAATCGATTTTTTCATTCGAATGCAAAACGCTTCGACTAACATCTGATTTATGATGTGGCTCGGACACCCAAGCAACAAAAACTTCTATCAATAGAACAAGAAACATAATGAATGCCCGTTACAATACTCAACGTAATTGTTTAGACAAAGGCTTTCGTTCATTAACATACTGTAATAAGCAATTACGAAAACCACTTAATATTGATCTTAAGCGCAATTGTTATAAAGTTCAATTTGCACTGTATTTATAATTGATTTAAAACGCTTAGGAGAGGGTTTACATAGCAATGTCTCTTACCATCAAAGCTATCGCCGAAGGTTCTCTAAAGTTAATTTTTATGACGTCTGAACAACAAAAGAGAGGCATTATAAAAGAAAAGACACATTCCGTAGTTTCTTATTCAACCATAATGGCGCGCATAGCACCGTAACTGTTGTTTTAAAGTCCTTCGGTAATAGTTCCTTTTGTTAACGCATCTCTTACGGTCATGGTTCTGTTGAAATCTCGTAAGGCCTGCTCGTAACTACATTAATTCCTATACTAAAGATACAATGAGTGTTTACGGACATGTCTTTATACATTGCTGGTATTCTTTGTACGCATTTAAAACAGTTGAACACCGTAAAGCCGTCGTTTTAGTTCTATTCGAGGAATATTGCCTTTTACCTATATGTACTTACGGGCTACATTTGTTAGAAATAATTTGTCCACCCCCTGCTGCTCAGGTACCACATTTCCTTAAGCAAATTACTCCTTTACAGATGGAATTAAGTTAAACGTTTACGCTCAATTATTAATTTGGCATGGTCATATTTTGTCTGTTACCCTACCCTCTACTTGTCATACGTAGTTCAATCCGGTGACTTTATAAAAGCTCTGACATCAACAGCGGCAGTCTGTGTGTAAGAAAAGAAAAACAATAGTTGGGATGTATTTACTAGAGTTGCCACGCTTTTTAACTGACTTCAAAATGAGGAAAGGAGCTGTTCATTAATTCGTTTGTATTTTTCTTTCTGCCTATAGCACTGCCATTTATGAACGGATTTGTTTTGATATAAAGCTTTCTTTTTACTTGGAATACTTCCAAGTAATATTTGAATTTAAATAATATTACTTGCATAAATCATTGCAAAAATACTCTTTTGATTATTTTAAGTGTCAGCCTTGTAGCCTTTGAAGCCTAATGGATGAGGGTACGAAACGTAAGGTAGTTCGTAACCATCTCCTAGCACAAGTTTAAGCTTAGAATGGTTAACAAGAATGTTAAATTAGTAATCTTTATAAAAAATATTCATAGCATTCTTTTAAAAATATATAATATCAAACAACATGTCCGTATATCGGAGCGGTTGTTACGTGGTAGATTCGGTTGCTAATAATTGTATTGTTGCTGTAAATAAAAAAGTAATGACCAAAGGAGGTACAAAAACAAATCAATAACGAATGATCGAATCTACCGATTGCTTATAACGAAGATCTTTGAAACTTCGACTTTATCATTCTCCCTCGCCACTGCCGTTGACAGTTCGCCTAATTGATTGTTTTTTTTATCTGCATTTCCCTCCGATTCAGATTCTTGGCGGGAAATTTGTAATTTCAAAGTTAATCTATCTAAACTTATGATTGGAAATTGAACTATTAATAAACTTTTATTCAATTCTGTTCAATTTAAATTAATTTTTTTAACAACTTTTCATGACAATTTTCGACTTAATATGTACCTCAATTTTCTAAAGTCAACTTCGACGGGGCAGTCCAAAGCGTCTTCAAAGATTTTATTGATTCCCGTCTGAATGGTTTGTTTTAGTAAAGGGAACAATAAACTAACTATGAGATGACAAAAGTGCATAAATAGCAATGGTACATACTTTGATTAAATAAATATATTATCTATATTTTTAAAAATCGACATCTTACAAAATGCCAATTTCAAATGTTAGGACCTAATATGTCGCGCGTAATTCTGTTCCGAGGCCGCTCGAGAGGGCCATTACATTATATAAAGCGGTATAGAATTAAGAGAAAAGTAAAAAAGAATCTTGTATATATTAAGAATAAGAAATGTTAAAATAATCAAATAAAATAATGATAAACACCCCATACCCGACACATTTGGGGGAACGAGGGAAAAACCAAAACAAAAACAGGCCATGATCGCGTGCTATTTCATGGCTAGGGGCTATAGGACATTCAAAAGCTAAACTAACTTTAAATCATTATGAGTATGTTTACTGTCGCTTTTTCGTTTCATAGAATTTTCAAATCACCAGAGCGCTAAAGAAGTTTCACATAAATAATTACATTTTTTTATTTATACAAAAAAGTACGCAATTAGAGGAGGAAGCGAAATAAAATGGTACAGATAAAAAAAAACAATCAAAGCAATCCTCGAGGAAATGTTCAGCTATCACCCAATCAGCTTCACACCATAATCTGAGCGGACGTTAATTGCACAAAAACATCCCTCCGTATGATACGCAACAAACATAGGAGCGCACAAAGGACAGATTAGGGACGATCGCGATCGTATTTAAGATAAAATAAGGTTTTTTCGCTAAGTGTACGCGAGGCTTAAGATCAGAGAAACGATAAGGGGCAGCTGTGCGACTGTCCTAGAGATGTGACGTCAACGCTGCGGAAGGTGACCCCCGGAATTTGCCTTCTTTTCTATTTGCCAGAGTTACAGTAACAGCGTGAGAGATTAACACAACATCGTCGTATTGTAGCAGTAGATTTTAGTGCCTTTGAAGAAGCTGACAAAACCATAGGTTAGCTTTCCCGCGACGGCAATTTGATGGGTTGCTCCTAGATCATTGCTTCTATTAGAATGCTATCGTGTACAACAACTGATTAAATTTTATAAATAGAAAAAGGGGTAAAATATCTTACGGCTCAACTGATCTTAAGGGAACACCGTCTCCCTTGTTTTTCCAACAACAACAGAGCAGCTGCAGGTGCGTTGCCGGTATTTGATTCGAGAGATCGAGTAGAAACAATTCTTGAAGATTCCCAAATTCTGTTTAGGTTCGGAGCTGGTGCGAACTGATTCCACAAATTGATAGTCTGTGCAATATCCTGTCGGGAGTCATTATGATAAGGATAATACAAGTTAAAGTTGACCGCCCATTAGCTGATCGATCGATCGCTGAAGGGATTATATAATAAAGCAGTGTTAAGAGCTTATATAATATAGCAGTGTTAGGCTGATAGCTAAGACTTCGATTTTGTGATCTTATTATTGTTTTTTTGGTTTCTTAAGTACAAAAAAATTGCCAAATCTTGTGCACGGTGTATGGAGAGCGATTGCTCTCTGTCTACCATTTCCGTTAATAAAGGGTAAAGAAAACATGAGAGTTAATGTATTTATTATTTATATATTATTCTAGACTCCACTACGATTACAGTGTCTAAGTAAATCCCCAATAAAATTGAAACACCATACATTCTAACAATTGCACAAAGCAAGGACTTTCCTCGTATTATGAAAAGCCGTAACCAAACAAATTATTGACTCAAAAGTTGAATATGTCGCTACAGCGGTCCCGCTCCCGCACACTGCCCCGTCCCGCTCTAGTACACTCGGGCACATTAGGGCTACACGTATAAGCCGCTTATTGTATTTTTATAGTTATTTTGATCGACGCACACACGGTTTATTGTGTGGATTATCCAACATGAATACGGAATGGGGCATTATGTTATTGTTGCACGAATGTACACAGCTGATGCTGTTGGAAACAAAGGCGTTGGATGTTTGCGAATCGCCGGTAAATGCCTTTGTTACGCTCTTTATTTTTTAATAACTTGTAAATATGGCGGCACGGTGCACGGTTCAATGTTAATTTTAAGCCAGTTTATTTTTTCAGTAAATAGAGCACGTTTGTGTAACAATTAAAAAAATATATTTCTTTTAATTGAATGTTCTGTACAATGTTTTACATATGTATAATTTCATTGTATTGTTATAAATCTCAGAATGGTTTTTTTTAAGTGTTGAGTTTGCTTACGGTATAGTATCAATCAATATTGAAAAATTTAATTTCATTATAAATTATTTTAAACTTAATACAGTTGAAGCATTTATTATCATAGTTAGATTGCTAACTTCAGGCGCCTTTATTATTACTATTAACTTTTCTTCTTCTAAATAGCTAAATAAACATGAATGCTTTTTACGATTTTTAGGAGATTCTCGATAAATCGTCGGTACCCAGTGTCCTATGCTAATAAAATTGGAGATCCCATATCAATTTTATTCATTGAAAAAAAAATTAAACCAAAAACTAAAAAAAAAATTAAACCAAAAACTAATAAATAATCGATTCATAAATGAGGGAGATATAAGTGGAAACAAAAAAACAGACGAACTGAGAAGGTCCGTTCCTGAGGTCGGTGAAAATGTGATTTTATATAATTTGAAAGGACGGTCGATGAATGAGCTACTATGAGAACTATGACAGGTACGGTAGTGTAGCAATATCGGCGAATAGAAAACACCTAATAATAGAAGTAAAAACCTTCTACAGGTGTTTAAATTTAATATGTTACACACATGTAGCATCCTGTATAGATGGTATCGTAGACCACGACCAGCTTCTAAGTTAACATAGCTAGTAATATTGTTTAGCGGTATTTATTATCTATGTGGACATCCCCATGTTTTGTTGAAATCAATTATTATTATTATTGGTATTGATAACAATGTAGTACAAAATGTACAAAATAAATATAAACATTGTATAACTCTTTTGCTCCCACAAAACTCTGGCCATAAATGCCACCAGTACAACAATGGCAAATTAAATGTAAACCCGCACATAAAAACGATAAAGTGCTCTATGGGACGGTACAAATAGAAATATTCTCTTTACACGCATTGAACTATAGACAATCGGACGCCATAAATCAAATGGTTGACAAGAAAACGCGTCTGCCCAACATGCGAGCGAGTAATAAAAAATGTTTCATAACGATTGTGCGCTTTACTGTACACGAAATACAGGACCTTACTTGTTTTACTAATTGTAACAACTATTGGGGAATAAACCAGCCAACTGTGCAGGTTTAAAATATAACTGCATGGAATATAATGCTTTATGGCTTTGTTAATAAAGTTCATACCCTTTCATCGGAGTGCAATTTCCAATTAATTTATGGGTCTCGAATCGCCGCCCCATCGCTTAAAAAGCGAATGCAATCGAGTTTCTCGCGTAAATTATGTGACAACCCTAGACAATGACTAGAAAAAACATCAATCGCTAATGCGTTCCTTCCCAGATATTAATTTGGGGTACTCAACAAAACGCAGTTGTACTCACCCAATATAAACGAGTAGTAAGGGTTGAGTGGGTATAAAACTTAAATATTTTTTTTTTTAATTAAAAGTAAAATAATTTAATTGTTGATTCTGAATGAGATGCGAAAGTTAAATCATAGTTATAAGCTCTCACGTACTTTAAACTCAAGCAGGGTAGGCAGAGACAGCTTTGTAAGTCCACGACACGACCTGGTCGGTATCGTTTATAGGATACTTTTAAGACATTTAACCTAGTGATTCTCATACACCGGGTCCCTTTTGTATGCCAAATTCTAAAAGTGTGCCGTCGAATTTAAGATACATAATAATGTTACTATATATAATAATAATATTAACTTGTTGATTATTATCGTAAATTATTTACGTTATGGATTATAGGAAAGTAAATACTTTGAAAAAAAGGGGAGTGTGAGAAATTAAACTTCTTCAAAAATAGTTTTTAATTGCATGCAAACAAATAATTACAATAAGAAAAGAAAGGGATGGAATAAATGTTGACTACATTGCTAAATATATATTTTTTTAAGTATAACTTCAAAAACCTTGAGAATCACTGAGTTAACTAGCTTTAAATATCACTTAAACAAGTGATCAAGCGACCAAGTGAGCTTTAAGCTCGGTTGCCCCTTCTCCTATAAAAAAATAGATTAATAATTGTAGGGAAGTAAACCTCCGTTCAATTTATTGATATTCAAACTTTCTCTTTCTTTCTTCTTGTTTTGAGAATTAGACAATAAAACCCTAAAACTTTCCCCCGTTAGCTCTAGTCGTTACTGGCGTGGCATCGTAAGGTGTATTGTTTCATGGCCCCAACTCTTAATTTATTAGCTCGAAGGGTTGCAAGTCGTAAAAATTACTTTTATTGTCTGTAACGACGTCTCAGCCTATATGATAATAATATACGTGCCATAACTTACCTTTATGTTAGACATACTTGAAGTGTCCATTTTAACTTGAACTGTTTGATGTAAGGCGGTGGTAAGTGTTCGAGAATTACTAACTTGGTTCATGACACCACGTGTGGTGTAAGGATGAAGTGTCAAGTGAGAGTTAAGTTAGTGACGCTAAACCTGTTTCAATTATAACCGTGATTTAGTATGACGTGAATAGTAAATTGTGATATATAGGTATTCTTAAACAATGATATGGTTATAAATATCATTTCGTCTAACTGTATTTATGACAATGGATAATAAGCGTCTAAGTGAAAATTGTTAATTCAGTTTTTTTATTATTAAAAAAAGCAACGAGACGTAGTTCTTCCCCTGATGGTACTCTGTCCAGCCAATATGTTGCCAGCTCCGGTTTTATTTATAGAAAAAAAGGTCAAACGAGCTTACCGTTCACCCGATGTCAAGTGACCACCATCGCCCATGACCAAATTTCCGATCTTTGAAAAAGGTGTAGGCTCGTTTCTTGAATGTCTTTAAAACGTGTAGGTCACACACCATCAAAATAATCTTCGATGGAATTTGGAATTCTACCAAGATGTGCGACGCAAAGGTGATGGATATAGGTAGCTGGGATGATTCCGTACAATTCCTTAGATCACTCCACATGGTTTTAATCCAATACGAAAACGGTGAAGTTTCTCAATTCCAATATAAGGACATAGTTCCGACTTCATGTGTCTTAGAAAATTTTCTAAGGCTGTATCCCTTACGACGTTTTCCTTCCCCGACGAGCGCATGGTAAATATGCACTTAAAATTGTAACACACTTGTGCCGGCGCCGGGGATAGAACTCGGGTTGCTAGCGTGGTATGCAACTTGAGGCGATCGCTCGGACACTGAGATGGCTGACATCAAGTGTAATTATTGCTCTAATAGAACTTTTTCTACTTTAAAAACTTTATTTTACAATGAGCTGTGCTTACGCAATAAAAAATGTGAAAACCCAAAAAGGTCTTGCGTTTCGAGCAAAACCTTTAGCGAGTTTACCGCGATCGAAATAAATAAAAGTTTCCCCCACAATAAACTAAATCAACCTTTTAACCCTTCAGAATAACAATATATAACTCCAGCGAGGTCGCATTGTACTGAGGAAGTTTTGCAAACTAAATTTTACTTCGTATTCAAAAGCCGTCTCTTATAAGAGGGGAAAACATTATCGAAATCGCGACAGCACTCTGAGGAGACCGTGTTGATTCTATCAAAAATCAACCTGAAATTCTGTTGCTCCCATTAATGTGGTCCTGTAAGGACTTTACATTTAATATTCATTTAACTCTTGACTGACATAAGTCCCAGTATTGGGCACTAGCCCTAAGCCAAGATTGTAAAGGTTTGAAGCGTCAATAGACTAATGACATAGTGTACGAGCTACCACGCATTCCTGCTTACATTTATATAAATATTTAATCAAGTTCCTTTTTTTATATCGTCAATATTTTTAATATAACTGCGTAAGGTTGAAAACGAAAATATGTTTTAATTTTGATCTGGATACGTGTATTTCATTTAGTAACAATGTACGTCTATGTTCACGTTCTGGTATCCAATACTTTGAACATAACGAAAGTAACATGAACAAAAAAATTGTAAACGAAAAGCCTCCTCGAGAAAGGGTCAGAGTGGTTTTTATGAAAACATAATTTTAGGCAGATATAGGCATTACATAATAGATATTTTGAATCTTTTGTTTCTTTTAATGTTCACAAACCCATTCTTATTGTAAATTACGCGTCCTACCAATCCGGGGTAAAGTTATCGGCCCGAGCGATGTTTCGACCCACTCACGCGCCCTCTGTGTCCCGACTCTACTATATGCCAGTGAGATTTCATTATGACACCGATCGATTACAGTGATATCAATTATCATTCCATCATTACCAAATACGTCAAATACTTATACTTACGTAAACCATAGTGTCACTAATGAACTGAAAGATTACTAGCAAATATCGATCACTGTGTTGTCAATGAACGTTTTTGTCCACAATTTGTTTAGCTGTTTAAGGACCCTGGTCGCTTACGTTTACGTTTTTCTCATGAGTGAGGGTTGTAGCCACTAAATTAAAAATATCACTAAGATAAAATTGAATTCTTCTATACAATCATTCTAAATAATCACCACCTACTTATTAAGATAAACTTCAAGAATTTATAATGGATACGTTTATAATTTAAATGTTTAAAGTTATTTTACCATTATTGGTGGTGACATTTATTTGTAATACTCATAATAAAATCAAACAAACGCATAGAAGCTGCGGAAATAATCAAAAGCCTGTTTTACATTTACCGGTTGAAGTCGACAGTTTTTCCCAAGAGACGTCCAATATTTTCTATTCCAATCGGCCTCTTTCGATTATACGAAAAACCTCGCTTTGGTGCGATGTAAATAACGCACCTAAAATGTGAGAGGCGACCAGCTTACTTCGACACTTCCCTTCAGACCAGTGTTTAGATATAGTTCGTAAGTTTTAAAAAATAGGGTGTGATGGAGAAAAAGCGAGGTGTCTAATAAAAGTGGTGCTACATAATATCAGGCATTCAAAGTCGATATTTTATTCCTCGTTGTTAAATGTCATTGGCGTTCAAAGATTTTTACTTGTTATTCCTTGTGGGAATAAAGGTTTATTTTATTTGAATGCAGTGGACCGATTTAAAGCGTTAATCCTGAGTGAGGAGACAGCGTGGAGTTCCACGGTGTTTTAAAATTTATCGTTGATACTCCAATAATAACTTTTTGATGTTTACCTACATCTGGTCATGAAATGCCTATCTTTATAATACAGATGGCAGTCAACGCAAACATATTGTTTATCTTATAATCCACTGGCGAGACTCTATATTTTTTTTTTATAAGAAAAGAGGCAAACGAGTTTACGGATCACCTCTCCAAGTTTAAACCAATTATGTACAAAAATTTTTGGCATGATAGTATAGGTAATAATACGGCCTTGTAGCTCTGGGCTCGTAGAATAAGACTACGGTATCCCCTGCCTGTCGTAGAAGGCGACTAAAAGGAGCCTCGGGTTCACTGGGCGACAAGCGTCGCGTCTTTGTCGTCCACCAAGGTGGACCCGGCAAGAAGGCGACATCGGCTGACCCGTGTCGCGTTGCACTGCGGGGGCACAGGGGGGAGGGAGGGAGTAACCTCCCCAAGAAAGGATTAGGTTCGATACTTGAAGATTTCCAAATCGTATAGGCTCGGAAACACCGCTAGTGACAGTTGATTCCACAGCTGACAGTGCGTGGAAGAAAGTTGCGAGATAAGCTCGAGATAAACTCGTGGAATGCCAACTATCACGATGGTGTCGATGGAATTTGGAATTCGGGTGTTGTGCGGTTAAAATACCAGGACAAATACCTTTTGGCTTTACGGTGGTAGGTCTTTTGCTCACCGCACGTTAACGAATACTATTTACGTCATCCTTGTTTACTATATCATTAATGAATTCGATACTTACATTTATCTAGGTCGTCATTGAACGAATGGCAGATTCGATTCTTTTAAGTCGATCAAAAACAATATATGCTAATAACCTACGGACAATAAAATCTCTTAGACTATGTTATTATGTAATATCCGCCTTTAGAAAATTTAATAAAAGGATCAATGCAACAACCAAAGAACGAAGGCAAAACTATCACAATGCAATAGGTCGGTCAACAAATTGCACCTTGATCCTGTCCGCGTAGATCGTTAAGCTAACTCCAGTAGATTTATGGCGTGGAGCGAGTTAGCACCTGCTTCGTGCTATTATATTTGTTCACATTAACGTGCTTCAACAGCCGATATGGTAAATAATAGGCAATAAACTACAACAATTGCTAAAAGGAATATTATTTAAAATAGATTGAAATTCATATTTTATATAATATTGTATATGTATATAGATCTAGCAGCACCTAGCTCAGGAATTTACTTCTAAATGTATATATTTTTATATATATGGTATATAGGTTTATGGATTTATCTTAAAATTTAATTATTTATCTTACCTTTTCCTCGATGAATACACCTGCCAATATGTTTTCCTCTCTCACTCAAAGTTGACTAGTAGAGACTATCACTAAGGGATTAAGTCCGCGTTTGTGAATCTTAATTTATGGTGTGTTAGCTAGCAACACAAAGCACCCAGCGATTGTTCTGTGTAATAACTACTTCCAATGATATCTTAGTGATTTACCTGAACTTACTGTATCTTTAATTCATAATTAATAATTTAGTTGATCATCATATTAACTTGGTGTTGTGTAAACAATAATTTAACTTTATTAGTTTGTAATCTGATTTCTAATTACTTTTGTATAAATATTGTAAGGACGCGCCGTTGGACGGTATTCGTTAAAATAATTCTTTGGACAACGTGACGCCGTCTGCATAAAGCGAGTGTTCAGTTATTGGACTATTTAATTCCACAAGACCTACAAGTTATTACAGGCGTTACAATAAATATAAATAAATAGATTTTATTCGTCCTTTTCCTAATCTATATGTAATAGTAGTGGACCTAGAAGACAACCTTGTAGGGCCTTCCTTATAAAACCTACAAGTACATGCTGTGTTCACAATGAAACACACTAAAACATTAAAATTGTCGACAACAATGCACACTTTGTTCGCACAGGCCTTTCACGGTTTGAATTCCCGCTAAATTCCACACCAAAACGCCCGCAGTGTCACCAAATGCGTGAAATTATCCAACAATACACGGTAATGATCCTTCACGGATGAAAAAATAAAAATAAATACATAAAATGTTACGGCGGTTGGTTGCATAAAACTTGTATGGCAGTGGGATTTTGAACTTTAAAAACATCTCTATACATTATATTACTTAACATTTTAAGTGTATTTTAGATTTTGTTGAATGACAAACTTACAAACTAAATGGAATAAGTTCGTTTTTTTCCTTAACGCAGTGGAATAAAGGTCATAATTCGACGCACTTCAATTTTTGTTTCGTAGATATATTTAAATTCAAGAATCGGCTACACCTTTACTTGTCATTACGAATTGTGATCGACGGGGGGCTTCGGGTGGATTGTTTTCGACTTTTTCGGGATACGGCTGATTGAATGGATTGTATTATACAAAAATAAATTTACAATGCATTGTCGCATACAAAAGGGTAGCTTCTGCTTAGTTACAGTGTTTAGTCTTGTGGTGATGACTATTGTGATGCGAGCATGTTCTCCGCTGTCTGCTTTCAGGCTAGGTTTGTTTCGCCAATACTAACAAAACGTCGCCACAAGATTTACAATTTTGACTACCAATATTATTTATAATATCTTCTCGTTTCCAACACTCTTCTGTTATCTTACACAATGTCTTTATTGTTATATTATTACATTATTCAAATCACGTCTCGTCAACTTGGTACAATGATTGTATTTCAATAGTAGTTTGGTAAGGTTTGGACCACACGTGCCACCCAAGAGTGCGATATATCTAATATCTTTAAAGGAGCAATTCATGTTTATACGTAATCTGAATCTCAGAATATGTATCCTTATAATGCCTGCTACTGCACTGCGACAGCGAAATTCTTGCATAATTTCAAATCTAATAATACAAAAGTCCTACAAACAGAAACATGTAAAACTATATTCAAGCTCCAGCAGTTTGAAACGTAGACGCATACACGCACACGTCCACTTGAACGACGCACACATACGGTGTACGTGGCGGCGTCAAAGGGTCTGGCTGCTCTGCTCTCGGAATGCGGTCCACTTGCGATGTGGGACACGAATATTTCAAATTAATCCTTTAACATATCGAAACAACTCTAATTTATACCTATTTACAAGTATTATTACTAGACTAGTATAATTATGAGTACTGTACTACGGATCGCCTGATCTTCAATGATCACCGTCGCCCATTAACATCCACAACATCACACGAGCTCCACCAGCATTGCCGATTTCGAGAAAGAATTAGGCTCGTTGTTAAAGGTCGTCAAATCATATTTGTTTCAGCATCGCTGGTGACAACTGATTAAATAAATTGGTAGTGCGTTAAAGTTACGTCAAACGCACGTTATGGAGCGCCAATAATCAAGATGTTGCCGATAAATTTGGAATTCTACCGAGATATACGGTAATGGAAGTCGGTAGCTGGGATGATTTCGAACAATTCCTCAGAACACTCCCCATGTTAAATACGATAGAAAATCCAAAGAGCCCTCCCATGTCTTCGCAGAACCAGAGGTCAACTCGAAGTGCAATTACAACAAATTCATTTTAAACCAGTTCCAGTTTACGTAGACGGATGGATAAGAACAAAGCGTAAAATGCGTGCCAGGATTGTACTTAGTGATACTCGATCTACTCTTGATCTCTGTCTACCCTTCTGATTGACGGGATGGTATTTTTAATAAAATCTGGATAATTTGTTTGTGGGGAATATTTCCAAGACAATTATAGTTTCCCAGATCACACTGGCGGAGTTTTCCCAGGAGTTTTATTAAGGTCTCTCTTTAGTTGGTACAATTATAGCAGAGGAAGTGTATCATAAGTTTACTTATCTCATACTACTATGAATTAGAATATAAATATCATCACAATATACACTTTCATGCTTACTCCTCCGCACAAAAAGATCCACATCTCACACGATTCCGACTCAAATAATAACCTTATTATAACCAACTGACTTTGACAAGCGGCATAAGACATGAACAAAACTATTTACCAATGTAATGTATTCTTTATAAACATATATATAAAAGTCTCATCTCGCGATGGCATCGCAACAGGCTTGTGGTAAATTCGAATCAGTGTATATTTTAAATCTTCTTTGTCGCCTGATCACCGTTCACGGACCGACAATGCATGCAATAGACGCATTCAAACTTTTCTACTCCAACCTCCCGCCTGTACGACCTCCGTCACAGAGTATAAAGTTCCTAATCAAGTGCAACTAACACTGGTCGTTTTGTGTAAAAAAAGAAGAAAGGAAAAAAAAGCGTCGCGGTCAGTCACGTGTACGTCGGAGATAAATGGTACGCGCCGTAAAAAGTATAATGTATTGAGTTTATCGAACATAATTATTTCGAGTGGGCCAACAAAATTGCAATTACCGTTCTAATATATTGCAAAGTAACTCTTATACCTTTGCTTTTGTATCATGTAAGCAGTTATACATACAACAAAATAACATTTTTTACCATTTTTGTCTGTTTGTCTGCTTAAACCGGCTAATATCTGGAACGGTTCGATCGATTTCGACGAGACTTACTGGCAGATAGCGACGTAATAAAGACTAACTTGGCTACAAATATAACAGGCGAAAAGTCTCAATGAACATCTTAAGAGACTTTCGCTAGATGTCTGGGTCAAGGGTCAGATACAGAAGGTTTCTCTCTGTATCGCCCTTAGCACCGGTTGCTTGGGCCCTGTTTCGTTGCCGGTGGCAAACACTAGGTTAGGTTTTTATAACGTTTATATTTTGTATGATATGTTTGTGTATAAATATTGTAAAAACTTAACCTAAGGTTTAAAAATGAATAAAATGTTAACAGTTTCTAATCTTTATATTGTATATCAAAAACTGTTTTCTTAAAATAAATTTGTTTTATTCCAAACAGAGTATTTGTGTGTCCGATGACTTGAAATTTCTCGAAGTCAAGGTCTTTTCTCGTTTAGTCTGTAAAGCTGATTCGGTCTTCATTTTATGTGCGAATGCTTAATGACACCGAAATAATGTTTTTAAAATGAACACGGCTATCTCTGTCATCTTGCGAGCGGCATTCATAATCTGTCCATTCGATACAGCCGCAAAATATTTACAAAATTCACACAAAAGCCCGCCATTGACTATGCGGTTCACGCCGTCGAGCTTTTGATCTTTTTAATGTACGCTTTCACTGCTGTAATTCGCTAATGAATGGACAAAAAGTATTTATTTCTATAGCGCTAACCCGAAACAATCATTTTATGGATATTTTAGTACATCATATTTTTACTTCACTTTAATTACGTACTTTTGTTTATTTAAGTTCTTTAAGTGTTTGTTATCTTTTACTATCCACTTCAACTTGGTATTTCGGTGCTGAGGATTTTGTTAAAATAAATAAAACAAACAGAATTTAAAAACTTGCCTTGGCTATCTTATAAATTTAAAAGTGTGTTTTATAACGATTAGTTTTAGTGGAGAAAAATGCGATAACTTATGTAGTAATTAAAATACTTAATATGTTAAATTTTTAGTGACATCTGGTTTAGACAGATGGCGCTCTTATTAATTACATATTTTTATAAATCATTGTAAATAAAATAATAACATCTTTATTTTAATAGATAATTTTGTAAAGTACTTTTTTTATTTTTATCGTTCAAAAATTATAACAAAAACAAAACATTATTTCTTTATACCTCGAAAAGAAATTAAAATTAATATTTTTGTAATAAGAACCTTCGTTCTTATCCGGCGTCCCTGGACGCCGCACGGTTGTTACTTGTATTTTTGATGTAGTTTTTAAGTTAGCGGAATATACACGCGATTACGGTTAGTATAGTATAACTGGTCTCGAAATAAAAATAAATATGTCAAAGTTGGCCGGTTGGGTAGTTTTAAGTTGAATCAAAAATGAATAATAATATTGTATAAAAACATTTAAAAGACACGAGACCGCCGATTAACCTGTAAAGTCGATCCGATCGAACCACTCCTTAACGATCCGTGATAAGAGCAACATTAAAGATTCACTTATTGTTCCGGAGCGGGCTGGCTTTTAAGATGCCTCTGATAGCAGTGATGTTGACAAAAGAGCTCGCGGCGGTCCGACTCTTTGTCATCCGGAGATCCTAAGATAATACCATAAACGATTGGTCATCCACCATTTGTATCAAAATGTGCGCTACACAATGTTAAGTTTTACCACATTGTTACAATGGAATTTAGAAATCCATCGCCGAGCGTTACCACGCTCGTGCATTATTTATGAAATTTAAATATAACGTAGATTATTAAAATTCTTGATGCGTTACTACGCCAATCCACAGTAGGCCCGCGTGGCGGACTATGCCCTTATACTCTCTATACAGAGAAGGCCTGCGCCCAGCAGTGGGACATATATAAAGGCTGTAACTTTAACTTTGATTACTTAACGTTACTTTTTAAAAGCTGGCCGAAGACACATCTTCACGGGATTCACAAAACACCACCCGTTAGATATGAGGACTTATTCACCCAGCGCCCACGTTGGTCGAAGTGGCACTTAAGCTAACAGCTAATTGTATGGCCGAGTCGTGGTTCAAATATAGCAAATTAACCATCTACGCCGAGACTACCTCTCACTGAGGGGACCCTTGTTTCGAGTTACTACTATAAACGGCTCAGGTTAAGCGACCTAAGAGCTGTGGCACCTCTTGGGTGAAACTGTAGAGGCCACCTGGGTGATTAGCGTAGTTCTTTTACAAAATAAAAAAAGGATTATTGGGTTGCCGAACTCTTAGAGCGGTCTTATATCTCTGTTGTAAGTAACTGAAGGCATATGTCACCTTGCTGCTACTTCGGAAAGAAAGCTCGAAGAAAAAGATTAGGAGAAACTCTAGCAACTTTAACAAGTTAACTGCTGTTTGTTGAAATTTTAAAAGCTGGCTTAATTACGGTATAGGAACATCTTGAGGAAACCTGCATATCTGATAAAGTTTTCTAAGACACGTGAAATCCACCAAGACGGGTACCACGCGGCGGTCTATGGCCTAATACTCTTTACAAAGAACGCATGTGCTCAAAAGTGGAATATATAGGTTGTTACCTTTTTTGTTAATCTAAGTTTCCTTTGATTAACAACGGTAGGTGTATGACAATCGAAGACAATGTAATTATGGAAGATTAAAGATAATCACATATCGGAAATTAAAACTGCGTTCATATATAACAAAGAGCATTGATAGCCTAGTGGATAAATTGGTGGTTCGGACCCGATGATCGCATATTCGGAATCGGAAAAATTGGTGCTGGGCTTACCACCTGAATATGCGAGACTTAATAAGCTTTGTGAAAAAACAGCGAAAGCTGTCTCTGTCTACTCAAATAGGATTAAAAGGACGTCAGATACTTATTGATAATATTATTAATATTTTTATAATTTATATTTAAATAGAAATGAATACGGAACCCGCAATATATTGCCGAAGGTGTGCAGTCTCAGATCTTTGTCTTATCCTCGACGCTATTAAGGCACGACGGAGTCATCATTCACGGGACGCTTTAGCCTCAGATGATTTATCATGAAGAAAACTGATTTATACTGTTTGTGTTCTACGCTTGTTTGATCTTTTTATTTATGAAAGGCAAACAAGTAAATTTATTAGTTAAAACAAAAAACGACTTAATTTTTTTTTATTCTAAGGAGAATAAAACGTCATACCAATAGTCGGACTATTGGTATGACGTTGATCATCGTAGAAATATTTCGAAATAAAATTATTCAGAACTAAAGCATACTCTCACCAACCTACCCTCGACTTACATCGTTTCCTATTTAAAATTAATCATAATTGCTACAGATAATTAGTATATAACATTAAATAGAAATATAAAGTTACGATATACAATTATTCATTAACATTTTAATGAAAAATGTATATACCACGGGGCTCCTAAGGTATTAAACACGTATAAAAGAACTTCGACAGGAATTAGAAGCATAATGCTACAGAACGGGACTGGCCACTAATAAATTTATGTGAAGACCTATTGACAATTAAAATATTCTAATTCCAAATGAATTCGTGAGCCATAACGTCCGTGACGGGAGGGCATGATTTATCAAAATTCGCCTTTGATTTTAAATGACGACCCTCTTCACGGCAAACATAATCCTCGGCCAAAACAAACCGCAACCGGAGCCTTGGTTTTTTAATAACCAATTTAACAAATTCAAATATCCAGTCGATTTTTGTGACCCGCCAAATTTATGAGACGCGTTTTATCGATTTTTATCGTCGATATTTTATTATATCATATAAGTCTTATTATGACTTGCGTTTGGATAGTGCACGTACTCGATTACTGGCTCATTATTGTGTTAATATTTAAATTATTATGTATCAGAAGAATTTAAAATCCGACACGTAATTAGGCACGTATTTCTTTATAGTCTATTTTAAAGACCCTTTAAACTTCATTTGAATATTTAATTATCTTAACACACGAGAAATTGTCCAAACATTTTTTGCCGTGAGGTCCGAGGTTTTTTACTTCTCCGGATTGAGCTCTTACTATGCTCAGGCTACCTCTGCGTCCAAAATACGTGTCATTAAGGAATTTCAAAAATGTCCGCTATCAATTTACTTTTATTGTTGACTATTAATTTGTATTAGCGGTTGGCTGGCGTGTTTATTAACTAGGGTCCTATTACTCATCGACAACTTTGTTTCCGAGAAGTTACCGTAAAATGAAATATGCCAGAGGGTTATTTATTTGCATTTAGTTTTATGATATTCAAAATAACGCCATGTTTCCACTAAAAGAAGGGTTTCGCCATGGTCTCTCGAACGACGAAAAGTCACTTTAAGAAACATTATTAAAATAGAACAGTCGTGTCAGAACCACCGATTGAGATTGTTTAATTTTTAATACTTTTTACAACATTGTATCTTGTACTCGTGTACATCTCCTTACATGTTCCTCCTTTTCCTTATTGAATTTTAAGCGTAAACATGGTGAGCTCTAAGGTCGCTCACCCTGAACCTCTATCGCTAGTAACTCGACACAATTGTTTCGCGTAAGTATTCCGAGGGCGCCCGAGAGACCGAAACACGACTCGATCGTTTGCTATTTCACGGATTATTTATGAGACTATCTTGAGTAGAGTGTTAGAGTGTTGACCACCGCGGTAGTAATCGCGATAAGTCTGCTACATTACTACTACGCTGGTGCTACACTACTGCTACATTTTTTATATATTATGTATTCATCTCTTTCAATCCGGTGAAGCAGTCAAGGCCAGCTTCTCTGGCCAATCGTTAGTCAGTTACTCGCAAGGCAAACATATAGACCCATAGTTCACTATGGATCTCTTAAAAAAAACCTAAACCTCTTTAGGGAGCTAGGTAATCCCTAAAGAGGTTTAGGTTTTTAGGCCAAAGGCCTCCGAGAGGTGAGTCGCAGTTACTCTACGTGATAGAATTTCGATTTGAGGGCTCCTAAGAGGGCTGAACCACGACTCGGTCGGTAGCTAACCTGCCATACCATAAAGCTAAATGCTTAAGGTTATTGGTAGTACGAAAAATAGGTTTATTTATTTATATAGAATTCACGAATGTATTAAATACACATATAACAGGCGGCAAGTGACCGGTGCAACGGTATCTTAACTAATTTGATATTCAATAGATACAAGATGTATTTAGTGATGTGAAGGATATACTAAGCTTCGTAAACAACCACACGTAAAACACCTCTAAGCAATATCAATTAAAGACGATTATCCTACAGTGGGTCTTAACGACTCGCTGTGCTAATTGGAACATACAGAGCCTGTAAATTATCGCGGCCGGCGCGATGATCGTGTGATTCGTATCCTTAATTAAAAACCGTTTACGATGTTGTAAATGTGTCTTAGAAATATAGAACTAGGCACGAATTTATGGTAGAATAGACGTGCTTAAAGCAATTATTTTATTTTTATGTCTATTATACATAAATAAGTATTTTTCTTGAGAAGTTGAACATTTTTAACCGACTTCAAATAAAAGAGGTGGTTTTTAATTCGTATGTATAGTAGGTAAATAGTAGTTAGTTAGAATTTGATTGCAATTAGGAAATGAATTTTGTTGGCATAGGACGTTAGATTCCGTAGATATACCAGAGAATCCTCCAAATATCCTTAAAATTGTATGGATGAATGCTTATTGATTGTAATATTGGTAGGTTTATGATAATCTAAGACGAATGTGGGAGAAGAAAGATAATCAGTCGCCAGAACTTTGTAATATAACTATGATAGGTCGGAAATACGAGAGCGTCAGCGCGTAGCAGCGTTTAACCGTTGATTCTATTAGAGAATAGATTGTTTTTACTTATTATGGTGATGAAAACTAGACCGTTGGACTGACAAGTAATAATTGTCTACATAAAATAAATATTAGTGTACTTAATAATTTCAGTTTAGAATGTCTTTTGATTTGAAATGAAATATTTACTTTTACACATACACATATTATTTAATTAATAATAATTTAAATTAAATTTCAAGCGTCAATAACCTAATGGTTTAGGGTACAGTCTAAGAATCGTAAGGTTATGGCTTCGAAACCACCATTCGACTATTGACGTGGACCATCTGCTAACATTTACATTATAACAAGCGCTTGTAATGGTTAACAAGAATGTTAGTAATATTTGTGAAAAAAACAATAATAACAATATTCTTAGCATTTTTTAAAAAGAATTACACATTGTTTTTCTCAGAATTTTGGTACAGATCTCCCTGCTAGAGTAATCAATAGCCTTTATTGGGGAGATACTGTACGTAACTTAGAATTAATATTACAGGCTAAATATTGATATATATGTAAAAAATGATAATATTTATTTTATTTTTTAATTTGTATTTTATATTTTAATTTGTACGAAACCTTCATAGTGAAGTTTATGGTTTTGGTCTATGGTTGAGGTTTAATTAAAAGTGATGTCAAATACAAACAGAATAGAAGATGTCATAATTTAAGTTATATAATTGATCAAAAGCAGGAATAAACTTTTAGTGTGGTTTCTTGAATTACAAAGCAACACAGAGTTATTCTTGTTATTTTATACTCATTCCATGTCCATCTTATATATATACATATTTTTAAAGTAGATTTTTCAATCACATGGTCGTAAAAAAGTCATTAAAATTTACCTCACGTCAAGTTTTGCTGTCTTTGATATTTTGATGCCGTGTCTACAGATTGTTAATGTATGTGTTGGTAGTATCGCCGGTAGCCCATCATTAGAGGCCGCCGCGTACTTACGACACCGGTTTAATTGCTCGCTATATATCACCCAGTCCGTTCGTCCGTCTGTCCCGCCTCACGTTTATTGTTGCGCCACAGTAGCCGCTATAAACTTGTGAAACGTGGATTTGTTATTCCCGCGACATGTAAATGCATTCGGATGTTTTCGTGTACGATCGATGTAGGGTTTATTATCTTTTATCACTAAGCTATTTGTAACCCTTTTATTATACTTGATAATAGCTATATTCTATGGACAAATATATATCGAGCGGCATTCTTCTTATTAATTGAACTATACGTCTATATGAATTACTATGTATACAATGTGCGGGACTTAACTTCATCATTGGTGTTGAAAGCTTGGTATTAACACCTAACTGGAAGAAGTAACAACATAAGTTTTTGGAAAAATGTGAATATTACTCTTAAATAAACGGTTATATACATTTTACGTATTTTTATATTTATTGATAAGTTATTTATGTAGGTATATTAAGTGTCGATTATTAATTATATGTTCAGATTTGTTATAACATACCTGTACGCTATCGTCCTGTTATGTTCATACATTTCCTGTCCATACACACGTTGTCTGGAAGAGATCGCACTTAGCGATAAGGTTGCTTATTAAAAAAGAATGTTAAAATGTACCTTAGTTATGTAATTTTGTTCTTGTGTGATTTTTGTGTACAATAAAGTTACATCTATATATCTATAATAAATCAAATACATCTCCTAGCAAAGTAAATATTAATTAAATGAGAATGGTAACTGTAACCGTTACATAGCATGTCACGTCATTCAGTCACGTAGTATCCGATATACTACGTGGCTTCCTCGCAGAGATGACTTACCAGTTACCAGTATCGTAGCGCAGCCGATAATGCGCCCCCTAGCTACACAATGACTCATTACGAGATAGCATCATGTTCAATTAACATTCCGTGGAGTCTCCAATACGGCCGCCGCCTAAATGTCAAAATGTCGCTTTTATGCCAGCTCCGGATTAACCGTGTGAAGCTGAAGTTTTTATTGAATATTCTGGATTAACGCGCGATAAGTTGATTGAATTCTCAAAAACTATAAAATATAAATTATTACAGTATAAAGACTAGATGTTAGAGAGTCAGGGTAAGCGGCCTAAACGCTTTAGCCACCTCTCAATCCGTTGAAGCAGTAGCATGCAGCTTCCATGATTTTTTACATGCAATTTTTGGCAATGGCAAGGGCACAGAATTACCGCCCTCAATCACCTGTTAATAGGGTTTCCAACTTATTATAAAGGGTTAGGTCGGTCGGAATCTCATTCCCCGTCCGTATAATATACGTATACTTCACGTCTGTATTCTGCGAGGTTGCGGTACATCCTCGATCGTGGTAACATTCGTGTAACAACAAGAACAAAATTTGTAGAATACATGATAGCATGTCCTTTCGTATTTAAAAAAAGTTCTTTAATTCAATTCCAAAAGTGAAATCAAGTTTAAAATAAATTAGTCTACATATAATATATGTAGTAACTTAAGGGAGATTTTCTGATCTTGGGAGGTTTAAACTACACTATAATTAATATTTCGTATGGTTTTTGACTAAAGCCTAAAACCAAGTATATTTGCACCCAGAAATTTCATAAAAATTAACCATTTTAAACCATACATTAAATACAATTTTTTTTGTCAAAACACAAATCATAATTATCCTCGCTCCCCTCAAACAAAAACATTGGACTCTTCGATTTCTAAAACTAAAAGAAAAAGTCCAAACACTTCGCTTCGGTCGCGTTCTTTATTAATCAAAATACGAGCTCTTATACAAATTAAATTAAGCCAAAGAATTGGCATCGGAGATATATATGGCCACCGGATTAACCCGACGCGCAAGATCTCGACACATCAAAAGCTTCAATAAGCTTTAATCAACAGTAATACAGTTCAATTTTGATTGGAAAAAGCTTCGTAAGTAAGTGGTGGTCGAAATATGTCAGCGTTTACACTGCTGTGTTGTTTTTTAAGTTAATAAGGAATTTACGTCCCGCTGCGACATCAGGTAGGATCTTAAAAACCGTTGGAAGCCACATAGAAGTAATTAACTGAACTTTTATTCGATCCAATATGTATGGACACAGCTTCAAGATAACTCCTTTATTTATTCGCACAAATGATAAAAATGACAGTTCGGTAGGCCAACTAGAATTTTTCTAGCCTGCTTCCACTAATAATTTCAATTTGCCTACATCAATAATAATAATAATTGGAAATTATTGTGTTTATGGCTTGATATAGACTGCAAACTCTCAAAAAGATAAAATAGTTTATGGCTTAGGTATACTTCACTCCGACAATCGACCTATTTTTATCAACACAGTCGCGATCGCCCAAGGCAAGGGAGCCCTTGTTGCTCTTTTAGTAGTTACGACCATAGGTAAGCGACCTGAGAGCTCTGCCAGCTCTCAAACTGTGGTGAAACTGTAAATCCAGCTTTACTGACCGCCCATGACAATCACAAGAACAAAATGTGTCAATACGCCCACACCAGCATCGTTTAGGGGCTTTTACACTGAAGTTTTGATGCCCTGCCGGTCGCCGAAGGTGATGGCTAGATAATATTGTGTAATATTTCCAAAAAGCGGATAACACCAGCACAAAGTTTAGTAGTAAACTGTAATAAATATCGAATCGAAATTGCCTATGGACTCAATAAAAGTTTTATAAAGGCGCGGTCACACACGGTCAGTGTGTCGTCTACGGACGGCGCGCGCGCAGCGGGGGTCGAGCTGCCACCGCGGTCGCATAAATTCGGCATTTGTCACGGCATTAACACTCCAAGAAGGGTTTTTATCATGTCGCCCTCGCATCCGGCGAGCGAGAGCGTATGAATATTTCGTGCTTTACGAATCTTTTGTTGTTCGCCGGCTAAACTGAAGATGGATTATGTCAAGGTAATTCTGTTTGGTGCCCGCTGTGTATGCGGTTGGACTTCTTTACAGCACACTAAGTTGCAGCACATAAGAAGAATTAGATCCGTTTATATGTGCCCCACGGCTGGGCATTTGGATAATCTATATAAAGGACATGTAACGGAGGTCGCGCATGGGTTAAAGTAGCGTGGAGTGCCCTCCCTCCAGATGGATTTTATAAGGATAGACGGAAGTCGCTGGAAAAAGCATATATGTAAAATCGTATATGGTGGAAAGCATCGAGAAAGACCCAGCAGTGGATAGACACAGGCTGAAGACGATGATGATATAAAGGGTAGTATGTATAAATCACCTTGAGAATATTTGACCAAATTTTGTTACTTTTAAAAACGAGACATTTTGACTAATGCATTTCGACAACAATTCTCTAAATCGTAAATTAAAATAACTGATTTATTGCAATCGAACATAACAAACGCTATTAAGCCATGTGCACAAAACTAATCAAATTTCCACGCCACTAGACAAAGCATAAAGCGATACACGAAACATCGCATCAATAGTACAATGAGACATCCAGGCGCGTTAAAAATCGTCGGAAAAAGCATCGATTCGAGTAAAGAGCGATTGTTGTGCAAACTTGTGATCCGATGCGCTAAATGGGGCGGAATTAAACGCGCCGCGTATGTGAACGCTGCTTAATGACACAGAATAGATTTGTAAATACGATTTACAACTATAAAGCTTGTAGCACAAATTCCAATTTAGAATACCACTGAATGACATTTAGGACGTTCATCATCGCGATCGTATACGTAATATTAACAAAAATAAAATAATTTATAGTGATGTATTATTGATATCGACCGTTTACCTCGTTTAAGTTTTTTCGTTCGCTTCCAATGGCGGAGCAAAGATGGCGGCGCAAGAGCCGGTGCCTTTACGTGGATCAAGTGAGGCGCGAATAAGCATACAGTGATGAGTTATTGAATTCTATAATGGTTTTAGGATATGATATGGGATTTCCGCTTAACATGGACTAATATAAATGGCGGCATCTTTTGATATAAGTGCTTACTTCCTATTTTGCACAATTGCATTGAAGTTCTATAAAGAATAAATTATTGAATGGTAAATAAAGGAAAAATATGGTCTTACTTCTTTTCTTATGGCAACCTAATGGCACGAGATTCAGTCTATTATCTAATGGTGAGGATTCATATCTCAATGGGCTTGCACAATATGTTTCTGGTTTTCGAGTTTCAACGTACATAACGTGAATCAATTACATTGCAATTATATTTCAGGTATAAATAATTTATTTTATTAATTATGTAAAAATTATATATTTATTTTATACGGTAACGTACATATATATTACGACTTCCTTCTACCCGTCACTTGTGATGTTTTTGTAATTTTTTTTTATTACTAACTCACAATACCTGGTTTAATAATCCTTATGTTTAGGTATAGATGCAGACAAAATACCTTTCTCTGTCCATTTGAGGCAAAATAGGTAAATTTAAAGAAATCTACAGACATCATGTTTTTTTTTTAAAAATGCTAGTAATATTTTTTTCACAAAAATTACTAATACCATATTAGCATTACCAATACCGTATATAACCATTCCAATTAAGCTTAAGCTTATTCTAGGAGATGGTTCACGTTAACAGTTGAATAGTGGATTCGAACCTATGACCTTAAGTATCGTAGACCGTACCGTACCATAAGGTTATTGCCGCTTGTAAACTCATTGTTGATGTGTAATCAAAAATTGCTATAACGCTTAATCACGCATAAGATCCCTCAAATTGTAAACAATGTATTACTTACCAAATAAAGTTAGTGAAATACAAATTAAGTCGCAAGATCGCGTGTTTAGATAATTCATTAAAATGACTTACAAATTATTATTATTCTTAAAACAATAACAGCTTGAGCACTTTTAATTATGCGAACAATGATGAAAAAAATGGAAACGTCAAAAAATAAAGCGGTCTATTAAAAGTCTCAAAACACCCTTTTATAGAGATACGATCGCTCTAACTACAGATTCCTATTAATCAGATGGAATGCGGCGGGGTACAAACACGGCCGGTCAAGCGTAATTTTCAACAATACCTGTTGGTTCTGTAGAAAATGTTATTTATTTAGAAAAAAAATATTTTTACCTTTATTATATATTATATATAAAGTCTATTTGTATTTCTTTATTTTAAAGATGCAAAGCTTCACAAATTTTTTTTAAAGAAAACGGTGTTACATAGTTTTTTGTACAATTTTATTATAAATTACAACAATGAGATCATACTTCAACTGTCTAAATTTTCACTCTTTAAATGTAATATTTTTGTAACTAAAATGTACTACTAACATTCTTGTCAACCAACTAAGCTTCAGCTTGTTGCCAGGTGATAGCTCAATAATCGAATAGTGGTTTCAAACCTACGACCTTAAGATACGCAGACCGTACTATAAACCATAAGGCTATTGACGCTATTATTTTAGTTTGACAGATTCCTTCAAAAGCCTATTAATTCTTCTTAATGTGTCCCTTGAAGATTTATTTGTATTAAATATATTTATATTTTTGTAAGACAAACTTTAAGGGACACGCCAAAATATACAAGTGCTCTTGTTATAATCTCGATAAGCCCAACGGTTCAATAGAACTTCACTTTACTTTCACTTTAACTAAAAAGGTTGATGACCCCAGGGCGAAGAGATCTTGCAAAGTATTAAGATCTAGTTTCTAATCTTAGTGATAACGAGATTAAGTGAATGAAAGGGAGGCAAGATATGTCATTACAGATATCGGTTGAGCGTAGGGGTATGTAAAGGAACCTGAGACTGGCAGTGCTTAGTAGACCAAAGCCAACTTCAGATCACTGCCCCAATAACCAGTAATTTGATGTAGAACTTCATGCAACATAATTAATTCAATACGGAACCCTTTAAACATGTGTATACATGGAATAAGAACAAAATAGCATTAAGTAGACGGAAAAAAGTTCATTGAGCGGACCTTGCTTTGGACGAATCTGTTTACAATAAACGACCTTTTATGTATTTAATATTAATCAATATTGAACTTTAAAGGATTATGTTAAAGTTTAAAATTGATATTTTGTGAGAAGCATTTTCGTGTGGCAATTCACACGTCAAAGTGCGTACACCTGTTAAGAAAGACGCATTGAATCCTTTACATATTTTTGTAACGCATTCTTCCGAATGCATTCTTTGTGTTTATTTTAAAAATGACAAGTCATTATCCGCGGGTTTGCTTAAATTAGTTTTATATCCTTTTTCATTATTAACTCCTAATTCTTATATTGAGAACTTTATTCCTCTAAGACTTTTAATGAGTGACATTTCTTCAAGTCAAACAAATGTTCATATACTTTAAATATGGAAAGAACGAGATCATCGAATATTTATATTTTAATAGTAGTCAGTAGAATTAGATTTATTATATTAATAGTAGTTTGTTATAATAACCATAAACGTAAAAAAAATGTATAAGTCAATCAGATTTCAAGCCAGAGATAAATTTTTACTAGCTCGGAAGTTTGAATGCAGAAATTGTCTTCGATTTAAATGTATAATAATAAGTTAAGTTTTAGTGGCACCAAAAGGAAAATAGTAATTTCTGTTTAATTCGATTATTTCTGTCTACCCTGCTTGGATTGAAATTAGAGATTATTTTTTTAAATTAACAAATACCGTCAACATGTCTTATTTAGTGTGGCATAAAAAGGCTACATACGTATGAAACATCATACTATAATTATCTTTTATCAATTTTTATAATCCTTTAGATACAATCGGCTAGCTTCAAGTATCCCAGAGTGTTGGGAGCCCGTTCCGGCGTCGACCTGTCTGGCGAGACCCCGAACTGGCATCCTAATGCCTCAATATTCAATTCTCCACGTCGAAGCGGTTTTCTATTGATGTCTATGTTTTTTATTTTTTGTTATAGCGATGGAATTCGAGCCGGTTAAAATAGTGGACTCAAAATAACATATCTTCTTGTCTTTATAACGTGTATTGTGTGATGAATTAATTCCCTAAATATGGTCTACGGCCACTGAGCTACCGTGGTAGCTTAGTATTCGAGCGATTGCCTCAAGTTGTTTAGTACAATAACATCCTCACTTCGTAAACACCTCAATGCCTGAAGACGAAGGTCTTCAATCATTTAACTAGGACTCTGACTGCTGGGCTGACAAACTTAAAGTCGTACAACGAGCGATGGAAAGAGCTATGCTCGGCATTTCTCTAAGCGATAGAATCTGAAACGATGAAATTTGACGGAGAACAAAGGTAGTCGACACAGCTCTTAAAGTCAGCAAGTTGAAGTGGCAGTGGTCAGTCTAGTAAAGTCTGAAATGGAAGCCGCGCATGGGTCGGAGAATCGTAGGGTGACTTCCCCCCAAAAGGACCGACGACTTTATTAAGATAACCGCAAGTGGCTGGCTGCGGAAAGCGGAGGCCGTATATGGTGGAAGGCATTGTGACACGCCTATTTCCAGCACTAGATAAAAACAGCCTGATGATGATTAGGGCCTTCAAGTGCTCTGATTTTTTGTAGCCAGTGATAATTTCATACGTAAGAAACTGGAAAATAGAAAACTCATTGGTCAATGGCTGAGATTAAAATCTCCGACTGCCGTATCGTAAGTCGAATCTCTCTGCCTCCAGACTATCGCTGATAATTAAATGAACTATCAGCAAAACTAAAACCAACATACTATAAGAAGGAAGAACAATCAAATATTCAATTCTGTTTTCCCAGAAAACGTTATCACTTATTCATGTTATCTGATCAAGTGCAATTGGATGAAAAAAATATCAATCAAACAATTGGCGTTTCCATTAAACCGTCGCAATTGCCTCTCGCACAATGGACCCGCGCGTACCGAATACAGTTTGAATTGACGAAAACATAAAAAGAATTTGATTAAACGCTTTATAAAGTCGAGTGCATACCACCCCTTCACAGAATACGATAATATTTAATTAAAATAATATCGCCCATAAATCCCACGATCGCTCTCCATAACGGAAAACCTTTGGACTCTAAAAACCTAGTGTGCGATCCCGGAAACTCTACATTACACTGTTTGATTTATAAGGTAGTTTGTAGGTTTAAAAGTTCTGGGTTTCAGTCTATGTTTTATAATAGTAGTATATAAATAAACAAAAAAGATTATAAAAATTAAAAAAAGTATATAAATAATGGCGTGAGCATTCCGACCCGAGAGGGCTAAGCCACGACTCGTTAGCGGTCTGTTAGTATCTGAATGTCTCAATTAACAAATCCCTAAGCTTTATTTTCTTTCTATTAATAGATTTTTTCTCTTTCATGAACAACAAAACAGAAGGAAAGACAAGATATAGCAAAGCGTGTGAGGCGTCCAAAAGTTACGAAATAAAGTGGACACCAATACAATCCAAACAGACAGAGCGCCGTAATTACGAACGGTGAATCCGAACAAGCGATTTCGAGGCCGACCATTTATCTGACACACACTAACCGTCAAATTTAAATAACGAATCTTTCATCGCATGCTGTGCAATCATAACACTTCACTATCTCACAACCTTAACGCGGTTAGAATAGGATCTAATTTCGCTTATGTCAATGCTTGAGAGATAGATGTCGTAGCGCTGTAAACGTCAAGTTATTTCTTAAATGTAAGACCATTAAATCGTAATGAGTGGCCAAAGAAGTGGTGCTTTTATACAACCACGTGCCAGTCACCGAATGTTCGATACAAAGAGACCAACTACCGTTCGATGAGATACAATGGAACGAAATAATTGTACAATTAATGTCGTAAACTTTTGCCCTAATGACACTTGAAACAGTCGGGCCGAGGAAGTAATTGCGAGTCGAGATTGTTTCTTTTCTTATCCTCCAACAAATCATTGTCTCGTGCACGCTGCCTATAATTGCTACTCTACAACTCTTGTGGCTGTTGTTGACTTATATTTAAATCAATTTCAATGATTGTTACTTATTGCTTACGGGAACAAAATGTTTGTTTAATTAACGTTTAGATACTTAAGTCATATATTATTATTATACAGCCTTCACAAAATATCACGTGTACATTAAGTTTCCGTAGTTTTGAGATGGCGGGGCACGAGGTTTACGTTAGAATTAGCAGATAGGAAACGGCTTGAAAATTAGTTTGTTCATTCCAGAACAACATATTATTAAGTTCGCATTAACATCATATATTTTTGTCATCTAAAAATCTCAAAATTTGAACCAACTAAAAGTCATTTAATCCTTTAATAAAAAAAAAAATCTCCACCTGAGACGCATCGATTCGCTCGTAGAGGCATTTAACATGGACGCTATGATTGGTTTCAAAAGTTTGAAAACGGTGTTTTTGACGTAAAAGACGAAGGTCTCAGTGGAAGGCCAAAAATTTACGAGGATGCAGATTTGGAGAAATTACTAGAGAAAGATTCGTCTCAAGCACAAAAGGAACACGCGCTTACTTTAGAAGGCACTCAGCAAGCAGTCCTGCATCATTTAAAATGTTTCATTATAAATATAATTTAAAACTTATTTGTACATCTGTTTTTGCGATGTACGATGGCTTTTTATCTTGACACTAGCTGAATTTGGAGGAAACGTTTTCTTTTCTGCAAATAAAATGTTGGTTGCACTGCAGGGTACTCAGTGTATCGTCCCGTGTCATACTGTATAACCATTTCTGAGGACATTGTGTCCAAAATTAAAAACCAGCAGAGATGTCTGCGCGCTATTTTATATCAGAACAATTAGTATATCGGTTCGCCACGATGATATGAAACCCAACGTAAATGGTTATAAATCATAAAAAGAAAGAAAAACACATTAATTGTATCTTTTTAATGTTTTAACTTCATTATTCGATCTCTGTTCAAGATAATAACGGGACCTTTTAAGTGATAACCTAATTTAATATATTAACATGATTAATTCATGTTATTGTATTAAATATAAACGTTTTACTTTATCTATTCTGCGTTACAGGAAATAAAAAGCGGTTTAAGGAAATGGTACGGTCCCGTTATGTTTCTAACAATAAGCATATCAAAGGTAATGTGTATTAAAATTCCATTCAAATCTTATTGTTACCTGACCACAGTCGAACGTGTGTAAGACAACGACCTCTGTAACTCTATAAAAGCAAAGGGTGTTTGTTCATATCATAATCCTACGAGCTCTTTTCAAGCAATTGAAACCTTTAAAACGAGAGACTCAAGGACTACATTTGTTCCAAATTAGACCATTACAATAGACAAAAATAAATCCAAGATATCGCATGAGTTAATTTTTACGCCTTAATGCCTCTTCTGAAAGTTAGGTTAGTTAAGTAATTTGGATTGTCCACGAGGGTAACGTATAAATAGATTTTCACACGATCTGTGTATTTACGCCACTTTTGCATACGTTTACTATTCAACTGCTTAAGAAGGAGAGATGTATCAGGAAATGTAGATTCCAAGCATATGTACTTTAACTTTATTCCATTCCAGACATATTGGAGTCACCGACAGTTGATTCCTATAGTCTGTTCATACTTTGCTTCTATAAATATCACTCATTTTGTTACGAGCAGCATGAATGTAAAAAACTACCTCATATTAGATTAATTTAATCCACTCGGCGTAGAATTATACCTTCATGATCTGGGACAAAGATTAAGCCTTAAGAAATGTGGCTTCAAAACAGCAGTAACCCAGATTATCTTATGAGACAACGGGTAAATTGATCATCATTCATTGAGTTGAGGAGTCAACTAATGAAGATACAGAAAGTGGTGGAGGAGGGGAGGATAACCCGTTACCTCATTCGGTAAAACGCAGAAATATGGACTCCATTTTTTGGTAACGGGGTGGGGGGGGATTCTTTAAGAAGATAGCCGGGTTTTGTGAGGTTCTTACTCATTAAAATCCCCCCGGTGGCCCTTCCTCGGTGTATGGTGAAGGGCTCCGGGATCTCCAGTGGAACGCTCCGGAGCCCCTCTATAGTATGCTTGGTGGCACGTCCCGGGGAGGTGAATCCCTCCTCAAGCACACTCGCAGTGCAAGGCGAAACGGGTGTCGCACGCCAGGCAGGGAATACTGTAGCCTTATTGTACGAGCCCAGAACTACATGGCTGATTTATGGACTACTTATACTTATCCCTTTTAGAAACAGCAAAAGCCATTTCGTATCTCTGCACCAAGTCTATAGTGAACGTCTGTGCCTTTACTGGGCCCCAGTTGTTACTGATGTTGTGCCAGAGATGTGGTTCACAGACGACAAGGATGGTGGCATAAGATCTTAAGGAATAGGGTAGTAGTAGTAGTATTTTTGTTATACTTAATATATAAGTTAATATATTGTTATTATGGTCCCCATGGAAACAAGTGAAAAGTATACCACTTAAGTGCGAAACATACAACAACAACGAATTCGGCAGAAATTGGCCACGACAACCGGTCACACAACATAAGCCACAATGAAGAAATAAGTGCGTACTGAACAAAAAGCATTCACGTCCCGGAAAACCGTACGCCCAACAACCAACACCGTCATAATTGCCGATGTTTGTATAACAGGAGCCATTCACCAATACAGAAGCCGAAGAGAGATTTAAAAATACAAACCTTTGAATTTTTATCTTCACTTGTCTCGGCAAACAATGAGCGGCGCTCGAGTGGCCGAGCGACAAAGGTGGTCAGGTCGCTGGCAAATCAAATATTATCACGCAGCTTGAGTAGACCGACGTTCGAGCAAACAATAGTAGGAAAGAATGAATGGACCGGTAAGACCGGCGGTCGGTCGCTAGGCAGGCTGCGCTCTCTAACCAACGTTCCGATGTTGCATGTTGCAGATTTGTTACGCCGTCTTTATATTTTACAACTATATTTATCTGTAAAAACGAAAAAAACGACTTCAAATCAAATCTATGCTAAAATTAACGTATACGTAAACTTGTCAGCGACGGATTAGACGATGGGTATTCAACCTTTTTTCCAAAGTCTTCGTTTTGTTTAAATTTTATGGTTTAATTAACACTAGGTGGGCCAAATAGGCGCCCGTCGGGCTGCAGCTTGATTATAGCTGAATTAAACGGTACTACGAACACAGACTAGCTATACAGGTTCAGGCTAAGCGACCTAAGAGCTATGCCACCACTCAATCCGGTGAAGCAGTCAAGGCCAGCTACTCTGTGCAGTTCGTCAAAAAAAAGGAACTATTTATATATGTAAATATATATAAAAGATGGTGTCGATGGAATTAAAAATTCTGCCTAGATGAAAATTCCTATTCACTCTACTCTTGAAAACACCCACATTATAATCAGAGGGAAAGACAGAAGCGAGCAAACTATACCAATCCTTTACCGTACGAGCAATAAAAGTCAGGTGTTCTTCAAATAATTTGATTAGATATCTAAGATTACAGACAAAGAGCTTGCGCGCAATCGCACTTAATGTTAGGATACATCGACCGCCGACAGCTGACGCCACTTTCGTTAAGTCCATCACAAAAGTGAGATGTGAAGGCATTATCAGCGCGTCGGTCCCGGGGCGAGGTTCGTTAGCGCGGCGTATTGAGACAATTCCAGTTTCGCGAATTGCTGCGCTCACAATGCCTCCCAATACAATCGCTGGCGGCAACAATACGCTTATTGTCATAAAATAGCCAATAGGTACAGAAATGACGGGTTACGATCCCCTTTGTGAGGATCTTTCAGTATGAGGCGGCTCTTTGTTCGACGTATCCTCGGGGAGACGAGACAACGTCCACAATGCCACCGTGAAACGTATTTATAAACGTTATGATATGAATGGGTAATGTTCGACGCGCTATGAGAGCCGACAATGCCAACAGCGGGACCTTGGGCTTGTACAATCCGGAGATTAGATGCTCCAAATTGAAGGACCTAATTCATTGTTGCCGCGATAATATTTCATATTTACACGCTCTCAGTTTTTTTTTACCTTTAAATGGGTTACTGGACATAAATATTTCCATTTAATTTTGCTCTCACACTTTTAGGCTGATGAATTCGTGACGAGAGCATTACGAAAAGTGTGATCGGGCGGGACGAACGGCAATTGAGATATAAGTTAGTAAAGATAGGACAAGAGAGAGAGCTACGTTACGTATATTACTATAGGGACAAGAGAGAGAGGTGCGAGCACATATTATCTTATACTCTTTCTCTTATAGCCATGGAGCTACAGAAGTTTTGGCGGAAGTGGTTTTAAGCACACTTATTGTTTATTTCTATCCGGTGCATACAGGTACAACAAATGCTGTCTGCTTTTCACCAGCCTTACATATACCAGGGTGTGAGCATATCACCTTACCCCTACGCACTATCTCGACTTAAAAATTGTGTGCACTTTGGAAACCGAATAACATTATACCTTATTTTTTGTACTGGTTGGTGATAAAAGTATCTGACGTTTTAGTAACCATATGCGATAGACGATAAGAAAAATAGTATATATTACTTCTGTTTACAAGCACTCCTCTAAATGATAACACACATGGTCATACTCAAATTTACTAGTTATTCGTCTCAAATGAAGAAGTAGGGTTTGGCTATCAAAACCTTTAAATATTCGTAAAAGAAATCCTAAACAAAACAACTGAGAAAATTAAACATAAACAAGAGGGACTGACAGAGATTCGATTCCCCGGATTGGATGGGCTCTCTCAAAAGCAACATGGCTGTCGTTGACACCGCGTATTGTTCAAACAGAAAAACCAGAGACAATCGTGTATTTTTTGTCTTCTTTCATTTATCTCTTATTCTATTTGTTGGGCCACAATGGCGGCTCGCTGCGGCCGCGGCGTTTTACTTACCTATCAACATTGTTTTTTGGGTGTCAACATTCTTATTAAAGCTTTCCGTTGGGTGTTGAAAAAGCGGACCGTGGCGTGGCTAATTAGTAGAATTTTGAAGAATGTGCTGTAGGGAAAACATAAAGTAATCTTATCGCGATACCGCCATTTTATAGCTAGACTCCGTGCATTGGATTTTAGGAGCGTTGCAGAAGTTTCTTCTTCTCACTTCTTCTTCCAGCGCCAATTACCGGAATGTGCCCTCTGACTGCTTACAGAGGAGGCCTGTGCCCAACAGGGGGACATCTATAGTGTAACTTTAATTCAGCAATCACTGCTCCACTTCTCACCAAATTTATTAGCATTTATACATAAAGTTTATGCTATGACAAAATAGCCACAAGTATATTTAAGAGTAAAAACAGAAACCTACTTCAAATCGAATCAAACGTTAAACGCTATTACGCGTGGGCGCCCTTTATATATTTGCGTATTATCGTAGGAATATTACGAAATAAAATTCAATCAGAACCTAACTAAAGTTTCAAATACAGGTGAATTGAGAACCTCCTGCTTTTTAAGTCGGTTGAAAATATTTACTGGAATCTAGACCACGGACGAGATCGCAAAGTCGACCGCTTAATTTGTTTATCATTGTTTCTGCTGAGCTTTCTTCTATTCCTGATAAATATTGAATGAGATGCGAACCAAGGATTTGAGACAAATAATATCCAGATCAACGGACGCCCGGCGAATGAAGTTACACTAACTGAATAGCATTATTCGATGAATGGATAAATCAATCGACTTCTGATTAGACACACTAAACGTAAAAAAAATATCACGGAATCCAAAGAACCTAAAATAACACAATGCATTGTACTTTTGATATTGGATTCTTGGATTGCGTACGCGCTCCATTGTGACAATTTTTTGCTTTGTTTTTTTTTAATCTTTTTTCTTTGAGATTTGATACGTTGACGGATCTCTTTTATGAATAGGTGTGTTTTTTTTTCTAAATTTTGACACCTGAATCCAAGATCCCTTTTATGGCGAAGGGAGTAATGGCTGATCAATTTAGCCCTTTGTTGAGTAGGTGAGATATCCCGGATGCAAGGATTTTTGGTGTTATATTGTTAAGGAGAGTTATAACTATCGTAAACTATTTTAACTATAAATAGCGCGTAACAAGCTCAAACCCTTATATCCCTTAGAAAGTTTAAAGCAATAGGTTTATTCTACCAATGTTGTTTTCCCTTTTTTACAATGATTTCAGTTATATATTGAGTTCTCTATATCTATTGAAGTTGCTTAAAATTTTTAATTTACGAGTATATTTTTTTTCATAGAAAAAAGCTCTCACGTCCTATAACGCCGTAGCGGAATAGATCATTCCAAATGAAGTGCTTCGAAGGATTATTAATTTATCAGCTTATTATTTTTATTATAATGTAATTCATGATTTTCTTTAGATGCGTGCAGCCAGCTAAGGGGCTAGACCCGTACTTTAGTTCCTCGAGCATTATTATATTTCACTAGCTGTACCTGCGACTTCGTCCACATGGAATAGTGACTTTCGGAATCATTTCTTAGCTTAACTATTTTTGAAAGAAAACACAATCATACATTAAAATAAGTTATTTACAGTATTTTGCTGCAAATAGCTTATTTTAAAAATATATCTTTCATCCTTCTTTTACAAACCATGAATGAAGTCTTATAAGTTTCATGCTTTTAGCATTAAAAATAACGTAATATCCATACAAAGTTTCATTCCCTATTACAACATTTTCCAGCACTTTTTTTTGCATTAAAAAGTGTCCATTTTCAGGCTATAGATTATTTCTTTACCAAATTTCATTTGAATCGGTTTAGTAGTTTAGGCGCGATTGCGTAACACACAGATTTATAGCATTATATATTTTTATTATACTATATAATTTTATATAACATTAGTATAAATAAATACTACGTTCGTCGGTGAAGGAAAACATCATGAGGAAACCTACATATCTTAGATTTTTTTTCTAAGACTGCCAACGCGCACTAGGGTCGCGTGGCGGACTACATCATTATACTCGTTTTACAGAGATAGCCTGTCACCAACAGTGGGAAATATGTCTATATAAAAGCTGTAACTTTAACTTTTAATTAGTATCTTTAGCGTGAACATTTAATTCCACTTCAATTCACACCAAAACATAACATTAGTAAAATAATTTTTAAAGTTAACACCCACTTTAAAAGTCATCGGTCACACCCAGTTTTCTCATGGCTTCTAAGGCGACATACATTCATAACAACTCGTTTCTCAGCAGGAGCGGCCGCCCATCCTCGACTTCCCGAGGAGTTTCGGAAAGTCGACAACCACGGGAAGGGAGAAACTTCCCGCCGGGATAATGGCAGAGGTGATATTATTATACTATTTTGTTATTAGACGAATTATACTATTATAATACATGTTTAATGTTCAATATTGTAAGGATATTAAAATTGAGCAGTGATAATAATAATAATAAAATTATATTGGTACAAAAATTAAATCAAAAACTAAATATGAAGTTCTTGACTGGCCCAGGTACTATTGGACCTGTGTTTCAGTTTGTTGTGTTATGTGTTTCTTCTCCCATTTGAAAAACACAATAGCAAAAGCATTAACGTTAGTAACACGCATACAGCGTGTGTGTGATGTGTGTTTGTGTTTATGTCTCAGCAAAACTGTATTTATATTTTATCTTAAATATTATGCGATTTATATATAGATTAATCTTTTACTAATATGTACTAAAATAAATATTAAATTAGGGGAGTTCCAGTCTGATTATAATTTAAACAAGTAACCACTTTTTAGAAACCAATTTTGCATTTGAAACTCTATCTTGTGATAGCTTTGTGGATACTATTTATACTTACGATACGATGGTCGTAGCTTAGAAGCCCAATCAGCTTGAACCAATCAATCGCCGTTTTCTGATATTTTATTTATGTAAAATATTTTGCTAAAAATTTGTGACGGGTGTCTGGCGATGTTAGGCTAACCATGTGTTACTAGGGCCTAATAAACAGTAAGAGCTGTCTTTATCTACCCCGCTGCGGTAACAGGACTTGAGAGCTTATTGTTTTTGAAGTTTATATACTTATTTAAGCGCAGTATGAAATATGATAAGAGTGAAATTTTAAGATGTGCAAATAAGATGCATTGTAAAATAAACGTAACAATTTGAAGCTGCAAACTTTTTTATACGTGTTATGAAACATTGATGACAGTAACAGGTTGAAGCTGCAGTGAAAAATATTGGGCTTATATACTTTAACAAATGCTCCAATATAATTAAGGTTAACTATCCGTAAGTATGACTTATTGATATAAATTAAAATATTTTCATTGAATCTATAATTTCATGAAATTTAGAATGCAGAGGGTTTCAGGGATAATAAATCGATACACGTTATGCTTTCAGTAGACGGCGTTGCTAAGCAACAAACAGTTAGTCAATGAGTTTAACATTAGAACAAGAATATCACTTTCAATCAAAATTATTTATAAAATCCGTGTCATTTGGTTAGAGATGAATCAATAAAGTAGTGGATATTCACGTCAAAAAATAAATGTATAACGCGTGGACATAGGTCTTATTGGGTTGCAACAGACAATGGTAGAGCATACAGAAGAAATAGATCACAAAGTTTAAAATTCGTAATATAATTCGTATTTGAATATAATTACCAAAAAACACGATTTACGAAAAAATCATTTTAGATTTCTTTTAGCAATATTGCATAGTGCTTCGCATAATCTGACCCTGAACTTACAGAACATGTAATTTATAAGCCGTTAAATATTCACATTTTTTTTAAATATTTCAATTTGCTACAATTCAATCAATGAAAGTAAGGTGTTAGAAAGAGCATGTACTCGTGTGAAAACGGACTGCTTACAAATCCCTCGGTAAAGGCGTTCCGCTCAGCATGAGTGGTCCCGCCCAGAGTCTCCGAGGTTCCCGTATGATGAACCCTGCCGGGATGGGCGGAGGGACAAGGAAACACCGGGAATATTTACCAAATCGTTTTGTAATTACAATATGTTACTTCTCGTGAGAATTAAAAAGTGCTCAAGTTAAAGCTGATATAAAAATTAAAAATATATAATTTTAATTGATTCAAATTTCTTAGGTTCGTTAGTCTTATGAATAAAATAAGGTTAACTAGCAATATTTCATTTAAATTTGTTTTTAATCTAAGTCTTAACTAGACCCTTTCTGGCCAATTTATCTGGGATAAATAGTAAACCGCATTAATTATTTTCGAGCTAAGCGAATTCAGCATTTTCTTCCAGCTAAGAGCAGTGTAAGGGTAGTGGAGCTAGTAACAGCGTTTTAAAAATGTTATATGAATAAATAGTGTATGTAACACAGATACGTCGTTACGTAGTATAAATAAACGATAATATATGTACCAATTAGTCATTTTCAATCTTTGTAAATTATTCAGGTATACGCTAAAATTACAAGCAGCTTTAATGTACTGTCGTTATTTTGAAATATTACAATAGTACTAGCTGACCCGGCAAACGTTTTTTCCCTATATATTATTTCTAGTGAACTTTTTGGTATTCAAAATATTTAAATAACTAACATAATGTAAATGTTTAGGGATGTGGTCTATTGCTGGAAGAGCAATGGAGCGCTGTGAACGATGAGGGCCTATAAAAATGATATAACACGAAACATTCATTTTTATTCATTGTTTATATTTAAATCTCTAGCACTAATTGTTTCAATAAAAAAAGAAAACAATATTTTAGCGACTGTATCGATATTATCGCTATTAAAAGATTGATGGTCGAAGGGTGATAATGTAGGGTTATATGTAATGCTAAATCATAAAAAAAAAATGAAAAAATCTCCATAAAAATTAAAATTGGGGTGGACTCTCAGCTCTCTGCCAAATACATTAAAGCATTTCAAGCAGTTTCGGAAATGTTTTGTCTAACTAACGCCGTGACACGAGAATTTTATAAATTAGACAAAGTCTGGGGCGCTGAATTACGAAACGCCACATAACTTCTGGTGTCTCCTTAAATAATTTAATGAATTTAAAATTATTCGTGTCGAGGGGCCCTTACAAGTAATCCTCGCACCGAGAACGTCACTCCAACACATTAAATCATTGAGATTCCCATACAAAAGAGCATCACAAGCGCCGACAACACAGGGCCGGCACTTAAATTATACACCGCATCACTATAAAAAGACATTTTAGCCATAAAATTAGCATAAAGCATAATTAGGCGTATTATATAGCAGTTTGCAGGGTGGGCAACGTATTCAAGACGCCGTGGACAAATAGACATTGCGGCGAAGTCTGCTCACCCCGCCGCGGGACAATGCGTGATGTTTACATTGTACAAGAATGTATAATTAATAGAGATATATTGCGCTGGCCATGAGAAAATCCGGTCAAGAATAAATTAGAGTCTCGCTAGAAAATTTACTTAATATTTCAAATAGATACGACAGAACTGTCTCACTGCCTGATAATGGTAAGATCACCATTAACCATTAGATCGGCATCTTGATGGAGTGTCTCGTTGTTTTTAACCGACTTCAAAAAAGATTTATTTTAGTTAATAGGATTTTGTTTCACTTAGGTCCCATATGAATTATGATAATATAGGACCCTGGATTCCGAAGATATATGAGGGAACTCGCCATACCAGGCAATCTAAGTGCGGATCTGACGCAATATATATATAAGCAGTTACTTTATCTCACTTGGGTTCATCAGAAGAATTTTTTATCTTGGATTTAGTTTGAGTTGTCAAGTTCTATTTATATTCTTTACTCAAGTGTATCTGATTGATACACATTCATAGAAGCCGTGGTAATTCAGTGTCCCGATGGTCGCCTTAAATTGCATAGTACGCTAGCGAGTTCAATCCCCGGTGCCGGCACCAATAACTTTGTTGCAATTTTAAGCGCTGAAGGTGCGGTGAAGGAAAACATGATGAGGAAAACTATATGACGGACAATCTTCACATCTCTTATAAATTTTTCTATAACATGTGAAGTTTGACAATCCGAATTAGTGCCGCGATACGGACTATACCCTTACACTATATTTACGGAAAAGGATTGTACCTAACACGGAACATATATAAATATATGGGCTGTAACTTTAACATAAAAAATGCGTCCATACCAGAGACGTAACGCTTCTCAGTGGAGCAGAGATTCCCTAAGCATATAAATATTGTGAAATCTTCCATTTGTCCATTGTATATTGTGTCGTTAACACAGAGAGAAACACAACTCAGTGCCGCGTATTCGTCTTGAAATTGTTATTGATTGTACATTGTAGTCGTAAAGGATCGCTCGGACATTACTCAAGATTTCGTCTCGCCGTTTGCACTCAAAGCGCGAGGCGTGAAGGTGTGACGCATCGGTTTAAATATGGCAATTGTTGGGGGCGATTCGCGGTGATTTTGTTGTTCTTCGTTTCGTTGTGCGATTCGATAGCGTATTAAAATTGATTTAAAAGATATTTGAATGATAAAATATGCGACGGGAAATTTGAATGGGATCTAAGATTGTCGCAAGACAATTTTTTCTTCATTAAAAACTTACCGTTAATGTACAAATCTCATATATCAACAAAAACATTGGACAATTGATCATAGAACATTTATAAGTATAAGCAAAACAAAATTAGACGTCAAATTGAATCAAACGTTAAAAGCGCGGCGCCTGTTTTGTATTTCCGAATTATTGTTGGAATATTACCGTATAGAATCAATCAGAACCTAACCAAACTCACACAAAACTCCTCTTGATTCGATGATTCATTTTTATTGTAAATGATGCACATCATTTCCAATAAAATAAAATATGAATCATCGCAATCTGTTGGCGTAACTTAGTCATCCGTTTGTGGTGCTGGATGGTGGTGTTTTCATGGATGCCATTGCAATAATTGGAGCACACCAGATTTCAAACAAAAAAGAATTATCAAAATAGGTTCACCCAATCGAAAGTTATGAAGTAACGAACATAAAAACACAATTTGAGAACCTCCTCCTTTTTGAAGTTGGTTGAAAAATAAAAAAAATTCTACAATTTTTTTTGTATGTTCAAGTCGGTAAATGAATTTGTTTAGTTATGTAATCTAAGACCGCGCGTCTTTCGTAAATACATCGTGTGCCATCAATAACGTTTACCGTCACCCCATTAATTGCGCACTTGTCGCAGTATATCATGGGCACAGGCCACTCAGCGCGTTGTCCGGATCATGAAGTCGCGGACTGTGTCGCCTCTATGTTAATGTACACACACCTTTACAAATTGAATTTTAAGTCCGCATCATGAGCTGTAATCTCATGGCAAGGGTTGCCACATGTTGTCTAAATGTCTGTTAGTTTTTATTATTTACTTGGTATTAACAGTGCAATATAATATTTACATTACTATATAATATAATAGTTGTGTCCAGATCTTACTAAACGGAAATCCGTAATCCCTGCCTACTCTTAACAGTGAAAATGACAAGTGAAATTTATAAAAATACTATACAAATTCTAAAAACATAATAAAAAACCGACACTGGGTTAGGTTAGACCACCGGTGGTTAGCGTGACATAGAGGGAAACGAAGTTCACTTTTGTAAACATATTTTGGTTCATCTATCTATGTGACCCCTTTGTTACCCCTTCAAGGTGACAAGCGTGAGTGTTCGTATTATACTGTGTTATAACATTTGACTTTTTATGAAACTTGAAACCAAATCTCTAAGGCTGCCGAGAGGGTAACGTTTATCAGATAATTCATAGTATTTTAATACGCAATGCCTATTTTCAAGTTTTTAAATAATTTTTGATATTTTCATCTAAATCAAAAAGGATTCGTCTTCATTTTTTTTTAAAAAAAACCTTGTTACCTCAGAACTTTCGAAGTTCGAAGAATTAATTTGATGATTATTTTTTTATTTGGAAGCTAGTGCTTTCCGTGTGGTCTAGTTCTGACAATAACATTATTCAAAAACTAGATGAGTTCTAAGTTTGAAAGTTCTAAAGTATGGGCGCGATTTTGATGATTCATTTTATATCGGAAACGATGTACTTTAAAGGTAGTTTGATGAGAGTTTGGTTAGGTTCTGATTAATTCTATTTGGTAATATTTCTACGACGATTCGGAAATACAAAGAGGACGTCTTAATAGTGTTTAAGGTTTGATTCGATTTGAAGTTGGTTTTTGTTCTAACTCGTATATAAACATATATAATATAACAAGTAAAACAAAATAATTGTTTACAATCATTTCTTCTAATAAATAGATGTATGAATTTCTGTTTTCTATATGATTTTACATAAGCTGTTAAATATAAGGCGGCTCGGATACGAACACGAGAGAGCCCCGGGCACGTCCGTAAATCAGGATTATGTGTTGCGGCCAACAAGCCTCATTTGTGCGTTATTTATAAACGAACGACTCAGTACGCAGCACCTGGAAAACTCGCACATGTGGAATGTGTTTAAATTTTACTAACTAATCCTCTAACAGCTGTGGTAGCTAAGCATCAGCTCTAGCTATGAACGCCATCCTCGTTGTTTAAGGTACCTGGCAGGCCCTCTACGAGAATACTATCTTGGCGCCTGTATCTCTACCGTTAAGCAGTTGCATACACATATTATAGGCGGACTTCACATATGTTAGAAAGTTTTCAGACAGGTTTCTTCATGATTTCTTTCACCGCCGAGCAATAACGTTTGATTGGCACCGGGACCGAGGTTCGATTTCAGGTCCCTTAGTATGCAACTTGAGGCGACGTCCCGGACATAGTCACCACGACAGCATGAAGATTATAATTATAGGACATTGCAAAATGTAATTCCGTACCGTGGCTTCCGTTAAGGAAATTGTACTGAACAATACACGTAATAATGCATTTGTTGTACAACAATAATTTTGGGATATTCTGCAGCAGACGAGCCCGCGAGGCGAAATTATGACGACAAAGGAAAACATATGGCGTTACGTGGACCAATGTAAGCTGTGCATTGTTTATTATATTTGCAAATTGCTTTTCAAGCTATTATCGAACAATCAAGTTCATTTTGCCCTCGCTAAGTTACAAGCGCCTAGCGGGTAGAATTTTACGGTCAATAAAATATTCACTTTAGATCAATCGGTTTTCATCGACCTTATTCGCTCGCAAATTATGACAGGAAGTATCCTTCCAATAGAATGTCACATTTTCAATATAAATATATATTGAAAATACTCGTCACCTCAATTTCCAATTAAGCTTGGCCGCTATAAACCGAGCGCAATTATTATTACTTGTGATCTCGTTGGCGACTTTTACATAAGTTGAATTTATAATAAAATTTAAAATTGTTTCTTACCTTAAAATACATTTTATCTGAAACTAACGGTCCATTAATCACATTAATAACATCTTCCAAGTATGCCGTTACATTTAAATTTAAAAATATTAAATATTTTTTATCGTTAATCTAAATATATAAATATAAATAATAAAATATACATGGGTGTATATGTAATTTATTTAATTATTATACAATAGTGCCAAAAAGATGGAACAATCCATTGTAATATCCGAAAAATCTTTATAGTTAAAGCTTTGTTATACATGAAATAATATAGCCTTGTATCCTAAAATAAGAAATCTTGTATTTTAAGAGACAGTACGCTGCCATTCTATTGCCATTGTACACAAATTAGACCAATAAATATCTCATTCTACATATAATGTCATGCTTGTTATATGATGATAAAAATTAATCTATATGTCAAAAACAAAATATAAAAGAGAAGATTACGAAAGGTTTTTGGCCCAATGATAATGAAATTATAGCTTGTCATAATGAAAATTTAATGATAAAAGCGTATTTGTGACTCTATTTCAAAAAAAAAAGGTGCAAGTGATTTATTTTTTTTTTTTATTAATTATTCCTTATAAGAAGTCGCTCCACTCTTATGGTGGACATCACAATGGTAGTTGTGCCCCGCGGCTGCACACATGTTTTTTTGAATAAGTGCGTAATGAGTTTCTTTTAGGACAATGCAAAGAAAAAAGGCGTTGTCTATCAAATTGTACAATTTGTGTTCATTTATAAGGAAAAAGACACCCCTTTTAAAACTTTCTGTTACTATTAATGTCATATTATAAAGCGCTTGAAGATATCACTGGTGATGGTACAGAGAAGTCTGTCCACGACTCTCCATTTCCAAAGTAGGGCGATGATCGATATCATACGCCTTTTTTCAAAATATTAACATTCTTCATATATTTGAAAAATGATTCAATAAACAGGTACATTTACAGGTAAAACAATAAACGACTTTTAATGAAATTAATGACGTATTCAACATTAAATGCTACTCCGTGCGTTCCCCACAAAAGAGGTAAAGAGGCGAGTCCCTCTTTTGTTTCGAGAGTATCATATTATATTTCTATATATATTAGTACTGATGCCTATATTTTCTTTCTCAGGGGCATTTAGCAAAGGCATTTATACTCGTAGGAATTTATTAAGCTAGTGCGCCTTACCATACAGCACTGCCTTTCCGCTTAACTTCAGGTGGGATCATGGCCAAGCATTTGCTTAGAAAATATTAATCAAACTAGGAAAATCCATAATCTGTTTGCATATAACGGCGCTGTAAGTGCACAAATATAAAATATACATACTAATAGATAACCATTTCTAAAGTCGGTAAAAATAAGTCAACAGCAAAGTTGACGGAGTACTTTGATCAAAGTGATGATAAGAGTTACTAAAGCCGATAACGACCACACATTCCTACAACCGATGAAAAATCTACAAATTATAATTTCGATTTAAGTATTTCTAAGGAATTTTCATTCACATATCAAACCTTTCATTGATTTTAGTTGTTTTCTATTGTTGTCCGGCGTGCTTGAATCGTTTGACTAATGTCTGGATCGAGGACCCATTGGGCGCACATTTTGCGCATGTCTGCCCCCGTTTTGTGCCGGAACAACGCTGCGCACCAATCGGACCATTGTGGTGTGACAAGTAGCTTCAGGAAAATATACCACCCTGTTGCTGACACTAATTTGAACAGAGACGGATTTACTAGTAAAGTAGTTTTTTCTTATTTTTTTTTATGTTTTACCCCTCATAACTTTCAACAAGGTGAACCAATTTCGATGATTCATTTATTACTTAGGTTTTTGTTTGTTTAGGTTCCGATTTTTCTAATGAGATTCTGTTTCGTAATATTCCTACGATAATTCGGAAACACAAAGAATACGCGTAATAACGTTTGATTCGATTTGAAGTCGGTTTTTCATTTGTAAATATACTTGTTTTTGAAATTTATAACAAATTTTTTGGAGGTTTGAGAAATTTCCTTAATAAGAAATAATAAATAATTAAGAAGAAGATTTCACTTAAGTTATTTAAATAATATAGATATAAATTATTAAAAGAACGTAAAAATAAAAATATAGTACAATTAATTAAGTTACATGGACTTAACGGAGAAGTTACCAGATATGGTACAAAAATAATTAATATTTTTTTTTAATTAGAAATATTCGATATGATCTGATGATGACTGTTCCTTCTCAGTATAATGCTACGAAAGTGTGACCTACTCTTGAGATGTTTAAGGAAGATAACCCAAGACCATAGAGAACGGCATACATTTCAAAATAGAAGGAGAGTATTTTAAATCTATTCATTGAAATTGTGCGTACCACTGGCAAGTCAATCGAGTGTGTATTGGTAATTGGTCTGTTTGGTAATGATGTAATGACAATTGATGTGACTGTAATATATCGGTTTCATAGTGAAAAATCACTGGCGGAAATCTTGGTCACAAGTAAACAAATAAGCCTAGTGCAAACTGGCTAATTGAAGGTGTTTTTTTATTATCCTATTATATATCCGATAAAAATCATTTAAATTTTAGGTTTTAAAATTACTTATTTTAAAACCTTGAGGTTTTAAAATTAACTCGCTCATGTGAAGGTATAATATTTTCACTAAATACGGCCCTGTTCACAAGGTGCAACCCGTTGCAAAAACTGCCAGAAATTGTCCAAAAATTCTAAACGCGATTCCGTCATTGTCCGCGCACACCCGCTACAATGGACGACAATGCGCCCATCCTTAGCTTTTCTTTTATTCAACACAATAGTACTTTGCTTACTTACAATGACACTATCCAGCATATTAAATCACTAACTACATCGTGAGAACACTCGATAGTGGTTCTTGTTTCAATAAATTTAGAGTGTGTTTTTGTGTTTTCTTTTAAGAGTTATTGCTACGTTTCACATTTGGAGGTGCAAATGGCATTTCGTATGTTTGCCATAGTGTCATTGTTAGCTACACCTATTGTTGAATTGTTCACATGAATTGTTGGTGCGGATCAATGCGAAACATTTTAATATTATGAAATTATAAACGTCTTCCGTGCATGTTTTGAATATGGAAAACAAACTGTATGGAGTGGTATGTTAATAATGATGAGACACCAAATTCATTTATGTATGTAAATGTATTTGGTGTATTTGTATTTTTCAATATGTAATTTTTGTAATTTTTCAATATACTTATATTTTAAAATGGTGGTCCATTTCAACAAAGCGGTTGAGAACACTGTATTTATCTTACGTAGTAAAAGAAAAAAACATGGTGCTATACGGAATATGCCAGATGTTATTGGATTATTGAATATAATATAAATTTCAAGCTAACTACCCATTCATTTGGCTTTGTATGCAATTTATTGAATTATAGCATGCAATATATATATATAGCAAATGTGTATACAACCTAAATTAAGGCTTTTCTATAAACAGACAGTCGAAGTGCCTCCCTGCCAGGCTAAACGTGCTTATTTTTAAAACGGATTTGACGTTTTTGATACGTTTTCTATCGCCGTTTATGTTCTTTTACGTTCATGTTCTTCGTATGCTCATAGAATATTTCACGCTCTTCTATATTATGTAATCGGAGTGTATTGCAATTATACTTAGCTAGACGGCTTGTCTTACCAGTGGTTTGATTACCTATATAAACACCATTTACCATCGTGAATATAAGTAAGATGCAAGAAATAGGTATGTATGGTGCCTGTTATCGCTTCTAATAGCAGGCGGGAATCCTGTCATGATAAACATGAAATTAAAGTTTCAACGTGAACACAGCGGAACAAAAAAACAAATATTTTAAGTATCGTATCTACTCCACTCCTTACCCTGTTCCTCCCACGTAAACGATTTATTGGAATCTGAAACTGTCTCCACATGATCTTTATTTTTTCCAGCTTCCAATGCAACGTATAATGAACAGTGCGCCGCGCATCCGGCCTCACCCGCTATTCACCCCACATTGTCTCCGCAGGGCTCATTGTCGCCAATTGTACCAACTAACAAACGTGTTACAATTTTGATTGTGTTATAAAAAATCGATTCCTAACCTTAACACCTATCCAATAAAAGTTACTATCCATTGAGCGTGCATACTTTACGCTATAAGTATTTATCGATACGTTGAAGGATTGGACATCCGGTCAGCTAAATTTGCACAATTGAGATGTGCCGTAGTTATGTGATTCTCGGGAAGGCGGTTAAACGTGTGAATATATGAAAGCAATTGTAAAGAATTAGTTGATATTGTACATTCGAGTAGTTTTTGTATTCGTGATTAATGATAAAAAAATTAGCCCACCAAATGTTCATCGAACGGGCTAAAGAAACTTTTCATTTTATTTCTAAAGTATCATAGTCTTAATTTTCAAATTTCAGCTTAGGTCTTTACAATATTATTTTGAAAAATATAATTAAAAGACTATACAAAGCATAAAAATATTATAAAAACTTAACCCAGTGTGCCACCGGCCGCGGAGCAGGGCCCAAGCAATCGGTGGTTAGCGCGACATAAAGAGAAACCTGACGATGCGTGCCGTGTCCAGGAGTACCGCCTTTTGTGTCTGACCCTCGACAGAACCATCTAGTTATTATTACGAAAGTCTGCCATCGACATCCTCTTTCTATACATTTTAACTTAAGACCCAGTGCGGAAGATTTACATAGTTTTACATGCTATGTACATGATTTAAAAAGACGTGTCTAGGACAGCAGCAACAGAGAGGGAGAAAGGTAATCTATATTCTGTATTTCCAGAAAATTCCAACAAAAAAATCAGAATCTCCACAAAACTGAGACCAACGAACAGCGAAGCTTATCCTCATTCACAAATATTTACAACGGCGGAATTAGAACGGTACGCTCTGTGATGAATGCGACTCCATTATTTCACTTTTCGCAAAGAAATTTCATTGATACAAGTTCATTGTTGTGGAGCAATGTGGATACTCCGGCGGCCCAGTAATCCGGCCGTTGTTCCTGGCTTCATTGATGAACGCACCGCGGACGTAAGAAAAGACGGAGAGGACGTTTTTTTAACTTTTGTTGTGCTAACGTTGCATTGTTAATTAATTTAGGTTTATCATTTTGGTTACATCATTTCGGTTACTTTTATAACAGCCATCTTTCCAAACCCGGTGAAACTGTAGCAGGTCAATAAGGATATGTCCTTCTCGAAATAAAAATGATAACAACTTTAATTTGATTTTTAAGGAAGTATAAATATAGTTTATTAACTTTAAAATATACATTTATCAGTAGAATCAAACGAAAAAATCGATATCACAGTGAGAGTGCATAAACAATTAAAAAAATACAGAGAAATTGAGAACTACGTCCTTTTTTGAATTTTTATAATACTTTTTTTCAAAAGACAGTACTCTCGCAATATATATTCCAACGGTATATTTGTATTTTTACAAAGACAATTCTACTGGCACCAACTTCAGGTGCCAGGGACTAAAATATTCCATTATAATCTATGCTACATTATATATACGAGTATAATAGACATAGACATTTATTTATTGGCATCACAATATATATACACATCACAGACAGAATATAACACACATTAAAAAAGAATGAAAAATAGACAAAACACAGTTAAAGTTAGACAGACAAATAATACAAAACATATGATGCCAATATCGAACACCATCTCAGCATATGCTGTCGCAAGGATTTTCAGCGGATACTAAGAATAAGGCCACAATCATAACACGGTAAATGTTTGAGCGTCTAAAAGCAGTAACTTCTAAAATGTGTAGTAATTGGGCCATCCAAAAGATTATTACTAACACAAACACTAACACCCTTCAATTCGATGTATTATAGTCACATCAATTAGAATTGATAATTATCATTCCAGTTAACAAATATGTCAAATACTATCACACCCACGATTGGCGTGGTATGTTATCGGCAAACCATATGGGCATCAATGACCTAGGAGATTACTATAACTTAAAAATACACAATTGGCTTAGCAGAGTTACACTCGGGTCCCCAATCATCGCCAAACTGGTCGATATACCTCCTTTTGTATCGATCATTTATCATCGCATACTACTAAAATAGCACGAAAGGGCGATCAAAATCGGTCAAACCGTTCCAGATATTAGCCGGAACAAACAAACAGACAAAAAAATATTTTGGTATTTGTACCGTATGCACATTCATATGTAGTAAAAACTAGTTATTTTAATTTTACAAAATGATTTTATTTTTGTTATTTTTTTTTAGACAAATTTTATTTATTTGTATTGATAATAAAGATACCGTTGCCAGCGCTCAATATAATCCATAAGAAATCAATATATTGAATTAAATAATAAATCAAATGAACGATGGGATATTGTGTAAATATAGTTTGTATGTGTATTCGCATGTGTGTTTATATAAGCATAGCACGTAAGACACATTGTTAACGTGGTCAATACATAATTTAGACGATTCAATAATTTGATAATGAATCTAGTTACTTACCATATGGTCAGCCATTGTACTATATTTCCATTTATCAAGTATAACGCAAGTGGGCAGCTGAAGCCCAATTGATATTCAATTGTAAAGGCTCCACCAATTATCTATTACCAACTGCAACACTGTTCTTTGTATCACAGAATCCGTTAGGCTCGCTTTCTATTCCCTGTTAATGAATGATACAAGAAGGCTTACGTACACCTCATTCAAGACACACGTTCCACACTGAGCCGGAAAGGCCAACAATTGACTTGTTACTTCCAGTAGTCCAAGATTGAAAGACATTTGCGGGAGTTGACAGAGACACCGTGCGTCCTCAGACATTGAGGCACCAGGCTTATCTTTAGCCTTATCTACTACTTCATTAACAAACTCAATATCCTTTTCATTGTTGTTAACTTCTTTTTGTGTCGGCTGAGCGGTAAACTGTGCATTGTTGTGTGAAAACGTCTTAAGTGGGATTAGGATCTTCTGTTAAGAAATCCTCGTCGGAACTGCCTCGCTTTGAGCTACCGACGTGATTCAGTCATGTTGATGATTGTTGAGTGCTTTTTCTTTATAACTATCAATTAAACGGTAAAATTTGTGAGGAAACCACTTGTCTTAGAAAATTTTCTGAGAGGTGTGATGCCAATCAGCATCAGTGCCGCGTTATAGGCTATAGATAGATAAATTCTTTCTTGCGCCACAATTCATGTACAAAGACGAACTAAAAGCTATTTAGCATTTTCTTCCAGCTGTACTTTGGTGGTTAACAGCACACTCGTATACCTATACTCACTTTTCAGAAAAGGCATGGTCTCAAGATTGGGACATATACACGTATAGAAACTTTCACATATCTCCATTATGTTGGCTATAATTCTATTTTAATACTTATAATTTACTGCAATTTCGCCAGAATTCAAAGCATGCGCATCGCGTTGAAAAGTGAAGTGGTATTAATAACTTCCTCTGGCACTCTACACTTGGCATGTTGTCAATTGGTCGGTGTATTAAACACTTTTATAGGCGCGGAAACATTTAAAAATTGTCTTTCTTTAGACATCCAATAAACGCAGTGGAATTGCAAACAATTGGAGCTTTAATATCATATACAAAAGAATCCAATAGCTTCCATTCTGTACCAAAAGCTGCATCCCCGTACCGAACACTTACGCGCGCATTCGAAGCAAGTGGAGCGCATCATCCTCGTTGCTTGACGCACGATAAAATTAATTGATTAAGCCCACCACAATGGCCGCTACACACACGGAATGATGTGATGCCCCGGGATTCGAAGCCGGGATTAGCCCGGTGCCCGCTGCGCACAATTATTCGCTCGTGAGAGCGCCACATTCAATTTTGAACGGTTACTCAGGAATTATAGTACAAGTTACTAAAACCACAAATAAATTACAATAGTAGTTAACTGCGAACAATGACGGTCGCGGGTTTGAATCCTAGTCGAATTATACCAATGAATTTCGGTTTATTATATTTAAAATCATTTGAGTCTGATGTATGATGATAGGTTCACCACCTGTCACATATGAGACCTAATAAGCTTGGTGAAAAGCGAACAGTGAAAGTTGTTTCTGTCTACCCCGGTAAAGTAAAAAGGACGTGAAATCTTATAATTATAATCGTATATTTAGATATACGAAACGTAACTGGCTATGAGAGAAAGAGAGGAAGAAAATGTGTGTTAGCACCTCTCTCTCTCTTGTCCTTACAGTAATACGAAACGTTACTCTCTTTCTTTCTTTCTTCACTAATTTTCCTCTAACTTTCCGTTGGCCTCGTCCGATCACACTTTTCGTGACGCATTCTCTAACTTACTCCCTAAGTCAAGCGTGTGTAAAGAAGTCTTACTTTACAAATTAAAAAGTGATGTTAATACTTGGTCTGGTGAATGATAAACATATGACAAACAAATATTCATTTCAGCTACGGACCGAAGTTAGGTTCCCTCGTTTAGAAGCCAGGCAGACCGGCCGTCTACTGATTACAAACAATTCTATTACTATAACTCATATTAAACCGTTTTAATAATTCGACCACCAAGAAGTTTTCATCACTTACGTGTCTAATTGAACATTCATAACTCGACAGTTTCGTTATACGACTTGAAACTCTATTCACAATTAACAAAGCTTATTTTAAATATGCAAACGTTTATGTGAAACGATTCATCCCGTTACAAGCCTAAGTGCCATTATCGGCTGTAAGCGTCCAAAGAACGCCTCTTGTGTGAGTTTCATTTGATATTTCCATTTAATTTTCAATTCCCGAACTCATCTCGAGTACAATAGGCGGTATGACAATGGTGTCTCATTCGCCTACACTGCTCTGAGTAGTGCGACGTCAGACCACTTTGTTCTTGATGCGTTTTCAATTCGGAAGCGTTGGATTTTGTAATGCTGCTTGTACTTCGTAGATATAGCGCTGCACCAGCCACCGATGTCTATGACCTTAGGGCTTTAATACAAGTATTTCACACCTGTGAGAAGTGCTCTCGTGCTTTTAGCAACAAGCTCGGGTACGCAGGCCATCAAAGAGCACACGAGAGAGCAGAAAACCTAAGCCCTACCTAATTACTACCTGAATGAAGTGTCCTAATTGAAATTGAAATTGATGATGGTCATCATCATCATCACAACCTTATATTTTTATGTCATTGTTTTCTAATACACGTGTTACTAGCTGTGCCCACTACTTTGTTCTTCGAATAGAGACTTTCGGCGGCATTTTTATTTCAACAAAAAGCTTATCTTGAGCCAAAACATTAAAGATTTTAGAAGATTTTGATACATGTGAGTACCAAAATCATCACACAAAAACTTTCATCCCCTATTTCTACCCCCTTTTTGGTAAAATTCGTACAAGCCTTGAATGTCGTATTTATTTATAACTAATCATTACCCTAAAAAATAACTTCAAAGCTTTAAAAATGACGTAATATGCATACAAACTTTCATCTTCTATTTCAACCCGTTTCTTTAGATTAAAAATCTAACTTTAAATCTTTTTCTATCTAACGCTGATTATTTTAAATTACAAGTCAAAGTACTTATTCAACACCTTGTTAGCTAGAAGGCTTTCACAACTTCTACTATTTCTCACGTAACCCATCCCAGTTAACAAAATTTACCCCAATATGCTTCTGTATTTCTTCATTGGAGTCTGAAATACTTCCTAGAACACCACTGCGCGTCGTCATTTGCATCCATTGATGCTTTTTTTAGAGAGCTCGTACCGCCTCGCCCCATTGTCCGCGGAGGTGGATATTATACATTTCTTAATAGTTTTTTTTCTTCTTCTCTCAACAATGAAATGTCATTGTTCATGTTTGTATTTTAATATATCGAGCCGGACCGGGCTAGGGATGGGGCGTGTACGGAAACTGAATTAAAAGTGATCAACTCATAGATTCAGCATTATAATCAAGTCTATTTATATTTATAAGCCTAGTATTTGTAGATTTACAGTTATTGCTTTTTAATTTACCCAAATTAAATTTCTTTTATTATTATAAAGAGGTGATATTGTGACTGATATTCTTCATGTATTGAGATAAACTGTGGTACTACAAAATCAAATCTAAAAATAAAAAAAGTAATTTTATTATACTCTTTATATATCATCTATCTATCTCTTTAATTTCACTGAAAACCAGAATTCAGGAACTTCTGTGAACTTCGTGATTGAAAGTTTAGTCGAAACCATTTTGGTGCATATAATTTAAAATGTATGTTGTCCTCTTGTTTATTTTTTTTTGTAATTAATGTTTCTTTTTTTAAAAACTGAAAAATGATTTCCTAGCACATCACTATGCGCCACGGCATCGATAAATAATGCGCGTAGTTTTTTCGGCTATTTGTTAGGGATGAATGGCCGGTTCCAGAGTGTCTGGCCAGATATTAATGCGGGCAAAGGATACGTCCCATTCATGCTTTATGGCCGTCCCCGTACACAAATGCGTTGCATTCGTCATCGCGGTGACTTTCACAAGTTTCAACGCTCTAATGGATGCTTTTTGCGTTATCTGTGGTGACATGACGTCGTCATACTTTGTTATTGACGAACGCTATTTTTACATATTGAATGGTGTTTTGTAGTTAAAATTAGGAGTTAAACATTCTTAAAACAACAGGTATTTTTACGAGCAAAAACAAAAATCGACTTTATATCAAATCAAACGTTACTGCGCGCGAAAGACCTCTTTATATTTCCAAATTATTATAAGAATGTTACGAAATAAAATGAATCAGAAGCTAACCGAACATTCATCAAACTACTCTTGAAGTACATCCTTTCCAATAAAAAATATTATCGTAATCGTTTGGCATGATGTTGAGTTATTCATTCGTCTGTTTGTGGCGCCAAATACTTGTTGCAAAACTTTTATGATTTTCTCATGGATTGAATTGTAATAACAATATTGGACTACACGGTGTTCAAATGATAAAAAGAATCATCAATATCGGTTTACCCAGTTGAAAGTTATGCGGTAACAAACGTAAAAAAAGGTAAATTGAGAACCTCCTGCTTTGTAAGTCGTTTGAAAAATCGCCAATTTCCAATCGAATTAATTTCGGATTAAAAATTAAGCGCTTCTACGAGCGCGCGATCTCTTTTGTTTTAAAAATACCATAGTATCACGGACTTCGAGTCCCTATATTATCTTTCTTTTCTTCTCCTTCTTGCCTAGTCTAGGGTTGTCATAAACCTACCATGATTTCTTCATTATATCTCCAGTAACATTTTACCATTCACTTTTTTACCGACTTCCTGGTATATCTTTGGAACCTTCCTATGCCAACAAAATTAATATGGTCCTTAATTATACGCAAACGCTTTCACACAAATAATCTCCTCCTTTTTTGAAGTCGGTTAAAAAAGTAAACCTGCCGGTGAAAACTCTTTATACAGTGCAAAGAAAAGTGACAAATATGTCTACGGAAGTGTTTCACTCGTCCGCTAGATGTCAGTGATGCAATTGATGGCATAAATGAAATTACTATTGACCTGCGGTGACCTCAACGAGCGACGCCATATGCCTCTGTTTGTATATACTCTACACTCATTTGAACAAATGTCTCATTTTGTCACTGTGTGTGAGATCGATTGGAGCTCAAACAAACTAAGTAATGAGATATTTTGAACACCAAACACCCAATTATTGAACTTCTGGTGTACAATTTAATGGAGCGAATTTATTTGTTTACTACCTGTTGCTTTCAAGTTAAAGTGTTTTAACGCTAATCTTAAATAGTTTAGTTAACTCCTAGTGGATTTTTTCACGATGTAGATTTATATTTTATTAAATTAAATTAATAAACTAGCATTCTAAAAAAACTTCGAAGACGAATTCTATTGCTTCGATTCATTTGTTTGAAGTGGAAAGCGGACTTCAAAACATAACAGTTCGACTTATAAAGGCTCGTTGAATGCCAGAAGTCAAAGCGGAAAACTCGTAGCGCCATAAAAGCGGGCGGCTTGCCCATACGAAAATCTCTTTTGATGTCGCTCTATGGAAAATCATAGAGTATTTTTGGAACAAAATGGCTCCCTCTGGTGGAGTGCACTTGAATATATTTCCCGTTGACGGCGGCTTTGGTGTCCGGCGAGATGCTAGGTTCGTAGAGGATGCTTATTTTGTGAATTTTACCGGAAGTAACGTAGTTGAACGGGATCTGTGAGCGGAATTAATGCATATAGCAATTTTGCGTTCCGGTCAATAGTTCATTATAAATTTGGAGTCAGATAATGTGTTAGTCTTGTTTCGAATCATTTTTAATTTCTTGTTTTAGTAGTATGTGCCAAGTTATATACGCTCTCATGTCTAAGGATATAGGTATATACATAGCAAGTGATTTTTTGAATGATAAACCATAAAGTGCAATCCAGATGGTATTCGAACGCTCGACCACCGGATCGTAAAAACAACCACTAAGTCATCACTGTTAAGTTATATGTCATTCTATATAATTATGCTTTTTAACAACGACTCCAGCCGCGTTGGTTTGTATTTCATAGCTCATGTTAGTAATTTATATTATCAAACTTGTCTATAGATATATTATACAGGTGATTTGTGTAGAAACGGCTGGATCAATTTTAATAAAATTTTCAGCAAATCTTCAGTTAAACTCAGGTTATCCTGTGCAATATGGTAGCGATCTAGATATCAGAAATTTGTTTTTTTTTTGGAAATTATGTGTCTATGATAATATTTAGAGCTACCCGTGGAAATCCACGACGGGTCGCTAATGATTTATATATTAATAGGCTCATTATATGTGCAAACTTTAGAGTTCGTGCTTTGTTCTTAGGAATATACTGTATATACAATGTGTGCATTGATAAATAACGTTAAAAAAACTAGCTTCTACTACTACTAGGTAGCAGTTACTATCTTTGTCTTCGGAGCTTATTTTTTAAATATTAACATTTATTTATATCTGGCATTCATAATTTTGAAACATCTCGTGCACCGACAAGTCACCCACGTTTCTAAGCGTTTCGGGAAGCGACATCGAACCTGTTCCTACCCTAACATTGCCTCTTTTTCGTTTGTCATAACATGGGAAAGGGACAGACAAGCGGACATTATTCCTAAACGTGTTTCAAGTCGCCCCGGGCCGCTTGCCTTAGCTTGTTATGCTCCGTCGCCTCACGTCAAGGGGTTAAGAAATAATACAATTATAACTTTAAGCTAAACTAACATCTTATCACAGACAACTTGTTTACTCGTTGTTATAAATATCAACGCAATTGAAGGTCACACAATGTACATACAAAATTAAGACAGGCCTATTATTTGGTTGCGCCTATATTTGGACCCTGACACAAATTTTCACTAAAGGAAAGAGAGAAACATTACGAAACGAAGAAATTCGACGAAGAAACAAATGTAGTCGCGATATCAGCAAGCAAAAGAGAGAGAAAAAAGTGGCCGGCCACATCTGTTGAGTCTGAAGGCCGAACAGACTTAAGAAAGGAGAAAGTTCAATTCGCCTTCATTTCATTATGATTGAATGATACGATGTTATTGATATAATGACGTCTCAGTGTCAGGGTGTTCGGCTCAAGACCAATAATAAGCTAGCAGCCGTGATTAATCCCCGGTGCGGACATTAACAAAAATGTTTGTTGAAATTTTAAATACCGATATTTGAAGGAAACCTACACGACATGTGAAGTCTGCCAATCCACACTACAGTCGTGTGGCGGACTATGCCCTTATTCTCTCTTTACAGAGAAGGCCTGTGCCCAACAGTGGGACATATATAGAAAGTTACGCAGCGCATAAACTTGTACATTTTATATAGAATAGAAAAAAATATTAACACATTTGTGTAAGAAAGGTTATTAGAATCTGCTATAATTAACATAGCCGTCTATAGATTTTTCGTACGTATAATCTTATTGACCTCATCTTGTAACCAATGTTACTAATCGAAAACTTACTATGCTGACGTGGTGGTAAGGTAAGAAGGAAGTCTAGATGTCCCAACATCTAAATTTCCTTGTTAGTTCACAATATACTTATTACATTTCTAATTTTATACTTTTACGTTATACATCTAGTCAATAACAGTTTCAACCTAAAGATTCAACTTATGGTGTGACAGACGGGTTTCATACTCAAGCCGACTTATATTAATATGTTGTAGTGATAATAAGATAACGATTGCTCAAAACAACGTGAGAACATTATTATCTATGATGATATTTAAATTGATCTATGTATGTAAATGTTTAGTAACTTATCTATATAAGATTATAAAACCCCTATTTTTAACGGCACTACTAGCGTGCTCTTACCACCAAAAGTAAGCTTGTTTTTTTTTTTAATACTAATAATATTTCTTTTGTCTTTTTATAAATAAACATTCTTGTTCACCATTCCAACTACGCTAAAGTTTGTGCTAGGAGATGGTTCACGCCAATAGTCGAATGGTCGATTCGAACCTACCACCTTACGATTCGCAGACCATACCCTAAATAATTAGGCTATTTGATGTTTCAAATTCACCTGTACATATATTTGATGTAATAAAGGAAATATATTTTTTTAATTAATATTGCAGTAATCATAAGCTATCAGATTTAAAAGTATATACACATAAACTTTCCATTTCGTATGTGGGAGGAAGACAAAACGTATCATTCCACAAAACCTCCAACAATATATGTTCAAAACGTTTTAACCTAAAGATATTAATCACCGCAAAGAATGTGGTAACTGAATTGTATCAAAATACCATATCTGGTGCCTCTATGTCTGGTGGTGGCAGACACCGCGGCACCTACCTGGCTATCCCTCTTCCATCCCCCTCGCACGTAGAGTCGTCGCCTCTGGGAGAACGGAGATAGTGATTACGTGCCCTTTCCTTTTGAATGAAACGGAAAAAAAGATGGCGCGAGCACGATTTTGTTTGTTCTAGCCGCCCGCGCTGACCCACGTCATTACGGAGTGTTATCTTCGATGAGGGGTATATATTTTTAATGGTTTTTTTCTTTTAAACGTGTGAGGAATGATATTTCTTGAATATATCGTGTATTAAACTAGCACAGTATAGGTAAAAGTTTCAGAAGTTCCTTTATATAAACATTGTGTCTTGAATTTTTGAAGTAAAACTTCTTTAAACACGCCTGACTTGGGGTATAAGCTGCTAAGCTTTAAGTAAGTAGTAAAGATGTAAGTTCTTCAAGAGAGAGAGGTGTGAGGGCACATTTTCTTTGTCTCTTTTTCTTTTTTCATTTCGTATTACGAGTTAGTCGTAGTTATGTTTTGTATATCTAGATAGTGCACGCCTTATCTCTATCACACATTGCGCGCCCGCTTTATCTTTCTCTGTTGTAGAATCGTGTATATTTTATATGTTGTGTATATATTTAACGAATATACATATAAAAAAATCTATAGAAGTTTTACTTCAGTCGTATGGTCTAAATCACACTCGTTTTTTTATCTATAACATCCCGTAAATATGTTACTGAGAGGGGCTGACATAGATCATAGACTTACACTTAGTACGATCCTGACAAACCAATCATATTTATACATCCACTAACATCCACTAATATAAAATAATTGGTTACGCATACTGCTTAGCGTAACTTTTCCAATACACGTAATCTGATCGAAATACATTTTTTTTGTTGACGAGGAGGAAATCTTCACAAAGATACCCCCACATAACCGCCGCCTTCTGGGAGGAAGGCGGCGGTTATGTGGGGTTCTTACCCACTAAAACCTCCCCGGTGGCCCTGTCCTCGGTGCATGACGAGGGGCTCCGGGATCTAACGTCGAACGCACCGGAACCCCTCTGCACTGTGCTCAAGGAGAGCACGTCCCGGGGGGAGGTTACTCCCTCCCTCCCTGTGCCCTCGCAGCGCAAGGCGACACGGGCCAGCCGATGTCGCCTTCTTCCCGGATCCACTTTGGTGGACGACGCAGGCCCCCACCCTTGTCACCCAGTGAACCCGAGGCCCCTTTTAGTCGCCTTGTACGACAGGCAGGGGATACCGTAGTCTTATTCTTGAGAGCCCAGAACTACAGGGCTGTTCTACCTACAGGGCTGTTCTACGCCCTCTACCAACCATACACTCACTTTTACATTATACATTTTCTTTTTCATTTAATTTTATACAAATTTCAATTAAATTCACAAGAATATTTGTTTAAAATCTAATTAGAAGCCCTAGCTTGTTAAAATACCTCCGCAAGACCTATTTGAATAAAAATGTACACAATTCAAAACATCAAACAAAAGTTGTTGCAAAACATCGAGGTATCCGAAACGGCTGGCCAATGGCTGTATCAGATATTTCAGCGCGTTACTAGAAAATCTATAGAATATACTAACGTTATTGCTACTCCGAGATGTATTGGCCCTTGCATAAAAAGTGGCAGCAGAAACTTTCACTTCATCGCCTTCCCCGAATGCAATTCGCGAGTAAAGTAATACCACCATAGATCCACTGTTATAGTGCTATCTTTTGCTAAGCTCTCTCCTCAGAAACTGATTTTCAGCGTTCGAATCTAAGCAGACTCATACTAATATGGTTCCGGTTTTCGGTTTCTTAAAGAATAATATATTTGTTTAAAATTTATTATTTAAAAAAAGGCATTCATAAAAGCGTGACACAGCTACAAGACTCGACTCAACACCCGCTCATTCTAATCTTGACGACTTTAGCTTAAATCTATTGATCATTGTAAAAGAGATGAACCACCACTGACTACAAACATAACACCTATATAGTAGTACAATTAATTATGTATTTTCTCATTATTCAATTAACTTATTAGTATTCTTAATTAAAATTTATTACTTATATTTTGGGCAACAATAATGTCTGCAGACTTCATGTCATAAAAAAGTTGTGGAATCTCTCATGCCTAAGCATTGCCATATATATTACAATACGATTACCACATTATTATCAGGTAATTTTGTCCGTACAGAGTACAGAGACAAACATTTAAATTGAAGCATGTGAAGTTTTTGATTGCGCTACGCCCACACCAGCGCCCGCGCATCGCAAAGCCATCGCGCTCTTTTATTAAGGGTTTTATTAATACAGAGTGGGTCGGAGGCATTTTTATTTTTCTGCCCTGCTCCCGGACACGTGGGAACCTGCCGCGGTGACTCCACAACTTTATTGTGCTTCCCAGTTGGACGGGTCGTGTTTACTTTGACTGCATATGTTGGCTGAATTTAGTGTATGAGAAGGAACGACATAAAAGTCTCATGGAGAAGATTACACCAACCAATTGTGTACAATAAACGTCCATTGCCATCACAGTGGTCATAGTGGCATAGTACCAATGAATTTGTGTTTGCAATTTTATGAGCTGATTATGACATTTTTAGATGATGAAAAATATATGCTCATTAAGTTGATTGAGTTATGTTGTTTAGGAATGAACAAACTAAATTTCAAGCCGGTTATCATCTGCAAATTCTAGCGTAAGCCTCGTGCCAAGTCTTCTTACTTACAATAGCGGAAACTTATTTGTACACGTAATACTAAAATGACACAACTCCTGTGATACTGATATGGGTACAAATAAAAATGTTGTTTACACAAGAAAATAGAAAGAGTACTGGTCCGCTTTACAGGCTTTAGAAAAAACAATCCGTCAACCCTTAGGGTAAGTTTCAAGTCGTCATTATACCCGAAATGACCTAGCTAAGCACGGTCCCCCGATACCTTACCTATCCCAAACCAGACCTGGTCGTAACCGGACAATGGCCGTGTTCCCACCTGCTAAATCACCGTTAATCTATGTCGACCGCAGTTCCCATAAAAAGAGATTTAAAACACGGCCCATAAATATAAAGTTTACTTTATTATTTATTGTTGTCGCAGCGCATGAAGCGATTTAATTAGACACGGTCTCTGTGTCCGCCCCGCTCACTTTATTGTTGAACTTATTGTTGTTGGCGCGCACTCGGCACTGTGCACTTTGTCTATACTTGTCAACTTGTTGTTTACAATTTACAAACAACAATTTGATTGCTTGTGCTGTTAATTGAATAAGCTCTACGTCCTTAATACCATTGCAGAAATAGCAACATTTATCCACTTTTCGAGCTAGCCTCCTATGTGACTAGGAGTAAACTTATCGTAGTACACCGCGTACCAATTTAATTTATGTAGAGTAATAGGCATTTACTAAGTTAGTGCGCCTTACCGTCTTGGACTGCATTTTCACTTAACATCAAAAGCCATTACCAAGATGCATAGTACGCTTGCAAGAGGTTTATACCGATGCTAGTACCGATGAAACTGTTAGTTGTACAAACTTGTCGATCTCTGTACCACTTTTGCCTAGCAATAACCAATAGGTAAGTCAAATCGCATACCTATTTTGGTTTATTGCAAAAAAAAATCCCTAGGGGTATAAAATACAAGCCATTTAAAGAAAAAGGGCGTTATTCTCCGATAAATAGATTGGTTAGAAATTATAATGCCACAATTCAAGAACTTGTCAAGAATTTTTATACATTCAACATGTAGTTTTAGATATAGTTCTATGTTATTTTTACTTTTTCATCATATTTCGGTTTGTTTTTCTTGATTTGTTAACGCACTGTAGTTTACACCTTTAACTAAAGTGACACTTATCTTTCTTTGTTTTTATTATATCTTATGTATTTTTTTAAATTGTAATGGTGTTTACTTTATTGGTGTAACTTTTAAATAAATTAATTAATATTTTAAATCCTGATTTATTACTTGCTGTGGTGAGGGAAAACATCGTGAGGAAACCTACGTGTCTTGAAATTTCTTCTAAGATATGTGAAGTTCACCAATCCGCACGAGAACTTCAAACGGGTCTATGCCTTAATATTTCTTTACAGGGCCTGTGCCCAGCAATGGGACATATATAATTATACTATCACTAAATCGAATTTTATTATAAGGGACCGAACGCGGAAATTAGTTAACATAAAACTTCAGTTGAAACTATGTTTGCCTTGTAGCAAAGGAGTGCCGATGTAATTATGTTTGGAGCTATAATAAATAAAGATTCCTATTATGAACCCGATATATGAAGTAAACACAGTGTTAGCTAATACACAGCAAGCTTCCCGCAGAGTTGGACTAATACAAACTTTTAAACACTGTTCTAATAAGATTTACGCACGCAATAAAATTAGAAACGTCTAATGGAATTCAACATTATGTTCTGACAGGAAAATTTGAGTTCTTAATAAAACAAATGAGACATTATTCGCTCGTCCTGTCATAATGACGTAGTTTTTAACAAAACGGGTTATTTGAAATAGCGACTCAAGTTGGGAGATATATGCCTTAATTACATCTAATATAAATACGACAGATATTTTGTAATTATAATTTATAATTGCTATTGTTGTCTTTATTTCATTTTTAAATCTTAGCTTAGGTTTTTACAAAATTATTATAAAAGGTAAAATACAAAAGAGGAGAAAGTGCTCAGAGTGCTGCCGTTAGCGAAACAGGGCCCAAGCAACCGGTGGTTATGGCGACATCCTAACTATGCGTGCCGTGTCCTCTCTACTCCTGGTACCGCCTTTGTCTCTGACCCTTGACCCACCGCGAAAATCTCTTTAGGTGCTAATTGCTATTATTATTTAAAGAAACTTCCACTTCAAGTCTTAACCTCCGACTATAATGTGGGCGTTGATTTACTAAGCAAGTGCGCCTTGCTATACAGGACTGCATTTCCACTTAACATCAGGTGGAATCGTGGTGAAGCAATAGCTTTGAAAGAATACTATATTCTTATTTATGTTAGATCCGGATGTTGTAAACACTTATAATTGGCATACACAACAGATCGTAGTTTAAAGTATACTTGTTTATTATTAACGTATGCTCGAGTAATGCTGTTGGGGTACCTTATTAAATAAATTAATATATTCCTTTAAAAAATATTAAAATGAAATTTGAAATTGGTCAAATAAACGTAATGATTCAAGCTAAAATAAGCGCCTTACTTGAAGCCGCTACATCTCATGACTTAACTCGGAAGCAGTAAAAGAGCCAACGTCGTGCGACCCCGGACTAATCGTAAATTACGCATAAAAGTTAGTTAACTCGGAGCGTTCGGAAATTAAAATGTGACATAACTCATTTGAATTTACTTCACGGGGATCACCTTTTCACCTGTTGCTCAGTTAATCTATGCAATAGTATAAAATACGTAATTAAAACATAGTAGTCTTCTATTTTGTAGATTTCTCGTCTAATATTTCGAAATAATGTGCCGGATAAAATAAACCAACGGTTTAAGAATTTGCATAATGAAATGTTGAGTCAATATATACAAGTATAACTGCAAGTGAAGGTTAACACGAAATTCTCTATAAAAAATATATCCCATATAGTATAAGTTAAACGGTGAGTTTTATATACATGTATATGTACTCTACAGACTACTATTTCTGCTTGAGTTGCACGTTCCTGCCCGCCAAAACAAATTGCACGTGTGGCATAGTCCCGCTCCGGGAGTAAACCTTATTTGATCAACAGTTGGAAAATATTTTAAATCCTGTTCTATTTAAAAACGTATTTATAGTTATGATTCATCATTATTAAAATTTAAGAAATATAACTTAAATGCACTTGTGCTATACAAAAAATTACAAAAATTGTAATTTTGCTCTACAATGAGAACAAGGCAACGAAACGTTTTTGCCAAATATGTTCAAATTACGAAATGACTGCTGCGAAACAAGTATATTTTTTTACTCCCGAAGCGGGATTTTGCCGTTTGAAGGGATAAGATTATGAATTTGTGTTCGTCGTTTTAATACTATATATACAGAGTGTCCCATAATTCAACGTTCAACGGTAAGTGGATGTTAGTGACTGTGACCGTATGCAACCTAACACCCTACAGCGTCGACAAAAATATTAAAAAAATCCATGTCATTTATATTAACCATTTATTATTTTATAACATTTTCTACTAAAATATTTCACATCTTCAAACCTTAACACAGTTTTGTACCGACCAAGATACACAAAATACTACGTATTAATCTTTGTAACCTACCCTACGTTTTTGTATAAATCGTACATCTTTACCAATTTCAAAAATCAATAAGACATAATGTACCCTAATATGAGGATTGATTTATGGCAGAGGTTAGAGTACAAACGGCAATATCTTACACACGATTTATTAAAGCAGTCGTGCAGTCCCGCCCACGGAACCCTAATACTGCAAATCTACAACCCGTTACACGGGAACAATATTGCTCCCCTGCAACATACAACCTGCGACCGTCCCACTCCAACGTATGATAAACAAAAGGGACACAAGTTAACCCTATGAATGCTGAATAAAGACATTAGTATGTTCATTTTATTGTTAAATTATACAAAATGTCTTCCGTTGTATAAATGAATGATTTCAACCGATTCCAACTTAAGTAGGATATTATGCAGCTTATTAAATTTAAATATATATAATAATAGAAAACAGCGATTTGGAGACGAGCGATTCATGTGTTAAATCTTGTTAAGATTACTAAATACTGCGTCCCAATACTACCTCGACTGCCTGATAGATGATACAAATCTTCGACAAGCTAAATAAAACGTATATATCACTATTATACTACATATATAGTACTGTATGTGTATGTTCATATGTATTTATTATGTATATTTGATATTCATGGATGTGTATTCATTTTGATATCCTACTAATATTATAAACGTGAATGTTGGTGTTTATGTATGTGAAGTGTTACTCTTTCACGCAAAAACTACTGAATGGATTTTGATGAAAAGAAAGAGTGGGAATTATTCAAAATAAAACGGTAATTAGGAAAGAAATCTGCGTTCTGCAAGCTATTCTGGCGTGCACCCCAAAGACCGCTAGAGTTACAAGGATATTATGTATGATAGTAATGTTTATCTTAGACAGTTCTACGAAAAAGTCCGCGACAGCATATGTCTATCGTTTATGAGCTACCTGCCAGTCTGTATGTCCCGTTAAAATTAGTCCAGCCGTTCCAGAGATAAGTCGGAACAAACAGATAGAAATTAAAATTTTAAAATGGTTAAAATGTTACTTTCGTAAATGTACTGAACTAAGTAAAAATAACTAATGATATGAATGTAGTAAAAAAACGGTTATTATCATATTACAAAGAGACACTCGAAATTTATTTTTTTGAAAAACATTTATTTGTGTACATTTGAAGCCTCAATATCGTAATATTTTGAGTACGGTCTATTAAACGTAAGGCTTTAGCTTATTCGTAATACATAGTAAACAAGAATTTTATGAGTTCTGGTAATAAAGTCGTAAGCATTCTTTTTTCAACCGACTTCAACAAAGGAGGAGATTCTCAAGTCGTCTGTATGTTTTTTTATATTCGTTACCTCATAACTTTCGACTGGCTAGACCGATTTTGACGATCCTTTTTTATTTGAAAGCTGGCGCTTGCCATGTAGTCCCGTTGAATTTTGGTCCAGTTCTGACAATGGCGTCCATGAGAGACCATTTAAGTCTTAAATTTGCATTAGGCATGTGTGCGATAAATGGACGAATAACTGAAATCGAATCTAAAATTCGAAATTTTTCAGATCGAAAGATTTCAGTTATTCGTTTTTGTTCATTTCTTTTTTGATTCAATTTTTAATTGGAAAGGATGTATGTCAAAGGTAGTTTGATGAGAGTTTGATTAGGTTCTTTATTTTTTCGAAATTGTATTTCGTAGTATTACTATTATATTTCAAGTCTCTTTTTGTATCTATTTATAAATATACTTGTTAAAAAAGATTGGAAGTGGCAAGTTTCTAGAGCTTCCTCTAACCAGCTAGGTGTAATAGAACGGGTATATAATACACCGATTTATAAACTTTCAACATAAAACCGAAGTTTAATTTATACAAGAATTTTAATTCAACTCGGTTAGTTCATTCATTTACAATATTACTAGATTCCTAACAAACAGCGGCGAGCCGTGCGGACGAGCGGCTGTGAATTTGTTAATACGAAATTATTAATACATTCACGTCGGGTCGGCGATGGGTTTTATTTTAATAGTGACTAATAATTATGTCGGAGAAACTTGCTAGCTTCTGATTGGCCAATTAAACGTCGTTCCAATTTCGAAATAATTTGACAACGTATTCATATCCATATTTAATTGCTTCTATAAAAAATTATTAAGCATTATTATTTCAAAACTGCAATATGAGATCAGAATATAATAATATTTAAATAAATCGGTACAATACAATATGCTCCTCTTTTTTAATAACTTAATTTAATAATTTTAAGTTCAGTATTTAGCAATATTAATAATGCTCGCTATTAGCTTAGAGAAATAATAAGAATGAAGAGCGTAGTAAAATAGTAAATGTGAGATATTTTTTTAATGGTACTTGCTTTCTTTTTCTGATTGAACTAGGCGACAGTTTTACTGGGATTCTTAGGTCGCTTAGCCTGAACCTCTTAAAGAGTAACTGGACGAAAAGCCCTCTCTGGAGCGGTTATTCCATTCGATAGCATGACATGAGTGCACCCGAGAGAGCCGAACCATGACTCGGTCGGTAGTTTTTGTCAAAAAACTTTGAAGCATTCAATAAGAAGCCTGAAGTGCCAATTCGGGATGTTCTGGGAGAAGGAGCCCAAGATACTCCAATGTAACTTGCTTTAATGAAGCTTGTTTTCATCTGGCAAATAGATGCCTAAGTCGTTAGTTAACAAAGCGATTGTTGTATTCCTGAATGGCTTGCCTATGTCTCACCAATGTTGCTTTGTAATGTAAGTGTAGCATTCTCATTCCCATAATTATTCTTAAGCCATTTCTATTTAAAAAAAATAATGACTAGTTTAAGATCTATTTACTATAATTTATTTTAACCGATTTGAAAAAAGGAGGGGTTCTCAATTACACTATATTTTTTATGTTTGTACGTAAGAACTTATGACTGGATTAACCAATTCTGATGATTCTTTTTTCATTTGAAAGCTAGTACTTCTAGTTTGGTCCAGTTCTGACAATAGCATCTATGAGAAAACCATATTAAATCCATCAAAATGTTTGTAGTTGTTTGTCTAATCTGACTTTCGATTACATAATCTTTCTTATTTCTATACCTTAAAATTTTCCTTATATATTGTTTTCTATGTAACATCATTACAGTTTTTAACAAGACTAAACAAATTGAATTGATAGGATTTTAATAAATTATAATAAATTAGACAATAAACATAGCACTGGGAAGTGAAAGTAATGCTACGACGGCCATTATATGGTCTTGAATCTGTCTATAAATAAATCTGCTAATATGCTTATAAATTAATGGTGTAACAAGGCTTGCGATAAGCTTATAATTAATAGAGGATATATAGGGTCTTTCGATAGCATCGAGTCATTAAAAAGGATTAAAATATCAACAAGCTACCATATAATATAGAAATATTTGGAGTTCTTAAAAACATGTCAGCAAATGATCAGTTTTATAAAAATACAATGTTTAGAATCTAATTAATTGCTTCGTGCCGATACAGCGGAGTATTTTTAACCGACTTTAAAAAAGGAGGAGGTTATTGGTCTGTATTTTTCACTGGTAATTTTTCACTAGGAGAACAGATTTTAATTTTTTTTTGAACGAACTAACACAGTTGGCCAGAGAAGCTGGCCTTTACTGCTTCACCGGATTGAGAGGTGGCATAGCTCTTAGGTCGCTTAGCCTGAACGTCTATTAGGTAGTAACTCGACAGTCCGATCCGAGGGCGCCCGAGAGGGCTGAATCACGACTTGGTCGGTGGCTATTTTATTGACTCTATTGGGACAATCTAAGCTAAACTAACTTATATGCCACTTCGGGAAGCGTTAGCGCTGGGAAAAAAAGTGGCCGAAGAAACTCCAGCAACGCTCCTAATCTTATCAAGGGAGTGGGGTTTTCCCATAAAATACTTGTTTCAAAGATTTTTATAATTCTTTTTTAATTTAATTGCTTCTCGTTGGTCAATTTGGTCCAGTCCTGTTAAGGGCACAAATGAGAAAACCATATGTCGTTGATTTGAAGTCGGTTTTTGTTTTTACTCGTGAATATACTTGTTTATAACAACATATTTAATCCACCACTGACGGTAACAATACAGTTTTTGTTTGTTAACTCATATATAAACTTGTATAACATAAACAATTGCTTCTCTGTTCATGATGTTTAACAAAAAAAGGCTTACAGCTTATTACAAGCGAAATAATGAATGAAACCCAAACGTGTACTTAAAGCGAATTTAATTGTCGTCTTCAAAAAGGATTATAATACTGGTTGTAAGTAGGAAGTGTTTACATATGCCCCCGGCCTGTAATCTCTGTTTAAACCCCTTTTACATTACCTACAAACTTGTTACGAAAACATGTGAAAGATTTTATCGGTTAATTTTTTCTGCCCGTTCGTACATATCGCTGCAACTTTATCACCTACACATAATAGTAACGTAATAACATAATTTTAACATAATATTATGCATGAGTGGAATTTGCTCAGAAAAACCGTCGCAGCTTAGTGTCCGGGAGGTCGCCTCAATTTGCATAGTTTGCTAGCAACCCGAGTTCGATCTTCGATGCCGGCACCTGCGAAATTGGTTATTGCAATTTTATGTCCTGATTTACCTCGCGCTCGACGGTGAAGGAAAACACCGTGAGAAAACGTACTTGTGTTTGAAAATTTTCTAAGAGTCAATCCGCACAAAGGCCGCGTGGGGGCACCATTTAAACTCTCTTTAAAGAGAAGGTCTGTGCGGTTGTAACTAGGCGCTATATAACAACACATATGACCCATAATATGATGAGCGTGGTTGAGTGAAGGTTTTATAATATAATCTCATCTGAAACGTATGTTCTTTATGTAAGAAACATACGTAAAAAAATTCTATTTCCAATTCGTTTGATATGTTTTATTTTATTTATGAAAAAAAAAATTAACAATATTTTTTTACAAATATTACTAAAACTCTTGTTAACCATTCCAACTATGCTTAAGCTTGTGCTAGGAGATGGTTTACCATTTTCAATATATCGATATACTGTCTTTACTAATTTTATTATTCTCCTGCCAATTTCACGGGAGGCACGTGAAATTAGCAAGGTACGTGCATTGTGTCCGAAGAAAAGATCTGTCAGCGTACGTCTCAAGACAATCGGAAATAAAAAAAATGATGCAGAAAATCGTTTCAGATTCGCATCTCATGCCCAACGCCAACAATGAACCAACCCCAATCGAACTGATATTAAATTTAAAACCCTTTTTAAATACAATTGAATGATATTTATTGATTTTTTTACTGCGATCGTTTGTATTCATACGTTTGGCGGGTACTGCTCCAGATAGATCGACAATGGTCGGAAAAAAAACAGAAAAATGAAGATTGAGCTGAGGGTGCGTGATGGGTAACTTGAGGTCATACTTACTCACACCCCTGTACTTCCTGTGTTTTGAGATTCAGGGTTGTCGATGTTATATTTTTTGATTATTAATATTTTTTTAAAACCATCTTTTTTATACTTTTTAAGCAAGTTCTTGACGACAATCCCATATGTTGTTAAGTAAAGATGCAGTCCTGGATGATAAGACGCTCTAGTTTAGTAAATGCCTATTCACTCGTCATTGTAATCGGAGGGAAAAAGACGCTGCAAACGATTCCAATCATGTACGAAAAATGACAAAAAAAGCGATTCGTCTTTATAAGATCAACACTCAATATAATGATTAAATATTATTTAGGCAAATGCGCAAAAGTATTTTTCTTGCAAATGATAAATTTGGTAAATGAACACAATTCATAGTCGTAGATAAAAGAGAGTTGAGTTTAGTATTACTTAATATAGTAGCATAAATAAGTCACATAAACTTAGAGTAGATATTACAATTTTAAATTGTGACAAATAATAAAAACTGCTCAAACAGCAAGAAGTTGACAGCCCTAAGGACTACGCGAATGCAGACAATAGTCGGGCATTACGCACAATCAGTGTGACAGGTCACAGGGCACGCCGGTTAGTTCCGTGAGAACACGCAGTGGGCAGCTGAGACGGAGATCAGCCAACTGACATCGCCAACAACAATACGCATGTACACGCGATTACAATGAAATATCATTTTTTTCTAAATTTTCACGGAATTAACAAGCAACATGTAGGGCTGTCAAAGCTTGTCCCTATTGTTTAATAAAATGTTTTCGCCGTTTTATGGGTAGGCCCTATCTGTTGGATATTAAGAGTGTTGCTGGAGTCTTCGGAGACTTCTTCCCCCAGAGGCAACACTTTCCGAAAGGGTACTCAATGTTAGTTTAGCTTTTAAATGTCCCTTAGAGAATCCGTGAAATAGCAACCAACCGAGGCGTTGGTCGTTTCTCTCGGGCGCCCTCGGATCGGAATGATAGCGCGTAACGTCCAAGCCGAGGTGACCTCTCACCGGAGGCACCCTAGTTACTAGCTATAGAGGCTAAGTGACCTAAGAGCTATGTCACTTCTCAATTCGGTGAACCAGTCAAGGGCAGCTTCTTTGGCAGCTTATCTGTATAGTTCGTCATTAAATAAAAATACCAAAGCTAAGTAAAACGATTTGAAGAAATTGTGTGATGCGGGCGTTATGCCACCAAAAATCTTTTATGCAGAATACTTTAAAGTACATAATGGAAGAGATGTTCTCTTGCATACTGAAGTAGAAGATATTTATGAGAATGAGTAGTGGAACAGAAGATGCAACAAAAATGTTTTAGTATGTGCCATTTTGATTTGAAGTCTGATTGTTATCATGAAAGTGTTAAGGGTTTAAATTTGTTTACTAACAATAAATTATTACAATTACCTAATTTTAATAGAACACAAATAGTCTGAATGCAAGAAGAATATACAATTTTGTGTCTTTTTTTGTTGTCATTACCGCTTTTTGACGAGATCTTTGAATAAGTAACTTTAAGTTTATGATTTTCAGTAGCACAATAGAACGTTTTATTTACTCTAGTTTTAGCGCAGCTTTGATAAAGAAGACAACATTTTTCGTCAGGAAAATTTAACGACAAACCCGACCAACGGCGTTATTATATGGTAATGCTTTTAGAGACTACCAAATCTCACAATATCCTGGAATTCTACGTATGAATGGGCGACGGAGGCACACGCTGGGTCTTAACACCTTCATGCGAAGCCTTGCTCAATAGTAATTCTTACTCCTCAACTTCCGTTCGCGGGACAACACTAATCGATATTACAATGACGTTTCTCGTTACTCCGCTAGTTAAAGCGCTACCGAAATCCTTTTTATTGCAAGCGAAATTGAACCTTAAATACATTGTCCAATTTTCATTGACAAGTCCCGCGTCCGATTGTGAATGTAATAATCAAACATTTAGTATAGAGATAAGGTTCAATTTCGATTGATAGATGAATGTACACCGATGAAGAGCCTATACGTTCTTCAGTGGCTGTTACGTATTGTGATATACCTGGTAATCTGCCCTTTATTTACGCTCCTTGTTAGTGACTGTTTAATAAAGTGCCCGCTACGTAGAACGTTCCTGCAGTATAAAAAGAAACCTTATTACTAATTATTTAAGATTGGTTTTACACTGCTCTTTTATAAATTTGGAAAACAGATTCTTACCGATTTATTATTCAGTAATTAATACGAGAATTTGCACAAATTAAAACGGTTTTCAAATGTGTATTAATCGCATAAAGTATACTAATTTCATAACATTGAGTTCTAGACTTTTTTAACCGACTCTAAAAAAGAGGTTATCAATCTGTAATTGTTTTTGTGTGCAGACATAGCAGCGCCGTTTATGTACCGATTTTTTTTTGACGAACTATCACAGTTGGCACAGAGAAGTTGGCCTTTACTGCTTCATCGGATTGAGAGGTGGCATAGCTCTTAGGTCGTTTAGCCTGAACCTCTATTAAGTAAGGTAACTCGACACAAGAGTCCCCCCGGTGAGGGGTAACCTCGGCTTAGACGGTTACCATTATTAAGCGTTAGCAGTCCGAACCGAGGGCGCCCGAGAAGGCCGAACCACGACTCGGTCGGTAGCTATTTTATTAGCAAAAATCTATTGGGACAATCTAAGCTAAACTAACTTATATGCCACTTCGGGAAGATTTTATTTCTTTAAGGGTTTTCTTTTAATTAGGTCTTATGATATTTTTCTAAATGATTGTTGATTGAGATATAATAAGGTAAAGCTTCTAAGATTGTGTAGCAAAAACGTTTTCCCTAATGGATGCTTATAAGATTAATTTGATCTTTAATGGATCAAAATTTAAAAAATAACGAGTGTGCTTTAGACCACACTTCTGAAATAAAACTTCTTTAGCTCCATCTATATGTATGCATATATGTCAATATATGTATAATATGTCCACGAGTTTTAAAGAGAGTTAGAAAAGAGAGTGCGCCTCTTGCCCCTATAGTATGACACAGACAATAGACATGCTCTGTGTCTCAGATATACCAAAACGTACGTAACTAGATATAGAAATCCTGGCTATAAAAAAAAATTGTGTGCTTTCACCTCTCTTTTTGCTCTCCCACATTAATATACGATACACCTCACTCTACCTTCACTAACATATATCTCCCTCGAAACTCACTTCGCCCTATCACATTTTTCGTAACTCACCAGCTTACTCTCCAAATCAGGCGTGCGTAAAGAAGTTTTACTACAAAAACTATTTGAATATCAGTTTTATATACACTAAAACGTTTATTTAAATATTGAGAACTAATACTACAGTTAATGTATCTACAAGATGTAAAATCGTATAACTTACTTGCGTATATTCGTCTGTATGTAATCTAGAGCACCCTGTATCTATTCAAAACACACTCGTCTGTGGGAATCGGCAATTTGAATCAAACACCGATAATCCTCTCGACTAAGAATGATACCTTTCACGTTATATCCGACCTTTTCATACACATTCGCAACCGTGGGCTTATCTTTGTCATCTCTCACAAACATTCAAGGCAAACATAGATTTACAGTTGTAGTTATGTAGCTACTATTTTTTTGGACAAAGGCACAAACCGCACTCGGCCTTATCTGTCTTGAATGTGAATCTGCAATTCGGTTTTGATTGTTATCTGTACTAATGCGACCAGTTACTTTTTTCTACATGTCCGGTTTGACCAAGTCGAACAATACAGTCGATTTTAAACTTAATTAATGCAACTTTCGGTTTATTTTCCATTGTCACTGTGTGTAGGTAATAACAAAGATCAGTGGTCGACAACCCGAGGCTCTTTGAGTCCTCCGCTTTGACACTTAGTGACGAATTAATGCAGGCACGGAATATAATAAATTATCTTACAAAAATACGAATAATTTTATAGTATTTAATTCAAGGCTTATAGAAGTAAAACTTCTATACGCACGCTTGACTTGGGTAGTTAACTGGAGAATGTGTTACTAAATGTGTGATCAGACGAGGCGAAAGGAATTCGAGAGGGAGATTTAAGTTACTGAAAACAGAAAGAGAGTTACGTTTCGTATATCTAAGACACAGTGCAGGTCTATTATCTGTATCACACTATAGGAGCAAGAGAGAGCAGTGCACGCACATTTTCTTTGTCTCTTGAATAATCGTGTATATATTATACATTTATAAACATAAACATGGAAATGGCTTAAGCACAAAAGTTTTTAAAGAAAAGCTATAATTAAAACAATGCCTCGTTTAATAAATTTCGATTATATATTGTCTGTTTGGACGAAAAGGTTGTGGACCCCTGGTATAGTTACAATGTACATTGTCAAGCGAAACGCACTTAAACGGAAGAAAGTGTGATTCTTTCCTTCGATAGCTCTCATTATGTTTAATGAAGATCTTTGTGGATTAAGTGGCCGTCTCTTTATACCGTCACCTTTAAATGTATTGACGTAAGAATTTTCTTATGAATGCTAAGAGGGATAACTTCTCAGCAATGTGATACAAAGAGCTCTATGAGAACATGTGGAGTCTGGCGACCTGATCTGAATACTTCCGTTTAATTTCCGTGAGTTTATTATTGATGGGATTAAAGTATTACGTGTTATTGAAAAGTGGACGGGGTTTTAAATGTACTTAACTGGACAAATCTTTCTCTCAATAACCGAGACCTCGTACCGAAAATTAAAAAAAATGTTGACATCTGTACCTTTCTTGCGTGATCCCTGGTTTGGCTCCATTGGGTGCCTTCGGGTCGAAATGCTTCATGGAAGCCGAGGTTTTTGCGCTTAATTACTCCCTTAAGAGAATTAGGTTAAGGGACCCATGACCTTTGCCACCTCTCAAAAAACCCCTTTGAAACTGTAGAGGCCTCGTGGCTGATTAGCGTAGATTAGTACCAAAAAAAATAGAAGGGAATAGAAAGTGCTAATTAAGAGCAGTACTCGTGGTGGTCACAACAGAAAAAGACTTCGTTACAGATAAAGAGAAGGGGAAGAATCATTTGTGATAATTTTAATTTTAACATTAGATGTTTAAATTTAACTTTATATAGGAAGGCAAGTTATTTGTTCATTAGTGTTGTTCGCTGTAATAACACCTAACATGTGACGTCAGCCGCACGTGCGGCATTTTGGCCACACGTCGAGCTAACTACTTCAGTGCATTATACGAAACCGTCACGACCGGATGCAGTCAAGCATTTTAACAATAATTAAACAACATTCTAACATAAGTTATCTTTATTATAACATTTAAGAAATAAACAAATTTCACTTGAAATCCTCGCGCCCCATAAGTGTATTACCAACCAATTACTTTTTGTATGTTATAATTTAAAAAAGCACAAGCTATAACGTCCTTTTAATCGTAGCGGAGTAGACCGAGACGGCTTTCGCTGGTCGCTTTGCACCAAGCTTGTTAGGTCCTATTTAGTATTTAGAAAATACTCTGCTGACACGAACTTCATTTTTTGACAAAAAAATAAGCTCTCCCTTTAACCTTTTTTTTTGTTGACGGGGAGGAAATCTTCAGAAAGATACCCCGCCTTCTGGGGGGAAGGTGGCGGTTATGTGGGGTTCTTACCCACTAAAACCTCCCCGGTGGCCCTTTCCTCGGTGCATGACGAGGGGCTCCGGGATCTCAACATGGAACACACCGGAGTCCCTCTGCACTGTCTCTCTGGGCCGGGGCTCCCCAATACCAACTTCTTCCGTTTGACCGTGTACAACGCAGAGCTGCTCGAATAGTCGACGATCAGGGTCTCTCCGATCAACTCGACCCTCTGAGTCTGCGAAGAGATGTCGGTTCTCTTTGCATCCTGTATCGCATTTACCATGGGGAGTGTTCTGAGGAATTGTTCGGAATCATCCCAGCTACCGATTTCCATTACCGCACATCTCGGTAGAATTCCAATTCCACCGCCACCATCTTGACGGTTGGCGTTCAACGACTGTACGTTTTTCGCGTAACTTTCTCCCACGCACTGCCAACTTGTGGAATCAACTGTCGCCAGCGGTGTTTCCGAACGTTTACGATTTAGGGACCTTCAAGAAACGAGCCTATTCCTATCTCAAAGGTCGGCAACGCACCTGCAGCTCCTCTGGTGCTGTGGATGTTCATGGGCGACGGTGATCACTTAAGATCAGGTGAGCCGTATGCTCGTTTGCCACTTTTATTATAAAAAAAACTGTACTCCGATGTCGCCTTCTTCCCTGGTCCACCTTGGTGGACGACTCAGGCCCCCACCCTTGTCGCCCAGTGAACCCGAGGCCCCTTTTAGTCGCCTCTACGACAGGCAGGGGATACCGTAGTCTTACTCTTGAGAGCCCAGAACTACAGGGCTACTCACTTTAACCTCTTCCAACTGGGTGGACATATACAGCAATTAACCGCCCGATGCACAGCGAAATCCGATTTTTAACAATCTTGTCAAGTCTCTCCTAAACATAAGAACAACGCAACCTAAGCTGTTGACGTTACAAATTGAAGACTTATAAGCACTAAATGAAATGAATACACGGATAACGAAAATTAATAAGGAAACAAAAAAAATAAACCCTATCTCCACAAATAGCAAACAGCGCTTGGTTTTCAGGTTTCTCATAGACCACTTACTTATGCCGGATTTAACACAGTAAATAACCGACGAGCTAATTTACCATGAGGATATCATTGCACCTAAATAAACAGAGTGTTGCAAATGTTTGCGCAATTTTGATTCTTATTTGGTGAAAGTTTAAAGCGCAATCTGTTTGAGAGTATGAATATAAAATGCAATGAGATTTAATTCATTATGAGCTTCTTCATTCCGCGCTTTAGAGGTGGTGCAATTTGCTAGCGAGAAGCGGGTACTTTAATAATACAGTAATTTATGTATTCATGAATAAAAACGAGTGTTTTATAGACCACACTGAAGTAAAACTTCTTTAGCTCTATCTAAATGTATAATATAATCCTACTCCTACAGTGTGATACAGACAATAACGCTGTGACCTTACATATACAAAACGTAACATGCTATGACAGAAAGATAATGTGAGCTTGCACCTCTCTGTCTTGTCCCTACAGTAATATACGTAGCTCCTCTCTTCACTATCTTATATCTCCCCTCAACTTCCCTTCGCTCCGCCTGATCATACATTCTTCATTTTTTATACCGTAATATCCAGCTTACTCCCCATGTCAAATAAAATCATTATATCAAATTAATAATTCTTCTTTGAGTTATTCCACTTGTACACTCTATCACGAATGAATATGTCGTTAGAATAGCAAAAGCCAAAGAACAACTGTTAGTGTTAACGTTTAAAGATAAACGGAAAGAAAATAACTCAACTAATAACAAAACGAATAATTCCCGCACTTCTACTCCACTTCAGTGTTAAGGCGTCACCAATTTTCACCTCAGAAAAACTCCGAAGGTTTCAACTGCTTGAAAACGACTGACTCCGCTATGCGGGCCCATTCTCCACTCAGTGTCGTTACGATCTCACACCCGTCTCAACTAAAGGCATGGCTGGCTTAGCCAGGGGTTCACTGGGCGACAAGGGTGGCCTTTATCGTACGCTATGGTGTGGACCCGGGAAGAAGGCGACATCGGCTGGCCCGTTGTTGCCTGGTATTCTGTGTAAACTATATGCAAGATATGAAATGTGATATCAAATCGCCTACCTCTCAAATGAAGTTGTAAAAGCCCCAACATATATGCGGGTATTTGACAAAAGCATATCTTGAACTTGAAGGATACGTCAATTTGTGACTGATCCTGTAAGTACCTCAAGCAATTAAAATGAAGGCAGATGCCCATATAATATGTGTATCCCATAGCTGGCCTTGTGTTTCCTTACAAAACACATGTAACACTTCTATAGTCACTTTTACTATATCAGTTAAGTTGAATGGATTTTCAAAATATAAAATGACGAATCAAATGGAATGTTTAGATTAGTATCACAAATAAAAAGACATTAAATCTATATATCTTTGAATCGCTCGTCTCTTGCACCTTCGAGACAATTTCGCATCCGTATCACCCGAAACCCCACAATCGGACACGTGAAATGATCAACCGAGATTAGGCGACGGATCTTACGCTCTATCGGCACCCAAAAGGCACTTAATTTGGAGGGATTCGCACAATGCCCGGAACGCCATGAATAAAATCCGACGAGCGAAAAGTCGACGCTGCCTGGCAACGACCACTAGTTGTCGGGTAATCGAGTTAGTGTGCGATCTTTTTAGGACGTAGTGATGCGCTTTGTCGATACATTAATTGATGTTGTGTAAAACAAGTATACGATTAAAAAAATGTAACTACACGGGAAGCACCAGTTTTCAAATAAAAAGAGAATTATCAAAATCAGTCCACCCAGTCGAAAGTAACAAACAAAAAATACAGAATTGAGACTTCCTTCTTTTTCAAAGAAGGTTAACCATGAGAGTGTCTCTCTCTCCTCTCTCTCTTAAGAGCAATACTTAACTAGATGCTTTCGAATCCTTTATGGTTTTAGGTGTTAGGAATATAGTTTGCCCACTCGTTTAGTTTTACAAATCCACGGTACCCCTAAATTGTTAGTCTCACCATAGTTTTAGCAGTAGAAAATTCACTACTGGACCTAGGCCTTTCCCAATAACTTCTAACGAGACCGGTTGTAAGTGGCTTTCATACAGTTGTGTACTACGGTATTATGAGGCCATAGGACTTTGAGGATGGTCGTCCTACGCTGCGCTTGCCGGTTCGTGGTCTGCAATCAAGAACTTTTCGGCTAATGCCATTTGTTCTATACATATAAGCCCTGCCCACTGCCACAACAACTTCCTATTCTACCCATTTCCAAGACACGTGTAGACAAAATCCTAAACACGATATCGTCATGTGCACTCCACTCGACGTCATGGCAGACCGCGTCGTCGATAATCGATACCAGACGAGTGCCCACCACTCGAGGCATTGTGAGAAATGTAAATAATCACGTCTGTGACAGAGACTTGCGTCATTCGACCAATCCGAATGTTGTTGTACAACCTAATTTGTCCGCTACATACGTTGGCCGATAAATGGTCGAATAAATACCACGAATAAATCGAAATACTGACACATTATTAGGATCCGTAGATAACGTAGCTAAACAACGAACGTTTTTATGGGAACTATTTGCGTAATGAAGTTAAATGATAACGGACAACATAGAGATATTTCGGTAGCGTGCGTTGGGACGCATACATCGGCATACCTACAAGTATATTTACGAGCAAAAACAAAAACTGACTTCAAATCTAATCCTAACTAAACTTCTATCCTAACAAATCTAAACCTAACTAAACTTTCATCAAACTACTCTTAAAGTACAACCTTTCCGAAAAAAAATGAATCATCGAAATCGGTTGGCGTGATATTGACTTATTCTTCCATTTGTCCAAATTTAACTTGAATGAACTCTATGACTCGTTTTAGTTTAAAAGTATCAATCGTGTGGCCTCATTATACTTAGGTTTTGGTGCAAAAAAATGCTCGTTACAACAAAACAATTAAAAATAATTGTTTTCTTCTGACTTTTTAAGTTATATTTTTTGGCATGTTAGTGAAAAATGAGAGTAAATTTTTACGATGCAAGTGTACACCGACATCTAAATCGACACCACGATTGGTAAATACTAATTGATAATTTATTTTAACCACAGTACTGACTGGCACGCGGATGGAGATTTAGTTTCGTTATGCCTATCTTCTTGGTGCTGTTGCATTCATATTGGTACAGTACTAATCAAATGATTTTACATTGAATGGCAGATGTATCTGAATTACATTTCAGTGGCAATCCGAATAGACGATCGATTTCGCTTTGATTCGTTCACGCCCATTCATACAACAATGAAGCAGTAAAAAATATCGATTCTACATTAACGAAAAAAGGGAAAAATATTTGCATGAAAATATCTATCGCCAACGGATTTGCACGCCGCACAAAACGTTGCACAATGCGTAGCAAATTTTGTTAAATCGAATCAGTTTCAAACATCAATCGTATTAGCATATTTGAGTGAATCGATTTCATAATGCGACGACCTTATGGTAATTTTACGTACCATATTGCACATGGTTTTCAAAATATTAGAATAATTGGATCACATTATGAAAGCTTACTACAATTCGAGTCAGAAGTTAGTCATTTTTCTCTCAAACTCTATATTTACAGTACCTTAGTGGAAAAGTGGCCTTTCTAAATAAAAATACTTGAGATTACTCTTCATGATAAACATCTAAATGTTGAAATGTATTAAATTGAGTGATTTTTTCTTCAATAAATACATACAATAACAATCTATGAGTGATATTTAACTTAAAAATACGTGTCTTAAAGTATATTTTTAGGACAAGTGGCAAAATAGGCATACATCATATTCAGCCAGCAACGCCAACCAAACACTCTGGCCAAAGAAATTGCAAGATCTTTTCGAATTGCTATTTTTGTTTGAAGGATTAGGTTTCAATTAGGTCCTATATGAGTTTGTACGGAAACTCCTAAAGTCGTATGGAGCGGTTGATTGTGATTTTGGTAGGTTTAGGATAATTCAAGATTACTCAAATACCCCATGACGACATCGAGCATGAATGTGGTACAAGAAAGAAAAGATAGAAGCCAGAACTTCGTAATATAACTATAATACTTCGAATATAAACGAGGGCATCTGCGCGTAATAGCGTTTAATGAGATTTGGTTTGATGTTGGTTTCTGGTTTTACTCGTAAAGAAGTATATTTAGTTTTGAATTAAAAGTGAAATATAATCTTCATAAACCCATGTACAAGTTATAGTAGATAATAATTATAAGTACTTAATATATTATTATTCTTATAAGAATGATGTAATTCCATTCGAATCATTTGATTTTAAGTATTTACCGTAGTCTACAACCAGAAGAATTACAGCAACGTTGAGAGCCTTAGTTAGTAGGCCTTTCTTCCACACTTCATAGGCAGTACGCAAAAGTATAGCTTCTTCTTCACCGATCATACCGACCCCGTCATTATTGTTTTTAAGCGTGTTATTCATTATCATTTTTTTAAACCAGTGTTCACATTATTTATATATAGTAAAAAATATTCAATAGTCTAGTCAGTTCCTAAATAACACCATAAGTCCATGTCTTTAATCCAGTTTTATCTTGATTAAAGTTAAAGTTACAGCACATATATTCTTATAAGTCCTACTGTTGGGCAAAAGCCTTCTCTGAAAAGAGAATACAAGAGCATAGTCCGCTTCGGCGTCCTACTGCAGATAGGCAGATTACATGGGTCTAGTCTGTCTAGTCTGGTTTTCTAACACATGTAAATTTTCTTACGATGTTTTCCTCCACCGCCGAGCGCGCAGTAGATCAGCAAGGTTAGTCCGGATAACAAGATAAATATAAAGACGAACTGTGTCAATCGTGTCATATCATTGCAAAGTAATGAAATATTAATCCTTAAAAAGTTATCAAAGAGCATATTTGTAACGGTCTGCCGTGCTTTGTCGTACTGGCAACAATAAAATAAATTTAAATGACACCGCCGAGGCGACATAATCGCAACGCTACCTGCATTTTACACATGTCACAAAATCTACATGAGCATACCATTCACATATTGGCCTGTCCCTGTCATATGCAAAAATCATTTAGCGACATTTAAAATTTCTTTCATAACGGCGCATGTACAGTGCGAAGCGAATCGATGAATGGAATATTTTTTTATTGGCAATAAAAATTCAATGCGTATGCAGTTAATTTGCGTACGTTATAATGCAGACCGCACATTGCGATGTTATGTCGAACACCTCCCGTCCTTGGGGCGCGACCCAATGCCCTCGTGTCGCCAACATTCACAGAGCTTTACAATTCAATTATCGAACGAGTGATTGTGTTTTATTCATAAATATTTTTTTTTATTTAAACGATCGTTGATTTTCGGTAGCCATGTAACATTTGAATACGAAAAGGAATGACACGATCGATAGAAACTACTAGACTTCTGGTATCGTTTTCGAATTTGCATGTTTGCATTGTCGTGTTATTGGCTCATATTTGTGTGATAGACGTATGATAATTTTTCCTACAGAATCAATTGTGTCTTCAAACGGTTCGAAATCAAGTGTGCGGAGTTATTGGGCTCCTCGAACTGCGCATACGTAAGATTGTTATTCTTCAATCTAGTTTCCGTTGCGGGATCTATTCATGTGAAAAATATGATATTCTTTATGCCTCTTGACCTCAGTTATTTTTAACGGTCTCTTTAGTAATCGATATTGTATTGTTGTATTTGGTAACGTAGATTATTCGCGTGTGAAAATGTTGTATATAATTGTGGAGAATAATATCAAGACATTCATTTATCACAAATAAACAATCCGTCCGATCCTAGCAATACATATGTATGGATAAAAAACAATACGAGTATAAGGAGAATTTACTGTAAATAAATAAGTAATAACATACTTGGTTAACTAGAGCAGTATAAAGAAAAATTCCAAAGTCCTCCAATCGATAGTCTGATGCGAGTCCTAAATAATGCTCCATTCGAATATTTAAATTGGATTACACTAACACCGTTACATGGATTAGAACTTGTGATTTTCAAAGTACACAAACATTATAAACATAAATTAGATGCAAAACTTAGGCACTTCTCGTATTCTTTGTAAGATAGTGGCGGACCAAAGTGAATAGAGGCTTTGGCTGTAAAATGTAACCTGACTGGAATCCTTTATTATTACGAAACAAGTCTAAAACCCATTGGAATGGTTAAAAAGAATATATGTAAAATTTGTTATCATTTAAAGGAAAATCAAGCATAAAGTTGTAGTGGTAAGTAGAGTAACGGATTCTGCTAAGTCATGAATGTGTCTGAACCATCGGATAATTCACCACCTCGTAGAATACCGGTGTTAGTTTTGTTATAGTGTTAGTATTGTTATATTGTATTATTACATAACGCGTTTACTAGTATATTACAATTATGCAATTCGACAGGTGCTGGCTGCCCAATTCAATATCTATAAAATCTGTAGACAGAGCCACCTGCAATTAATTTGGTTTTGGTAGTATTTTTGTGTAGGCTCCCATATTTATGTTTTAAATATATACTCTTACATGATTACATTATTGAGCAATGACTCATTCCACTCATGAATATCGCCTATATCATAGATGATATGCTACTAACTCACTCGCCGGTGATGAAAATTCGACTTAATCCTCAGCGGCGGTCTTCGATTAAAAAATATGGGGATGCTATACAACCCTATTAAGTATTTAATATATACCTTTTTAATAGATTTTAATGATTATTGAAATGATGATGAATATATACTATCGCAATACTCTATCATATTTAGTAACACTATGCTTGTTGAGCGAAAAGCGACTGCTACCTCTGTCTACCCCCAGTTCAATTTAGGAAAGAAAAACGACGAGGAATTTTCGAATAGTAAAAAATATTAATGAATATTATGTACGACGTGTGAACAGCTCAAGAACTAGAGGAAGCGAAACAATCAGTTATTATGCGAGATCAAAACCTGCCAAACAAAATTATCCTCATTCCGCAGCGAGTGTCGTAAATAAAACAAGAAGCGGCGACTCGGCGGTAGAAAGAGACCGCACCGCGCAACGCGCGCAACCAATTTGCATTGTAAGGCGGCTGGTAAACGCTTCGAATTCTTATTTCGAATTTTCAAACAGTTGGTCTCCTTCTGCATAATAACATCCGTAAGGCAATGGCAGTTGCTTGGCCAATGGAGGCGCGCTGCGAGTTTTCGTGGGAGGACTGGAGGGCCGCGATTGGCCGAGTCGTGTGAGTTTATCACTCGATTTGTCGGCAGCGTCGTCACCGCAGTCGCTTACGATTGTCGATTGTCGCCATTGTACCGAGCCAGCGACGGACGTGCGACGCCCGCCTCGAGCACATTCGCGACACGCGATCGTATCGCTGCCAATTGTACGAATCGATATTACGCGTTATCACTCGATTATGTTCCGGTGGTAGTTTGTTTTTTTAAATATCGAACAGTGTTTGTGTTGTGTGGACGTTGCGCGACGAGGTGTTGCATCCCAGGTGATTTACGGCGACAACGTGGATCTGGAACTACATCAACGTGCCAGCGGTCACTTTATGAGGTAAAACTATTTTATAGCCCGCTTTTTAAACTTTATTTCATCAATATTGTGTCCCTAAAATAACAGGATTTTATTACAAACCAGAGTCAGTGTTTTTATTTTATTTTAACGTTAATATAAACGGGTAGGTGATAAAAAATGGCAAATTATCATTTCATTGGAACTATTTATCACAAGAATGTATTTAATTATTGGCGTAAATAAAAAGATACGCTATTTTATATTAAAAGAACAAAAAGACCACCTGTTATTAATAATTGAATAGCGGATGTGCGTTGTTTTCTTGTATAAAAATATATGAATGAAGATTAAATTGATAAACTATATTTTGTGGTATTCTTTGGTATTTTATTCCTACACAATACAACAAATGTTTTTAATAATTATTTATTGCAATAATTTCAGTAAATTACTGACTTTGGAATGTTCAAAAACAATTCCTAATCTAACGCTTTAATGTTAAATAATTATTACTTTCTTACTAAAAATACTTAAAAAAATCTACCTATATTGTTATTAAAATCTGTTGAGGTTCCATTATTCACATTTTATGCCGTAGTTTATTTTTGATTTGGATTTTATTTTATTTGCTATTATTAATAAGTAAACTTTAATTCACTTATAGAGGTCTATGAAGACAAATGTAATCGTTTTATATCTACTGCTATAGCACCTGTTTATGTAAACTGATCTACAATTCAATTATTTTGTGTTCGTGCTCCGGACGATTGTTGGTTTATTCATCGAGTTTGAACGCGTTAACGCGTATACAATATACATGTTATTACTTGTATATCCTACCTTTTATTTAATAATAAAAATACAGGAGTCGCGGTAGCGTAGTGTCTGGCCGGTTGCCTAATGTTGCAATCCGAGCTCGATTCCCGGTGCCGGCATCAATGAAATTGTTTGTTGCTAGTGGTCATTTACCACGCGCTCGGCGGTGAAGGAATACATCGTGAGGAAACATGTGTTAGAAAATTTTCTAAGACATGTGAAATCTGCCAATCCGCACTACGGCCGCGTGGTGGACTCTGCCTGAACTTTATGGAGAAGGCCTAAACATTTCTCTTTTTCCCCTTCGACCTTAAAAATGTTTTTTTAACATAAACGGTTAGCTTAGATATCTATTGTCCAGGTTTCAAACGGAGACCTCTAAATTTATCCAATAAGACTTTTTAAAGAAACTTATTAAAATGCAATAAGATTGTTTTCTTGTAAGATAGGTTAATTGATGGATGATTTTTGAAAGAATATGTGAAATTCAATATGTTTTAACGAGCAATTCTTGTATGTATATAAATATACTGGCGGACCACAAACGTTGTTTCGCGATATAAATTGTTTCATTCGCCAATCAAATCAAATCGCCTCTAATGGCCATTCTATATAATGACCGGTTTCGATTGCAAGACGCTCTCCTTTATCCGCTGTCAGGTCTCCTTCTGCGTCATGAGTAGCCCTTGCCCTAAGTTAATCCTAGCGACAAAAATTCATCTGTGGGAAACCTCTGTCGCTGTCTGCAACTTTGAAATAGTAAAGTTGTGTGTTGCCGTCGGTCTAAATGCTTACTATCCCTCGTTAAAAAGTCTTCATTATTCTGTACATATAATTGTTTATGAGAGGAGGTAAATATGACTTAGTCAAAAATAAGATATTCAGATTTGTAAGAATAATATGTTTGTTCATTTAATATACAGTTATATTATTTTAATTTAAAAATAACATTTTTATTTTTAAATACGCTATAGTTAACGTATTGTAAATGACACTTTGTACTCGGATTGTATAGTTATAACGTTTCAGGGATACAGAGAGATCAGGGTTTGTCGAACCGAGTGGGGACAGGGTAGCACAGTTAGTTGACGCACGGCGACAAGTCACCGCACCGTATTACATGTTTCATACAAATAGCGTGAAGACGACGCATGCTGTAGTGACGCGTAGCCCTACTAAGAGGCGATGTTTATAACTTAGTAAATAAATCTCTGAACCTATTCTAACATTTGTACAAAATACAGAACTGTCCTTCTGGCTCATTGCTCAAAACTAGAGTAGTTTTAGAAGTTTCAGTTTATACTGTTATAAACTGGTAAAAACAAGTATTTTAACGAATACAAACAAAAACCGTCATTAAATCGAAGCGGACATTAATCAAATTTAAAATATATGGTTTTCTCATGGATGCCATTTTCACGATTGGACCAAATTTAAATATTCACACGAAAAGCTTGGTGCTTTTAAATAACAAAATAATCTTCAATAACGATTCACCGAAAAAGTTCCGTCATTCAGTTGAAAGTTCCAAGCTAACAAACGTAAAAAAATACAGACGAATTGAGAACATAAAAATTATAACTTTTTAGTACCAAGCTTATCATCGTGGTGTTATAGCTGTAAGAACGTCGTGACTGTAGTACTTCGAAACACCGACAATACCTTCAAATCACCCGTCACCTCGGCCGACATGCCACTTCCACCGAAATCCCTTAGTCTCGTGATTATATCATTAACATGACTACGTACAATGTAAAGCAATAAAGTGCTCGAGATTTGCTTATGAAAGTTTGCGAGAATATGGGTCAGAATTGCCCGCCATTGCGGCGGTTGTTTAAAATGTGCAAGCGTATGCAAAATTGGCCAATAAGTCATAATGCCAATTAGCTGTGTTCAGATCGCCTAATGAAGGCACAATCGGCCCATCTTTATTGTGGAAGTCGTAAAGGTGCCTTTATTATTTTTACACGTTTACAATAGCTGATGGGCTTTGTGCCGCGCCGACGGCCATTTTGATTTGCTCTTACTGAGTTATTGACCTTAAATGCTCCTCATTTGTAAGCCCGAAGCTATAAAGGTTAGTATACAATATAGAAACATGTTAAGTAACTTAACCATAGCTTGCCATTATTACACATTTATTAAAATAATAGCTTAGCCCGCGGTGTTCCCCCGCTAAAAAAACTATTTATTTTAACTAATACAAAAAAAAACAAAACCCAACTTCAAATCGAAACAAACGCTATTACGCGCGGACGCCCTCTTTGTATTATTCCTATATTCCTACGATAATTCGGTAGTAGGATAGTATTAATCAGAACCTAACCAAACTCATCTTGAAGTGCATCCTTTCCAATAAAATATTAATCATCGAAATCTGCTAGCGTGTTGAGTCTATTTGTGGCGGTATACACTTGATGCAAATATAACACTTATATGGTTTTCTCATGGATGCAATTGCTACAATTGAGATAACAAACATAAAAAAAACATTTCCTTTTATAAAATCGGTTGATAACAGCAGTCTAAGTTACTCCTTATTACATCAGCTATCTGTGAGTGAAAGTTCCGTCAAATTCGGTTTCGCGGTTCCTGAGATTAGCCGGGACAAACAGACAGACAAAATTGTATAAAATGATATTTTGGAATATGTACTGTACTGTACTACATATATGCATGCAGTAAAAGCAGTTATTTTAATATTACAAACAGACACTCTAATTTTATTAATTTGTATATATATGAGATATTTCGCGCTCACTCATATTCGTAGGGGTCCACATATTAAAGTGTTATTTAAACATTACACACACTCAAACACTTACATATAATAGAATATATTAAGCTGTATTTGGTAGATCATTTAAATATTTACTTATACTTAACACATAGACAGGTGACAGGTATTAAAGTCCTCATTGTTCAAATACGAATGTTGTGATGACCTCATAATTACTTATCTTAGTAATTGGTCCTTATGTTTTTTTTTATAGGTACCGGTCATTTCAGAATAATAAACAAAATTCAAATATACAGAAGAGTCGTGGTAGCTCAGCGTCTGGGCAGTCTCCTCATGTCGCGTAGTACCTTAGCAACCCTAGTTCGATCCCCGGTGTATACCAATGAATTTGTTTGTTGATTTATTTTATTGAAATAATATTGAACATCATGAGAAAATCTATGTTTCAGAATATTTTCTAAGACATATAAAGAGGTAAAAGACATAAAAAATATACAGAGGGATTAAGAATCTCTTTCTTTTTTAAAGTCAACGTTAAGAGGCGAACTGCTTACGGCTCACTCAATTGTAATCACCGTTGCATATTAACATCCAGAATAACAGAGGAGTTGCAGGTGCCTTTGAGAAAGAAATAATCTCGTGCGTTGAAGGTTCCCAAGTGTGATTCCACAAGTTACGTGGAAGAAAGTTAGGCGATAAACGAACTAAAGAGTCCGTCTTCTTCATACGTACAAACAGATCATTTGATAAAATGTGTGCCTAGTACTTAGTAAAAAAGTGTCAATAGCCTAATGGCTTAGGGTACGGTCTGCGAATCGTTAGGTCATAGGTTCGAATCCAACATTCGACTATTGACGTGAACCATCTCCTAGTACAAGCTTAAACTTAGTTGGAATGGCTAACAAGAATGTTAGTAATATTTAAAAAAAAAGAAACATTGTTAGCTTTCTTTTTTAAATAAAATTGATCGAAATAATGATGACTTACTTGCTACCTATAGGCACCTTGCAGATGTAAGATACATCTCACCAGTCTTGTTTAAACAACTTAAGCTTTCAAATATTGTATGAAGAGATGTAATGTTTTCGATCACTCGTGCCTTGTGAATTTTTAGACAATATTTGATGACTTTGGAAAACGATTAAATTGAAAGTGACACCAGCCAACCATAATAATGGATCACACATCATGTTTGTGAGTATTGCTGAAGTGGCAACCTTATGGCTAAGCGGTTAGACTTACATTCCGACGATCGGGGAATGCGGGCAGGTATCCACGAGTTCACAATTTCTATTTAAGTTAAGTTACAGCTTATATATGTCCACTGCTGGGCACAGGCCTTCTCAGTAAAGAGAGTATAAAAGGCATAGTCCCTAGTGCGGATTGGCAGACTTCATATGTCTTACAATTTTTTTTCTAAGACATGTATGTTGCCACACGATGTTCTTCCTCACCTGACGATCCGTGTTCATCGCGTATATCAGCACATAAAATTGCAAAAACAAATTTATTGGTGCCGGCACCGAGGATCGAACTCGGGTTGCCAGAGTATTATGCAGCTGGAGGCAACCAACCGCCCAGACACTGAATTACCACGGCTTTTTTCAGCTAATTTCTATTTAATAGCATATAAAAAAAAAACCTTAAATTTGTGAACAGTGCGTGACGATGGGTTCACATCACCGCCTGTTAGGAACTAATAAAATCGATAAAAAGCGATAGATAGATCCAGACAGGAACAGCTGGCGTTGAAATGATGTTGGACCTATATTTTCTTATATTTTGCAAATATACTTTTAAAATGACGGAACGCCTGATCGATGTATTTGCAAGTATAAACAATTTTTTTACAATTAACAGACTTTAGATCTCCGCTAAAAATGAAATTAATTTAAATGCTACGACGTGTAAACACTCTCTTTTATTTCGGAACTATCGTAGTTATATTACGAACTTCTACGAACTATTCCATGTTCGTTGCGGTAAAGAATTTGGTAAGTTGCATTCACCTAGCCGAAGATTGTCAATAATTTACTAATAAATGCAAACAATTTTTTTCTATATGACTTTTAGGGGTTGTTTAGGTATAAATACTAAGTATATCTTCAGAGTCAAGGTCCTGTGCCTGTAATAACGTGAACCTAATTGTCAGTAAATCCTTTATTAAAAAAATCTATTTTTTTCTTTTATTATTTGAAAATATCCTTTTTCAATCGGTTAATGAAGTAGAAGACTAAGTACGGATCTGATTCAAAAATCTTTGATTTAAGAATATATATATTTTTTTATTAATAAAGACAACAACAACAAATAGTTTATTCTTCTTTCCCAGAACCATAAAAGATTTTCCTAGAGATTTAATCAGGGGGGACTTTGAGCTACGTGCTCAAGTGATCTTTGGGAATGATTGTATTACGCCGGTAATAAGTTAAAACAATCCGTCCGTCAGTACTCGCCGCAAAGCAAACAGTCGATCATGTGCGGGTTTGCGCAACGCGTTAGCGCGGCCCTGCGCTTGCGCATTGTTCCTAACAATTTGAGAAGATTGTTGTGGGCAAAGAGAAACGTACGTGCAGATACGATACTCCAAGCCACAATACATTCACATGTAATTATATTTCGAATTGACGTATAATTCAATTGTTTATTGCCCAATTTATCAAAACAAGCCGAAGGGAAAAATGCAAAGCTCTTTATTAAAAAATACTTGATTGGCTCAAGAGGCTAACTGGTGATAGACAGACGGGATATACCAGTTTGTTTTCAACCGACTTCAAAAAAGGAGGATGTCCACAATTCGTCTGCATGTTTTTTTATATTTGTTATCTGGCTGGGCTAATTTTGATTATTATTTTGTCATTTGAAAGCTGGTGCTTCAAATGAAGGTCTAGTTCAGACAATGGCATCCATGAGAAAACCAAATAAGTCTTAAATTTGCATTAAATATGTGTGCGACAGATGGACCAACAAATCAATACCACACAAACCGATTTCTATGATTAATTTTTTATTGGAAAGGTTGTACTTCAAATATAGGAGGAGAGTTTGGTCAGGTTCTAACTAATTCTATTTCGTAATATTTCTCTTTTATTTGAAATCTGTTTTTGTTTTTACTCGTAAATATTCAATGTATTTTTGTCAAGAAATCACTACGGACTAAGTGATTTACTATAGTAAAAGTTTGAAATATTTTTTCTCAATCAGTTTTTGCCTTTGGTTTAAGTGAAGGTGTTATCCAGAAATACATATTTATTAAACTGGTTAGATTATTATCAAAAACTGAATTTAACTTGATTATAATGTAAAAAAATATTATTAAAGTCATAAGTTTAATTTACGAACCTATTCACATTGAAAAACTGTACGAAATATAAAGAAACGTGTTTGATATTATTTTAATCATTTGCCGTATTTTGTAATTATTCTTATCGAAAATGTGGCTAACTGCGAGCTCTCAAGAAAATCAATGTTACCACAATGCTATAATTTTTCCAAATTGCTTCCATTACATTTTCTACATATTTGACCTCCAACAAATGGACCTTAAACGCTAGACGATTTAAATATGTTTTGGCATAAATTTATATCAGTAATCTAATGACTGCCTTACGTGCTCTCAAATCGCTTTAATTTGAACATGCACCGGACTTGAAACACTAGCAAAAGAGTACCACATGACATTTAGTCGAGTGATTGATAGAATTGATAGTAAAAGATGTCGCAGGGTTGTTGTTGGCGACGAAATAGATAAAAACAAATTTTAGCTTATTTTTTAACACGACTTACTGTTGTATCATATCACACGTATATTTACGAGTAAAAACAAAAAACGATTTCAAATAAAATAGGAATATAACGAAATCAAACTTAATGAGACCTTAAGCAAACTCTCAACATCGAAGTCATCTCATTAAAGTACATTCTAACCAATGAAAAATAGAAATCGGTTGGCGTCGTATCGATTTAATTGTCCATTTGTCGCGTACATATTGAATGCAAATTTAAGACATAATATGGTTTTCTCATGAATGCCATTGTCAGAACAAAACCAAATTTAAACGGGACTGCACTGAAAGGACCTTTAGCTTTCAAATAAAAATCGGTTCACACACTCGAAAGTTATGAGGTAACAACAAAAAACAAACAAAGGAATTGATAACCTCCTCATTTTTTGAAATCGGTTCATAAAACAATGCAGATCTTTTTGAGTTTTGAAGCGTACACAAACCGACATATATATATATATATATATATATACATATATATATATAATGATTAGATATTAAAATTATTTGTATGTATGTATATTATTTTATGTACCTGTATTTATGTTTCTATAGTTTTCTTTTTTTGGCATTAAGACCGTCTTATTATGTACTCTTATTATCGTGCTTATAAAGAATATATATTTTATTTTATTCTTTTCTTCGAGGTCTGGAGATTATAACTAGCAGAGAGAACGTTACTTACACAGTGGAGACTGTCATATTTTATACTGAAAAACTTCAATAGCCATTTGATTTGCCATTGAATATACAAGCCATTGAACCAATCTTCCAACCTTTAAGTCCTATTGCCGAAGTGGGGCTAATATAAGATGAAGAATTTCTTTAAATCTCTTAAAAGCAGCTAATCGTGATTCGCATCATTCGGGGAACTTTTAGTCAAGAAGCTGTCACTCTGAAAGCATCAATTCTAAACATGACTAATTTAGCTAAAGCCTTTGCCTAATCGTAGTAGCTCAGTGTAATTGTGCAACTATGGTTGGTAGCATACTATGCAACTTGAGGCTATCGCCCGGACACTGAGCTATCACGGCTCTACGGGACATATATAGGATGTAAAAATGTGTAAAGTTGTTCGTAAACGAGTACGTAAATAATATGACTTCAAGAGTATCTCTTAAGTGCTAATATGACTGTACTCTCTGTATTTCGCTTCATCTGAGCATCACACATTGTCAATCCGAGCGACGGTTATTGTTGGGCAAATACGAATAAAAAAAACCGCTCCGACTATCCGAATCGTACAGTCCCCGCTAACGACTTAGACAAAGAGTTGGCGTGTTTGCGGCGGGCTGCCTCTCCATGCGACCTCTAAGTAGTTTAAACAGTAGCTTGTTTAGACACCGCAGTCGCCGCAGTGTGTCGCTGGCTTAATTCTCTTGTTGCTTTCAGAGCGTCGACGTGCCTGGAGCTCGTAACAAACGGATGCGGTAGTTGGCACACTGTTGCACGATACAATATTGATTAAATATAGATGGTATTTTTTGGAACGAAGTTCCTTGCAGCAAGCGCCTGCTGCGCCACTGAACTCAAAAAAATGTAAAACTAAAACCGTAAGAAAAATATATAACGGAAGTGCTATAGTCGTATACGCGGCGGCCGATAGCCTATTATGCTTGTAGTTCAACTCTCAAATCACAGGTGGCGCTTTAACGAAAGTTTAATAACTATCTTATTGATGTAACTTTTAACTGTCGCAAAATATATAGAAATGTATTTTTTATTTTACTTAATAATTTAAATTACTATTTCTTTTTGTTTGATATCCTTTATATAACGTTATTTTCTAAAATACTAAATTTCCTAAATACTTTTATGTACTTAAAATTGAGCAATATTTTTTTATACAAAGAAACTTCCTTTCTATCTGGTGTTCTATGACACCACATCATTTTAGTTCTTATATTTCAAATACACTTACGTTCATCTTCAATAATGCTTGATGGAAGTGGAAGATGAAGCCTAAGATGGCACACGTAAACCTAAAAGATCTGCTCACATTGGCCTTAAGCGATTCCACTTCACATGTGGTGTTTGTTCTCTTACTAAAACTGCATGCAGTTATGATATTTAATACGGTTTTTAGACTTAATGACGAAGTAACTCTTGTGATACGTGAATCTAGATTAAATCGTCTAAATTTGAACTTCAAATCAAATCTGCGGCAAAATAGAAAATAAATGCAAACTAAATTATAAATATAAATAAATTTGATTTTATTTTCGATCAGCATAATCCTAGATTCGTAATGTGCCATGCTAGTTTAAGACTGGGTAATTACGAGACGAGCAAAAAGAGAATAAAGGTGTCAGAAATTCATAATATACTTGGGAATTAAAAGAAAAAAAAGAGCACTTAAATAATCGCCGATGATTATTGGATCGATTTTGAATTTGTGGATATGGAGGAGATTGTGAATGTGGAGTATGTACTCGAGCTTTCTTCTCTCGGTGCTAGGCAGTGAGGTTCATCTGGATATAAGTCTTATTCGATGGTGTAAATAGCACATCCGAATTATAGGATATCGTGTGACTTATAGTCGACATACACTCGATCTCGTCTGTCACCAGTCAATCTTGTGTGCGTACTGTTTGCGTTGTGTTCGCGGCGCGGCGTCAATCGATTACTGGTAGCGGTCTTGTTTCTGTTAGATTAACACATTCGAAATTCAAACTTGCGCGACTATATTCTGCACCGTCACTGTAAACAGGCAAAGGTTTCTTAAGTAAGAACAAAGTTTCTTAAGCCTTATAACTCATTTTTTCATTTTGAAGTGAAAACTTTTTTAGCCACATTGACCACTTTTTGGTAGGGTAATTTTATGATAAGGTTAAAAGACATACTAATGTACAGTCCGTAATATATTTGACTAATAAATATGTATATAATTGTTGCACGGAGTATCAATAAATGTAAGAATTAGATTGATGTTAATGATTTTAATTTAAACATAATGTAATTTAAAATAAAAAAGGAAAGGTAGACCTTATGCCAATTTTTTATGGAAAAAGAATAGTGATATTTTCAAGGGACTTTAAGTTTGTTTGACATAGACCCTATAAATTTTCGCTATGTAAGAAAATAACGTTTCGTTCAATTAGAAGCAAATATTCAAAAGCAAATATAACGACCGTGTGGCCTAATGGATAAGGCGTCGGACTTCGGATCCGAAGATTGCAGGTTCGAGTCCTGTCACGGTCGTGGTATTTAGTTTTGTTGCATCACAAATTTTTATACTTTCTTAAAATTCTTTATAAATAATATATTTAAAAAAAATACATAATTCAAAAAATATTTATTTTAGAGTTAAATAAATATACATTTACAAATACATGGAATAAATAAACAATATATTTTATATGTAAGTTGATATATTATATTTGAAGCGTCAATAGCCTAATGGTTTAGCGTACCGTCTGCTATACGATTAGGTTGTAGGTTCGAATCCACCATTCAACTATGACGTGAACCATCTCCTAGCTGTAGTTAGTAATATTTTCTGAAAAAAAAAAGAAATATTGCTATAAAAAAATACCTCTTTGTGCTTTTCATTGTTTGAGTAGAAATTTTTTTATTGACGAACTCAGATTGGCCAGAGAAGCTGGCCTTGACTGCTTCACCGGATTGAGAGGTGGCATAGCTCTTAGGTCGCTTAGCCTGAACCTCTATCGCTAGTAACTTGACATAAGGGTCCCCGGTGAGGGGTAACCTCGGCTTGGACGGTTACTATGATACGCGTAAGCATTCCGATCCAAGGGCGGCCGAGAGGGCCGAACCACGACTCGGTCGGTTGCTATTTCACAGATAATCTAAGGGAAATTTAAAAGCAAAACTTTGTTTGGTTTTTCAAAAGTAAGTATGATGTTAGTATGTCCTCGTTTATTATATTATAAATGAAAAAGCAAACTACAGAATCTCTCTAGTGAATAAGGTTTATGTTAAGTAAATAGTCATTACAAGTCTCCAAAGCCTATGTATTAAACTGTAATATAATTAGTTGACAACCACCCTCGTAGGGGTAGTTTTAAACGTATGTATATGTTCAAATCGCGTTCTGTGACTCACATTACGGGTGTGCAAGGGTTGGGTCTGTACAAGGGTATGTTTCGGTGGTTTAGATGCTTCCACCCCGACGGGATTTGCGGTTTGAATGTATTAATTTGGTGCCTCATTCGACTCCACCATCGGATTTGTTGCGTCCGTCCGCCCCGCCACCGGCGCCGGCTAATTTGTAAATGGTTTCACTGAGTTAATTAGAAATTCGGATGATTTACACTGTTCGCTGGGTCTTCAATTGTTTTGGATAGATTAGTTTGTAGTTAACAATGTTCTATTAAAGTTCACATCAAATAAACCCTCGTGTTAGATGTTAAAGTTTTATTACTAAATAATGAAACACTCACTACACACACATACACAAAACTTAAGTAAACACGCTTATGTCAGCATACCATATGTCGTACATCGTCGGCGTTTATAAAATAAGACATTTAATTGCAATCGAACCAATTTCAATTAATAACAAACAACATTTTTTTAGTGGTTCTACAACATGATACAAATAAGTGTAAATTATATTATCTACAAGGAATTTTGTTGGTCTTTGGCAAGTTTCATTCCATACGTATCATTTTACCAAACGTTTTAGTGTTCGACAAAAAATTGTATTTCAAGGCGCGTGTGTCGTGTATCTTATTTACCCTTTATTGTTGTATATAGTAAATAATCGAATTAAAACTAGTATATTTACGAGCAAAAATCAAAAACCGACTTCAAATCGAATCAAACGTTAAACACTACCACGCGTGGACGCGCTCCTTGTTTTATGAAGTATTGTAGAATTAATCAGAACCTAACCAAATTATTTTCAAACTACTCTCGTAGTACATACTTAACAATAAAAAATGAATCTTCGAAATTGGTTGGCATGTTGATGAGTTATTCGGGCATTTGTGGCGCACATACTTGTTGAAAATTTAAGACTTATATGGTTTTCTCATGGATGCCATTGTCAGAATTGGACGTAATTAAATGACACGATAAGCACCAGTTTTCAAATAAAAAAGAATAATCCGAATTGGTTCATCCAGTCTAAAGTTATCAGGTAACTAACATCAAAAAGTACAGACGAATTAAGGACCCCGCCTTTTTCAAAGTCGGTTGAAAAATAGAGCAATAACGTGACAGACCTGGTCCAGTAAGGCTAAAAGGAGAGAGGAATGGAAGAAATTGTAAGAGGCCTTTGTTCGCAACGGACAAACAGATGAAGAAAAAATTGGAGACTAATGTACTAAATATAATTAGATGAGAGCTGTAAATTGTAATTACATGTGTATAAAGCCTTATTACTATTATAAAGTTCTAATTTACCACGTGCTAGATGGTAAAAAAAAACAAAGTGATGAATACTGTGTGTTTTAGTACATTTTCTAAGACATTTGGAAAATGCTAATCTCTTTAAAGAGTATGGCGGGTAATATTTTTTAGGGATATTTTACTGTAAATCGTGCTAATGTCTAACATTTCTCATTTGGATCACTTCAAAGCGGTTTTTCACGTCTCCTCGCGTTTAGAAACCTCAAAAAAGCGACTTACTTAAAGAAATTAGTGTAAGACTCTTGAATTCCAAATCCTTATAAGGGGCTTCCAGCCAATCAGAGACAAGCGCGGCCGCTTATAAGCAGCCAATTTAAAAAGCGCCCTCTTTCTTATGCGCGATGTATTAATATTTTCCGCTCCCGTGCGCGCTGTAATTGTCGCAGGAGTATTAAAAGTAGCGATTGTTGCGCACGTGTGAAGGGGCCCTAACAATGGCCGCGACACCGTTGGGGAGATGCGTGTAATATTTTTAGGATAATTAAAATGTTTTCTGATGTTCTTGAATTATTGATGCACTTAAAACTTTATTTCAAATATAGAGGGTGTTAACAAAATCGTTAATTTTAAGTACCGACAGGACCATAAAAAATGTTTCAAAGATTTAGAAGAAGTAATATAAAAATAAGCTTTCATATCCTTTTATTCCTTAAGTTGTACCTAATACCTGTCACATATAAGCTTGGTGAGAAATGCACACTGTCATTCTGCGAACTTGAAAATATTCAAAATAACTTGCAAGATAGGTGGAGGTTATTAATTGTTCTGTATGGTTTATTATGGTTACGTCATAGCTTTCGACTGGGTATACCGATTTTGATGATTTTTATTCGAAAGCTAATGCTTCCCACATTGTCTCATCCAACACTTTACCAACACCATCACCACCAATTTAATCCAATTTTGACAATGGCATCCATGAGAAAACGATACAAGTCCTAAATTTGTGTCAAGTATGTGCGCAGTAAATTGACAAATAACTCAATATCACGCCAATCGATTTCAATGATTCATTTTTATTGGAAATGATGTACTTCATGAGCAGTTTAACGAAAGTTTGGTTAGGTAGGTGCTACATACTTGTTTAGATCTATTGATAGAGAATAATGTGTGTGACAAAGTACATAAAATAAATGCAACATTTCCAGTGCCGCTGGCGCGATGTGCGACCGCTCAGGCTACGGGACCACAATGGGCCACTTCCCCATGAGCCACATGTCAGCCATGGGCGCGATCGGCACGATGGGGGCGATCGCCATGAACGGTCAGGCACAGCAGAAGAAGGCCCAGGAAGAACACATCAAGCGGCCCATGAACGCGTTCATGGTGTGGTCGCGCCTGCAGAGGAGGAAGATTGCGCAGGACAACCCGAAGATGCACAATTCAGAGATCTCTAAGCGCCTGGGTAAGTTTTTTTGTCATCAGTTCGACTTCGTATGGTTCTGTTCATTTGACATTCACTTCAATGGTCATGTCGTCTACATGATTACATAAATCGTATTATTTTTCATTTCTTTTCTTTAATCTCAGTAGCCTTATGGTTTTGGGTACAGTCTGCGAATCGTAAGGTCTAATCCACCATTCGACTATTGACGTGAACCATCTCCTAGCACAAGCTTAAGCTTAGTTGCAATGGTTAACAAGAATGTTAGTAATAATAATAAAAAATATTAGGTGTACAAATAAGTTTCCGCCGTTTTGAGAAAGATAGCGTGGCACGAGGCTTACGTTAGAATTGTAGATGGTAACCGGCTTGAAAATTAGTTTGTTCATTCCTGAACAACATAACCGTATCATATTATTAAGTTCGCATTAAGATCGTATATTTTTCTTTTTTTTTGTCCAGTTCTGACAACGGCATCCATGAGAAAATCTCTCTTCTTAAATTTCCATTGCGTATGTGCGCGATAAATAAACGCATAACTCAATATTACGCCAACCGATTTCGATGATTCTTATTTTATTGGAAAGGATCTACTTCAAGGGTAGTTTCATCGGAATATAGTAAGGTTCTGATTACTATTATAGTTGTATTTACTACGATAGTTCGGAAATTCTAAGAGTACGGGTAATAGCGTTCAACATTTGATTCGATTTGAAGTCGGCTTTTGTTCTTACTTTTAAATATACTTGTGTTTTATACTATCCATAGTCTATAGAAAGTGCGGTAGAATGGGGCTTTTCGAAAACAAAGATCTTTCTTTTACAAAAAACTATCTAAACTGACATGTGTACGGAGTGGATGTGAACGAAGCCAAAGAAGTCTCTGCCTTACTCTTTTGGACGTCAATCGGTCATCTAGAGTAACATATCAAATTTTCCTTTTAATATTTCAATCAACTTAATTTCCGTTATAGTAGTATCAATAATTATTCTTAATTAAAGTTAAGACTCCGGAACTCGGAGATCAATTCAGACCAGCGGAGATAATATATTGCTTAATAACTCAGTTATAATGCAAATTGTTAGTTACCGGGCGGTGATCCTTTATCAGTAATTTCAATTCAAATTTATCTCTCCTATCTCTCCTTTATGTTAATAGGCTTCGAAGTATTAAGATGAGGTAGAATTTAATTACATTACTACGGCAGATTGGGCCACCAAAGCTTGTGAATACCGGCAACAACAGCGATGCAGTTAGTGAACTTCATATATCATGTTAGAAACTGGTAGGTCCCGTAGCCTGTATTGCAAGTAAAGTTATTACTGAGAGGAAACCTCATTTTGGACGGCGAATAGGTGCGACAGCATTCTGACTTGACGTAGCTTAAACTACGACTTGCCCGAAGTTTTAATCGATTTGCTGCGTTTTAACTCCCAAGGAATTGGAGGAGAAACTTCCTTTTTTGAAGTCGGTTAATAAACATCAATGCAAAATATGATAACAAAAGGATAAGGAAGGAAGCCTGGTTGACGGGTCTGCCACCGGGGTGAGATGAATGATAACTTGACCCCATTTCGCTCCATCATGACGGTGGACGGCTCATAATTGGAGGTTTAAGTCGATAGGGGCTTCCTTTAGGACAAGTCCGACATAACTCCGCTTCCCCAGACAGCACGTAGAATTTGAAACGTCCTTTTCACATCACCCTTGGTCATTAGACTACCATCAATAAAATAATGTTCTGTGCTGTTGTTCAAAGTAACAGATATATAGATGATTTTATATTCAGGAGTCAAATATAACTTACATCGCTATGTTAACGAGAACTGAGAATAAAAAGAGAATTTTTTAGATTTAAAAATTAAAGGCATAGTTAAAAAAAATTTGCGCGGCGCACGAAAAAAAAGACGGGTGCAATCGTGCGGCAGGAGCGGCGCAGTGGGACAGCGGCCACCGAATTAATCAACGACGAAAAGTAAGCAAAACTCAAGCCTGACAGAGAATTTAAAAATGTTCAGAGAAGAGGAGACAGGGGCGGAAGAGTAGCGAAAAATAAAACCGACCGCTGCCCGCCATTCTGGCGGTGACGGCGAGAGGAAGCGCCATTTTCTATTTTTCCCTCCTTTTTTAACGGTGCCTCATGCGGCCCGCGTGGAGTACTGTTCGCACGTGTTGTGATACTTTGTTGGTCGCGCAGCGTTCATACTGGGTGCTTTGTTATAGTTATTTTACTCGTATGTTTACCAAAAGTATGAAAACACATGTATATATTTGCGAGCAAAAACAAATACCGACTGCGAATCAAATCTTAAACGATATTACGCGCGGACCTCTTTGTATTTTCGAAATATCTTAGGAATATTACTCTCATCAAAGCAATTTTCCAATAAAAAATGAATCATCGAAATCGGTTAGCGTGATATTGAGTTATTCCTGTATTTATCATTGATTTCTCATTGATAACATTGTTAGAACCGGACTAAAATGGTGGGAAGCCACCAGCTTTAAAAAAAATACGGTCGAATTGAGAACTTTCATTTTTGAAGTTGGTTAAAACTGTCGATATGACGGATTAAGTTTGAATCAAATCCCAGACGGGTTTGTTACCATGAAGTTTCCTTTTTTTCTATTATCTTCTTCTTTGTCATTACTCTTGACAGAGAGGCCGTGATCATCGAGGTGTTGGCAAGGTTCGCAAAATACCGCCCCTCTTCTCTGATCGCCGCCTGCCTCGAGCTGAATGCGCGCAATTGCCACGGAGTGATGAAAAGCCATTTATTGCCATAATTTAATTCTAAATTCCATAGACACCATCTTGATAGTTGGCTTTCCACGCCTGTACATTTCTCGCGTAATTTTATTCCACGCACTTCCACTGTAGAATCAATTTTATTCCCTGTACGATTTGGGGCCCTTCAAGAAACGAGTGTACTCCTTTCTGGGCCGGCAATGCACCTGCAGCTCCTCCGGTGTTGTGGATGCTCATGGGGGTGATCACTTAAGATCATGAGAGCTGCGAGCTCGTCTGCACCTTTTCCTATAGAAAAAAATGATGTCGCAATTATCACAACCTATTGCGACTTGCAAAATCAATCCGCTCAAATTTCAAGGCTGAAGGAAAGTTAAGAAAGTTTTCGCTCAAGTGTTAGTCGGTATGGTGCGAGATTTAAAGAATATTTCTGTTACAAATTGCAACGAATGCTCGTTTACATAATCTAAGACAAATGTTTATTGGTTTCCGTTAAGTCCCCGACAGAAGCGTTCGGTGAGCACCTTAAATCGTTGTATGGATAAAGGATGCGCTGTTGGGCGGACACAATGCGCGCCAGGCAGGCTGCAAAAAGAAAGAGATTTGCACTCCACTCCCCCTCACCGCCCAACTCCCGGCTCCCAACAGTAGTCGAGTAATGTCTTTTTTAACCGACTACAAAAAAGAAGGTAATCAATTCGTCTGTATCGTTCTTAACACATGTGAACTAATAGAACTGTCTTTATGAACCAAATTCGATCGTGAAAAATTAGGTACGAAACAATGCCTGTTAATCATAATGCCTACCCAAAAACAAGCTAACAGCGTCAATGACCTAATGGCTTAGGGTACTGTCTGCGAATAGTAATGTCGTGAGTTCAAATCCTTCATTCAACTATTGAGTAGCTTAAGCTTAGTTGGAATGGTGAACACGACTGTTAGTAATATTTCTGAAAGAAATTTCATACAATATCGCGAAATCGTAACATTAATCTTTATTCAATATAATCTAATATAGAAAAATAAATAAAAATAGATTTTGTTAACAATCGTCTATTAAAAGGATCCGTTTTTTTTTATGACGAACTACACAGATTGGCCAGAGAGGCTGGCCTTGACTGCTTCACCGGATTGAGAGGTGGCACAGCTCTTAGGTCGCTTAGCCTGAACCTCTATTGCTAGTAACTCGACATAAGGGTCCCCCCGGTGAGGGGTAACCTCGGCTTGGACGGTTACTATGTTACACGTAAGCATGCCGATCCGAGGGCGCCCGAGAGGGCCGAACCACGACTCGGTCGGTTGCTATTTCACGGATAATCTAAGAGACGTTCAAAAGCTAAACTAACTTTGAGTGCCACTTCGGGAAGCGTTGGCGCTGGGAGAAGAAGTGGCCGAAGAAACTCCAGCAACGCTCCTAACATCTAAGGGGTGGGGCCTGCCCATAAAATAGCGGTAACGCGCAAGGATTATTCGCAACCTCCGACGGTCGCGAATGGACGCTTTGTGGATTTGTAGAGATCTAGCCTGTGCAATGGTAATTGCGTCGTCCGGATCGTCAAGAACGTGTCTCGGCCTCCGGGCGACGAGACGGAATTTATTATAGGAAGGCTTATAAGTGGCGGCACTTACAAGAAGTTTGTTCGAATGTTTGGTGGCAGTCTCGAAAAGGATCCGTTGTCTTACGGTTTTGGAGTACGAATTTTCCGGCAAACTTCGTACCGCCTTATTTTTTGACAGTAGTTAGTAGTAGTAGAACTTCAAAGAGGTTTCAATTTGAACCGGACGGGATTCTATGATTGACATTTATGATATGTCGTCTGGCATGTTTGAAGTTGTCATTCGTTGGCCAAATAACTGAATGTCTTTTTGTCTTATTTGCTCACTTTTCTTTAAGAAGATTTTATAAAATCTGTTTGTAATAAAAATATAACTATATATAGACAAACCTTGTCCTAAAAATAACAAACAAAAAAGTAAGAATGATCTAATTTGGTTTAGTTCAGAAGTTATGTGCATAAATTGTTTTTAAAAGAGGTTTTTAGTCAAACATTCATTTCTATTTTAAAAAGATTGTATAACATTTTTGGGTGTAGTTAATGTATGTATACGTTAAGATAAATGGTCTAACTGTCGAACGGCAACATATCTCTTTTAAAACAGTCAATAGATTTAATTAACAAAAAATCGAAGGCATAGCGGCGATGTCATATGAAACCATTTAAAAACCGATTCCGGAATGCGTACAGATGGCAGATTTGAATGTAATACCTGTCGATAATGAACGGGGAGCATTTCGTTCGGTCTATTGTCTACGGGCATTAATAGATCGGCGCACAAAACGTGTTTTGTTCGCGAACCAATCGAAACGTCGCCCGACAAATGTCGATGCGCGTAACAAAGCTGTTCGCGGAACGCTCCCTTCTATCTTTTCACCATGTTCGGAACATACAGACAACACTACTGTATAGGAAAAAATGACATCTTTTCAATTTTTAAAGCATTGATAATAATTTTAACTGAAGCGTCAATAGCCTGATGGTTTAGGGTACGATCTGTCTCTCTCTAATCGTAAGGTCGTAGGTAGGAATCCACCATTCCACTATTGACGTGAACCATCTCCTAGCACAAGCTTAAGCTTAATTGGAATGGTTACCAAGAATGTTAGTAATATTTCTGACAAAAAAATATTGATTAGCTTTCTTTTTTTTAAATGCATTTGTTAGCTGTCAGCGTAACCTGTAGACAACCTGTAATAAAATAAAAGTTTGGGCTACGATGGTAAACTTTTATTTTTATATGAGAGAGGCTCACGTTTGACTTCATTCTTGCTTCATAGAATGCGAAGGTGAAGCCTAAGTAGTACACTTGAGGCTTGACGTTATCTTTTTGTCCGTAAAGGTGTCGAAATTATACTGGTTCGGAAAGGCAGACTTCGGCAGAGATTACACTCTTTACCGTATAGTGAATAAAGAGGCAAACCGATACGTGCGTAAAGTAGGAATATCTACGACATAATGGTGGCACTGCTCGCCGCGCTTAGTCGTTCGGTGATGGGAAGAGGAAGGGGGTTTTAGCTAAACCTCCGCACACTCACGTTAATGTACCTAATAAAAAAGAGTCAGGCCACTCGTCTACAGCGTTCAAGGTTGTGAAGCCCTTCTGCACTATGCTTGGCAGCACGTCCCAGGAGAGGTAATTCCGGCCTTCTTCCCGGGTCCACTGCAGCGGACTTTAAAGGCCCCCACCCTTGACGTATCGTGAACTCTGGGCCCTATTAGTCGCCTTCTACGACAGGGAGGGGATACCGTTGCCTTATTCTACGAGCCCAGAACTACAGGGCTGGATTCTTGCCAAAGTATCCGTTACATTGATGATTGTTGAACATGAGAAGACATTTATTTAAAAAATCATAAAATTTAAATCCAGCTAATACAATGAGACGTTGCTCCTCAAACGCTGCGGCAGTGTCACGCGCGTGTTTGTTTTCATCGCTGTCTGATGCACCTACAACGTTCCCTCAATAATTCTATCCGCCAACTGTTAGGGGCGTCGCTCCGTAGTTAATATTAATTAAGGGTGGGGGTGGTTCATTGTAGTTCATGTAATTGCTTTCCATTTATCGCAGTCGAGGTGTTGTACAACCAAATAAAATTACGAGCGAGTGTCTCACGTGGCAGGTGAAGCAGTTGTTTTAATATTTTTAATTTATTTGTCACAAGTAATTTATATGTTACACTGTACCACATCCAAAAATACTTACTCCTTTAACTACTATTATTATTTTTATTATTTCTTTCGAGTATCTTTTATGTTTAAACGACCTCAAAAAAGGAGGAGGTTATCAATTGTATTTTTTTATGTTTGTTACCTCAGAACTTCCGACTGGGTGAAGCGATTTTAATAATTCTTTTTTATTTGAAAGCTGATACTTTCCGCGTGGTTTTGATGTGATTTCAATTTTGTCCAATTCTGCCAATGGCAACCATATGTCGTAAATTTGCATTCAATATGTGCGATCTCAATATCACGACAACCGATTCCGATGATTCATTTTTTATAGGAAAGGATATAATTCTAAGGTAGTTTAATGAGAATTTGGTAAGGTTCTGATCAACTTTATGACGTAATATTCGTACGAAAATTCGGAAATACGATGAGGGCGTCCGCGCGTAATAGCGTCTAACGTCTTAATTGATTTGAAATCGGTTTTTGTTACTCTTCGTAAATATACTTGTGTCTATTCTTATTCCACTTTCAATGTATATTCATTATAATAAGATGTTATATTTTTGTGCTCATTTAATTATAGTTATAAAAGAAATGACAGTTATTGCTTAATAATAGTTTTGTCATCTCATGGAAGTGAATCAACTAGAACGATAATAAGGTATAATATAATTTAGGCGTACTACTGCGACGGCTCACTTTTTATCTGCTTCTTGTTTTATTAGAAGCCTATCTCTGACTCGTTGAGAAAAAAACAAAATTCGATTTAAAATTAGAATGCCACGAGATACCAGTGCGGACAAGATTTTGTTTTACTCGAACGTGGCAACCCTATTCGCCGCGATCGCTCCCAAAGTCATTACCCCGTCTAATCATCCACGCCCCAATGCAACTCGAATTACATAATACGAGCATATGTCGCCGTTGGATTCTAATTTACGGCGATTTTCCTCGCCCGCCTTACATAGCTAACTTTTTATCCGGAGCTTTTTTTTTGTTTCAACCGCCTGCCCCATTTTTTGTGACAGATACCTACTGTAATTAAAGCATAGCGTCAACAATATCAAACGCCATTGGCCGTAATCCAGCGAAGAGAAGTACCCAATGGCAGCCACGTTTGTGATCTTATAGAGCGGTGATCGCTTCACAAAGGTATTTTTTTATTAACGCCAAAGAAACAGTGTGCATCGTCGGCTCAAATAACTAGGCATTGTGCTGCAAGGAATCTATTAAGGCCAAACACAGTGTGAATGCGATGGAATGACTGAGTGTTTTCTTCGTTTCAAACGGGAGCTGGTTTTGTGCTCTTGTGTTGGCAACTGGCACTGAATCGATTTGTATTACATTCATTGGTAACCTGGTGCACTATTGTATCATTCGGAGCTTAAAAAGTCTCGATTCTTTGTTTGTGAGAGCACATATTTTGGTACCTGGATTCTCGTAACTCCGAGTATATTAACGAAATTCATGTTGTGTCTATAAAAAATAAATACACCATGAGGGGACCATCCCTTGGTGAATTATGCGGCCTGTCCACAATTACGAGTATAAGGTGGTGCCCTGAATTTCGGGTTTCAAAAAGCTCCCACAACTTGTTAACTCTCGGGGTATACAGACACAATCATTTCCTTTTTTCACCAAGCCTTAATGTGATGATAGATAATGGGTTTGAGTTTGCGATTTTGAATTCAGTTTGCGTTTGGCTTCGCATCCGACGGTAGGAAACGATGGATGGACGTCGTGAAAGAGGACATAATTGAGCAATCTCATAAAGGAGAATGACAAAGACCTTGGAAACTGGAGTAGATTGGCCTATTAGTAGGCCGGGAAAACGTTGAGAAAAAAAAAAGAAAAAATAAAAAACATTTATTAATTCATTGGATAAATTTCACGAACTACTACGCCCTGTTAGTCAAAATCACTGACTAAAGTTAAAATACCATTGTATGATGGTATATGTACAGCTACTGGAACGACTTCTTCTGTTGCACAAATGTATCGTACACGTGCGGCAATGCACCTGAACCTTAGAAATCAAATGAGCTATAAGCTCATTTGCCCCTTTTCCTATAATAACAAAGTCAAGACATCTCAACATCCGCAACTAAATCGGAATGGGCGTTCTGTGACATCACGGAGCGTTATTCGCGCGACCAATTTAAACACACGAGATGTTTGGTCAGTCAATACAATATGTTCTAAAAGCACGCGCGTACAAACAACCAACTACTTAAGGAGTCACGGGCACGAACATCGACGAGAACCGGCTTATTTTGACTTAGTAAACATTCCAAGTTTCAACAGGCGAGCCAAATTTGGCCAACGTAAAAAGTGAATAGACATAGACATTTTATTGGCAACATCTACCAACACATTACAAAAATAAACAAGTATATTAACGAACAAAAACCAACTTCAAATCGGATTCAATGTAAGAATATTACGAAACAGAATTGATCAGAATCTAACTAAACTTTCTCTAAACTACTCTTGAAGTACATCCATTCCTCGATGTCGCACGAAAACTATGAAATAATTATCGGCCAATTTATATTTTAACACGTAAAACGAAAATTTATAGCCTTCTTTAAACCGATCTACCGATTTTTTATTTTTTGTTTGAAAAGGTCTGCTTTCAATTAGGCATACACCCTTGAGTTTTGAGACATGAAACTCTTAAAATTTGTACACAATCGATACTTATCGATGGAGATAGGCAGGTTTATGATAATCCAAGACTCGGTAAGTAACCTTTAGCGAGAACGAATATAGGCGCCAGAACTTCGTATAAATATGACACTTTGGAAAGAGAGCTTTCGTGGAAAAAAAGTTAAAATTACAGTCTATATATACATATATATATATCCCACTAATAGGCACAAGCTTTCTCTGTAAAGATAGTATAATGCCGATCCGGACTAAGGGGTAAGTCCGACATGCCCCTTAGTCCGGATTAGCAGACTTCACTGGTTTTAGAAAATGTTCTAACACAAAAAAAGTTTTCCGTCACCGCAGAGCGCATGGTGAAGAAGTTCTTAAAATTGCAATAAACTATTTCAATGGTACCGGCGCTAGTGATCGAGGTTGCTGGGGTACCATGAAATTTGAGGCAACCGAGCGGCTTTAGCGCGTAGATATGTTTATTGTTTCATCCGTCATTTGATGACGGTTTTGTTTTAGCGTACTGCGTAAATACACTTATGTTTAGTTTTTATATGAGAACGCTTCAGCACTGTACAGGTTATCATAACAGCGGTGGCAAGAGTCTGCACGTCGTACGTGGGCGGGACGCACGGCTCGCGGTATATAAGAGCGCTTATCGCGGCCTCGCAGGCACCGAACGGAGGCACGCGACAAAAATACTTTTGTTTCCCCGTTGTTGTTGTTGTTGGCAAAAGGGGGGCCTTTTTGTCCCGTTGTTTAATTACCGCGTAGGTTTTTTCGCCATCGACAGCGAGCCGCGGTCCACGTCTCCCCGGCTACAATGCAAAAAAGTTGGCAGCATTGTCTCTTTAGATTTTTTATTCAGCCGTTACGTTTTCAGTCGGAGCGAGTGCGTAGTTCTATTTTCTATTATTCCGTTACGAATTGAAAGTTATTGTCACCGATTTTTGTATTTTTTTAAGTTGTTCTTTATTTGCTGTTTGCATTTTGTTTTTTGTTATCCATCGGGTCATTGATTAGATTCACAGTAATTGATGTAACATTATAGATTTTGACCAAAAAAGGTGAGGATACGAGACTATACCGGAGATGATAAACGCTACTTGAACGAGGTCTAGACTAACGAGTCTATCGTTGGTAAGAAATCCAGTCCACGATACTCCGAGTATTTCCCTCCAGCACTACATCTCTAAGGCGTCTATCTTCTTCTCTATTTCCCTTTGAGTCCACGTATCTGCGGTTTTCGGAGTAAGAATCCGAAAAAACGAAACATATAGACACAAAGCTGGAATTCAACCCCGACCGTAAATCAAAATGCTTAGCTATTAAACTATCACCTATTTTAATGGCGTAAATAAATAAGTCTCGCGTCCTTTTAACCTTCTTTTTTTAAGTGGGGTAACCTGGTTTTTATATAGTGTTATCGTTTCGACAAAGCTATCTTCTAAAGCCGGGGCTCTTTTACGGTTTATTAAGTACAACAAAATCACTTGTTCAAATCTGTGCCCATTGTATAACAATGGGCTCATCTCCTGTCACATATGAGATGGAAAAGTGGACGGCAATTAACCACTCTGTCTACTCTTACAGTGTAATTCAATCGTTACCTGCTATTACAAGAATTGTTTCTATAAAAAGTAGAGACACAACATTAAAAATTCATAATAAACTGAAAGCTCCATCAACATTGTAAATATTGTATGTTGAATATAAGGACGTGTGCACAGTGGGCTATTTTAAAATAATTTAGCAATAAATTTGTTGCGTTTTGTCTGTGTCTTAAGACATCTCGATGGTATATATTCAGGGTAATATTAAAAAAATATATTTAAAAAATTACTATCTTCGCCCAACACCAGAATATTCATTACACTTTTGCTTGGAAATAAATAAAAGAAAAAAAAAACTATAAAAGGACGATAAAATATAGGAATCTGGAAATCGGAATCCTAGGATGTCCGTGTGTCTGTCAATTTTCAACTGAAAATTTCATTATAGAATGATCCGATCATCACTCAGTACATTAGTATCGAACACAAAACTTAAATCGAATCAAACCCTTGCATGCCGAGGAATTACTAGTATGTATGATTTTTATGACATTTTCAATATAGAATGATCCGATCATTACTGAAGTACATTAGTATCGAAACCCGAAAGAGGTGCTATTAAGAATTAATAAAATCATGACCTAAATACCATTTCTTACCATTTCAATTTTCCGGACGAAAGGGTGGCGCGCGCCTTCGCCATGCCGTCTTTGTTGCTCCCCATCCCTACCCCTTACATCCCACCCCCGCCACCCCCCATTGTCGCACGGCACACAAGCTTTCAGAGTAATGAAGAGCATTTTCGTCCGATTCTGAGCACAATGGCCGTTTTAATACAACGCAGAGAGGAAACTCTTTGTCGTGTTGTGTATTGTGCCGAATGCGAGTGTGTTACATACGCCCCGTTGTTTTTTGTCTTGCTCTTTGTTTGTACGATTGTCGCTGACAAAGATATGTAATGTAAAACATCTCTGTCGCGACATTAACAACGGTTTTCATCCGCGCAGGTACACGGTGATTCGCATTTTTAATCTGCAATCGACTTCACTTAGTGGGATGACGTTTCTTGTGTTTGAAGTTTACTCAGGACAGATGATAAAAGTATTGTTTTATCTGTACAGAAGAATAATCTCGTATTTATGATTTAGTTTTCACACACCACCGACCAAAAATTTAATGATTGTTTCTAAATGGCATATTGGATACCGATAGTAAATAAAGATTATTTTATGTTAAAAGATTCTTATTTTTTTTTTTGAAATCTTAAAACTTTTAATAAGTAAAAAGAACAATAGAAATTAAAAATATATAAGAGAATTTAATAGATATATTAGATATATTTAATAGAGATATTAAAATAAATATCTCCCAAGTATTCTCTATTACAAACGGTTTGATACCTATTTACGCTTCTATGCGGGCCCAATCGTTGTTCAATGTTGCCACCGTCGCCATTGTTTAACGAAGAGGCGGGCTGTAGGAAATAATTATTGTAGAGTGGCAACACTTTGTAGTGCCGGCACGTGTCCCAGGCGAGTTCGATTGGTAATTGTTAATTAAATTTGGAATAACGTCCCATTGAGCTCAGTAATAAAAAGTATTCGGGGACAAAATTTGACAGCTCCCAGTGTTGAGAATTTATTTACGAGCTTTACTTCGGATAAGGTTTCTTAATTGTTAATTAAAGATGATATTAATATATATTTTACCGCGATTTCAAAAAAGGAGGTTTCAATTCTTCATCTTATAAATGTTGTGGAATTACAGTGCCGTAATTTAATTTTGAATTTATTTTGTTCGAAAGGGTTTGTTTTCAAGCCCCATATTAATTTTGTTAACATAGATCTATAGATAACATGTCAGGATTCTCTTAAAAAAACGAATGAAAGGATATTTAATGGCGTTTTTATAAGCATTGAAAACAAGGTCGAATTGTACGACACTGTGTAGGATGAGCCATCGCAGAACTGAGAGCCACATGTTATGCGTAAACGATAATTTGCATTAAACAAACAAACAGAACACATCCATTAACAATCGCTATATCAACGTTAAGCCTTGCATTAACATCACAAATACTCGGAGCATTGTCGTCCAAAACAAAGGCATAGGGAAAAATTCTTAGCGACATTTGTCCTCCTTAGGCTGCCTACACTGTCGACATTGTGCACCACAATGCGCACAAAACCTGCGACTTGGAGTGACAACCGTGCACTGTGTCCTATTGTTGGGAAACGGGAAATCGCGAAGCTTCAAGACACATCATTGTCGCGGATGAAAGGCCCCGTGTATGTTTTAGCTGGTAGTTGTATTGTGCGATGCAAATGTCTCCGTTGTCATACGGTACGATGTGTAATTAGTTTGCTTTATTGATAGCTGAATAGTTCGTTTACATGCAAATTATGTATGACAGAAATGGAGCGTGTTTCCACTGCGTAGGAAGGTTGTTTGGAAATGTTGATAAGTGATTTATTATTGGATTTGGCACTAGTTGTGTGTACTTTTTAACATGCCACTAGCGAAATCTCCTCTCGTATAATACATACATGCCAACATAACACACATAATGTATATTGAGGGTATATCTATAATCAGTGCTTATCAGAGCTAAGACTTGTGCCAATGATTTTGTGGTTGTCGTATTTTTACGTGCAAAAAATCACTCGCATAAATTTTGAATTTAGTGAAATACTAATAAACCTATTTCGTAAAAGACGTAATATAGCTTTTTATTTGTTACATAGGATTTTCCCGATGCCTTTCACAATATATGATCTTCCGTTTTCCGCATCCATCCACTCCATCTAGGGAGAGAGAACGCCTTACCATTATATATTGCCTTTAGATTTAATTTCAAAGCTACTGAAAGACTACATGGATTAATTGATTGAAATGTAACGGGTTATTTGGCAGATTTCGTTATGTACGGGATTACAATCGAAACAATATTCGAGTCAATATTATTCAGTGTTCCGCCATCGGAAAACTATAGAGGTACAACTGAACTGGTCATATTGTCATTAAACGTTAATTTTGACACAATTGTAATAACAGACTTGGGACACAGATTGGCACGCTAAAGAAGGGCGATGGTAAGAACACTGAATAATCCGTTGAGATTCATAAAAAACAATGATATAACAGCATCGCATAGGAATAACGTCAATGCATACTATCGTTCCACGATTCTCATCACACGGGCCGACAAAAGGTAACCCCTCCCCAAAGTATCGACAGAATAATGAGGATCCGGGAAAAACTTGTGTAGCGGAATGAAAAGCGCAAATTCGTCATTAGGAGGCGCTTTCCGCCATTGTTGTTTCCGTCCCGTTCCCCCCATCTGCTGCTCCCCAGCGGAGCGAGCGAGAGGATAGTCCTGCCGGATTGTTCCTTTCAATGTTGGTGACATTGTTTTCGCTTTTGTGTCCGCCTGAATCAGGATTGTCTTGTCTCTGTTTGAATGGACGGTGGCGCCCCTCCACGGTATCGATGGGATGAATAAAGCCTTTCCATAAATGGGGGGAAACAAAGGGTTGGTCTCTTGAATCGAGCCGGGCTGGTCGCTCGTGCTTTCGATTATATTGTATCGATTCAAAGCCATTGTGCTCGCAATGAGGGATGGTTTAAGCAAATTACTTTACTCTTTTTGTTTTAATGGTATAATAGTTGAGACTTGATCATTGTGCTCCAATGAATAATAGAGCGGTCATCAACTGCTGTCAGACATATTACTCTGGTGATTACATTGTTTGTTCGACTTCAAAATGATTTATCATATTTACGCAATTTCTAAACATTATATGTATATTTACGACTGCTCCGGATTTACACGGCAAAATTTAATACATATAACATGATATATATTTATGAAAATGATGACTGAAAAATCGAGTTTGGTTAGGAGTAAAATCCGTTATAGCGTCTAAATTGTGAAAATATGTAATTATGCAGAATATCAAGTTATTGGGATGCATAGTTTTAGAGATTATAGATCTCAAGCTTATAGTCCTTATAAACCCAATTTGCAATAGACGGTGAACACATCGCCGAACTAATCGTGAAACACAAGTGTTTTCGTTGGAAATCGAGAAGCAAAACCACGTCTGACATACTGTAAGTGATAATAGTCTAATAGTTTTGTATGCGGTCTACAAAACAAATGGTCATAGGTTGAAATCCACCATTGAACTATTGACGTGATCTATATCCTAGTCCCTTTTGGAATGCTTAACAAGAATGTTATTGAATTTATTTTAAAAGGACAGATAGTATAGGAATACAAGAGGAAAAAAAAGCGCTTAGTAATACCGATTTGAGGCAACTTCATATTTGGAAGTGGACCATTTAAACCATATAGCATAACAAAAATATTAAACACAACCCTTGTTCGTAGGCGCTGAATGGAAGTTACTGTCAGAAGACGAGAAGAGGCCGTTCATAGACGAGGCGAAGCGGCTCCGTGCTATGCACATGAAGGAGCATCCCGACTACAAGTACCGGCCGCGGAGGAAGCCAAAGACCCTCAGGAAGGAGGGCTACCCTTACTCCATTCCTTACCCTAGCGTGCCCATGGACGCCCTGAGAGCCGGTAAGTCTAGTTAATAAGTTACGACCAATTATCAAATCGAACAAATACTCGTATATCCATATATAGCCGTAATTTTACAGGTACAGGCAAGAGAGGTGTACCCGCCTCCCTGGGGCGCAGAAGTCATTGCTCTTAACAATAACTGCTAGCTCTAACAAGTATATTACGCAATAAAAGACTTTAAATTACATAATTGATAGATTTAACATTAAAAGGCTATAACGTGCGGATAATATTTTTAAAGACTTATATAGTTTTCTCATGGATGCCATTATCAGAACTGGACCGAATGGAATCACACAGGAAGCACCAGCTTTTAAATAAACAAATAATCATCGAAATCAGTTCACCTAGTCAATAGTTCTGTGACACATATAAAAAATAAAGACGAATTGAGAGCCTCTTCCTTTTTTGAAATCGGTTTCGGAACATTCGGTCACGGAACATTAAACAAGGATCAATCGAATTATTAATCTTCCATTTTGATTCCGGTTAAAAATACCTCTTCTAATCAACGCTCAATTCAAATTACCATCCAACTTGTATAATGTAAACCAAATCATAAAAAAGAAACTTACAACATTGGAAAGAAAAACACTTGATCAAACATTTGTTCAGATGTTTGAAAGCATTGGCATATATACAAGTGCAAATGAATTTTAATATTTATTATGACAACGACTACTATATTTTACCAGTGAATGAAAGAATCAGTGACGTCATCTGAAGTAACGTAGCGATTGCGAATTTCAATTCGATGATTAAATCAGACGTTATTAATATACTACAATCACTCATGAAATCATCTTACTTGGCTGTTTAGAAATTTGCCACTAGGGGCATTTTTCGCTTTCTTACCCAATTCTTACACTGTGTCATACCAACATACTACAGAGAAATTAAAAAAAACTAGTTAGTCAATTAATGTCATTTAAAAATATAAAACCTTTTTCAATTACGTAATAGCTGTCTACTTTTCTTTTCTTTATCGGTTGTCGCGACAGATAATTAAACTTCACTTGACACGAACTGTCAGACATGTTTGTTTTTGGCGGGAAAACGTGCGCCGCAACCGGCCATTATGCGTTGTAAAACACTTTCAGCTTTATAACATTTTCCTACAAATTACCGTCGGAGATATCGCTGCGATGTTACGAATAATGCCATAATTAACTCAATTTTAAATTAACCATCGCTTTTTATCTTCTCAAACTTGAAATAACCTTTGTTCATGGTAAAACGTTTATCCTCTATCTTCCTTAGTGATCTAGTTCAGAATTAAATGTATGATTATTTCAAAGCTTTAATTGTTGTTGTATTTAATTACTCGGAAACATAAAAAACTGCAAAAGTTAACTTTACCAGCAGATTGCACATTAATTTATTGATCGCGTTTACTTTTATCATGATTACTCGGGGACTTTTATTATATTTGCTTCGTTTTAAGCAGAATGGGCTCACAGTATCTTAAAATTTGCAGTGGTGTCCTTGGTTTTAAATTCAATTTTAGTAATCAGATTTAATTTAAAATATTGTTGTAAGAAAATAGTTGGCGAGCGGTGGTACCGTCTGCAAATAAATAGCCATCAAAAGTCGAATTGTAGAATTAACTGTTGAGATTTAGCCTTATATGAGCATCCTTTTACCATATACCTCCGATTTCCGTATCCAGCCACTTCCGGGCTATCCTTAGTAGGTCATCGGTGCGTTTGGATGGAGGGCGCGCCCCATATTCCAAGACTTTTCTCCCTCATCTGCCATCACTGCCAACAGGTCCGGGCACACTGCCCCTTCAACTTGCTTTGAAACTTTGAAGAGCTATGTCGACTACATTTGTTATCTGTCGAATGCCTTGGTTTCAGATTCGTCGACCACAGCCCTTTTCACCGCTCAGGGAGCATTGGAGAAGGTCTATTTAAAGGCTTTTCTTTTTACCTTTGCCAGTTTGGGTTGCCACAGGCTAATGTTGATAATGAGCATCCTGAGTTCGATCTTCAGTGAAGGCACTATTGTAATTAAAAGTCAAATGAAGTCCATATCGCGTCGCAGGCTTCTGATATCCGGAGTCGATGAAAATTTTTATACAATTATATAATTTAGAATAGATTTGGATACTTGAGTCCTTGGAGCCGAAAGTATACACTCTAGTGTGTTTGTGTGCTAAAAGCGGCATTCGGCCCTGAAAGAAAAAGCTACAGCTTCCTCAGTGAAGCGAATTTCATTTAGCAGATAACATCATATATTCTATTCGCCCCTTGTCCTAAAAAATCAATGTCATTAAACTGAACGAATGACCGACTATATCTAATTTGCAATCGTGACCAAATTGTTCTAAAAAATGCAGGTAAAAAATTCTCGTCTCGTTGTCATCTCGGCAAACATATAAGTATGTTTAGTTACTGTGACTTAGTGTTGATTTATCAGATGTTTCGTGTATAATTTCAAATTGTATGAAACAATGTATTAGAGTATCGAATTAAAACCACACAGAGATGGAATTCAGTGACATTGAGCGCGGACACTGGCCAGCCATGCAATAGTGGAATGACACAATACGCGAGCTGCCTTCAAACTAACTTGCTTAAAGACGACGCTTGAAGCAAGTCAACTCTAATCATATTGTTATTGTTGTTGTTGTCCACACTGTGACCGGTGACGGCGACCGTAACTAGTATCGGGCATGAGCCCTGATATGGCTAGCGAAGCCGAACTTGCTCTTGAATGCCCGGTCGCAAGTGGTACAATATAGCTGACCGGTGTCCTTGTAGGTGTATAGTTGTAGGAGGGCTTGGGGCAAGTTTCCGTTCGTGGCGTTTCGCGTCTAGGTCAATGAGACGGGTCTTTTCAAAATCTTTTACACCTGTTTTGACACGAGAACACCACTCTAGCCGCAGCGAAGCGAAGCTTTTCCACCTGTCGGTCTATATGTTACAGGAAGATAGATGGCGATTAAGCACGTCCTTTTAATGTAGGTACTGCCCGCCGCGATTGCTCTTTCCAGCTAACAGCTTGAAATTTAAAACTGCTTTTGGTCTGCAGTCGTCCATACGCCAAGCTCTAATCATATAATGTCGTTGACACATTGCTTTTGTAGTACGTGAAATTTAATACAACTATACCACAACGGTTTGTTATACTTCTGTGTGTAAGTGGAGGTTGTTGTAGGTGTAGGGATTATTTGCATCAGGTAAAACGAATGCTCCCTTCTTCCATTAAAAGAAAATTAAATCCATTTAAGCCTAAGGTGCTTCGTATTAAGAACTTTTACGTGAAACCTTTTTTTTTTGTTGACGGGGAGGAAATCTTCACAAAGATACCCCGCCTTCTGGGGCGAAGGCGGCGGTTATGTGGGGTTCTTACCCACTAAAACCTACCCAGTGCATGACGAGGGGCTCCGGGATCTCACGTGGAACGCACCGGAGCCCCTCTGCACTGTGCTTAAGGAGAGCACGTCACGGGGGTGGTTACTCCCTCCCCCCCCTGTGCCCTCGCAGTGCAAGGCGACACGGGCCAGCCGATGTCGCCTTCTTCCCGGGTCCACTTTGGTGGACAACGCAGGCCCCCTTTGTCGCCTTGTACGATAGGCAGGGGATACCGTAGTCTTATTCTAGCCGAGAACTACAGGGCTGCTTTACGTTGAAACCTTTATTAACTTTTTGGTAGAACAACCCATCGACTTTTGAAACGCAACAACAATTTAAAAAAAAAGAAGTTATGAATTAGCGACATCTGTTATTACAAACGATGTAAAGCTTCCTTACTTATTTTTGTATTCAAGGTACTTTAAACTAAGATTTACTTTAATTTTATATAGACCTTAATTAAAGTAAAAAAACGTAAAATATTGTTAAAGAACCAATGAGGTTTAAAATTGATTTTTTAATTAACGAATTTTTGATTATTGATTATTTTGATTTATATTATAATATTTGATTTATTTTGAAAAATTTAAAAACGTGGTAAATCGCAAATATTTACCCTAACGGATTTCAGTGTTACCTACGCTTGGCTGAAAATGTATTTTGCAAATGCACTTTGAGACTCTCATAGTCCTTTCCATATCAAAGTCTTTAAAATTTTAGTGTTTAGAATTATTTTTCATTACAATATCTTCGTTGATTTACCTTTATATAATAATTCTATGGATTGGAAATGTTAAGTTACACTGGCATATCAGTTATCCAGTGCACTCTCAATGTAAACGAGGCACAGGTACAGCGCAGTCACCCTGGCAGCGACAAAAAGCACGCACTCGGTCACGATTTCCTCTCGTGACTCCCAAACTAAGGCGCAATAACAGACAACTCGTTCTTTTATAAATATGCTCTTTTGTTGTAAAACGTATCCATTGTTGCACTAACGGCATTACCGCAATGATCATTTTAGTATTAAGAAATAAAACATGACCAGTCACAACCGCAAGTACACGTTGTATAGAATGTTCGTAAACCAAATTTCATTCACATGCTTTTTACATTTAAAAACAATACACTCATAGTACTTACACCATGAGAGGTCTTATTTATTACGTAACTTAATATCTTTTATATTTTAAACTTAACTTATATTTTATGTTCATTTTAAAGGAAAATGAAAGGTAGCTTATGGTACGCCGTATTACATGAGCTATCTCCTAGTAAGAGCTCCGCTCCAGAGATTAGCCGGAGCAAACAGACGGACAAAATTTATATGTAGCGGTTTTTTTTTAACGAACTACACAGATTGGTCAGAGACTGTCTTCACTGCTTCGCCGGATTGAGAGGTGGCATAGCTCTTAGGTCGCTTAGCCTGAACCTCTATCGCTAGTAACTCGACACAAGATCCCCCCGGTGAGTGGTAACCTCGTCTTGGACGGTTACTATGTTAAGAGTAAGCATTCCGAACACACAGGCCGAACTACAACTCGGTCGATTGCTATTTCACGGATAATGACATGTACCGAATATACATTCAAATGTTTGTAGTAAAATACATTTCAATATTACACACACTTCGATTTTATTTATTTGGATAGAATATCTATTTTGACGTTTTGGTAAAGATCTCGTTGATGTTTAGTGGAAATTCAAGAAGATAAATCGTAGACGGTAAGGCGCAAGAGTAAATGACCTACTCTCAAATTACTCATATTATAATCGTGAAAGACAGGTGCGGGCAAGACTATTCCAGTCCTCTGCTGTAGAAATGAAAAATGAAGCAAAGCGTTTCGTGCGTGTTTGAGGGATGACAACATTTATTGTGAAGGAGGAAGAAATCCAGCAATGCGTCTTAAAGTCAAATGGTGGAACGAGGATTGTGTTAATATTTCATAAACCTTAAGAAATTTTGAATACTAATAAATAATTCTTACAATGACCTAATTGTACCTATGGTGCTATTTTTTTAATTTACTGTAAATTCTCTTCATAAATAAATTGACATATTTCAAAGTCAAATTGCTGTCTCTGGAACAACTAACTATTGAGCGAGCGAACTTTGTATCTATTGTAAAAATGCCAAAGCCGGTAAGAGAAAACTTGAATTGGCGATTCTCTCGCATGCTAAAGTCAAACGTCACCTGTCACAGACAATTATAGACTAACACTGACAGTATCCGAGTGTTGTCATTCACCTTTAGTTCATAATGCCGATGACATACAGACGTGGTTCCAAACAGTGCCGCCAATTTTTTATATTAGTGGCAGCCTTTAGGCATTTATGAACATTCATTACATGTCATTAGGGAATTTATGTTTGTGTCATTGTGACACCCAGGAATGTTACCGGAATGAAAGTTGACGCGCTCTTACCCTTCTGATGAGTAACTTGCGGTAGTAGAGAACTACTGGGTGGAATTATTTTATTAACAATTGCATTCTGATTTGATATGTTACCAATGGATCACGAATTAGGATTTGTTTGAGTCTGATCGGATAAATAGTAAATTGAGTGTTGCAAAGTTGCATTGCTGTTTATCGTAATAGTGGTTTTTCATCAAATCGAACAGTGCATCAAATAAGCCCCGATGTAACCCCAACAAAACCACTTGGCCCTCATATCGCACTACAGTAACAGCATTACATTTACCCCTTTGTAACACAACGGCGCGATAATACGCGAGCCCGCAAAACATCCCTTTCAACGTCCAATACCACCCCAAACTGGCCTTTAAAAAGCAAAAATTTTCAATAAGTTTAATCGCGTGTCAACCAGGGAACTCTGACGTGCCCCCACAACTAAGCCCATTGTCCTCGTCCGCCCCCGTGCCCTCCACCCCCGGTCTTTGACAGCGAAAACTGTCAACTGTCAAAAGCAGTCAAGGAGGTTTAAACTATGCAGTAGTGAACGGTTCTACGTATTTGCTTCCCTTTTGTTGGATACGACGGAATTGAATGTTGGACCTTTATTCTTTGTGTACTTACTAGGCGTTCAATACGTTTTATGAAAAAAACCTTACAAATTATATCATAGAGGTCGTTTTCTTGACGAACCTCCACAAATTAGCTAGAGAACCTGACTTTGACTATTTCACCGGATTGATAGGTGGCATAGTAGTGACTTATATATCAGCGATTTCCTGTTTCAATAATTGAAACTATCAATTAGGTTATAAAGCTCTTTGGGTTGAAAATATTAGAAAAATCCAAAAGCGCGTAATCCTTGTGCGTATTCGATTCGCTATTCAAAAATTACATACTGTTGCTGACATACGATGTTAAATGTAAAACGAAAACGTTACAAAAACGTTACGTTAAAAAAATTCAACTGTAGAGCGTTACAATATGAGTCATGAGTAAACCAACTACTACTACGTATGTACTCTATATGTGTACTCAACACAGTCTAATAAAAGAAGGAGTCTAACTTAGCCAGTGGAGTAGTGCACCCGTAACGTGATACAGAAGGATACATACGTACATGGATAAATATTGTGTAATCTGTATGTACCAATAACTTGAACGCAATTAAGTTTCTATTGATCCAATAAACAAGTTATTTTTATTTTATAAGTATAAATGCGTGTATGTGTGTTTAATAGAAGAACAAATATACCAGTTTAGTATTTTATAGATTACAATTAAAGAATAAAGAATTAGAAAACCATTTCAAATACCAAACTTTTTGTGACCTGATGATGAAAATAAAAGTGAGAAGATTTTTCTGAAGTAACAAAGTGATGTTTTTAAATTACAAACATTTTTTCTTGCTGGTGGGGCAAATATTTTCCCCGTTTTTTCATATCTATTACATTACAAGACTTTATTACAGTCACAAAACTGATCTACGAAACATTATTTCTTCAATACATGTAAATTATTATCATAGACAATTGTAAACCCATGAAAATAGTTTAAAAAGAAAGGAAAAAAACATCGATCGTGAAGCATTCCTTAATGATTCGCCTTACGAGTACTACGAGTTACTGAGAGAAATTTACGAAGGGCAATTCTCTGTCGGCACACTAATCATTGTCCAGTTAGTTAACAGTAAACCACTGTCTTGTTTTAATTGACGTAACAATCATTTATGTAATGCAATTTTGTCTCAGTCACGAACGCATCCTAATCAGTCCGTAACATTCACCGTTGTAGTGTAACCTTGAATTTAGAGCACTGGCCATGAGCGTCTTTTTTTTAATGAACTACGCCGATCAGCTATGCGGCCTTCTATAGTTTTACCGGGTATCGGGAGGTGGTACAGCTCTTAGGTACTTCTTTAGGGAGTAATTAGGCGGGCCCCGGGGAGGTTTTAGTTTTATTATATACGATTTCCCGCAATAAAAAAAAACTTATGAAGAATTACTTAGACTAGTGGCAAATGTCTTATAGATGTCCATAAATTAATACAGTTGTTCAGTTTGTGTAACATGATAAAAATCTTATATTTAGTAATCGTATAGGAGTTGCCTGTTGCTTTTAAGTAGAAAACAAGAGGATACATAACATAATTCATTGTTATTCAACAATGATCATTTATTTATCATTTAATAAAGAATTTATCAATGTAATCATTTCAGCCGTAGGACATACACTACTGTATATCTGCTTTCATCCTGCAGCCTTTATGAGGTCGTCCGACCACCTAAAAATTTTATTGTTTTCATAAAATTCGGAGGATAAGCCACCAAGAAACAGTAATGTATTACAGACAAAAATAAAGATTGTGATTCTTAACCGTACAAGCTAGGCTGTACCACTTCTAGTATCTTCGTATACAAATTCACCTACCATGCATAGTGGAATTAAAACGAACGGCTTGAACCTACACTAAGATTAACCATTTACAGTTAGAGATTCATTGCATTAATTCATTGTAATGAAAGCATTTTCATGCATTGTAGTCGTAGTATATTAAACTATAAAATGAAGTGACAATAAATATCCGTTGAGTGAGACCGCCGCTGGCAAGGTCGTTGAACTCTTGTAGCACGGCCGCTCGCCGGCCAGCTCAAGCGTAACAAGCGAAAGCTTTCCAACAAGTAGACGAAGACAAATCTATTCAACTGGGATTCTGTGAACAAGTGGCCATGTGCATGATATTACATTATTTTACGCTATTAAAAAAATTGCGAAATGTACGGCCTTGGATTGGAATCCACCATTGACATGAATCATCTTCTAGCACAAGGTTAAGTTTAGTTGGAATGGTTAAAGTTAAAAAAAGTTTAATTCTTTATTGAGACCCATTAGTCGCACTGATGATTGAACAGATGAAGTAAGATCGTTTGAATTGTTTTTTGTTTGAAACATTTTACTTTTAATTGGATTCATGTTAATTTTGTTTGCATAGGACCTTACGAAAATTGAGGAAGAAAGAGAATGTAGGCACCAGAAGTTCGTCATATTACCATGCTATGTCGAAAATAATGGTTATCGTCCAAGTGGAAGTTACCCCTCAACGAGGGTCGCCCCTTGTGTCGAGTTACTAGCGATAGAGATTCGGGGTAAGCGACCTAAGAGCTATGCCACTTCTCAATCCGGTGAAACAGTCAAGGCCAGATTCTCTGGTCAATCTGTATAGTTCGTCGTAAAAAAAGAAATAAAGAAGATAGAGATATTTGAAGTCGGTTTTTGTTTCTACATTCAAATATATTTTTCTACCTTTTACATGAAACTTATAGCATATAACTCAACGTGTTTTGGAGAAGGGTTTAGTATATGATATATTTCTATTTGCTCAAATCGAAAGACAAATATATTTTTTTCGTTTTAAAAATAACTGATTTCAGCAGAGGGATCGGAGCATCGTATACATTAATCATAGATGAGAGACAAGTAGAAAACGAATAGTTTCTGACATTAATCTTGTAGTCAGCTCATTTGTACAAACTGCGGTATAAAGTGGGCGTGGCCGACACGTGTGCAACGACCCTTATTTAAGGGTCAGGACGCACTGAACTCTGGAATAGCTATTAAGTTAATTGCAGACGCGAATTTATGTTGGATGTTAAAGTGGGGTGAATTTTAAACATCGCTCTTGTTCAATTAGTTTAAAAGATTTGGTGACGAACCGTTAGAGCTTACTTTGCTTTTTAATAGTTGTTAAGATGAATGGATTTTTCCAATTAGATTTTTAATAATATTTTTAGACACGATGGGGAACAATCCGGAAACCCGGTTAACGCATACCAATGACATTTTCGGTTATTTAAATATTATTTAATTTTATTTTATTTTAAATTTATTTTTGTTTTGACCACGAATTGGTCACCACCATTCTCAGTTGCCCAAATAAGTTCTGGTAAATAGTGACTGAAGTAAAAATAGGTGGTTATGTTTTAAACCAACTAGGTAGGGAAAGAGAGAATAGAATAGAAAAAATACATCTATTCGTCACAAGAATACAGAAACATAACAAGACAAAAGTAATTAAAATTAAAAATAAACAGAAAAGACCTTCAGCCGAAGAGAGGCTGTCGGTGTCCGCATTTCACCTTTGTTATTAGAGACCAAGGATAAATATTCTACTCTCTATATTCTTTTTATGTTTGTGCCCTCACAGCGGCGTCAGTTATGACCCGATTTCGACATTCTTTTTTATTGACATGATATGTTTTTAATGTTTTAATTTGGTCCCATGTAAATTTTGTTGGTATATGACCCTGGGTTCCAAAGATATACCGGGGAATTGCGAACATTTATATAAAGTATGCTTGTTGATTGTGTAATTGGTGTGTTTATGATAATCGAAAACTAGGTAAGTACTCCATAACGACAACTTACATGAATTTGGTTAAAAAAATAGAACAAAGGTGACTAGTCTAATATTGCTACGTTAAGTAAGAAGTACAAATAGGGCGTCCATGCGTAATAGCGTTTAACGTTTGATTACATTTGAAGTCCATTTTTTTTACTCTTAAGTATACATGTCACAATTATCATATATATTCCATATAAATTTTCATTCGATATAAAGTGCCTTAAATATATTATGCTTATTTCCGCAGTTAGATATGACGTTATTTACCAGATACGTAATGCAGTAATTTTGGTCAGATTGCCCTTCAGATGGCTCAGTGGGCGGAGGCGTGCAGCCGCCGAGTGTGTCACAACCCTAATGTTTGTAGCAACGGCGCCGTGGCACGCGCTCGACGCGTGTGTTACCGCCCTATTGCACTGCTTTCACGTTATTTACATACAAATATGAATTTTATCAATAGTCCTTTGCACAATGCTCCATTCGTCTGTCATATTCCTACATAACATACTCATATTATAAACGTTGTGTATGTGCCTTATCTTAATACTATAAGACCTCGATATATAACCACTAGGACCTTTTGATTGTTTATCAAAGGGTCCTTTTATCTCCGAAGTATCTTACGATATTCTGGCGTCTAATTCCATCGAAGGAAGCGTCAATAGCCTAATGATTAAGGGTACGGTCTGCAAAACGTAAAGTCGTGGGTTCCAAAACAACAAACGACTATTGTCGTGAATTGTGAATGGTTAACAAAAATGTTAGTAATATTTGTGAAGAAAAATATTACTAGCAATCTTTTTAAAAAACATTTGCGACTGTTGTTTTTAAAAAGTCCAATAAGGAACCTAGTCTTGGATATCTCCAATTGGTAGGTTCATTACGTAGCACCTTCTATTCAATTTCAGGAGTTCCCTGGTATGTTTCCTCACTAGGGCTTAAAGGTCGTGGTGGATTATCTTTTTGTAATATGAATAATAGTATATTATCTAATAAATATGAATAATAAGAATAATTTAATATTTATGTATTTAATTTTTCAAATGTAAACTGGCTATCCTCTTCCACTCCTTTTAATATTTTATTGTAATTAATATTTACATTCAATTAAAAACTATTTTTAATGATGCCAAGGAAGTATAACTACATGGGCGAACATTAGTACACGTATCCAATTTTTTAAATATATCTGCATCAGTTTATAAAATGACTGTGTTTTGAGGTAATAAACAAAAGCACCGAAACGTGAAAATCCTTAATAGAAGTCGGTAGAAAATAAAATTAGATTTAAGAAACTTTATTCCCACTTTAGACATTTACAGGTCACTTACATGAGAACAATAAATAACTAATATTATTTAACAATAAGTTCGGTGTCACACGGAAGGAGTCACCTGACGCATTCATTTGCTATGAGACGAATAAAAATATACTAGAATAACGAGAAAAACTAGAATATACGATTAGATATAATTGTTTGTATTATGTTATGTCCTTGCCAGTACGTGCACCGCACTGGGGGCGATTGTGACGGTTGTGGGCCGGATTGCGACCGGAAAGTAGTGTAGCAGCATTATAATTAATCGCCATGATCGACATCCGTATCAGCTACCAACATATAGCATAACTTTCGAACGTTTTAAAACATTTATCCTCTATACGAGCAATTTTTTCTTTTAAAAAGCGTTCAAATAAATAAAATTGGAGCTATATGCATTTGATTGTATATACATTGCATACACCAAAATAACATTTTTTAGATATTTTGTCTGTATGTCTGTTTGTTCCGGTTAATCTCTGGAAAGGATAGACCGATTCTGAATGAACGAACATATAGCTGATGTAATTAGAAGTAACATGGCAACTTTTATTTTAGAAAAAATTAAATAAATCGTTTTTAATCGCGAGTAACACCGCGGGCCGCAGCTAACTAATAGATAGATGGATACTCCCAGTATCAACGTTTCACGAAGTGGGCGCCCTTGGAACCGAATGCTGAAGGGATAAGAGTAAACGCAAGTTGCTACGCCGTGCAATACGCCGCAACTTATGGCCACCTTTCCTGTTATCTTGATGCCCGCCGGTTTAAATCTCAGTCGGCATGTAGCAATGAATTACCATTTTTCAGTTTTTTATATTAAAAAAAATTAAAAAAATTGTGCCCAGGGTATGGCGATAAATCCACCACCACATATTTTGGAACTAATAAGCTTGGTGTAAAGGGAACAGGAGATCAAATGATATTTTACAACAGAAACCGTAATGAGGGAACACATTGGTATAATTCAGATTCGTCAAATCAAACCGCTTAGCCAATCATAATACTTAATTTTTTAGTATATCAAATAAATAATAGCAATGCTATCATAATAACTACAGTTTTTTTTAAATCTCGCAGGCCGCTAGATAGACCCATCCCCTTTAAAATTGATATCCAGTTACCTACTGTACCCAACTAGCTGTTCATAGACAACTGTGACCCAGTTTGACAGGCGCTGTAACACTTGTACTAATGACTTCCCTTGACTGCCCTTGTTAGCTTGTTTGCCGGACAAATTCCACAATCGTATACTCAAACAAGAGCACATAGTAGTTTTTAATAAATCCACTGCGGGCCACTGTAGCGAACAAACACACAGCGATGACTTACCAATGTAGCTCTTTGTTTGATTTTAATTGGTAGTGAACGTACAGTCGTCGACAGAAGTCTTTTATTTATTATTTTTTTATACTTATAAAGACAGTTCTAAATTGTCGAAGGGTCCAGAAAGCGATTGGAGTATTTATTTTTATTTAATTATATATTTTAAATATAATATTCTATTAATATTTTTATAAATGCATGGCCCAAGAAAAAAAATATTAATGATTACTTATACATGCATTACAACCCATGATTATTTAACATTGCTTGAAATTCTATTGAGTATTACTGACCTACCTAAAGAGATTTAGCCATAGAAAAGTTGAATTTGATTCAAAATTCGCTTATTTAGTGCTTTAATTTGTTCAGTCCTTGTCCTTGTTTACATAATCTATTTAACTATTTAAAAGGCCGCGACACGACAAGGACAGGAAAAAAATTCATATTAGCACAATATAATATAATACAAAATAGCTTCAAGCGATTGACCTAAATTGTAGCTAACTTCTATATAAACAATATATATTTCTTAAATAGAAGCTCTGTTGAAATATAAAAAGTAAAAAATTAGCTTTTTTAAATTGAGTATTTCGATCTTAATTGTACCGAACCCCACACTCGGCATCGACAAATTGACACAGGTGTCGTTGCGTGATGTTGTGTAAGGTTTTTGTAATTGTTTCACATAATACTTAAAGTACAATGCACACTACATTATCAAAGAGTTTTGTAGGACAGTACTATAACGAGCTCTTAAATCTACGACAAATAATGCCGTCTTAAAGGCTTAGTTTTAATTATCTTCAACACCTACTTTCCTACCCTAACGCCGACTGTAGACATCCGTTTAATCCTAATGAAGAACCTGATCGATCGGTGTAGTCTTGGACAGTCGCGCAACTAGGTACTGTCGCACCGTAGAGTAAGCCGTAGAGTAACGGTCACGCCGTGTTTAAATAGTCCTTCCGGGGTAGACTGAGACAATCGGTACACGCTTTTTACCGAACTTCTTAGGTCTCACAAATAGTGCTTGAATATATCGATATATACAGTTCACATTTTTCCAACATTTAATTATTTTGTGATCATGAAAATCCTTAGTAGAACCCAGCCGGGTGGATTCTACGTTGCTTCAAATTCCCGACAATCATCGTAAATCGCACTTCGTCTAATTCTTAATGGAAGTTGGTGGCATTAGCTTGGCTACGGTGATAAAACAAATAATAACAATATATTAAATAAAGACCAAAAATAGTATTTAGCTTGACAGAACTTCAGTCAAGTGTGTACACACCTTTGTATAGCGGCTATACCACGAGGTACTTCGTTGTCGATTAATAAGAAAAGAACACGAGGACGATACTGAATACTTTACGTGCGCGTACATTTTCACAGCTTTTCCATTATTTATTATATAAATTATTTAACAATGCTAATTGACGCAAACACTTCATTGTTATTCTACATTTCATTGTTTCTTTTGTGCTCTTGAATGGGTGTCGAGCGGTGTTTGTCTTGTAATGATTCACACAGGTCGCAACGACTATAACACGCCGTGACATTAACAATCGCAACACCCAAGCAATAGGCGTAACTACACTCTAACTACTATATATGTCTCTTATGGACGAGTAATTCAGAAAATTTGTCCGACACTGTGGATGTCAAATTCATGACGTCATCATTTGACGTATTGAAAACATCGTCGTAATATTTTTATTTTATTTTATGAGATTTTTTGTAACGAACCTATGTTAATTGGTAATTGTAAAGTAGCCTAAGTTATTTCTTATTACATCAGCCATCTGCCAGTATAAATCCGGTCAAAATCGGTCCATCTGTTCCAGAGATTAACTTGAATAAACAGACAGACAAAAATTGTTATTTTGGTAAATGTACCCTATGTACTTTCAAGTAGTATAAAGCGGTTATTTTAATATTAAATACAGACACTAATTTTATTTATTTGTATAGCTATAGATTACTATATTACTCACTATATTTACCCTGAAATTTGTCTTATTTATATAAAGAATATAATTTATCTGAAGAGAGATAATTATGCTGGAGCATGCAAAATGGAAATCAATCTTATCTTTTCCACCTTGCGTGAAAATATACGGGTCCAATGTTATTATTCCAATTTCCAACAACTGGTCAAATTGCCTTTTTGATCGTGTCGGTTACAACCCCACACCGTAGCCGAATACCAACGAAAAATTTGACGGCAAAAAAAGAACATTCGTAGAAACAGCGACACAATAGCATAGCGGATATTTCCCATAATTGCCCCAAAAGAAAATTTATTCGACAAACAAAAACGGCCCGGCTTAGCTGTTACCGTAATCCAATAAATCGCTGCATCACGATTAGCATATTACGCCAGCAGTTTGTTACTGAACGGAAGTGACCAATCGCGTGCGCTGCCGGATGCCCCACCCCCTCCGCCCAGCTTACTTCCGGTCACGTGACGTCATCTACATGATAGAAGCCAGAGACGGCGAACAGTAAAGACGCGTATAATGTTATTTTGTGTCAATAGACCAAAAATGACTTGCATTTTTTTTTATTTGCGTTTCGTAATAAATTATCTCAAATCACTTATCTGGTACAAGCAATGAATTACAAGACTTTATAATGATCTTGTTCTAACTACTATGGAAATAGCACTCACATATGTGACAAAGTAATGTGGATAGTAGACTAAGGGTATTCAATTTGAAACGCCTCTTTCACTTCTTCGAAACTTTGATTCTAAGATAACATAGTCAACAGTTTTTTTTCAATCAAATAACATTTTAAGCTGTTTTATAATAATACTGAACTGGTTACTAATTAAATAAAAAATATTTGTTTCATTAAAATATTCCTAACAACTTTGTTAAGCGTCCCAAAGCCCGTCGGTGTACTCAAACGCAAGATGATTTGCCAGACTGTTGCTAATCTATCAATTTAACCACGGTTTGTTAGTTCTGTAACTCACGAGTGGGGTGTATCTACGGATGAGTTGGCGCGAAAATTCGCCATGTCATTTGTTGGGACGCTTTTTAAGCTGGGATAATCGGGGCGCAAGTTGTGCGAGGGATGCGGCCTAGTATTTTTTGTCCGATTTTAGTATCTTATCTGCGTCTTTATTATAATTCCAATTATATATTTATTTATTACAGAAAAGCTATACAATACCTACATATAATTTTCGGATAGATCACTAATTAGGATATAACAAGTTTTTACAATTGTTTATCAAAAATGGAAATACAAAATACGGGTAACATTGATTACAAAATCGCAATAATGTTTCCCAGACAAAAGATCACTAAATATAGTTTTAAAATGCTTAGGAATTGAGGCATAGTTATAGATAGAGATGGAGTAGGCATTATTATATATATATATTGCTATTATATATAGAGTCAACACTAAAATCAATGTCTATGTAGTAGATTTGAGTGCAATACACATCAATGAATGTATTATTTTATTTATACAGAGATGTACCCGTGATAAACGCGACAATATTACCGCTTAAATAACATAAAAAAGTTTTTATTATATTTGGACGGTTTATTTTGAAAGTACTGTAAGTCCATTTACAGCCTATAAATATGTGTTATTGGAGTCTAGTTCGCCTGAAACAAATCTATATAATGAAATTAAATATAGATAAAATAATAGAGAATTTGTCAGACTTCATATAATTTGTCTACAGTTTTGAATATAAATAACCTCTTATTTTCTCAAAACAAGAGAATATGGACTTACACCACTTCGGACAGTCCATCATTTGTCGAGATAGTCTTTTTATTTTCTTTATAAATACCGAAAAAAAATATTCTTCTATACTAATACATTTTTTGCTCAACTTCGCTTTACCAGTTCTCCTGTTTCAAGCTACAACACCGATATATATGCGCAACTGTCGTTCTCCCCGTAAATCTCAATAACTCCATCCATCCGCAAAATATTATCCATTACCGCAACACCGCCACTAAAACCGCTAATGGCTCTGAAACTGGAATTTTATTTTTTTAAGTGCAAAGTGCGCCTGTCGCCAAGTGCACGCGAAGAGTTAATATTTTGTTGCCATTTTCGAAGGGTATTTAATCGTACACGTTTTGCGAGGCTCGTGAAGAGCGCAGCCAATGTTCACTTTTACTTTTTAACGCTGACGTTTAAAAAAGAACCAAGAGCGAAGCCGGATAAAAATCAAAGTGTACACCAACCCCTTCTCCCCTACCCCCCACCTTAAATTGCTCTAATTCACGGTTGACATTGCCGAAAAAAATATTCATTAAAATTTACTAAAGAAAGGGTTTCAGTGTTAGGGTATTTGTTGACTATATCGTTCAGGCCAAATTTGATACATTTATTTACAAATATACTTTTACGTTGGGTATTTTTATTTACACTTTTTAGAAGTGCTTGACCACGATATAACCTGATGTTAAGAGGAAATGCAGTCTGGTAAGGCGCAATATCTTAGTAAAGTACCCTTGAAAGCCACATTGTAATCGGAGGGAATGAATGACAGAAGCGGGCAAAATATTCCAATCTTTTACTTATACAGCAAGTGTGAGTAATAAATGAGGAAGCAAAGCCCTTTGACAACTTTTGTTGCATTTGTCTTCCTTTTGGAAGAAATCTATTCTAGTGAGTGTATTCTGCGAAGTCCGACTAAGTCTACTTTTTCAATTTACGGCCACTACAACCGCAAAACAATATATAAACAGTATATTAAAAATGTGGAGCAATTACATAAAATTATATTTTAGGTGCCATGTAATATAGCCAGATTCTAATTTCACAGAAATGAATGCTTGTTGTATGATATGTGGATCCTATCTAGGAAGATAAATACCAACCTACTATTTTTTAAGGAATGCTAACAGCTACGTTTTAATGATTATTGACATTCTTTTTAACCATTCCTACTAAGGTAAAACTTGAGTTAAGAGATGGTACAAGTCTTTATGTTTTGCAGACCATATCCTAAACCATTACGCTATTGACGATATCAATTTATTGTTAATGTTAGGTACATTCTTTAACGTTTTGAATAACATTATGGTTAATAAAGCACTATATTTTCTTAATATGTGCATATTACCTTTAGCAGTGATTAAAATATAGCTTCAATACGATTTCAAGTGCTATAAAACAACCGCACCGTCGTAAAAGACGGGACCGACTCAAACTCTACGACAGCTATGGTCTGTCCTTTCAGCTGTAACAGTCTAGTGTAACGCAAGCTTTATCGCGGCAATGCCGTAAGTACAACGCTGAAACAGCATTTTAGCTAATTTTAATTACACAGGACGAACTTCCAAGAACTGCGCGGAGTTGCTAAGTTTTTTATATTTTTACTCTGAGCTAAAATTTCGAGTGGGGGGGGGGGTACACTTGTTTTTTTTAAGCTCGTGAGCTTTAAGTACGAGGAAGTTGTTTCCGCGGCTTTCGTAACCTAACACATTTGTTGTGCTTTTTAATGTTCTTTATTTATTTCGTGTTTCATAAACTCATTCTTTTGACTTCTCCGTCGAGTGTCTTTTAATCGTTACGGAACAATATTTTTATTTTCTTTCTTTTATACTTAACCGGTCTCGCTAACGGAATGTTTTACAAAGTTGGCTGTTTAGTGCTTAGGGATTGCCGACTGACTGAATATTTTGTAATAGTTTAAAAAAAAAGAATTTTACTATACTCACAGCAGCTTTTGAATAGACCAAGTCAATAGTAGTGGCCTATGCATGGTGGCTAGCCTTTCGGTATTTTACAGACAGACCTTCGGACGTTTAGACCTTTGGCGGGTGTACCACCATTTAAAAAAAAAAAAATGCTTTGTGCATGGCTATTGCTGTTCGATAGCATCTTGATTAAAGGACGGTCCACGGCTCGGTCAGTTATTCAAACAAGTCATCAGTTTATATGTTCACTGTAATATTATGAACCAACTGGTCTCCGAGTATGCTATTTGCCAGTAAAATTTCATTATGAAACCGATGTGTTACAGTCATATAAATTATCGTTACTAAATACGTCAAATACCAAAACACACACGAATGGCGTGGTACGCTATTGGTAAACCATTGTGCGAATGAACTAAAAGAATACAAAAACATCGACCGCTATGATTCCATTGAAAAACAAAACCTCTAATTTTTTTATCATCTTAACTCCAATGTAAGTTGACAGTATGTACGACACACATAAATTTGCACAGGGATAAAAAAAAACTACTTCAGTCGAGAGAGAAAATTATAATATTAGGATAATAAAACTTCCCGCCAGACACTAGCCACAGACTGTACAAAACAACTCGAGTGTTGTCGAATGAAAACACACAAACGAGTCGTGAAATCGTCTATTTTTCCACGAAATTTAACACGTACCTGTAACAAAAAAAAAAGAAAAATGGGACCTGAATGGAAATCCCTTCTCGCGTCCGACCTTTTCTGGGTCGATTCCGTATGCACAATACACCGCATATACGAAGGAAGCCGGTCATTACTGGCGTCAATGGCGGCCGGTGGAAATGGACTTATTGTGGACGCATAGGGTGAATCCTCATGAAATTACACCGAACCCAATTTTGATACTTGGTTTTTTTCCACGTTAAAGAAATGAGATATGGTTATACGATCCCCCTTTGACAGGATAATGTGAATTATGAATGTATCTTCTACGATACTGTCGATAGTATTCATTGCGATTCACTTCTGAGTGATTTATATATGTACACAATAATCCCTACTAGTACATTCTTCATCTTCAGGTCATCTCCTACCGATCGGAGGTCGACTATCATTAAAACTTGCAGCCTATATTTACGTACCACTGTTGGACACAGGCCTTCTCTGTAAGAGATTAATAGGCAAAGTTGCATTGGCATCTTTCATACGTCTTATAATAAAATTCTAAGACAATCAGGTTTCTACACAACGTCGAGCGTTTGGTATAACAGCATATAAAATTGGATCAAACTACTCGTAAGTCATTGAAGGCACTAGGGTTCGAACTTGAAGTACTATGCATCCTGAGACCGCCCGGTCACCATAGCTCTATAAGATTGATAAAACACACAGCTTGATAAAATGTACTTACATTGTATTTGATGTCACAGCCATAAATCTCTATAAGTTTTTCTTAATTGTCGTGGTTGTATAATTACATAAATATAAAAACAAATATTCTCAATCAAAATAAACAATTATCACAATGTCATTAAATTAATTCAGCCACTGTCCGAAAGAAAAATCAAAATCGTTTTATTATCTGTCCCAATCGTCCTGTCATTCTGTCAGCTAAATTATTTATTAAAAAAAAGTGCTCGATATTCGCGCGAGTTAAATGATTAAATTCTCAAAAAAACTTCGAGGAGAAAATTCATCGTTATTCACGCCAATACCAGGCGGAGACATCAGAATACACCCGAGAGATGACAACGAATTTAATTATAAATATAATAAAAAATCTCCAGCGGTCCCTTTCCAAGGACTTGCAAGTTCTCTTTCTACTCTGCCAAGCGTTTTTCAACCTCAATTCTACAACAATAAAGCCTCTGTTATATTTTCACTGTCCGCATTTACAATGTTGTTCTGGTTTTCAATATATTGTAGATTCGATTGACGTCACCACAATGAGGGTGTCTCATTTTTTTTTATTTAAATTCGGATCTTGCGCGACAAGACGTGGAGTGCTCCATTACGTATGATGGCATCTGAATCGTAGATTGCCGTGACATGTAATTCGGCGTTAATGGGTTTTATGAGTGATAACGAGACATTTATCAGCGATAAATGCGGGACTTAATCGTGATTAATATTTTTAAAGGTATCGAAATTATTTTCGTCACTTTTCTGTAGAATCGAGCCTCAGTTATTGCAAGGTGAATCAGGGCACTATGCATGCCTGGAGTAGAGATTCTTCCTTATCAACCGAATTCAAAAGGAGTAGTCAAAAGTAGAAGATTTACGAGTAAAAAAAAACCGATAATTAGCCCGCGTGGGTCTTTATCTCCGTATACAATGTCGGTGACTTCAAGAGAAGGGTGCATTTTACTACCGAAGACTGCCTAATATTAGGTGCGATTATAGTCAAATATATATTTAGATATTATTGAAAGTGGCTGACAGACAAGAGAACATCGGGCATATAGGGAATGGCATAATTTTCTTGCTCAAAGGGTCCTCATCGATGATATGTCATTACACAAAGTCACGCAACATCTTGACAGCATCCTAGTGTTTCCTTATTTTGCGTAACATTGCATTTTATAACTGTTATTTTTTATCGTAAATGTTGTTCACGCCTATAATTGGCATACATACCTACCCATCTGTTATACAAGAATATTTTTATTACAAAAATAAATAAATACATAATCCTCATCACATTCATGTTATACAATCTCTAACAATATATCAATCAACGAAGAAACAACACGCCGGAGGTATATACGTTTGCGGTCCCATTCATCTCGCTGAAAGGCAACTGCCTCCCAACTAAGGCGTGTTTAATAAACACCTCTAAGGAACTGTCGGTCAGTTAATAGCACTCGAGGGTCAGCGGATTATTCCTTGCACAATGAAATAATTAATTGGTGCTCGAATCTGAGTTCCCGGAGCGCTATTATAAGGGTTTCATGATATTACAGAGCGGAGCGGATACGGTTAGTTTAGTTTTATTTGTTCTTTCTTATATTAATACTGTTTTAGAACTCACCGCAGTAAGTATAATTGTTAATAACAATATGGGCACGAGTCTTAAAAAATATATTATTTCAACAATATTTGTATGTGGCACAAATTGGATGAAGCATGTCACTGCAATTTTAGCATTTTGATTTCGAAGAGTAAAAACGAAAAACTTGCAACTAAAATTTCAAATAGTTATATAAGCCTAAATATTTCTTTTCGTATTTTATAATCTCTAATTAAAATACTCACAAATTATGTTGAAATAGTAACTACCTTGAAATTTTTACATAGTAAGGTTTGTCAAAGACATGATTTATTCCTTCCAACGAGACTTCGTACGTTAGTGTCTATGATTCGTTTTGTATCGCTCCGCGACACGCACTAAATGAACAGCCTATCTTGTGCCAGAGTCAATGGAGTACAGTCCATTACGGTGCCCACTTACAAATGGTGGTGTGAATTGGAAATTCCACACCGAACCTCTGTCGTCTCAACTATTATTAGCTACAATAATATTACCACTAATTTTATAACTATTCATATAACAATAATAATTTTACTAACTGCAATTATCTTGTCTGCATGTTTTACAGAGTTTGCCCACCCGTTTATTTCATTTAAATTCTCATTAATAAGACTTGTGTTGAACGCATATTTATTTCTTGATGTATTACCACATCTTTATTTTATAAAATATGAAATAAATGTGTTATGATTATTGCATTTACTGTATATAACATAAAAGCTATCACAACGTAAACTTAAAAAGGGTAGTAGACAAGTACTATCCGCCGTCTGGCACCGCGTTCAATATCACAATTAGAGATGCTTTACGTTCTGCTACAGAATGAAGAACAGGGCCTGATTGATGGTCATCGACGAATAACTAACAACAGGCCAAGTTCTCAAGCCTACGAGATTGTCACTTAGCATTGAGGAAATCAACACTTTCTTATATATAAGAAACAGTCGGAGCCGTATAAAAATATAATTTGAAGTCAATATATAATGACAATGGACTTATATGCACAAATATGTCGACTGTTTACCACGCACTAGATCTGAAAGTATGTGAGGTCCTATTTCGTTATTTATACAGGAAGCCAGAATATTTTTTCTCCTATATCCTTTAACAATTTGTCGCTTGTCGCAGGAATGGCAGGTGGCGGAATGGGCCAGGCGATGGGCGGCTACTACGGCGCAGCGTACGGGCCTCTGGGCGCCAGCATGGCGGCGGCCGCGGCTGCTGCAGCACAGCAGAACGCCATATCAGCCGCCCTCACCCCTAACGCTCAGGTACCTTCAACAGCATACATAAGCCCGACCAACTATGGGAACACAAGTAAATATGTTAAGTAGCGGGTCTAGCAGTTGCAAACTGTCTCATCATTGTTATCCTCAGCCTGTGTCTATCCCCTGCTGGAAATCGGCCCAATGCCTTCTGCCATATACGATACTCCGCTTTCGACATTCAGCCACTTTCAGCTATCCTTATAAGGTTGTCGGTCTATCTGGTGGGAAGGACCCTTACGTTTCTCTGATTTATGTGCACCCTCAATTCAAAGACGTTCCAATACCGATTCCAATCGCGTGCCACAATGACTAGTACTAAAACCAGCAAATATAGACCACTATGATGCCAATGAAAGTACATTTTCTACACAATTGGTATAGCAATTGAAATTTGTAAATTCAATCTGTCTCTTCTTAGATTTTATCTTTATCCGTAACATTACATTTTTTAGGAGCGAGTAGTTTTTAAGTCAGTAGTGTTAAAGGAAGCCGCCGAAATCAGCGCATTCAATAGTGAAGTTGCCAATTCATTAGAAGATTGATTGGCGGTAAATCAAGGGAAGATGCGATTTGGAGCGTGAAATAGTTAGCGCCTTAAATTACCTAAAAAGTGCCGACTATGGTTTTTTTCTCCTAATCAGCTTCATCAAGCGTTGAGAACACAATAAGCTAACATGTCGGTGACGCTCTATCAATGTGGGCGGGAAAAATTAACAAGCGAGTAATAAAACGGCAAAGAGTTTAGCTTCCATTAGCTAAAATAAATTTCACCAATTTCATATGTTCAGTCGAGGATAACTTTTTTGATAGCTAACCACCATACGTGGTAAATATATTTACAATATAACTATAGTTACGTGCAAAAACGAAAACAGACTTCATATCGAATCAAACGTTCAACACTATTACGCGCGAACATTAATGAATTTTCGTAGGAATATTACAAAATATAAATAAACAGAACGTAACCAAACTCTCATCAAACTACTCTTGAAGTAGATCTTTTCCAATAAAAAAAAATAATCATAGAAAGCGGTTGGCGTAATACTGACTTATTATTATTTCGTATATTTGTGGCGCACATACTTAATGCAAATTTATGTAAATTATCATTTGACTCGAATTGAAATTACTTCTGTGTTTTTGCTGGTAACTCGTGTACTTGTTGCGTCTATTACTTATTTATTTTTGTGTAACAATGTTTACCAACGATGAATTGGATTTTGTAAAATAAGTAAATAAAAGCGTAGAAGCACTTGTTATACAATGATTTCAAATAACAGATGGTGCAGAGATCAACAAGGGTGTCTAACACGTTCACCGCCCCTCTGGCTAGTAATTATCTCACTACCCGCCACGCTTTATTGTAAACAATGCGATGGTTCAGTGGTTAGAAGATTCCAATCACTACACACGGGGTTATGATTTGTGGCTTTCAAGCGATATTTTAACAAAACTGTGTACTTCGTTTATAAACTTATGACAAATATATTTACGAGAAAAACAAAAACTGACTTTAAATCGAATCGAACGTTAAACGCTATTTAAATAGAATTAAGGCGCCTACGCCCTGTTTACATAGAATTAATCAGAACCTTGCCAAACTCTCATCAAACTACTCTTGAAGTACATACTTTTCAATAAAAAAATAATAATCAAAATGGCTTGGCGTTATATTTAGTTATTCATACATTTGTGACGCACATGCTTGATGCAAATTTAAGACTGATACGGTTTTCTTCATCCGCTCCAGGTGCAACCCTGATGGTGACCACGATCCTCAGACATGAGGGACCGACACTAGAGAGAGAGACGGTTTTCTCATGGATTCCATTGTCAGAATTGGTCCACCATTGGGAAATCAATAATATTTGGGAAGCACCAGCTTTAAAATAAAAAAAAGAATCATCAAAATCGGTTTACCCGGTCGAACGTTTTGAGGTAACAAACATAAAAAAACATGAATTGACCTCTTTTTTTGAAGCTGGTTGAAAACTGATTAAAAGTAAAATTAGGTGAACTGATTAAAGTGAATTTAGGGTAAGATATTTGTAAAAAATTATCACTTAACCTGTTTTCTTTTGTAAGGCTCATTTTGAATAATTATCCCACTTTTAATTTTGACCACTTGCCTGAAGCAAATTAATGAACTTAACCTCCTAAAATGTCGACTTACAAGCATTAATGTGGGAGACATTTAAAACATTAATGAATTTATATTACGACTTCCGTTTGTAATACTTGTGTTAACGTTTAAATAAATTTACTAGAGAAGGCGAATTAGTAAATAGGTCATTCAATATTAAGGCAACATTCGAGAGGTTTAAAATGCTTCCTTTGAAGTTACAGGGAGGTATGAAAAACAAGTATATTTACTGGTACAAAACAAAACCCGACTTCCAATAACATCAGGGACGGATAAAATATCAAACGCTAAACGCGAAAAGGCTGTTTTATTACTAATGTGTCATAGTTACGTATATTCTGTTACTGTTCTGTTACGTAAGTTCTGGCGCCAATATATTTTTAAGTGCTATGTGCCTTTAATTATAATATAAAATATGTTAACCCTAGCACTATAGTGTTGTACAAACATTCATCTGTTAATAAGAAGCCTACTTATGTCAAAATAAATTGAAAGTTATTAAAAGTCATCGAAGCCAAAATCTTATTGACAGACTCACTTAAGTCAAATAAAAGTGTGCTCGAAAATAATTTGCCGATCTACAAATCCGGTTAATCCTGTAAACCGGGAACAAGAACCCCAAATCGCACCCTAAACACCCTGTTTAACACATCTACGTCAGAGGCACGAGATTGAACGTCAAACAGAGGGCGAGGGAAGATCGAGGAGTTTTTAAATCGGAGGGCGAAGGCCTCCGGAGGGATGGCGCCGCTTAATTGCGCGAGTTTGAGTGTCAAATACTGTATAATCGATTTGTTACTTGTTTGATGATGTATGTAGTAAATTATTAACTTATATTTCGTCGTATATTTTATTTTATTAGGCAAACTTACAGCCATTACTTGTGATAATAATATAGTTATATATATGTCCCACTATTCGACACAGGCCTAAAGAGAGTATAAGGACATATTCCGCCACGCGGCCCTAGTGCGGATTGGAAGACTTCACATTATGTTTTCCTTCACCGCCGAGCGCGTGGTAAATGAGCACAAAAAATTGCAACAACAAATTTATTGGTGCCGGCACCGGCGAACTGAGCTACCACGGTTCATTATAGTGATATGAAAAAAATCTACTTATCCTGAAATCTGTGTAGGTAATGCTTTTATGTCAGACCAAGCTCTTACTCTCACCAAGCGTCCAGTCTAGCGCCAAGGGGCTGCCACCGATACATCAGCGTCTCAATAGAGCCGACACTATCGGATGAAATCGCACTTTTTTCGATTAACGCATCGAATTGCCCCCAAACCCGACACGAAACAATATAATCAGCCACAATTGAACGCGCCACGTTTACCTGGTATTAAAATCGGTGACTGAGCGTTTTCCTTGCCAGGTAGCTGGGGTTTTTAACGAACCATTGTAATTTCCCGTATTCGATTATTTTGATCGATGATTTATATGGCGAGGTGTTTATTGGCCTTTCACGGTTCATTCCGGGGCTGATTAAAGCAAGGTGCCAACTTAGATCGACTGTAAACTGTTTTTTTAATTGATCCCTATATGGGTCCTATTGGCTATACTGTTGTCGATCTATGAAACGATCCTGTTTTTCTTATTGGGAACATTTCTTTTAATGGTTTCTACAGTTGGATTTACGTCACAGTTTTCATGATTAAATACTTGAAATGTAATGGCTACCTCGAAGTTAAACATCTCAATCCCTTCGTGATCGTGACAAATGTAAAGTGCTTGAACTGTCGGAAAATATAAATAAACCGGGATGAAATCCCTGAAAATAGTTCTATTTCAACTTTTCATTTGTTTTTCTATATAATTATTAATACATAAATAAAGTGAAGTGTTGTTTCATGTTGAAACAGAATATCCCCACTATTTGTCTATCTAGATTACTTTTCTTGATATGCATATCTGTGTCTAGCTCAAATTTATATTTCATTGGTTTCACGCTAAAATAACGCCGTTAGCGTTGACCTGTGTGGCCGAATGTTCCTCAAATATCTTACCGTAACTGTTCAAAAATCGACAAAAAGCCATAGATAACAAAGGACAAATTTACTAATTAAAAAAATTACTGAAATTTAATAAGTAATAAAGTTTATTTCCAAAAAATAAAATAAACAGTTTTTTAAATGAAATTAAACAATATAAATATGTTAAATAAATTTACCTGATCTACCGGAACAGTATAAAAAGGTCCCAGAATAGGTGGTAGCACATAATTCAAACGCCAGCTATATAATACACACAGTCAAAAAGAGAGAAGAACTTGAAACATTCCCTCCGTTTATAACTCAGGCGCAAGGTGCAATAAACTAGAGTGTAAGGGCTGCAGTAAAACCTATAGTTGATGTCGCGACGTCGCACTAATCCTGATTTAGCGCACTAGCTGCGACCGCTGCCCGTATGTTATGCGTTAACTTGATATACACACGGCCTCTAAGGATGGCGAATATCTTTCATTTGTTTTGACAATTAATGGATTCGACACGTCATGTATGAGACATGTCGTGTCTAATGGCCATATAACTGAAAATATTACAAAGAGCAAAAACAAAAACCGAGTCGAATCAAACGTTAAACGCTATTAGGCGCGGACGCCCTCTTTGTACTCTTGAATTATCATAAGAAAATTACAAAATAAAATGAAAGAGAACTTTTATAAAACTACTCTAAGGTACGTCTTTCCAATAAAAACTGAGTAATCGAAATCGGTTGGCTCGATATTGAGCTATTAGTCCATTTGTGTCGCACATACTTAATGCAAATTTAAGACTTATATGATGTTCTCATAGGCGCCATTGTCACAATTGGATTGGAAATTGTCAAATTTAAATGGACGGAAAAAGGATGGAAAAAGCACCGGCTTTCTAACAAAAACAGAATCATCAAAATCAGTTCACCCAGTCCAAAGTTATGAGGCAACATGTTTAAAAAACTAGACGTCCTCCCCTTTTCTGTAGTCGGTTGAAATTGATGAATCCAAATATTCATATCAAGATACAATAGACAAAAGTATAGTTGTGTCAAATAAAAACCAAAATATATTTGACTTTATTATATTGATGGAAATATACAGTCATAAAAATACATCATTGATATCAATGCCCCTCTCCCAAGCATATGCATGCATGTATTATTGCTCCTGTAGTCATTACCAGTTAATTTGAACTTATTAGACTTATGGCCCGCGTTTATAGTTTTTGGCAAAAATATTCAAAGGACCCGAATATGGTAAAATAATCTTTTGTTGTTACACAAATTCACCGGTTGTTCTGAAGACGTACATTGACCTCACAATCTGGCAATGAGCATTTCCGCATTTCGCCTGATAATAGCAAATCAGAATTCCCAAATTCCGACCACTCTCTCGTAACTCCTTTCTCTCTTTCTCAACTACGTCTTTCTACTCATATGCCGATAACATTCCCACTAATTTATTGTCGCGATATGATTATCATCTTTGTTCTCGGCACGTGTTGAAATCCCTCATTTCTATAAAAATTAAACAAATGACTTGGATTTTTAAACAACACCAACAATATACTTTAGTAACGAGGGAGCGGTATGTGCTCCGGAGAGTCTTTTTTCCTCGCAATATTGTGTACGGCTCACTTCATTAAAAAATTTAAAACTCGGAGCATTATTCGAAGGCTTTGTTACGTTTGATTTGTGTGTCTGGGCGTGTAAGGCACAATACTACATTACGTTATTATATGCCCGCTCGTTTTATTCGATTTTAAACCGTGCGACAATGGCATTAAGTCGTTTTGTGGTATTCACGTGGATGGGAATTTGAATTTATTAAATTTTCAGTGAATTGCGTTATTTGTAGGCGAGATAGATTACAAAAGATAATCGGCTTAGGGAATTAATTCAGACGCTGAATTGACAATATTTTGACTCGTGAAGCCGACATGTTCGGTTCACAATTAACTTGTGTGTTAATTGGGATCGTTATTTATTAACCCTTAATAATTAATACATAGAAACTTTATTGCTTAATTTAATTTAATAAATAACTTGAGTTATCATAACCCTTTTATTTTATTAATAAATTAAACCAATCCAACCAACGAACCAATTCTCTTCTCTCGGAAGCTACGTAATACTCTAAAGGAAAGTGATTTTTGGCGATATATGTTTTTTACAACTCTCACGCACCATTAAACCATGCTTCATAATTTGCAAAAATTATTTATTTTTTTAATTTACATTATAAACCAAAAATGTTTGCAGACGGACTCTCCTGTATGGATAAAAACGCAATACTTAATAGTATAACTTACTTTATAATAACTTGTAATAGTATTATTACTAATTAATAATTAACAGTCTACCTCTCAAACCGTTGAAGTTGTAGAATACCCCAAGGCTACCTAGATTAGCCATAAATATGTTTGGTTTACAATTTAATCGGGTTATAATGCTAATTGTCTTTTTGTTCCAGATGGGCTCCACAATGGACATGTCGAAGTACTCGATCGAGGAGAAATACCGTTACGGAATGTACACTGACCCTTCCCGAAGCTACTTGGACTCCGCCGCGCTATCTAAAGCGTACATGTACATGGACCAACAGCAACAGCGCTCTTACCCGATGGACATCAGCAAGATGTACTCGGAGGCCTCCGCCGCCGCTATGGCCGGTTTGACATCGGCCGTCAACTCGTCCTCGAGTCTCTCACCCAGATCGCCGGCGGAATCTCCCGATGTGATCCCGAAAAATTTACACGAGCGAGCTGAAGGAAGCTCGTCTTCGGGCTCAAATCCATCCCCTTCCCTGTCGTACTACCAGAGCTCTTCCGGTATCCTGTTGCCCCAGTACCCGACAATATGCGCAGACTACTCAGGGTGGATCAGAGTTCCGGAGACCGTTGACCGTTATATTTTGACCTGATGTATAAATGTGTATTCTTGTTGTATTTTACTTGTGTATATTGGAAGTTGATAGAACTATTTGATAGACGACACAAAGTTTTTGATTACATCTACATATATCTTAACAAAAAAGACATTGTAGTTGTAGTAAATGTCATAATGTTTTTTCGATATTACATTTATCTGCGTTTGATTTCTAACCTTGATTTCATTTGAAATCTTGACTTTTAAAGTTCCTCTTTACCCCTTTCTCGACCGCGTAAATGTTTTATTATTTGTATATTTCAAATAGTTTTAGCTGCTGTAAATTGTAAATATATTAATTATTCAGCGTTAGTTTAATTAAAGGAAGCTGGAATCAAATCAACAGCATACGAAGGTCTCACATTTGATCTTAGAGGCATTGGAAATCATTTTTATTTAATATAAAACAGTCGTGAAATAAGAAGACCCTTAATTAAAAACTAAACTATTTGTATTAAAAGAGCAAAATTAATAAGAAAAGAATTGATGTAAGTATAATAGTGATGTTCTCAATTATCAATAGAATTTATCGATAATTCTTTATCAGATGGAAGCTACTTTTAGTTAACGATTTTAATTATGTCCAAGTTGAAGACAACGACATCTTGATAAAAAATACCGCTGTAAATATAAGCTATAATTAGTCGTTTTAAAGACAAAAATATATAATTAAAATAAATTTTATTAGAAAATGTTTCGAAATTATTATGTTTTAATGTGGGCCTTATAAATTATTATGACTTTACAACACTGTATATACATGAGAATGACTGTTATGGTACATAATTAATATTATGTAAGTTACTAGTGTAATGTGTATTATGTAACAAATACAATATACACAAGTGAGTGTTATATCTGTGTGTATAAACGAAAGTAGAAAAGACGTGTTCTTAACGTAACAATGCATTTATAAGTTGCCATAAGTGGAATATTAATAAGTAATATTTGATTTGTATTATTGAAATTTTATTAAAAATGGTAATGCGCACCGCGGTTATACCTTCAATTGAAGACTATTAATCTAAAATAAAATCCTAAGTTATTCCTTATTACATTAGCTATCTGCCAGTGAAAGTCCAGGACCAGCCGTTCCAGAGATTAACGGGACAGTCGCGAAAATTGAAAAAATATTATTTTGGTGTATGTACCGTATATACTACATTCATCATCATCAGTACATGTAGTGATATACGGTTATTTTAATATTACAAACAGAATCTCCAATTTTATTTATTTATATAGATAATATTCGACATGTAAAAACGTGTGCAATGATTTAAGATCCTTGCTTATAAATATTCTTTGAATGTATTGTTTGGAATTTTAAATCAATCTAAGGTATTAAAAATTACAAAAAATCATATTTCTGCTTTCCTTTAAAAAATAACTATCGATATTTTCATAATACATCGATAAACAAATCAATTTTAAGTACTGCATCATAAGACGATGTTTGTATTCTACAATTCTTCTATGTGGAAGAAATGAAGTTATAAAATATGCTCAAACTAGTGTTATTTTTTGTATTTATTGTTATCTATAATTCCGAAATTAGGAATTTTGATTTTTTTTTAATTCTATGTACATAGAATAAAAAGGAATCTATTTTGTTTCTGTTGCCCAGTGAACCAATTGTTTCTTATGTCTATTTTAAGTGTTCGATGTAAATTATGAGGAAGTAATATAGTGTATTGATTGTAAAGTGACGACGATTGTATGACGAGACAATTTAAATATTAATAAATTACATAATATGTAAATTAAAACGTTGAAAACTCCATTATGTTGTTTTTTTAAATCATATTTCTTATATTATGTGTATAAAAGTGGGTAGAACATAGCGATTACCACCTCTGTCTACCCTTCTAGAGTTAAAAGGCAGTGAGACCAATTTTGCCCGATGACTTTTTCAATATTTTACAATTGTGTCAAGCTATTTACCCACGAGCCGAGAGGAAAGTCATGTGGTATATTTTTTAATTCACTTATCCAAGAATAATACATTATGAAAAAATACTACAGTCCCATTTGAAGGAAAGAAAATTCAATTGGATTGTTTGGAAAACAAAACCTTTAACTCAAAATTAATAAGAAATGAATCTAAACCCTCAAAAGTTGAATCAATCAATCAACCCGTATCACTTCGATCCATTGCGGCCCTGTCTTGTCCACTATCCAATTACTGCCCTGGTCCACCGACCGTCTTCTCTCCTAGCCAGGTGTCCCTTCCATTGCTATTTTAGTGTCATGATCCGTTTATCCACGTCGTCGACTTTGTCGTCGTCGTCTTCTCGGTCGAATCTCAACGTTGGGTATGCGGTCCATCAGAGTGATTCCTAGCATGGCGCTCTCTATAGCTCGTTGAGCTACTTGAATTTTGTGCAGATTTTAAAAAAGTAAAGTTGAATTTGAATTTCCTTAAAATATCAGCCTAAATCAATTCCTCAATACAGGGCGAAACCTCTATAAGTAGATTTTTTGGCGGTTTGGTGGTTTCTGCCTTGAAGACCGACTTAACAGGCCACTGTTGTATATAGGTATAAATGATATTGGAATACGCCATAAAACTCCTGTTTAACAGTCACCGTGATGACAAAATATGACTAAGCAGCTTTGAAGGTAGTAACTAACAGAACTTTCATAGTCTTCGAAGGAATAAATAAGCTAGCATTTTAACCTAAACTGCGTAGACACAAAGAGACGGTTTCCCAGTTTATAACAAAGGAATAAGAAAACTTGTAATCCGTTTTAAAACATTACCTCTAAGATAGTAGAGTTTTGGATGCTCTGATATTATATTTTATTAGTATTATTTTTTAATTTATTAGAAGAATCATACTGTACCAATGACATGAACGTACAAACCACACCTCGGAAAAAAAGCTAATTCTTGTTAATTATATATCGTCGATTAAATAGAAAAATGACACATCTCAAAATTTTCGGAAAACCAGACTATTAACTAACCAACAATCTAATTTTCCGAAAATTTTGAAAAATATCAGTCCTCTATTTAATCGACGAAATGTAAATATTAAAGCCACCTTTGGCCGCTCTTAGATTAAGTTTAGTTTTTACTTCAATTGATTATACACAATTTATAATGTAAGCGATAATGAATCTATCTATTTGAGCACGTTGAGCAGTGATAGGGTTTGATTAACGGTCTGTCGGTTGAGGATACAAATTCCCGCCGGGTTGTACAAATGATTGATATAAGTTCAAATGTTATTTTTGTGTTGACTATCCTTTCCTTGTCCTTTTACTATTTCATTGTAATTAAGTATATGCATGCAATTAAAAACGTTTTTCTAATGGTGCCAAAGAAGTATAACTTCTCACAAGTTTTTTATATATTCTCATAGTTCTTTCTTATGGCGACTAGTTTGTTATCTATAGGACCTTTTAGCAATCTTAGTATAAATCGAACTGTCTGTCTCTGTATACCCCGCTACGGCTAATGGCCGTGAGAACTTTTATACTATTTATATCTGTACGGAACGTAGCGACGTAGCAGTTACTGCTACGGCTACGAGATTCAACATTTAAAACCCCAATAGCTCACAAGCACGTCTTCCTAAATCAACATATCATACAGATATACTAGCATTGAATTATTTATAATGACATTATTACTGTTCATTCCGCTTTTTAAATCGCTTAAAATAATAAAACGCCATTTAATAAAATCACCAAGAGAATGCAAAGGTCATTAATCACCACAACAACCTCTCTTCCCATGTAATAAATTACATTTTGCCTTGACAAAGACTTATTGGACGACAAATAATGGCTGTCTATTTTTAACGCTTCAATGCTCCCCTATGTTTTTTAATAAAATATGCGCACTTGATAGATATCACCGCGGCGCGGCTTAGGGGTAGTGATTTGGCATAAAGTAAACAACTGGCCTGTCTTTTGTGCGGCAAAATACGCTGAAATAACACAAACAATCGCGAACCCTCTTGTGAATGATAGGTGATGACGTACAGGTTGTTCCAATTTCTACCGACGCTTTCTCTTACTTAACGGTTCTTAATTTTCACGATACGTGTTAAAGACAACAAAAGGACTTAATAATATTTCTTTTCCTTAATTTTGTGTTTTATCTAACTTTTGTTTTAACTACTTTCGACCGACATCTCCTTTACTATACTATACTGTTGACTGTCGTTAGGTAGAGGATTTTACAATTTCACTGACCTAAGAGATAAGCGCAATGATATCCGAGAGAAAACCTCGATTAACTTAGTAACGGAATGCTTTTATATCTGTAATCAGCAAAATTTGGCGTTATAGGCTGATCTGGCTGAAGAACTTGTTCATCCGTCATTTGTGTAATCAGATAATGGTCATAATACGAGTGTAGAACCACGTTTGAAGTTATTCTCCCTGATCAAAGCGATCTAGGTATCGTAAAAATAAACACAGCTACAATTAGTAACTGCATTTATTAACATCGATGTAAAGTTTTTGAAACATCCTGTATATAACTAGTAAGCACCTACTCCCCCACAGCTAACCATTATTATGACAAAACGAGAGAAAATAAATAATGAATGGCGTCGGATGCAGCGGCGCAATTGTTTTCATTGCAAACAAAATCAAGACTAATAAATACACGGCGCCGCGCGAAGCCTGCTTCTGAAGTGATGGGGTAATGCGACCATTGTACCGATTTTTTTTAATTTCACTCACTACATACTCTTATTAATTATTGATATAAGTATTTATCTCTCTCTTTTCCCTGTTCGAAGGTTTCTATATGGTGTTGGGGTCAGATTTCTTGCTGGTCAGAAATCTTGCACTCCCTCACATCTCCCACTTTAATTGGGTCTCCTCTTTCCTTCATCTTCGTCCGGGGGGTCGGGAGGCCTCCTCTTAACGTACCCACACCAACGCAGCCTACTCTTCTGTAACTTGTAATGTAGCGTATACCCAGACATCCTAGCAAATACTAGTTGCATATTTTATCAAGCCTGGTTACGCCACACAGAATCCACATTGATATTAGTTACTACCCGGTCTAAAGTTCAATTGGTTGCTAAATGCTATGAGTTCAGAAATAGTTTAATTGATTTGACGCTTAACATATTCGGGTTAAATTCAGTTCTTTGAGAAACGTAGCTAAAATTATAACTTAGTAATTATAACATAGTTATATATAATTGACGTGAATTTCACATCACAACTTCACCCCTTACTGAAGTACATCACCTTAATATCTTAAAAGAAAACACCATTAATAAAAATGTAATTTAGCTTATTACCGATAAAACATAGGTCTTTTCCAGACAATGTGTGTACGGAGTGACGAAGGAAGCCTCGATTACTGTTATAAAGGTTTTGAAACCCGTTGTTAGTCTACCCGATGTTATCCGTGTTTTACAATCCACGAAGTACTGAATGAAATTACAGTTATTACTACCTTAATAGGTGCTTCGTCGTGTTTCGAAAGACTGGAACGTTTGCTAGCTACACAGGTTACAGGTCAGAAAAACGGACTTTCACTTTACAAAACTTTTACTAAAGTATTAACCAATGTTTCTTGAATATAACCAACATAAAGAAACATAATTTTGGTACGCTTGACCCGCACGTGCAAAAGTCAATTTTCCGTACAATAGTTTGACCGACGCCTTCACCTTTTATCTTTATCAAATTTAACAGAACACAAACGTCACCGAGCTGTCAACTGTCAAGCGTGGCACGTGCCGGCGCGTGCACTGTAAACTGTTATCGCGGGAGTTTGACAGCATCCTGTCAAACGCGAGACTTTACAATAATTGCCAGCTACATTGTGGTAAGATTTTATTATCTTGATATCCTCGCCTCTATAGATTGGAATTTTTTTATCTCTTAATTAATTCAATTACTATTTAAACAATGTTTACTTTAGACTCAATTTTCTTTAGTTTTTTTTATTATTATATAAAATATACCAACGACAAGATCAGAACGTCAACCTGATGAAAAGTGGTTCACACGGGCAGGGTAAAGGTGCCGTTATCTAATTTTCAGGGAGCCTGGAGTCAACTCATAGTTAAGTCAAGTCGAAGTACAAACTTTCACGTCGAGACTTAAAAAAAATGCTAACAATAATTTTTTCTCGTTAACAATTCTAACTAAGCCGAAGCTTGTACTATGAGATGGCTCACGTCAATAGTAGAATGGTGGATTCGAAAATATGACCTTACGTTTCGCGGGCTATACCCTAAACTAGGGGTCGGAAACCTTTCGAGTCAGAAGAGTTAATCATTATAATTTACAAAATTTCGAACTTGAAAAAATGAAAACTATGGAGTATAAAATAAAAACAATTCTTAATTTTTTAAAGAGCCACAATTTTTTTTTCTCGTCAACAATAAAGTAGTACTTGCAGAAATAAAGTTAGTACTAAAGGACTTACATCCAAAGAGCCGCGGGTTGCCCCTTCCCTAAACCATTATGCTATTGAGGGTTGAAATGACAAAAATTTGTGGATCTTCGAAAAAATCCCATCTACAGTAGCTCGCGTATTACATCTTTATGTCATCATTACGAAAGCTCTCGTAATCAAATTAATTTGACACTATACCGGGACCCTTTCTATGCCTGTTAATTCAGCTATTATCTTGTCAACGGTAACGACGCAGACGGACGGCTCGAGCGCCAGCAGTCCGTTTGTTAATAGATAAAGACGGCGACCTTCAGTGAGCAAATGTCTTTGTTTACAAAGTCAATCGTCATTATAAATAATTAAGTTGTTACTTAATTACGATGCAATGAAAGAACTTAGTAAGTTTGCTGTGTGTTTTTATAGGAAAAGTGGCAAACGAGCTTACGGCTCACCTGATCTTAAGTGATCACCGTCGCCCATGAACATCCACAATACCAGAGGAGCTGCAGGTGTTGTGCGTGAAGGTCCCCAAATCGTACAGGTGCGGAAACAACGCTGGTTACAGTTGACTCCACAGGATAATAGTGTGTGGAAGAAAGTCGTAGATGGAATTTGAAATTCTGACGTATGTGCGGTAATGGAAATCATTAGCTGGGATGATTCCTAACAATTCCTCAGAACACTCACTAGTCTTAAATGCGATATAGAATGCAAAGAGCCCCGACGTCGACGACCCGAGCAGCTTTACGTTGTACACGGTCAAATGGAAGAAGATGGTATTGAGGAGCCGCGGCACAGAGATGCGAACAGAATTGCATGTGAGGCCGTATTTACGCCTTGTAAAATATATACAAAAATACGTCGGAGGCACATTGACTTATTTCTATTCAAATTCCGCAAATTAATCAAAGAAATATAGTTTATAGCGTTATTCTTATTTTACATTCGGTATAAGATTTGAATACACAAACATAGAATCCTTTACAAATTTGCATAGATAACAGTAAGAAAGCATATCACCAAACCCACAGAATGTCACCACGTCAATGATACCCGACGAAATAAAAACAAACACCAATAAATCGTGTACACATCGAACAGAAAACTTCAAAATGGATGACTCAAGTCGCCGCAAGTTTTCGTACCGCGCACATAATTCAGGCGCGCCTGTCAACAAGACGTGTCCGGGCCGCTAGGGGTTGTTCGTATGAAAAACACCCATTGTGTCCAACCCTCTGAGGACTTTAAAAACCCTCCCGATATATTTCTTTAAGATTATACCCTCTTCAATTGTGATATTGATTACGGCAGATATATTGTGTTATTATTGACGTTCCCTTTGTAATGGCGGACGCGTCTCATTGATTTTCAACGTCCCGTTTTTCGAAATGCATTGAAACAGGACAATGGGTGAGATTTCATTAAAAACGAGGGAATTGATTAAACTGGAAGGTGAGGGAATTGAAAATCTTCAGTTTTTAGTTTGTGATTAAAATTATAATATAAATAGGAAGCTGATTTTAAAGCACCCAGGGTAGAAAGAAAATTAATATACACTTTTCACCGAGAGTATTAGGGATTTTTTATTTTATTATCAATACAAATTTACTATAAAATATAGATAATTTTGACCACAGTGGTTTATCACTAACGGTAAAACGACTTGAGTTTTACATTTTAACAAACCTGAGGGTAGTTCACTAATTAATGTAGGTACGATGTATCTAGCCGTGCACTCGCCGTACACATTTTTGAATTGTTATTTCAAAATTGATATTACAACTCTGTACATGAGGAACAGCTATCTATCGCACAAGTATATTTACGAGCAACAACAAAAACCAACTTCAAATCGAATCAAACGTTAAACGTTATTACGCGCGAACGACCTCTTTGTTATATCAATCAAATTATTAAAAATTTACTCATAATGTTTACTCAGAAAACAAATATTTACTCGCACCTCTCTCTCTTCCCCTACAGTAATGTACGAAACTCTTATTCTATCTTCACGAAATTATATCTCCCTCTCAATTTCCATTGACAATTTTAGTAGCGCTCTCACCATCTTACTCTCGAAAATATTTTTCATTTAAAAGCGATTAACAATTCAATGTTAGCTTTGTATTCTTTGATAGAGGTAAAAGTACCACGATACTACTACAGACGCGATAAAAACGCTCATAATTAAATTTTATTAGTAAACACGCGCCCGATAGTGATCTCCATAAACAATAATGGGATGGGCGTGCGTCCCTCTGTCTGTCACCGCTTGATATGAAAGATGATACTGTGAATAAACTCCCCGTCGTCTCTCCCGTGCACAACGCTTGTTCCTGACAGACAACTGTAATGGCTATATGAGAGTATTCATTATGAGAGAATTTATACAATACATTCAATGATCTAATCTTTCTTAGTTCTACGGAATATATTTTGGAAGACTCTTTATTTCCATGTTGATGCATATGAGAAAAGTCAGCCCATGATACATTTACACCCATATACCGGGCACAAATTTTAGTAAGATTTTTTTAAATTCAATAAAAAGCTTAAATCTGAATTTCTAAACCCCGACAATAAGATCGAATCGTATCGGATCATAATAAATGTATTACGATGTCTTAGACCTTCATCATAGAACGCTGTTTCTATCTAATCAAATATAATCTGTAAAATAAAATATATGAATATTATAAAAAATCTAGCAAAGAACAAATACTATTTCTTTTTTACAGTATTTAGTCTGTGTTTTATTTATGTAACTATATTGTATCGCAACAGCACTCAGTGACAATGGTTCGATGTTTGACTTTACATTGTTATGGTCGGGGATTTGAATCCCCGGTAGCTTTTACCAATGTCTCCATTTTTCTTTAACAACTAGTGAACTAGCTTGTTTGCTCCTTATAAAAAACTTACCGAACGTGCAACACGCATTCCTTGACCACATAAATAAAACTATGTTTCTCTTACAAATTAGTCCTACATAGTTTGATGAAAAGTAGACTGTGATTAAGCTCTGTCTACCCCGCTCAAGCTAAAAGGTCTTATGTTTAATTATGTATGTATTCTTAATTGGGGGATCTATGACGCAGAGAATTAAATAGCACGTCTCTGCATGTTACACCTACTAAGTATGAAACCGCAATCAACACAAGACTGCGATTCTACAGGAGATTCAATTAAAAGTCACTAACCTATAAATAGTTTTTTTTTAAATATTCATTGAGTTGGTGTTCAATAAACAAGTAAAGGTCTAGACTACTAGACCTTTCATTTTCCTCCAAAGTAAAGCATTTTATACCTGAATATATGCATAGATGGATGTAAACTCTTTCATTTACAGAGCATGCTACGAACTTGGTCTATTCAATAGTACACTTTTTTCACATTTCCCAACATTACGCTCTGACAATCTGCTCATTGTCTCAAGGGCTTGGACACGTTTATTCAAGCGACGCCGGGAGACAAAACGTAAGCAGACTGAAGTACACTAGACCACGCTGTAGCAACGACGTATTCACGTAGATTCAGTTCTCTGAAAATGGCTAAAATCCTCCATGAAGTACGATAAAGGGTAGCCTTTATGTGTTGAAAATAGGAGACAGTTTCCGTTGGCAATGTTATAGAACGTGCTTCTGTGTCCGTGCGACATTCGCGTATTCACGTATTGTGAACTTATATACGTACAGGCGAAAGCTTTTGTTAGTTTTGTGATATTATTCGAGTTTGATGTATGATGGTAGGTATTACAACGATATAAAGTTTCAGAAGCGCACGGAATAAAAATTTAAATCAAAAACGTCTGCACGTTTGAATTCACCATTCGACTATTGATGTGAACTATCTCGTAGCACAAGATGAAGCTTAGTTTGGAATGGTTAACTAGAATGTTAGTTATATATCACTAGCTTTCTTGTTTTATAAAAACAAAATCATTTTTATATATTTATTTTTGTCTGTGTATCCTGTGACGATGTCATATCCTAGCAATTAGATTATTTGTCTGTTACGTCATGAACAATTTACAGCCAAGTAACGAGTCAGATGATTCATACATAACGAAGCTCTTCGTCAGAGATAGTTCATTTATTAAACAATTTTTCTTCTAAATACGATGCAATTCAAACCTGATTATAGTCATGTTTGCACAAAAATCTCGGCGGTAGAAATAGGAGTTTATTTTGGTACCTAGACGACCTTTGTAAGGATCTAACACACTAGATTGTGATAACTTGAGTACACTAACTTTATTGTGTGGAATATCAGTAATACAATTGCAGCTACTCTCTATCTACTCGAATGCGTTTCACTCTACAGACAGAATATTATTGCGTACAGGATAATAAGACAACCCTTAACTGTTTCACATGTTACCTACGGTAGAAAAGGTAGAGGTTAAAAGTGGATTGTGGAATGAGGGACGCGAGGTGTTGCCTTTTTTTTTTTAAAAAAAAGATTGCTAGGATTTTTTTTATTTCTTATACAAATATTATTAATATTCATGGTAACCATTCCAACTATGCTGAGGCTTATGCTAGGAGATGATATACGTCAAAAGTCGAATGGTGGATTCGGACCTACAACCTTACGATTCGCCTATCGTACCCTAGACCTAATTTTAAGCTTATTAAAAACAAAATGTCGCTTCCAGTCATGTTTGTATCTATGCAGTATTATATTGAATTGCGATGGGAAGCGTATGTGATGACGGTTTGAAAACGCTCGTATCTGTAATGGAGGCATTGTAGTATTGTGTCTTTATTATATCTTGTATTGTTTATGTCGAGTACAATCGTCAACGCTGCACACACACAATTAAACCGGCAGCACTTATTATGATACGCATAAAGGTTATAATTAAAATTTAGGGTGAAACTTTAACAAAACTCTTTTGGTAACATGTAGCAGTACATTGGAATTAATCTTTTAATTACTTTTGATAAATGTGTTATTCCCATTAGAAGTTCACGCTAAGCGACCTAAGACATCTCTCTCCTTTATCTGAAAACGTTGCGGTCAGGTCAGAAAGTGTGAAGGCAGTATCATAACAGTACTTCGGCCACAGCTTAATCTGTTTATTTAGGGATTGTAACAGAAGAACTGTTTCAGTTAACGTTGTAAAGCTTTTAGTCATTTATTACAAACATTATCTGTAAAACAAATTCAAATGCATGTATTCGTTGCGCGGAGTACGTATAGCAAGGCGACTCGGATTTGCCTAACAAAGCAGCGCCTAACACGTCTCGGGCGAGGGTATGTACCCCGCGCTAGGGTGTTTCCAATGTCTACTGTTACGAGGACATTTTATTTTATTTAAATTAGAATTCTTATACAATTTAGATACTCTTCAGCCCAACCTCTCTTATTGGCAGGCCTGTGAGGGTCTTAACTACGTCCGACCGTCTTAGCGACCGTTTGCGCTTTGTCCGCCCACCTCACCAACAAACCATAAGCTTTTCGAACGACGTGTCCATAATATCTATCTTTTTCTGCATGTGCCTATCAATCACTGAAGGTTAGCCAGTCAGTCCTCTAAAGTCCTTATTTATGTCTAAGCTGAATAGTTCTCCGTTTTTATTCCAGTCCATTCCCCGATATTTCTTAACCATGACTTCATCCTTCTTCCCGTTCCTTTTTTCCTACTATTTTTCCCATCATAATTAGTTGCAGCATAGCATTATTATATCATACGATATAGCCTACGTCTATCTACACTAAAAGCTCGTACTAGCCTAGTACGAGCTTTTCCTAGCCTTGCATAATGCAATGCAATGCTAGTTTGGATACACCACCGTAGATACGATTGCAAAAACAATTTACGGACACAGGTTGTTTGTGAATTGCAGACATATTTTTGCCTCGACAGTAGTAAGAACAACAAATCTGCTCAGGTAAATTCTGGGAGAATATTTGCAGTGCAATGTCTTATTTGAGATGAGCCACGTGGCAACAGCAGCGCGGGATGGGGCGGGGCGCGTCTGGCTCACAATGGCCCTGCGTAATAATATAATCGGGGCGACGACGCCACTTGCCATTAATTAAATTTAAAATTTTCATTACTATAGGTGCGCCATTGTGCCCAGCCAGCCTCTCGCAATTATTAACACTAATTATGAAATTTATCTCTTTAATATATAACACCTCTTTTCGCATATAGCTCATTGAATGGCCGGTGTAGAGTTTATTTTTTACAATATTATGTTGTTACACTAATCGCTTTTTAAATATAGAATGTCAACGTATGATACTTATGTTTTTTTTATTTTATACCAGCGAATATTCCTCGCTCCTCTTCAACGGGTAGGCAAAGAATCGCGAATAACGTGCAGTATTGGAATGTCAACCATAGAGACTTTTTAATTAGATTTTTTGATATTTTCTAAGCAAGTGCTTTACCACGAACCCACCTGATGTTAAGTGGAAATGCAGTCCTGGTTGGTAAGACGCATTAGCTTAGTAAATGTCTATTCACTCTACTGAAAATGCCCACATTCAAATCGGAGGGGAAAACAAACTGTCCATGAGTATCATATGTGGGAACGATTATTTCTTTAATTATATAAAATCTGCAGCTAAGACACAACGATTGCTCGTACAAGCACATAACAAAAACACCTTGAGTGGTTCAAAAGTTTAAGAATTTTGATTTTGACTGCACTGGAAGTCCAAAAATTTACAAGCATATTTGGAGAAATTATTGTATGAAGATTCGTTACAAACAAAAAAGGAACTCACATCGTTTAAAATCACACTTTCACATTTATTATATTATTGTTTGATCAAAAACAGCGGAAACTTATTGTTATTTACAATACTTAATTTAAATGCTGTGAATTTAGTAATAAAAAATCGACACAAAGTATACATCACCAAAAAATTTTAATTACCATAAATATTGCTCAAATAAAATTTTAACAGCTGGTTGAGCTCGATCGGTATTCATTAAAAGCCCTCCTTTAAAATTTTCGCCGAGTCACGATCAGTAGATCCGTCCCACAAGGACATTTCGTTACGGCCGCACTAAAACACCAAAAAAGCCATGGGAGCCGAGAATTCCTCGCCACCATCTTGTATTCGTCGTGAATGACCTTTTTTATTGCACCTCCTTTACTTAAACGATCCACACACTGGCAGGCACACGACTGCACGCGAGAATGGAAACAAATCGTGCTTCTATGCTATGTATATGAAAAATTTTAAAGTTGAAAATCGAACACGAATTTGAAATATAAAAAAAGGAATGTTAACGAATAATTTTGTCAATGAATTTTGATAGAAAAAATGGAAGTCGAGTTGGCCGGCCCGTGACTTTATAGTGCGAGCTTTTTATTACCACTTCCTCTTCTTTCAGACACTTTTTTCTTCTTGCTGTCTTACAAAATGTATTGCGATAATAAATGGACAGGTGCTATTTTTATAGAGTTGCCCCCGATGATTAGGCAAACGGGTTGTTAGCTCCTTTTTGTTGTCAATGATCCCTTTTACGATGCACCGCCATGATTTTTTCATAATCGATATTTTTTATCTCATCTTTGGTTGTAGAAGTCTCTAGTTATAAGATTAATTGCTTTTGAATTTAAAACACTCTTGATTGAACATCTTCTTAGAAAAAAATAAATAAAACATCTTTGGCTTGCCAGAAAAGACAGAAATATAAAAAAAAACATATATACCACACGTCAGTATTCTGCGAGATTTCGCATGTTACATGTGTCATATTGCAAAACTCGCTGTCCAAGAGTTTATCATCAATCATTTTCATTGTGCATTAAACACATTAAAGAAACGCGCTATTGCAACAGATCCCGTCATATTTTACTAATACAGAAATCCTAACATAACTAATACATTATCCTTAAAGAATCTTACCTTAAATACTAAATAAAACTTAATAATCTTTGTCTAAGCTTAAAATGATTACATTCAGATTAAATAATACTAGTGCTAAAGACTAAATCTCACTTTATCCTACGAATTAGAGCATTAAAATCACACATAATTATAGCTCGTAACTTATTCGGTGAATCCGTCAGTCAATATTTATAATAGTTACTTAACGGTCGAAAATCCAGAGGAAGACCCAAGACTAGGTGGGAGACTGTAGTGCCGAGAGATATGAGGGAGTGCAAGAGTTCCCAAGACGTTCCCACCACCATCTGGGACCAATAGCAAGGAAGAGAGAGAGAGAGACTTAATCGCCGCAAGCAACCGTATAATATCTGCGTGTATGTGTATCAAACGCATGGTATACATTTTTGACGTGATAACTTATAAATTGAATACTGGATGACTCGTGCCGAGAGTTCCCAGAATTTGTGCTCAGTGAAGTAGAAAAAAAAACTTCAATTTTGTTTTAATAACGTGTGTACCTAAGATACGTTGTTATGAATTTAACGTCCGAGCGCCTTGCGCCCAGACACCTTTTTTTAAATAATAACTCTGCACTTCTTCTCTATAGAAATTATAAGTGTGGGATATTTCGTACACCTCCGTCAGCGTTATTTTCGTATGATTAAAATTTTTGCTTCACGTATTAATATAATATTCCTAATTAGAATAAAATTATACGTAGGAGTGCAAAAAAATATATCATGTTGTCAATTATTTTTACGAGACGTAATTAAAGAAAAAGCAAACAAATATAAGATGTACTTACACTAACCGCAAGCTGTCCTCAGTGTGCACGCAGCTTTACCTCGCAATCCTTCAGCCAGTAGCATTGCGCAGCGAACTAGAACAAACCAATTAATTAAAAAGCAAATCTCTCGAACGAAGAAGCCGATCTCCGGCGCTGGTTTTAATTATTGCCCCATTGAACCCTGGCCTGGCTGTGACGCCGGGCTCCGTACACTACAATGAACTTCGTAGCGCTGAATAATTGGCTGGCTGTATTCAATATAATTGGCTGTATTCTAGAGGTCCACGCCGGGCCCAATCAAAGTTTGTGCGACAATGCACTGTTGGCGGTACCTAATTGCCAATTGCTGGTATGATTTTGTTCGAAAGTCTATAGGTTTAGAGACTGCCTGTCTATAATAACGTACCGTGAAAACTCGCCGGCATTATTGTGCTGGCTGCGGGAATCGAGGAGTTTGCTTTCGCGACAACTTTAATTCTGATTTCATGATTTGAAAATTTCAAACGCTATTCGACGTTATACAATATGATTTTTCTTTAAGTCGATGACGATCACAACGAAAGTTTTGACACTTGATATATACCAAATATAGTAGCGTTATTTCTGTAACCATAACTTAAGTAATGTAACATACAGGCTATATTACTAGCATTTTTGTTAGTAGTAGTAGGAGATGTTTCACGTTCTATGTGTATTCATACCTGTACCATAGTTCTGAGAATTCCTGGAACTTACAAGACCGTGATGACCCAATCATGCATCAACAGAAGTTGAAGCGACCCTGACACTGTTAGACATAAGACTTTACGGCAGTCATGGTAAAAGGAGGGATTCAAAACGTCATGAATGTAAAAATAAAGTTATAGTACGAAAAATTAATTTTATTTATTAAAAATATTCGCGAGAAAATAAGACAACATCAAATCTTGTAAATCTCTCAGCACAAATGATATTAATGCGGCCATAGAAAGGCAAGAGTCAATAGTTTCCTTTTCTCGGGCTGTCCACTTCGGCTAATCTCGGCTTTGTCCACTCGAGGTCGGCAAGTCGAGCCTCAAAGGAAAATGGGGAGACAAGACGCGTCAATGCACACTCGAATTTTCTTTTTACAGCGGTTTAATGCGAAAAGGTTTGAGCAAAATTGAGTTTTAAACGGTTGAACAGAAAGTTTGTGAAATATACTGAAAATCCCTTTACCTGTAATATACTAAATTCCACAAACTTTCATTGGTTTTCACTCATTCAATAAGCATATAATTTATTCGAGTTGATTGTTGACATAGAAGTAAAACAACAAGAATTCATAAGTACCGAACACGCTCTCACTAATACATACGCCACTAATTTAATACTACACGAAACACATAGAAATTAATATTTAATCATTAACAAGTATATTTACGAGCAAAAACGACTTTTCTATCTTTACTAACTTAAATTTACTCTTAACTTACCTCTCAACTTCTCTTCGCCTCGTCCGATCACACTTTGTGTAACACATTCATCAATCTACTCCCCAAGTAAAGCGTTCGTAAAGAAGTTTTACGTCAATAAGTAATACTACCCACAATCTACGCTCCCACTCAGTATCACTTCTTCTACTACGTCTTTCTAGAACATCACAATAATTCTGTTCCCGCCTACTGTCACTCTTTATATTGGACAAGTATTCTATCAATTTATGTAACAAGAACATCAATCGTAACACCGAACTGTCCCACCACACATGTCATTTTATTACATCACAACTTAATAGCTAGCGTAGGAAATAGCTGTAAAGCTGTGATCGTAGGTCGAATGGTCAGCCACGAAATATGGCTTTCTTAACTATAAGAATATATAATATGTGAATAAACAGCAAAATGAAACTTGACAGTTTGTAAATAAGCACAGATTAAAAACACTTATTGCCAGGTATATTTTTATAAATAAATCGATTACAATTAACTCAAATTTCATCTACTCGTTTTATATATACGCGATATAAATTTTCTTCGTTATTCTTTCTGTGTTTGTAGTATGTATGTAATACATTGGATCGGACATGAGACCAAATCCTAACTAAATAGCACTTTCGCACTTTGCTACACGACACCGTTTACAATGACCATGTTTTCCGTGATCTCTGCCTACTCCTCCTGGTAACGGACGTAAATGTTTGTATTATGTTACATACACAGATCTATTCCAAAGTCCAAAAAAAATGTAATATGTTTTCTATCCCGCTCTATCATTCTAGTAAACACAAATGATTGGACGCCAAAATGAAGTTTGACAACTGTCAGTTTTTTTTAAAGTCATCAAACCAGCCAGCTACATTTTCTTATGATATTTATTAAATTGATGATAAACATCGAAGGCACGTTCACAAAGCGACTACTATAAAATTCACGACAATATTTAGACTCTTTAGTGCGTCATGTAAACAAAATCGATAGTTTCCCGCCGTCCCCATGCGTTCGGATACGCGCACAGGTGTATTGTGCACCGAATTAACTATTCAGTACGTCACAAAAGGTTCACACAGACGCCGTAGGGTACCCTATACATTCATTCGGAACTAGAATCTGTGAAGCATACTCTTATTGGGAATATTACAATTGTGTTGGGTGTAACTTTGGATTGATAAAATAAAGTATTATCCGTAAAGAACTTGCTAAAATTGAGTTGAAAAGTTCTCGATACCACGGACCGGCAAGCGCAGTGTTGGACGTCCACACGTAAGATGGATGCAAGCCGTTTACGGGTCCTTTTGGGGAGCCGCTTACCACCGGTCCTTATGCAAATCTTTGGGGGAGGCCTATGTCCTGCAGTGGATGTTCTACGGCTGATATGATGATGATGAAAATTGAGTTTTCCTTTTTATTGTTTTATAAGAGATAGGGCATATGGGTTGTTGCCAGAATTTCTATGAATCCGATTGAAGTACCTTAATCGATTGATTACACTTTCCAGTAGCATATTAGAATGCTATCACGCATGAGTGAACCAAGATGAGGATCCATTTTAAGCGCAGAGAAAAAGTATATAACTTATAACAGTTTCTTAGGTATACACCGTAGATAGATTGAAAGCAATGTTATTCTGTGTTGCTATGGCTGACGGATTAAGTTAAATGGGACTACTTTTTAACCGACTTCAAAAAAGAAGGAAGTTTTCGATTCGATTGTATTTTATTTCAATTTTTTTAACGTTTTTATAGTTATAGGCGCCGCCGTTTATGAGCCGATTCCAATTAAATTTGTTTGCAAAAAAGCTTAAGGTACGTAAGTTACAGTACGCACGTACTTAAGATAATCTAAGACAAGGTAAGTATTCTTTAAAAACAACGAGCACAGAAAAAACAATTTACTTAGATAATACTATATTTTATACTAGATTAAATAAATATTGTTGTCTGGGTGGACTTGTGTTTCTGTCGTTGTTGTTTTGTTTGAGGATCGAACCCGTACGCTATTCCAACTTATCCTACCGGCCACTATGTCACCGGGGCTCCAGGTACGGGCGTCGGTAAACACGGAGCAACAAAACGGCGACTGTGCGGGGCCAGACAATGCTATCGATCGACGCGGCCCCGGTACGAACGCTATTTGGGACACTACCCACACCCCTAACCGACTCTACGCTAATATATTCATCCCAGTGATGTCTTGGTATAGACAGATGGAGAACTGTTTATATTCAATGCCTAAGATACAAATGAAATATCTAATATTTTCTAGGTAAATTATCACCATTGGAATAGGTGAATTTTGTGACGAACCCAGATTAGTCAGAGAAGCTGACTTCTATTGCATCATCAGATTGAAAGGTGGAAAAAAAAATATGCTCTTAGGTCGCTTAGTGTCGCCTTGCACTGCGAAGGCACAGGGGGGAGGGAGTAACCTCCCTCCGGGACGTGCTCTCCTAAGAGTGCAGAGGGACTCCGGTGCATTCCTCTGGTGATTCCAGGGCCTCATGCACCGATGTAGGGCCGCCGGGGAGGTTTTAGTGGGTAAAAACCCCACATAACCGCCGCCTTCCCCCCAGAAGGCAGGGTATCTGTTTGAAGATTTCCTCCCCGTGAACAAAAAAAAAGGATGGTTACCATGTTACGCATGAGTATTTCGATCCGAGGGCGGCCGAGAGGGCCGACCCACGTCTCGGTCCATTGGCATTCCACAAATATGGCTTTGCCAAGTCTGTGAGCGTCTTAACAGCGTTATCCAAGGGTAATTGAGCGACCAGCTGCATTTTTTCCGTCCATCATGCTAACAACCATAAGCTATTGTAAGCTGTCAGGATTTCTGCGTGATATTTTCTTCGTTCTTAGCTATATACTTAGTTGACCAATGTAACAGTTCTCTAAGCTGTGATATTTTATTTGTTAAGATAGTGCGGCTTACCATCTAAGATTGCATTTCCACTTAACATTAGGGATTGTGGTTAAGTAATTGCTTGTTAATTTTTAAAAGAACCACTACTCTTCGTGGTTATTGTGTTATATTTAATGAAATTGAGTGATTGGGTATAGCTAGATGAACACTAGGTAATATTACAAAACTGGCACTACTTTTAACGCTTTTTGATGTCGGAAAAGACAGAGATAGCTATCGCTACATACATTTCACTGAGGTTACCTGTGTGGCACGGGTAAGCCAACCGCCATATAGCAGTCACAATTCCACCATCGGACTTCTAGACGCACTACGGGATTTTATCCTTTGTTGTGAACATCCCTCAAACCCGAACGAAGCGATTTGATTTGTCTTTCATTCTTCGTATAGCAAAGGACTGGAATGGTTTGCCCGCGTCTGTCTTTCCTTCCGATTGCAATGTGGGTATTTTCAAGAGTAGAATGAATAGGCATTTGCTAGGCTGGTGCGCCTTACCATCCAGGACTGCATTTCCTCTTGACATCGGGTGGGATCGTAGTCAAGCACTTGCTTAGAAATTATAAAAATAAATAAATTAGCAAGTAATATTTATGTACATAAGAAGCGGGAAAATAGAAAGTTTAAATACATTCCTGATTCTACTAGGCTATGACTTAGCTGAAACTGCGCCTGCTTTATTATTTTATTGCTAGTTTATAATTGTTATCTGTAGAAAAATTTGTTTTCTTGTATTAATGACGTACATACTGCTTCGTCGTCCAATGTTGGAATCATGTAGTATTTGTCCGTTCTTTTTTTGTATGTCAAATTTTGTTCGTATGATGCTAATAAAAAACACGTTTATGTGTCTATGTTACATAATTTCCGACCAATTAGCACAGTTTTTAATCGCCAATGAATTTCAAAGGCGTTCCATGTGCAGACGCGATGTTTCAGGTCGCGGCCACACCCCGCGCGACTCCCACCGAACAATACCTAACAATGGCCCCCAACAATGGGTACAAAAGGCCTGCTGTCTTCCCATTGTGCCCCACAAAGGGAGCCCCGCCCACAACAAAGGCGGCTTTGTTTCATCTTCAAGCGCGACCGCCGATTGGTGGAGATAACGATGCAACTCCGACCGACACTTGACCACCCGCCGTTTGAGGAATGCGACGAAAAAACTATCCCGATGCTATCTTACCCGCTACTTAATTTCTCTTAACATACATTCGGATTTATGCTCTACTAGCACTTAATAAGGTATAATTTAGAATAGCGTTGATGGAGACTGCTTGAGAGCAGATGCTCTTAATCGACCGATAGGGCTTTGATCCGAATTGACAGCTCTCTATAAATAGAAGGCCGGTGTACTTGTTTTGTTTTATGCGATTTTGAATCTTATGTGACTGCATAGTATTTTACATTAATCTAAGCTTTTGTTGTTTTACTGAATAAAGACTAATAAGTCATTAAGGGTGATTGTAGTTGGAACAATATACAATACGTCATTCATTTATAGTGATCAATCTAATTTCGAGGCATTAATTTAGCTTTGTTTATAAGGAATTGGTAAAAAGTATTTTTTATACTTTCTAAGCTAGAACTTGAACACGATCCCAACAGATGTTAAGTGGAAATGCAATCCTGGATGGTAAGACGCACTAGGTTTGTATTGCACTTTGCAGCCCTGTAGTTCTGGGCTCTCAAGAATAAGACTACGGTATCCCCTGGATGTCATACAAGGCGACTAAAAGGGGCCTCGGGTTCACTGGGCGACAAGGGTGGGGGCCTGCGTCGTCCACCAAAGTGGACCCGGGAAGAAGGCGACATCGGCTTGCCCGTGTCGCCTTGCACTGCGAGCACATTGCAGAGGGGCTCCGGTGCGTTCCACGTTGAGATGCCGGAGAGAAAAGGGCCACCATAGTGGGTAAGAACCCCACATAACCACCGCCTTCCCCCAGAAGGCGGGGTATCTTTCTGAAGATTTTCTCCCCGTCGACAAAAAAAAAAGGTTTGTATTGCACTGACTTTGTATTGCTGAAACTCAAAATTCATTTTTTATCACTAACCTTTTTATCACTAACCCAATCCAATGAGCAAAATGACAACTTCCCCGTCCCTCCCACAATCCCCCTCATAACACATCTTTATTTATTTTTGTTACATTATTTAAGTTTAGATAAATAAGTTCAAATTTGTAAAAACGGTGCGACGCCTATAAACCGTATGAGTGGTTTAGCGGGCAAGGTAACTATGAGTAACAACCTTTATATAATATACGCCACTGCTGGGCACAGGCCATCTCCGTAAAGAAAGTCCGCCACGCGGTCCTAGTGAGAATTGGCCGGCTTCACATGTCTTAGAAAAAATTTCCTTACGATGTTTTCATTCACCGCCGAGCGCGTGGTAAATCAGCGCATAAAATTGCATCATCAAATTTGTTGGTAGCGTCGGGGTTCGAAGTGATTATTATACAAAAAAAATGAAAAATATTTCAACTTCCATTTTTTACATGCTTTTATTGATGTTTCAATTCAATTTTATTTATTCATATAAAATAAAACCAGATACAAGACTGTACCTTCACACACTTCGCTGAAGTTTTCACTCTTATTTAACAAAAATTTAGTTTTATTTCTCCTTGATACCGTCAAATCATATGAACTGCGAGCTTACAAAGGATGGTGTAATTTGGTCCAATTCTCATAATAGAATTCATGAAAAAACCATTTAAATCTTAAATTTGCATCAAGTAATATGCACAAGAAATTATTTTCGCTTGGGAAAACTCGGATCTTTATCGGAATACGATGACACCCGTAGGTACTGTTAATGAATGATAGTATTAAATGATTGTCATTTTCATATCCATTAATATGGAGCTATTTGAGTGAGCACGAATAACACGTTCTTTCCGAAAAATGACGAAGGAAAATCTTTTCTTCTTAATTTCTTCTTAAATCTATGTACTAAATGTACGAAGAACTCAATTTCACGCAAACCGATTTCGATCGATTTTGAGTATTGATTTTTTTATTGAAAAGGTTGTACTTGACGAGTAGTTGGATGAGACGTTGGTTAGGTTCTGATTAATTCTGCTTTGTGATATTCCTACGATAATTCGGAAATACAAAGAGGGCGTCTGCGCGTAATGGCGTTTAACGTTTGATTCGATTTGAAGTCGTTTGTTGTCTTTGCTCGTAAATATACTTGTAGTATTATAAACAGTCACTCCAATTTTATGTATTTGTATAGATGTTCCAAAGTGACTTAGTACGTGCGGTATAAAAGGAACGTTTACCAAAATCGCTTGGATGTACTCTTGGCCAAGTAAACTTGCCCACTCGAGAATGGCAAAATTGGCAAGTGGAGTGCGCTAGCAAGGGGCAAACACATCCACGTAAGTGTTTCCCGGATTCGACAAATTGGTACTCGACTGCGCCAACCTGGTACGCCGGGCGACCCTAATGATTTTCGTGCAATTTATATTAGAAGTTTATTCATGTGACATTCGAGAATCCAATTATAAATAAGCCTATAGTAGTAATATTCAAGCATTAAGCTAATTAAACTTGGTAACATAATGTTTTTGAGAGAGTTTCTATTTATTAGGTAAACGACTTAATTTTGTATAGATTTTTAAATAATAGATACAGAAAAACATCAGTTTTGCTTTTGTTATATTACGCAGATATGTCATGCATATTATCCTTTTAAATGAATAAAAGCGGAGTGGAAATCTATTCAAAAAATAATCGCCCAAAGTCAATGTCATCTAACGCCCTCTTTTGCAACAATCAACTACTATTAAAGTTAAAAACAACGCCACCTATTAACATCTAGTAGAACTAATACGCAATGAGATTAATATATTCTACACATATATCTGATAGATGGCGGCGTTATAAGTAAATGTAATTGCATTTTAGTTTTTTAAAATAAAACAAACTGACTAATATAAGGTAAAACACAAGTCTTACTTCCAATTTTAAGTAACATAGTAAGTAAATTTTAATATCTTACATTAATGACTATCCTATCTACTTGATTAATTCATTCAACGATATCCATCCAAAAAAAAACAGAACGTGAGAGCTCTGTTATCAATATTTATATTTACTTTTTATTTATATATTCACGTTAGGTAACGTAGGCTTAAATACTAAATAATCACTATCACTTAGCTTAAATAAGTGGCATAGTCACGAGTAACCTACAGAGTAATCCAAGCCGAAGCCCTCTCTGAGGCCGTAGCATTCAGTTACCGATAGACGTTTAGACGTCACAAGAGCTTGGTCATCTCACAAAACCGATGAAACTATGGTTGCGTCTAGGCCGATCAACATTATGCCCGTCAAAAATGTCTCTATGAACAATGGGTTTAGATATCTGGGAGGTATTGGTGAGATTTCATTCTCAATTCAATTCAATGTAGGTTTCGATTTCCTTTTAAATTATATTTTTGAGATATTGTTATTAAGTCAATCGGATCAATAAAGATGCCGTTATGATATGCATTTTTATATTACATTCAACGGACCGTGTGGCCTAATGGATAAGGCGTCGGACTTCGGATCCGAAGATTGCAGGTTCGAGTCCTGTCACGGTCGACTTAATTTTTGCTGTGAAATGATTGTCATTTCAGATCTAAATATTTCAAGCAAAAATATATATATTTTCTAAGGCATTTCGAACTATCCCGAAATGTTTATTTACTTAATATTTAGTAACTATAATATTTAGAGTATACAATATTCAAATGATTTAACAAAATTACTATGATATTTAGGGTTATAATTTAAGTTTATTAACAATAATATGACGTTTTTAATAATATTTATTTTAAATTTACGAAAATCTATTGATTTAGATTTAAAATTATTATAACTCTTTAATCTAAAACATTATTTATTATGATGGGTTTATGAGTGCATCTAGAAATATATATATTTATAATAATTATAAAAAAAAAGTTCTTCCATAATTTAAAACTGCCGTCTGTTGTAAAAATTAAGAAACCGGATAAAATTCCTAATAATTAATGTATATTCTGAAAAATATGATTCTAGTATTTTTACATGCACTTGATAGATGGCGCTTTAAAGCATATTTAAAGTGCTAAAGTATATTTTTTAGTAAACATATTTTTTTATTAATTAAAAAGCCTCGATTTACATTTCAATCTGGTTGCTACGTCATATATTATAATTACTTTTCGAAATTGAGCATGGAAACTCACCATGCAAGTAGAAAAAAATGTCTCTGCCAAGAAATTTTAGGTAAAATAACTTGAAGTTAAATGAATGGATAGTGATGGAACTGTACTGGAACTGAACCTGATATTAAATTAAAATAATTTATATAGCCGTGTCAGTTTTAATTTATTTCCTATCATTTGTTGTGTGCTAATATACCTAAGATAACTTTTTGTCGTAGGGTTACTCAGTTAAGATGATGGTTACGATGAGCAATACAGACAGAAAACAATTCGCAGATTCAAATGTTATCTCAATTATCCCGTTAATATATTTTAATACGAATCATAAATTAAAACGTTTCGTTGCCAACGTCCATACCACGTTGAATACACCGGTTCTCGTCCGATCACCGAAGTTAAGCAACGTCGGGCGCGGTCAGTACTTGGATGGGTGACCGCCTGGGAACACCGCGTGATGTTGGCTTTCTTTTGCTTTCTTACAATCAATAAGTAACATAAAAGCTAGATCTGTTTTGTTATAACGTTTAATTTTTTAATCATTTTCTTTCATGATTCAAATAAAAATCGTTGACGGAGGCAAGAACTAATGTAGCTGTATATGAGGTAATTTTAACCTATTAAAAAAGAGCATTACTTTAATATTTATATTCGCTTAAAGTTAAGTAAATCCTTTAACAAATTGAAATAAGTAACACATCACAGTAATTTGACAGCGAAGAAACAGACATTTAGCACTCAACTTAAACTTCTCGTTCAATTTTACTGCGCAAACTTAAATCTCTCTTACTGCGCAAACACAAATTATGCGAATCACTCCAAATAATGGGAATCAAAAATTACGTCATTTGGAATTGTATCATCATCATCATCATCAGCCTGTATCTATCCACTGCTGGAAATAGGCCTTCCCCAATGCCTTCCACCACATGCGATCCTCAGCTTTCCGCATCCAGCCACTTCCGGCTATCCTAAAAGGTCGTCGGTCCATCTGGAGGAGGGCGCCCCACGCTTCTCCGACCTATGCGCGGCCTCCATTCCAAGACTTTCCTCCCCATCTACCGTCGCTGACTCGGCAGATGTGGCCAGCCCACTGCCACTTCAACTTGCTGACTTTAAGAGCTATATCGACTACCTTCGTTCTCCGTCGAATTTCTTCGTTTCGGATTCTATCCCTTAGAGAAATGCCGAGCATAGCTCTTTCCATCGCTCGTTGTGCGACTTTCAGCTTGTGGACCAGCCCAACGGTCAGAGTCCAAGTCTCCGCACCGTAGGTCATGGCTGGGAGGACGCACTGGTTGAAGACTTTGCCTTCAGGCATTGAGGTATTTGCGAATAATTAAAAAAAACACAGTGATTTGCCATCTCTCGGTGAATTTAACGTTTAAAACGTTTATAATTCAGGATTCCTAAAGTTGTATTGATATGAGTACAGATGGCGCTCTTACAAAATTAATTGGTATATCAGTTTTCAGTATGTTGTACAGCTGCGTTTTAACCGACTTCAAAAAAGGAGGTGGTTAACAAGTCCTCTGTGTTTTATATGTTTGTGCACTTATAGCGTCACTTGTAAACAGATTTTATTATGTTTTATGGTTGAAAGAATTTGATTTTAATTCGATAACAATATTAATTTTGATGACATTACCTTGGAGCTTTGAATATTTACAACACAGAGTATAACAAATCAAATAAACACTAATTTATATATGTAACTTTAAAGAACGCCATATAGGAATTATTTAATAATTATATTAGTTAGTGTGCTTAATAAATCATTAATAATTAGTTTAAAATAAAGGGATTATTTTGAATACGAATCATAAATTAAAATGTTAAGTTGCCAACGTTCATACCACGTTGAATACACCGGTTCTCGCCAGATCACCGAAGTAAAGCAACGTCGGGCGCGGTCAGTACTTGGATGGGTGACCGCCTGGGAACACCGCGTGATGTTGGCTTTCTTTTGCATTCTTACAATCAATAAGTAACAAAAGCTAGATCTGTTTTGTAACGTTTAATTTTTTAATCATTTTCTTTCATGATTCAAATAAAAATCGTTGACGGAGGCAAGAACTAATGTAGCTGTATATGAGGTAATTTTAACCTATTAAAAAAGAGCATTACTTCGCTAAAAGTTAAGTAAATCCTTTAACAAATTGAAATAACTAACACAACACAGTGATTTGACAGCGAAGAAACAGACATTTAGCACTCAACTTAAACTTCTCGTTCAATTTTACTGCGCAAACTTAAATCTCTCTTACTGCGCAAACACAAATTATGCGAATCACTCCAAATAATGGGAATCAAAAAAAATTACGTCATTTGGAATTGTATCATCATCATCATCATCAGCCTGTATCTATCCACTGCTGGAAATAGGCCTTCCCCAATGCCTTCCACCACATGCGATCCTCAGCTTTCCGCATCCAGCCACTTCCGGCTATCCTAAAAGGTCGTCGGTCCATCTGGAGGAGGGCGCCCCACGCTTCTCCGACCTATGCGCGGCCTCCATTCCAAGACTTTCCTCCCCATCTACCGTCGCTGACTCGGCAGATGTGGCCAGCCCACTGCCACTTCAACTTGCTGACTTTAAGAGCTATATCGACTACCTTCGTTCTCCGTCGAATTTCTTCGTTTCGGATTCTATCCCTTAGAGAAATGCCGAGCATAGCTCTTTCCATCGCTCGTTGTGCGACTTTCAGCTTGTGGACCAGCCCAACGGTCAGAGTCCAAGTCTCCGCACCGTAGGTCATGGCTGGGAGGACGCACTGGTTGAAGACTTTGCCTTCAGGCATTGAGGTATTTGCGAATAATTAAAAACACAGTGATTTGCCATCTCTCGGTGAATTTAACGTTTAAAACGTTTATAATTCAGGATTCCTAAAGTTGTATTGATATGAGTACAGATGGCGCTCTTACAAAATTAATTGGTATATCAGTTTTCAGTATATTCTACAGCTGCGTTTTAACCGACTTCAAAAAAGGAGGTGGTTAACAAGTCCTCTGTGTTTTATATGTTTGTGCACTTATAGCGTCACTTGTAAACAGATTTTATTATGTTTTATGGTTGAAAGAATTTGATTTTAATTCGATAACAATATTAATTTTGATGACATTACCTTGGAGCTTTGAATATTTACAACACAGAGTATAACAAATCAAATAAACACTAATTTATATATGTAACTTTAAAGAACGCCATATAGGAATTATTTAATAATTATATTAGTTAGTGTGCTTAATAAATCATTAATAATTAGTTTAAAATAAAGGGATTATTTTGAATACGAATCATAAATTAAAATGTTAAGTTGCCAACGTTCATACCACGTTGAATACACCGGTTCTCGCCAGATCACCGAAGTAAAGCAACGTCGGCCGCGGTCAGTACTTCGATGGGTGACCGCCTGGGAATACCCCGTGATGTTGGCTGTTTTTATTTTGGCCGTCTAAAGTTATATATCAAATATTTGTCATTAATTTATGAATACATTATCCAAAATCATAATATACTTATAGTTTTTATGCCTTTGTACTTGCAAATTGTTAAAAAAAAGCCAAAGGGCTTTTTTATTAGAGTTAGCGATCCATGCGCGGCCTCCATCCCTCGACTTTCGTCCCCCACCTGCCGTATCTATAGCGTTATCGTCACTAAAGGATCCCACACAACAGTCCGCCGGCCGATATTAGTCTGTCAAATGATCGCAATAGACCACACACTCACAGGTTTTGAAATAAGTGAGTGGGCGATATAGACTTTGGACGGCAGGCCGCCTGATACGACCAGAGACTGCAGGCAAAATGTTAATGTGTGGGTGGCAGGTTCTTGCAGCCTAACTCCTTCTCATTTACATATAACGTGTTTGATTCCGGGAATTTATTCGTTTCATCGAGGTTCAAATCGATGATCGAGATAGTAATTATCAAACTGAAAATTAGCCAAAAAGAGTAAAAAATATCTTTAATAAAACCGAATAAGGTTCCAAACAAATCTGTGCATTCGCAATAATTTCGCCTTTGCCCGGGATTTGCAAAGATTTTCGCTCAAACCGCCGTAATATGCTTGACCGGACAGGGCGGATATGAGGGCCTTTTGACCGGGTGCGTCCGGATCAACGGCTTCGAGCATATTTCTTGCTCGAATGCAATTTGCTGCGAAAATAGTGTGCAGAAATGGTAGCTAGATAATTTCCAGGATTCAAAGTGTACGTCGTATGCTTACATTATGTTTCATTATTTTTCAACCGACTTCAAAAAGGAGGAGTTTCTCAATTCGTCTGTATGTTTTTTATGTTTTATACATAACTTTCGACTGGGTTTGCAATTTGCATTAAGTATGTCCGCGGCAATACGACGAATAACAAAATCACGCTAACTGATCGCGAAGAATTTTTTATTGGAAAGGATGTACTCCGACGGTAGTTTGATGAGAGTTTGGTTAGGTTCCGATTAATTCTATTTCGTGGTATTTCTACAATAATTCGGAAATACAGAAGGCATCTGGGCGTAATAGCGTTTAACGTTTTATTCTATTTGAATTAGATTTATGCTCGTAAGTATACTTGTTATTAATTGTAATAGGTGACTTTTGTGCGTCTTATATTTTATTAAACCCTTTTTAAACCTTGTCGGCAATTAATGAGTGTAGTCCACATAATTAAGAGTTTTGGTCAGGCATGCGACCGAAGTAGATCAGTTACCCATCGGCCGCCGAAGTAGGAAGACGTATTTAATGTTGCTAATTAAATATTAAATCAGTTGCCGCCTCTCAGAAGACCCATCTGTTTGTTTGGAAATTAATGAGGCGAGATTTTACTCCTAATTTATATGTACCAGTAGGAATGTCTTTCGTGCTAAGTCTAGAGATGAGATAGTTAAATTGCTATAATTTATTTTCTAATAATGTTGATTATAATTTTAATTTAGATTCCTGTTGTTGTACACACATAGTGTAGCTATAAAACATTTTGCATATATATTGTAATAGTAAATTTATAAATTAAGACCCACTAGAGGATACTTCAAGAGCAACGGAACTTGAAAAAAAAATCTTGTATTATCAGAATAATTATCGTCACCACACCTAACAAAATATAATTTCTCTTAATTATTTTCTGAATAATCACGCTGATACCATGACCTCTACAGTTTCACCGGGATTTTGAGAGGTGCTACACAGCTCTAAGGTCGCTTAGCTTGAACCTTTTTAGGCAGTAACTGGACGCAAGGGTCCCCGAAAGGAGACCCCGGTTGGTTACTCTAATAGCATTCAGTTTCAACGGCGCCCCGGGGAGGAGGGAGGGGGGGCAGACCAAGTCGTGGTCGTTAGCTTTTATCGGTAAAGTATGAAGTCATTCAATAGTTTACAAGTTTATCTTAGGTTCATTATTATTTCGGTGTACTTATATCCTAATTACGATACATTCTCAATCCAGACCTTTTGAGATAAACTTAAAGCATCGGAATTTAATATGTCGTTTTAAAAATTAAAATTCAAAAATGATTCGAATACGTTCTCAGTATTCGAATCATTTTTGAATTTTCATCAGAGTCGTCGTATTATGCTTGACCGGGTGGTGTACGGATATGAGAGCGTTTGGCCGGCTGCGTCCGGTGGGGCGCTCTGAAGCTATTCCCCGCACTTATGAGAATTGCTTCGAAAATTTTTGGTAAATAAAATCCCGCATTTAATAATAGCTATTTTTTAGTAGCGTTGACTTAAAGCGGTGGGTGTAATGTAATCACATGATAAAAGTGTATTTTTTAGGTTATGTATAAAAATTTAATGTGACTGATAGAAATTAATAAACATACAATGGATAACTTAATGATATTTATCACTGTATCAAATACTTTATTTGTATTAATTTGTGTAATATTTTTATGTACCTATATGGCTGTTAAACAGCTATTATAACATTCTATTGGTTCATCTGTAACTATGTTATACTCAGTAGCAGATTCGCCCAAGGCCGGGCTTAGGGTGGCCAATCGTGACAAAAAAATCACTGATGATAGCAAGAAATCACTCAAAGTACGTAAATATTCTAAAGGCTCGCCGTTAGGACACACCGTCAGCTGTGTCTATTACACAGATGACTGTGACGACGCCACAGGAAGACTGGTGACAAAGGCAATGGCCGCATCAAAGGAGAGGATAGTGGATTACAACCTGAAAATGGCCATGAGAAGCAGGGACACAGCGGTCGCGGAGAAGCTAATAGCAGTGCAGCGGGGCGTCTGCGACGCGTGAACCGATGCGGTCTCTGGCCACCTCCAAATTCAGGCATTATATATATATAATAAAAAAAAAAAAAAAAAAAAATAAGGAAAATAGTAACTGTAGAAGTGGCACTTTTTAACAAACGCAGAGTAGACAATTTAAGTATATTAGAAAAGAGCACGGACACAGGTCTGTGGTTGCAATATAAGAATAAAAAAAAAAAAAAAAGGCTCGCCGTTATCATGGTGGGCCGCAATGCACCACATCGTATGACAATAATCTTGCTAAATCTTATGTGTACTTTTAATAAATAAAATATAGATAGTGTAATGTGAAGTAATTATTTCATTCGTATATAATGTACGTATTAAGTTATTCCATACATTCGTGATTCAGTAAGAATATTGATATACACGCGATCCCTAAAAACTGCAGTAAATATACTTAAAGCGAAAAAATTACTATTCTTTTTAAATAAATAAAACGATTTAAACTGTTTTATTTGAATGTGCAATTATCCCCGAAACTATATTAGAAACCAATATTATAGTTAACTAAATTTCTGAATCGATTTCGATAAAGGGCAGCAAAAAAAATTCATTATGTACTCAGTATGATTAGTACTAAAAAAGGAGTGGCTGGCCCTAGGCCTAGGCCATAAAATAAGTATACTACGTGGTCCGGGCCTAGGATGGCCAAGACTGTAAATCCGCCACTCGTTATACTCATGTTTTAAATAAATAACAGACAATAGAAGTGAGTGGGTAGGTCTAATTAAGAGCGGCTCTTATGGTGGTCATGCCTTCAGCCTTGAGAAAACGTTAGAGATATAACAGAGTTGGTATGAAGTAATATTTTATAGATTTTATTTTAGTTTATATTTTTCTTTTAAATTCGCTTCATTAATAAGCTTCCCATAAGAGTAATGGGAGGGCGATCGCTTTGCGCAGCTTTATTTTTAATTCCCTAAAGGATGTCCGCGCGCTTCTACCGTCGGTGTTAAACTGATGTCTTGGGACCGTAGGCGTCACCACAACTCTTAGTAATGCATACTACCCTCATTTATCACAGAATAATAAGGATACACGAAATAAGCGAAAACAAAGAAGTTTATTTTTTACTTCATTTTGGCATACAGATCTTTTTTAGAAAAGGTGACCGCAACTGTTTCACCGGATTTGACAGTTTAGAAATGGACCAATTTGATTGAAATGAAAGCACCGGCTTTGAAATTAAAAAAGTTTCATCCAAATCACCTAATCGAAAGTTATGAACGAACAAACATAAAAAACATACGCACGAATTGAGAACTTTCTCATTTTAAAATAAGGAATGCGGTATTTACTCGTACGTAGTGACTCCAACGCAGCTACAGCGTTAGGTTAGGTAAGAAAGTTCCAGTCCGCAGCCCTGTAGTTCTGGGCTCGTAGAATAAGACTACGTCGTTAAAGGCGACTAAAAGGGGCCTCAGGTTCACTGGGCGGCAAGAGTGGGGGCCGTTGTCGTCCGCCGAAGTGGACCTAGGAAGAAGGCGACATCGGCTGGCCCGTGCTACCATGCACTGCGAGGCGACACGGGCCAGCCAATTGCGGCTTGCGGCTCCGGTGCGTTCCACTGGAGATCCCGAAGACCCTCACTATGCACCGAGAAAGGGCCATCGGAGGGGTTTTATTGGGTAAAAACCCCTTATAACCCCGTCTTCCCCTCAGTAGCCGGGGTATCTTGCTGAAGATGCCCCACTGCCCCTCCCCTCCTCCGTTAACAAAAAAAAAGGTAACAAATATTTCGCTGGTGAACAAATATTCTAAAAATACCCAAAAAACGAACTTAGTTACATAACTAAACAGAACGAAAAATATATAGCTGCCGTGGCTTAAGTACCGAAAATATATACTGCAGAATCAAAGCTGAAAGAGGGTATCCGAAGGACGTACATCGATTAAGTGTTATGAAGTGTGTTAGGGATTCCGAGATCTCTGGTTACTCCTCTGGTTAAGCTGGGTGTAAGTGTCTATGATTTGTTTTAAAAATGGTTTTACCTTCAACTGTCGTAAATATGATACGTGTAAACAGCAACTGTATATATTTTTGGGTAAGAAAACAATTGTGGGAACGATGACGGGCCTGTTACGTAGAGGCCTTTGGGGAACCATCGTAGCATCTGAAGCGTCAGCGCGAAATGGAATTTCTCCATATTCATGCAAATTTCAACTCGCCTTATTCGTGTCGGTTAACCAAAATTCTTTATTTTTTCATAACGTAATATAAATCGTGCTTTTAATACGCAGAAGATTAACCGATATTTTTATATTAGAGAAAAAACTTGTTCGATGATTATTTATTTTTAGTTATCTGTGAATTATTTACCAATTAATTATGGATATTAAGCTATATTGCAGATGGCGATGAAATATAGAATACCGTAATCAATGTAATTATAAGATTTCGCGTCTTCTGCAAGGTGGTAAATGAAGGAAATATATGTATATATAATAGTTTTATTTTTTAACCAGACACAGTATTAGTTAAAGTAAACTCAGAATTTAAAAATAAGTTTAAGTTACGATAGAATTCATAAAAGAGTTACGCTTTGTACTGTTTTAAATAATTATCAATACAACTCGGAGATTTAAGGCATCCTGTGGCGAGTGGTATAAGAAGAAAAATACTATATTTAAATATAGTATATATATAGAAGAGACAAACTAAAAGGTACTAAATGTTTTATTAAATTAAATAAAACACTAGTAAATATTAACAACTTAATGCAAGTATTGAAGACCTTTGAGGAATGCTTGATAAATGGCTATATGGCAAATCACAACGTAACATTCTTAAACTATACGCTCATGAAGTCGACGATATCAGTAACAATATATCAAATAATCTTGTTCATGAATCTTCCAACTCACATCCGCCCCCGTGTTTACAATGCGGGTAGGTATATAACAAACTGAAATAACCCAAAATATTACAGAACTGAAGCACGTAGAGGCTAAAAATTTGGCGTTCTCAGATCAACAAGAGATCTGACTGAAAATCATCGACGCGAAAAAACATACCGGCATCCCGATGAAGTCTACGGTTTAAGTGACAAGCTTATAATGTTCGTAACTCGAAACTAATTAAATACATATAAGACGTTGACAGACGGCCATCTTGTTGTCAGAATGCTAAGTCTCTTTGGTAAAAATAAGTAAGTATATTTATAAGATCTTAGAGGCAGCCACAGCTGCCTTATTTGCATTACTTTCTGACCTGGCCTCGGAAGGACCGAAGATTCTGGTGGCTCAGTCTATTCAAATTTGATGACATTCTCTTACTTCATGAGATTCTAATTGCCTTTGTTTGTTTATTCAGTTTTTAAGTTCCCAAAAAAAAGAAAGAAAAAAAAAGGAAGAAGCCATATATTGCATAGTTATATCTAGACACGGGCAGTCGGTACTGAATTTTAAAGATAATACTTATAAATCATATCGGGAATGTTAGATTATAATCGAATGTTAATAATATGCCATGGCATAAAAATAATTTAATTTCTAAATTATAAAACAAAAATATTTTATTTTATTTATAATATATTATTGTTTGGTATTCACATAAAATAAGTGACGTAATATTTACTGTTGTAACAAATAAGAGTAAAAAGGAAAACCCACTTCAAATCAAATTAATGGCTTTCACGTTCTTGCACGTTGTTATAAAGGAATTGTACCTAGTCTTCCATTGTTATATAAGAATTTCCGAACCAATAAGTATTTTATCATACGATTTCACTTGTAACTCGTTAGTGATAGCTGTGAAACAGAAAACCCTTATTGTCTGTGCTCTCCAGTTATTGTTTTGTTACTTAGACCAAACGCCAATTCATTCCTGTCACGTAGTCCAAGGTATTCCGGTCAAAAAGTGAGCTCGTGCGTGGCTCACGCGGCGTAGCCCTTCGTAGAGCGGCGTAGCGCCGGCAAACATCCCTTTGAGAAATCATGGCTTTACTTACTTACCTCCTGTCCATGGTGACGTGGCGCTGAATAATGCTTTATGTTCACGGAATTGCAACGTCTGAATAAACCGAACGTGCCTCTTGTTTTAAGTAAGGAATACGCGTGAAAGTATATTAATACTTTTGAAGTTAGATTTAATGTATATATACATACAAGCTGCCGGCAAACATTGTTTTACCATTTATATAACTTCTAAATAATATTTTGATACTGAAAATCAAATAACTAACATATTGTGTGATTAATGACTGAAATATGAATAGATCGCTGTGTGTGAACGATGACAACTTTTAAAAATAATTAAACACTAAACATGTCTTTTAATTCATTGTCCTGTCCCCTTAGCAAGTGTAATAATATCGCTTTTAAATGAGGGGTTGGTGGTAAAATAGTGAACATTTTGAGTTTAATGTATCTTTTAAAACTTTTATTTTTGAATCTTTTTTAGGAACAACCGGACGCAAGGGCCATCGAAAGGGGAAATCGGCTTAGGCGGCGACACTATTCGCGATAGCATTCCGATCTAACTCGTTCAAGATGGACCACGCCACGGTCGGTAGCTCTTATCAGGAAAAGTATTAAGACAGTCAAAAGCTAACTTGCTTTAAGTGCAATTGTGGGATGTGTTGGCGCTGGAAGAAGATATGGCCGAAAAAACTACAGTACTCCTAATATCTAACGGGTAACAAAATTTTCGCATAGCTCGTTATTTATCGTCGTTACTTCTATGCTCTATTATGTGATCTAATTACGATGTCTACAGCCCAATCAACCTGTCCCATTCTCTCGTATTAATGAGCTTTGTATATTGATAACATAATCACGGCACGCACGTTGCGTTGAATTAGCCTCAGACACGAACAGACGTTGCGTCGTTATATCCGCTGCCTCTTAATGTGATATCCGAATTGTTTAGGTGTAGTTATTACCGAGGTAATCAAGGATAAGGTATCTACGAGTATTTGTATGTATGAGGTAAAATTGGGAATAATCTATCTGCTAATACGATTTAGGATACGATATATATTTTAAGAATGCATTTGGGAAAATAGGTAATATTCGCAAAACTTGATGTTACATGGGACATGTGACTTGTATATAATTAAAATCAATAACATTCGAACAGCGTTAGTTATTAATTTATTGGTGTCTTGTGATCCAAATTCATAACATCTCGAGAAGTCCGCAGATGGAAAGAACTACGAAATACTAGTGTGATACAACGCAACAACGACAAACACACACACCCAAGCACATGATCCTGCATACATACACGCACAGTACACATAATAATTATTCATAATTAATCAATATTAACAAATAAATCAGTGTATCTCCCTAATACAGGCTATTGGTTAGTCTAGTAGGGATCTGTACCGAAAACTAAACATGTAAACACATAATAGTTAGAAAAATGTAAACTTTGTAATATGTTCAAAGTTTGTTTAGATATGTGTATGTGTGCTATATGAATATAATTTTAGAACATTTCATTGGTATTTATATATTTATATATGTTTTAATAAAAGGGTTAACATTTTTTTAACCATTCCAAAACAAGTTAGGAAGTAGAACATTTTTGTAGTCGAATAGTGAGTCTAAGACCTTATGTTTTGTACAAGTATACGCCCAAACCATTGGGCTATTATCCCTTAAAATTCGTTAAAACAAACGCATTTTTGTCATCATGTTTTCCCTGTTCTAGAATTTGTACATAATTAATAGCACTTTAGCTGTACAGTCAGTGATTGCTACTTCTATGTAAACCGAAATCTATTTTTACATGCCTTATTTATTATTATTTCATATTTGTTCGTATTTAACTTACTTTATTTATTATATTGTTTATTTTCGACGTGTTGTGAAGTTATCTCTCCATTTCGATGACATCGGGACGACGCTCACACAGGGGCGTATTCAATGCGTGGAGAAAATTGGACGTAATCTGTAAGCGGCAGTTACAGCTGAAATACGGCCCTGTAGCGGAAGCATCCTAACACTCGCGGGGATGAGCTGTTCATATCAAAGAATACTGTACGAAAATGTGTTTACATTAATAAAAGTTGAATTGGGTATATTGTCAGACAAATATCCTAATTATGATAATGTGTTAGTAATATTACAAATTTTAACCTGTTTTTGGAGGCAAGGTGAATGAATTTTAACCTATTATGAAGAGTTGGGTCGGCCTTTCTCACCACACAATTATAAAATATCTACACTTTACGTCATTATTCCATGAGGTCGTGGTACTTCTCCGATCATACCGAGAGACATGCGTAGCAGTGACTCTGCCACTGAATTTTTTTTTGGATTTGAAAATGCTAACAAATTTTCACGTAATTAATCAACATTTTTAACAGCCATTTTAAAATGAGCTGTTGAGCGGTCGAATGGTGGATTGGAATCAACGACCTTGTTTCGAATGACAAATTTAAAATAAAATTATAAAATGATATTATACACAAACAATTATTACACAGACAAAAAATTAGGAAAGAACTAATAAATAACAATATAATCAAAATAAATGTATAAAGAATAGAGTGACGTGTCTGCAAAGAAAGAATTGTTAATCTATGAGCGTAGCGCGAAATGGTTAATATTCATGGCAGTCTGCGGGTTGCGAGTGAAATTGGTTCACATTTTTTATGTCTACCGCCGACAATCCACTCGCTACCACCGACAGACAAAACTCTTTGCACTGTCCTTTTTATGGAAGAACTCAGCGCGGAATTGCTTTAAATTGCACCTAAAAATTCGTACATATAAGAGTACCGACGTAGAAAGGTATAAATCACTTTTTATCCCTCTTACTTTTTTTTGTAACGAGCCTATGCTAATTAGCCAGAGAAGCTGTTCACAATTTCACCGTAATTGAGAGGTGGCAGAGCTCTTAGGCGCCCGCGAAATCGAACCGAGAATCCGTTGGCTTTTGTTCAAACACGGTCAGCATTCCTTCACTCTTGTAAATATAACTACTGAATGTAAAGTATAGATAAAAAATAAGTAGCAGATTTCATCTGTGTAATGTTAACTGCAGCCGCGGAATTTCCCGAGACGTTCGTTATCGATGCCTGTCTATTTGAATGAGTGAATGCCCCCCCCGTGACCCATTTCGTTCGGTCAGCCGGTCCGTCGCAATATCCGGTCAGTGAACGAATGGCACGGAGAACGCCCGGAAATTTCATCAAATCTGCCATGCTATTTTGATAATGATAACCGTTTTATCTTACGCTAATCATGTTTACTTTAGCGGTCTATTCACGGTTCCGTTTTGTTTTTGTATCGTTTATTTTTTGAGACCGAATTGAATTACGTGTAATTGTTTTGATATACCACAGTGAATTGTTCTGTTTCGTAAATTGGATTTTCTTGCTTGAAAGAACGACGGTTTCAATGAACGTGTATGCTTATATATGAATAAAAACGTTCGACTTATCGCCTCCGGGTTCGAATCCTACTCAGCTCGCACCAGTTACTGTTTTTCGGTTACTTATGTACAAGTGAATACTGTCTCTGTCTACCCTGAAAAGGACATGAGAGCTTATTGTTATTAAATATATGTGTATTACGGTTGCTCATCGCAGCCACACCATGACAGTCACACGCTACGGCTATTGACTTTAAATTAATCATTAATTTTTCGATTTATTAAATCGAAATAAATCACTTGCTAATACATGTGCCCCATATATCTATCTGTCTGAACAGGTACGCTAGGGTTAAAAGGACGAAAAAAATATTATTCTATACAAATATTTTGTCATTATTAGGCTATTTTTTTGGTAATAAAAAAAATATTATACTTAGGAACTTTTTTACGTGTCTAATATATCTTTCGATGGATTTTATAAAGTAAATAAATCACAGGACATCATAGCGGATGTCGCAGCAATCCGTTTCACTTATAAATAAAAATTGTAGAAGCCGACGATAAAGAAAATCCTCCCGTAGGCTTAGTGGTCACCCAATCTAAAATTATAAACGAAATCTCTATATTTTCTTGGTCATAACACGGGCTGGGGTTACAGTGAGTATACTCGTAGAAGCTTTTACGTGCTTTTATAAATAATGTGAAACAAAAACGAGATTTACGAAAATCGGCGTATATGTAGTGCGTATGAAGGAGTGCAGAACGCTAATTTTTTTTTATAATTATGCATTACACACACTACAATGCATTTAATACACGTACACGTGGACATTATGGGGTTGTTTAGCAACGGTTAAGCAACTATGAAAATAGATGACTAACAGATTCACCGAATAAGTTACGAGCTACGAATTATGTGTGATTTCAATGCTCCAATTCCTGAATACCTACCTACTTCAGGGCGACCGCTAGTAATTCTAAATTGATGTAGTGAAAAACAACAGAAGCAAGAGCCATCTGGTAGCTTTTGCAAGAATGATGATGAAGTAACACATCACAGCATACAGTAATTGCATGCTTATACGACATATATGAATGACACTCAAGCATTTCGCCCAGTAAATTATCGCAATTTTCTAATCGATACCTGTTGCTGGTGGAAATGATCATTTAAAATCACATAACAAACTTCATAGATTTATTTTCATAATTGAAAAGAAGAGATATACTTTGCTACGTTTATTAAATAACAGAGACAGTAAATTGCCGTATGAATAGCGGATATTTATTATTATTACTGTCTACTCCGCTAAGGGCAAATTATATTTTATTCATTTGAGAAAAAATTGCTTCAAACCCACATCAAAGGACTCATGTCTACGAGATGAGATTCAAAGCTTCGACCGTAAGTTCTCCGAATGTAAGTCATAAGTCCTACGTATATAAATACTAGGTATACGGATTAATTGAAAACGCGTCTCTTATCACAGTGAACGTAGCCATTGTGGACATGTCTCCACAATCCCGTATAAAGAAGTCGTTAAATTGGATTTAAGACATAAAGGATACATTAAAAGTGTACGGTAAACACAATTATTGGGTAAAACGAACCGATATTTATTATAAAAATAATATTTACGATACACAAAATTGTATCATACCTTTTTAATTTTTGATTTAATTTTATTCTGAATGTGATGTTTTATTTAATGATTGATGGATTATTTCTGTGTTTAATTTATATATAATATATAAATGGTTTATCATTGAAATTAAATTTAATGCCACGTGGAGTTTATTCTTCTACTATAAATAAACCTCATACGTTTTTTTAAGTGCCCTGGTTCAGACTCCAAGGTCGGATGTAAACAAAATGAATAAGGAGCCGTAAGATTTTTTTGCATACTGCAAAGTAATTAGTATAGCACAACATGTATCTGATATTAAAGCGTTAGTCTCACGCGTAATAAAAAAATCCTTGTGTGAAATGTTGGTTTAGAAACATAACAGCTCTGTTTTGCAGCATTTATTAAGCGCCGGAAGCCATGTTGTGTTACTGCGATCACCAAACGCAGGACATTTCAATCAATGAAATGGTACTAACATCCGATCTAAACTAGGGTGACAAGGATAAAATTAAATACTGTGATTAGTTTATTGGCACTTTTACCACATTTTCATTAATAATGTTTTATTTCTGTTTTCTGTGTCTTTTTCGTATGCAATTTTGCAATAGATTTATAACTAACTTACTCATTAGGTAGAGTGTAACTTTCATGAATAACTTAGAAGTGAATAATATTGCATCCTGATAATAGTTTTAGTATTCTAGAAGAATACATTTGAAAGTTATTAACTTTATTAATAATTCACAAGCAAACATGTTACAATATACAGGAGCTTTGTCTCTTGAACTAGGTAGTGTACCTGTATCTCAGGAGTCACAATCAGGAAATCTTGCTAACATTAACTTATAAAATATGAAATGAATCATAAAAATATGTGTGCAAAAAAAGTACAGTCAAAGACGACAATTGATGCGAATGTGTAGTGTACTGTGTTATTGTATGTGCGTATGTGTATGTGTGTGTTTGTGTGAGTGAGCGTGTTTATTATGACGTTCATTACATATTTTCAATTTGGCTACTTTATGTTGGGTTTATCCTACGACCATTTTGGGTTTTAATTTTTTAATTAACTTTTCAATTATTTTATATATTGTATGTTAAAAATGTTCCTTGTGTTGGTGTTCAATAAATAAATAAATTTGCGGTTGTTAAGCCTTGCCTTTAAGTGTCAAGTCTTGTGAGGTAATTCATGTCGAATGGGATTTTATTGTTTATTCGTGGTGCAACAGAGTTATGGTGGCGTTGTGCAAAGGTAGACCTAATTAATGATACTGCTATTTAATGATATTTTGTTTTATACCAAGAATTTAATTAAAAAAAGGTTCTGCTTAAGTTGTAAGTCATGTTGACTTACGTCCTAAATGACTATTCCGTGGAAAAGTAGCCAATTGAGTCGTCATTTAGCCGTTACGTTTTTACACGTTGTTTATAAAGTTTTAAAAAAAGAGTATATTACAAAACTGATGAAAGTTTTGTGCTTTGACTTCGAAATGAGTACGGATCTAATTTGTCCCGCTTCGTTGTAGATAAAGTGACGTCGCCTTAATTTATAGTGATTCACGTATGCAAATTGTCCATCAGCTATTCAGTGTTTGGACATTCGTTATGCGCGTCCAGCCCCACATCTGTACGTTACGCGGTAACTGCTCGATGTGTCACAAGGTACAGAATGTTGCCAGTGAGCTCGTCTTTAATACAGACATTCTATTTCATTATCATAATATTTATATTTTATTACATAAATTAAATTTTATGAATTAATTAATGATATACTTTATATCACAACACTTAATACATAAATGACAGAAACAATAATGGTTATATATTAAATGCATGCGTCTTATCGCTAAGAACGGTTTCTTGGATGGATAGAGATTTATGTAAGAACTTTTATGAGTATGATTAATTTTATTATCATTATAATACAAGTTCACCAATAAAAACCAGACTTGACTACTTGACTTGACGGGAAGCATGACGATTGCATGACTTATGGTGATTCGTCTTCCGACATGACAGGGCGAGATGGAGTCGCGTCAGTATTCACCGTCTCGGTCAATCGATGGGCCCGGTGAGGAAAACCCCTCTGTCCTGCCTACCGGCCATAGACAATACTGACTACTATATTGACTCATGACTATCTATATATATTAAAAATTTTAGGATAACTAATAAGGATTTTCTTACCAGTGGTATGTACCGACTGAACTAAATTAAAAGACTACTGTTAACTTTATACTTATCAAGTTTACAGTACTGGCATAGATTTAGTTCAATCTACGTATGGAAAATAAACGACGCACCGCGTCAGGCAGTGAAAAGCTAGCTAATACGTTAATACGCTAATAGCTTGCATGTCGGCCCACGCACCTGCTGCGCTGTAAATGCAGAATGTTTTATTTCTCGTGTGACCGCAATATCTTCGGTAGATAATATGCTGTTTTGCGAGACAACTTTGGTAGATTGTGTTATTTGCAAGTACCTACTACTAGTGTGTAGTATGGTTTCTATGTACAAATTACTTAAATCTGAACACAAGTAACTAATAAGGTTTTCACGTGCTTTGATTATTGGTTCTATTGTAAATAGCTCAATGTTTTAAAATACGGTCTGCGTAAATACAAGATACGTTTAAACTTCTCCAAAATAACTGAGAAAGAGTAACCTGTGTGTGATTAGTTTACTGGTGATTTTAAATCACACACAGAACTGACGCACTAAAAACATTTAATTAAATAAACAAACGCTCTAAAATTGCAACAAAAATTATAATGTAATAAAAAAATAAACAAATCGTAATTGGAATAATAAAATTAATTTATAAATAATACTAAGGAAGAGAAAGAGAAAAAAGGTTTTTTTTACTATTATTAACTTTGATTTCGATTCGATTGATCGCGTTGGATCCATTATAGGAGCAGTGCAATTGTAAAGATTCACGTGTGGGTTTTAAGGCGCATTTTGTACCAACCGTAAATATATCAGGCGGGCAAGCAATGTTTATTGCGAAGAACATTAAAGTTGTTCGGGCGACTAATGCGCGCTATAATACATAGAACGGAGTCCCTACTACAGTACCTCGATTAAAAGTCGAAGGTATAAATAAAATTAAATACCTTAGTAATATTAATAACAAGTTTGGTATTTCACGTCAGCCCGCTGCTACTTTATGAGTCACAAGTAAGGTCTTTTATTAAGTATTGTTTTCATTTCTGGGCTGAATTCAATACTAATTTTTCAATTTACTCGTATTCACCGGCATGTGACTTGGGAGCAAGTATCGGTTTGATTTTCTGTCTTTCCAAAGAGATGGAGAGGTCTCTTGCATTTTTCTAGAGTATTTACATTTAGGATAGAATATTTCAATGTACTTAGAATATATGAAAAGCGCTTAAAGGTTGTTTTCCCTATCTACCCCTCAAGGGCTACAGCCTGTAAAGGCGTTTAATAAACTAAAAACGATACTGGAAAATCTTGTCATAGATCAAAGAGATTAAAACAAATGTATAAAAAAAGATGTGTGAATGTGAATTTCGTTTGATTATATTTTTAAAGTGAGAAGAAATTAATTTTACCATAGTAGTGGTTCAGTTAGTCGCGGGATGGTCTAAGAGTAAAGTTAGACGTTCCGGTTAAATGTATCCATTTATTGTTCTCGTAAAACGTTGTCCGTTGCTTTATGAAGCCGCCCGTTTCTTATAGGAGTTGTTGAGAATGATGGTGGACGTTGTTTTGATATGCTTGATAAACGTCAAAACAAGTTACGGGTATACTCCCTTTACGTGGGCAAAGTCCGCCGCGCGATGTTGTGTGATTTTTAAAGTAAAACTTTTTTTACGTAAATGAGGAGAAGTTGAGAGAGATACATGTTAGTGTAGATAAAAAGAGAGAAATTTAAGTTTCGTACAAATAATATAAGACACAGTGCAGCCCTATATACACAGACATGTATTACTCTGTAGAAGCATGAGAAAGCAGTATTTTCTTTTTCTCTTGAATAATTGTGTATATATATTATTTTGTGTGTATATACATACGTATATATAGATGAAACTAAAGAAGTTTTAGCTTTTTTTGTAATTAAAATGTCGAAAAACGGCAATTCATTGTTACAAGTCGATTGACATTCAAACACGTTTCTTATAGTATGTATTTTATATTCGTCACCAGCGATCCGCTTACCATCTATAAAATAAAGCAAATTAGCTTTATGTAACGTAGTGAACATTCTATAAAAATGATTGAAAAATAATTTTAAACGGCGTGTTATTTACAAAAACCGTCTCACACGTGCATTGTGAACACGCGTAACGGGTGCTACGTCAGCTTGCCTACGACGTCGCGTCAGCGGAGCGAGCGCACGGTAGAGGCGGACATACGATATTAAAATGAAAATTTGAGCGATCACAAATTCACTTGTTTATTTTCCTCCGAGTGCGAGGAAAAAGAAATATCTAGGTTATTTTTTTATGGCTAGGCAAACGTCATCGACCTCTATTTTCAATCGACGTGGAGGCGTGGGAATCTCCTCTAGTTGTATTTTTTATGTTTATATCTTTGTAACTCTGTTATAATGATATAATATCATAATATACTTTTTATTCGAAATAGATTACCTCCAATAAAGTCCCATTATAACTTAATTTAATACACAAATAAATGAAAAAGCAGTGATAGCCTGTGGCTGTACCATTGAATTGCCGATTTTTACGTTGTTTTAAGTACAAAAATATCACCTGCTAAAGTTTTGTATTCGTGTATCGCGAGGGGATCACCACCTATCACATATGGAACCTATAAAGCTTGGTGAAAAGCGGATATAGAAGAATCTATCACCCAAAAGGGTTAAAAGGACATGAGAGGGACCTTTATTTCGAATACATTATACCAATTACTTATAAATTGTATAGAAAAATGTTTGTGTGTTGTGGAAGACTTTCTTTGTGTAGGGAATAGGAGAATAGGCATTTACTAAGCTTCTAGCGCAATACCATCTAGGACTGAATTTCCACTTAACATCAGAAGGGATCGTGGTCAAGCACTTTCCTAGACAGTGTTAAAAAAAATAATGAAATACGGATCTAAATTATTAGACACTGCATCTTACAGTGTAGTTTATGATGAAAACCTTTTACAATTTATTACGGAACATTTCTATATATATTTTTCAATCCGGTCTGCGAGCTCCGTCGAGCAGCCAGCCTCCTTAAGCTTAACTGCCCGCAGACAGTTCTGAATTAATGAGCTGATCCTCCGCCTGCGACCGTTTTTAATGAATAAATAGGAAACACCGAGCACTTCTCAGACCATTCAATGCTTCTATCCAAAGCTAGGTACAGGAAGACTTAAGTCTTAGCTGCTGCACAAACTATTTTTGTCTTAGCTGGAATGAAAGACTTCGACCAATTATTTATTACTAAGCATCCATTCTCATTCATTTCGACTTAATAATTGAGTACCTGGATGATTGGACGGATGGAGCTTTACTTGGTAATTTTTTTTTGAAAAATATATTTAGCTACGTCATTTTTTTTTAAGATATACTTAGATACGAATTATATGCTTTGATAAAGGGATTCCCTTAAAGCTTTTCTCTCAAAGAAGGAACAGGAAAAAGAAAAATAAATAATCGGACTGGAGAAATCTTAATTCGAAGCGGTGTTTTTATTGCCTCGAAACATTGATAAAACAACATTTTCTGAAAATGAATACTAGTTACATCGGTTTATCGCCCCCGATTGCACCGGTCACTCGGCTTGATAATCTTTACTTGAGTTTTATGGATTTTATTTTGTTGTATTTTTATAAATACAAACCCCATGAATCACAATGTTTGCGCTATTCCTGAAACATAGAATGGTAAATCTCAGCAGCACAATAATTTCACTATCAACAGCGCCTTACCAGACCAGTAACTGGTGGCTGAAATATAAGCTGCAATGGGTATCCTAACCTACCGTAAATTATCCATCTATATATATAAAAGAGAAAATGTGTGGGTATATGCCATATAGGCTCCGAAACGGCTAGTCCGATTTTAATGAAACTTTCAGGGAATCTGCAAATTGACCAGGTGAGTAATCCTGTAAAGTTTGGTGACGATCGGAGCAATCCTCTTTTTGAACTGTCCAACAAGCGTATTACTTTTATTTCTGATGTTAACTTGAGCACGATATGTTTTTGTATAAATTATAACAATGATAGTGTATTTACTGATATGTACTTGGGTGTTGGCAAGTTTTCACCCGCTCGAGAAAAGAATGAATAAGGAGAGAAATGAATATTTTAATATTATGTGAGAGCTAAATTAAATATATAATGATGTAATTAACTTACATCATTAAATATTTAATTTATTTGTTTAAATTAAATAAAGCAAAATCTAGCCCGGCGAAGCGGGCTGGGTACGCTAGTCTACTATAGCAAACAACGGTTATTACACATTTTTATAATCTTGTCGAAAATATAAGTATTCATTATAAATAATATGATTTTAGCTAAGTGAAAATATATAACAATAATGCAATATAAGTGAAGAAAACTTTACTCCATAAGGAACCTCGATCGTCTTCACTCTAGGCGTGGAGTACTCAACAAACAAGCAGTCCGCTGCCACTTCAGCTGCGCCCGGATGAATGAACTTTTTTCATTCCGCCACACTTAGTGTTGCCACTCGTATAACTTTTTTTTTTGGCCAAGTACCAGTACTGAGATATGCAGCATAGAGGCGTTGAATTTTTGCGTGTTTTATTTTTAGCGTTGGCTACACCGACTCGATTGTGTCCGGACTGCTAAAAGCTAGTTTGGCATTTAACTAAAATTAATATATGTGTTTGTTTGTATTTAATATAGTGTGAAACTATTGAACCATTATTGATTTTTTTTCAAAATGACATATGATATATTTTATTTCGGTAATAATAATATCGTATCGTAACTAGCCGCTTGATAAAGCGGTCTGTGCATAAATGTATCAATGATTTATGCACTACACTAATATTATGGCATTGGCAGATATTAACAAGTACGTTTAAGACTAAAAACACAAATCCACTTCAAATCAATGACGGATCAAATATTGGTAGTCAGTCTGATTTGAATTCAAGTCTGTTTTTGTGTTTGATAGTTATTTGAGTTACCTTTAAACGAGCAATTTCGTTTTGTAAACAATGGGTTGCAGTTGCTTATTTTTTTCCCTATTTAAGTATGACCACGCTTAAAAAAATAAATCAACTTAAACATAGACAAAGAAATATGACTCTCCCTATCTATTGGCGAGTCATGACAATAATATTTACAAAAAAACGAGCAATGCTCGGTCAACCAGGTATTATAGTTTAAGCTGAGCGGCTTTAAATAGCCGTTAGTAGTAGTAAAAGTTACCGCTTGAGAGTCACAATCTTTCCAACAGATCTCTTTGTCGCTGCACTTCAGTGATATGTTCAGCTCAAAAGTATGATCCAGATTTATGTCCACGCCCGCGGTGAGGGAACAAAGCGCAGGTACCATGTCCGCACTCCGGAGGACTGAAACTTTGCACTCGCATCGCAAAGGATTTTTCCTTGGATATATGTTTGTTGGAGAAACGGTGCTAGTGTAGCATCAAGCGCTGCTAGGAGTTGCCTCATTTATTCTTTACTATAGAATTTAGAATACTTTAGAATTGATAAATAAAATCTGCATATTACAATAAACTTTTGATAATATAATTAAAAATTTATTCATTTGGTTGGGACATTTAGAAAGGATTTACGATTATTATTTATGTTGCGCAAGTGTTTTGTGGTTAGTCAGACCTTGCACTAGCACAAAATAAATTGCCTAGATTACCATTACAGCCCTGTAGTTCTGGGCTCTCAAGAATAAGATTACGGTATCCCCTGCCTGTCGTACAAGGCGACTAAAAGGGGCCTCGGGTTCACTGGGCGACAAGGGTGGGGGCCTGAGTCGTCCACCAAAGTGGACCCGGGAAGAAGGCGACATCGGCTGGCCCGTGTCGCCTTGCGCTGCGAGGGCACAAGGGGGGAGGGAGTAACCCCCCCCCGGGACGTGCTCTCCTTGAGCACAGTGCAGAGGGGCTCTGGTGCGTTCCATTGGAGATCCCGGAGCCCCTCGTCATGCACCGAGGAAAGGGCCACCGGGGAGGTTTTAGTGGGTAAGAACCCCACATAACCGCCGCCTTCCCCCCAGAAAGCGGGGTATCTTTCTGAAGATTTCCTCCCCGTCAACAAAAAAAAAAAAAAAGATTACCATAAATGAAAAAAAATTGTGAAGGAGTAAACGAACGAAGAAGTAACCGACAAATATGTATTATGTTTAAATGTATGGACGTGAATGAAGTGGAACAGACGTGTCTGTGATACGCACTTCTTTAGCCAACAGGCAAGAGTGTTTATGTGAGTATATATCACTCTATAATAAGTAGCCTAATATCTAATAGTTTTGGAAAAAATCTATAACTCTCAGATCGTAAATTTTAGCCATTAGGCTATCACTGCCATTGCTATCAGCGCTGAAGTAGGATTCTAAAATAAAAAATCCCGTTCACCACTGTCTTTGCGTCGTGTATTTTCCAGTTGCCTTGTCTTAATTATTTCTAACTCTATGTACAAATAAGCGGACTGTTGTGTATGTGAGCGGCAAAGTTGCAAAACGTGCTCCCACTGCCCATATTTTGCACGTCAAGCCCATCTAAAGCACCCTCACGGTGCTGTAACAACACCGAGTTCCTGCTAGAATGTGCTAGAAAATTATTTCCATCTTTTTAATGACCAGTGAATTATCGTTATATACACTATAGTTTTAAAAAGAAAAATATGTAAGCGCTTATTAAGAACGCTCTTATTTAATTTACTGTTTTAGTATCCAGTATGATTCCACGACAATGAGTGGAGAAGAGAACCTAATCAAATTCTCATCAAACTACTCTTGAAGTACATCCTTTTCAATAAAAAATGTATCATCAAAATCAGTTAGTAAATGTTGAGTTATTCGCCCATTTGTGGCGCACTTACTTGATGCAAATTTAAGACTTACATGGTTTTCTCATAGAAACCTTATTCAGAACTGGGGCAGCTTTCAAATAAAAAAAGAATCATCAAAATCGATCCAGCCAGACGAAAGTTACGAGTTAACAAACACATATAATAAATATACAGACGAATTGAGAACTCCTATTTTGAAGTCAGTTGATAAACTGCTGGTGCCAAAGTCGACACTGGTAAAAAAAATACCAGATCCGTTTACGTTACTGTTGGGTTATTTCGCGCACTACTTTCAGAAGTATTCCGCGAAACTTACATTAAAAAAACGATCCCTGCAGATTGTCTCTGTTCCGAGGTAAACGTGACTTGCCAAGTTTTCACCGGCAACAACAATTATTCTGATAATTTCAGTTATTCCACTGTCGTTGAGTTAAAGTCCTGACGGGAAAGGGAATTAGCATATATAGCGTAACAGATTCCTATTTTTATGTGCAAAGTTCCCTATCTACGAATTGCCGGGTAGAATAGGTTTAATTTGCATCAAAGTTTTGTTTAAAGGAATTTCATTTCTTCTTTGGTGTGTTCTTGAATTAGTGCGCGTTATGTGGCGCTCTAATTCAAAAGCACTGTGAAATACAGCCGCTACAGCCAAGCTATTTGGCGCTTAGTTTTTTTTTTCCCCTTTGTATAACAACGATACACGAAGACTTCAATTTAAATGCACAATCACTTAAAGGTACATAATACATACACAAGTAAAATCCCCTTTATCCATCTAATGCCTTTAACGAACAATTCTTGTATGTATATAAGTATATAATCCGAATCTCGGCTCAAACGATTTTCATGAAATTTTGCATACAGGTGGTTTCAGTTTCGGGGGCGATAAATCGATCTAGGAATTTTCTTTAAAAAATGTCTATTATTAATTCTGCAGATGGCATTGCTAAGCAATAGTAAGGCAGTAGAAGAGGAACTGCAGCATTTCATCCTTTTGTTGTAAACATCCCTCAAACTCGAACGAAGCGCTTTGCTTCATCTTCCATTGTTCATACAGCAAGGGACTGGAATAGTTTGCTCGCATCTGTCTTTCCCTCCGATTACAATGGGGGTATTTTCAAGAGTAGAGTGAATTGGCATTTACTAAGTTAGTGCGTCTTATCATCCAGGATTGCATTTCCACTTAACATCAGGTGGGATCGCAGTTAAGCAATTGCTTTGAAAGTATAAAAAAAATCCATCTGAAATGTATGTATGTATACAAAATATAGAATATAAAGAGAGCTTCAAAGAGTTAAAAAACGCTTTGTAATAAATGTGATGAATAGCTACCTCTATTTACGATAAACGTTAAAATATATTTTTTATACTAAAAATGTAATGAAAACATGTAAGCGCTAGACTGAGAAGAATACGTAGAGAACTTGGATTTTAATTTTGCACGGTCCTGGAGCACTTATTTCTCGTATACCCTTTATGTACACGGTACTTTATTCAATTTTTTTTGTAAGCTGTAAACATGTTTTCCGGAATAATAACAGACAGCTATTCATTGTTGACAAATACTATTAATAAGTATTCTTTTTAATACTTTTTAAGCAAGTACTAATGTTAATAAGTAATGCAGTCTCCGATGGTAAGGCGCACTGGCAAGACTGTTCATTTCTTTGCTGAACGAATGATAAAAGACGAAGAAAAGCTTCTGCTTCGATCTGGTTTGAGGGATGTCCACAACAAAAGGATGCAATCAAGTAATCCGTCTAGGAATCCGATGGTGGGATGGGGATATTTTTATTTTTGAATTATTTAGAATACACAACCCACAAATACATCATGTTAGAAATAGAATAGAAAAAAAGAAGTTTTTTTTATTTAGTAAATTATATTATAAAGAAAAAGTAGTTCAAGTCATAAAACAACATACGGAAACTCCTTGGTGTAATTCGAATCCCAACTCCCCAAGTGTGTTCGTTTATTTTTATGTTAATTTTATAGATGTCAATTTCTTTTATATACTACTACAATTTTCTTTTATAAATATTATTAATTTATTATAACATTGAATTCGACTGTTATGATATTATAATTTTGTTTAATAAATAAATAGCTCGTGACTGATTTCATTCTGGTTATTTTGGTTATTAAAGGAAGTTAATAGTTGTAATTATTTTTTAAATTTAATAACTGATAGTAATTTGCCACTGTACAAATTTTCTGAGAATGATACAATGAGATGTACCCACGCCCGAACCAATTTAACCCGTGGGAGGTGAGACGTAGTGTGCCATGATACAGCGTTAAGTTATGAACTCAAAGGCAATATTGGTTTAAACGTAGAAGGTGCATAATATTCTGGCATCTCAATGCCCTTGGCTCACTCACGTACATACCGAAATATCTATAAAAATAGAACATTTATCATTTATCTTTCGTATATTACGTTTAGTTATTTCAATTTATGTAAGCTAAATAAATGATATGTAATTCGAGTTAATTGTTGTCGTTACATTACGTGATTTTGCATTTAAATTTAGGTGTTCGTGTATTATTGTTATATCTTGTATTATTGTAACAATTGTTTATGATCCTAATATATAAATACAAAATGGTTAGAGATATGAAAATAAGATTAAAATAATACTGACAGTGTACGAAGAAAAATAAAAACCCCTTCTCCTTTTTGAAGTCGGTTAAAATGCATAAAACACATAAAGAATGAAAAATATATAAATCATGGGTAATGTTATAACTGTGTCCATAGCTCTTTGGCTCTCGTGGCTTGAATAAGAGGAACAATTTATCGTCGCTTGATCGCTTCATATTAGAGAAAAATAAAACGATACGTAACGTTAACGTCGTTCTAACCTCGAGTCAGTTTGGATTCTTGTTTTGCACGTCACATTGTTTTGTAACAATAAGATATTGACATACACAACAGCTAGCTAATGATGGCTGCCTGTTATAAACAACCTAATTAATCATCATCGTCATCATCAGGCTGCAACACTGTTTGACATAGGCCTTTCCAAACGCATGCAACTCATCCAGCTCCCACCAGCCGTCCTGTGAAGACCGTCGCTCCACCTAGAGTTAGAGCGTCCCTTCCCGCGTATGCCATCTTAAATTTTACTGCGTCTGGTACTCTTGTAGATGGTTATGGTTGCAAATTTAGAAAACAATTGCACAAAATCACTGATATAAATAAATCACCTAATCGCTATAAGATTTTAATTTGCACCCCGAACTATATTCAGACCACGCCCGTGATGATACCAGAAAATATTCCAGTGACAATGCGAGCCCTCGAGGTGTTCAGCCGCCTTGTGATAGGGTATCGACGAATATCGTTTGTCATGTTTGTAAAGCGTCTATACCTCTTTAAGATCGTCCTTATGATTTTAACATTATAGTGTTCCGTTAAATAATCGTAGTAGCTGTGTCCAGTCAGTCGCCTCAAGTTGCATAGTAAGCTGACCCGAGTTCGATCTCCGGTGCCGGCACTAATAAACTTTGCCCTTTATACGCTCTGTACGGAAAAGGCTTGTGTCTGTATATAAAGGCTGTAACTTTAACTTTTTTAACTCAGATCCGGTTTTGATGTAACTAATGAAATTGTCTTATTGCTCACATCATTGTAACGAAGTATTAGGTCTAACCTTTCCGTCATACAGAAGTACCTAGATTTATTTTTTTGGTAAATCGTGTTTCTTTGGAAATTATATTATGACACAAATTTCATAAAGATGATGAAATATGAATAATATTTAACGATCTGACCGGCAAGACATATTTTACAATAAACTATTAATTTTCTTGGTCTAATATAGAACTGAACACTCCTTGGCTTAGTGTTGGATAACAACGCCACGTTTAGCGTAGCAGATACGGGCCTCGGGATACCCCACTACCCCGATAATCAACGCACGGGGCAACTCCTGGTCATAAGACGATTTTTTTAGGAATAACAATTTTTACGTCGAGGCTAATCCCTCAAGCGTCAGCCACGACGAATCTATCGACTAACTACGCCCTCCTGACCTGTCGGTCTCGGATGAGACGGAGGTCAAGGGGGGGGGGGGGCAAGTAACTTTAGTGCTACTGTGTCGTTGAAGCCTATCAGTTGCTTTCAATTAAAAAATAATAGTATTATTACTCGTCAACAGATATCAGGCCAGTCATATTTTTCATTTTGAAATGAATCTCATATAAATCGATTTATCGTCCCTGAAACCCCTGCATACTAAATTTAATTTCATGTAAATTGAACCGTTTTTACATTTCAGATTTATATACACGAATTGCTTATTTAAGGGTATTAGATATATGATCGGTATTTGATTACGTGTATATTCTAATGATGTTTAATATTCGTTCGCAATGCATTTTCCTCCTTACGGTAAACAAAGACGCGATAAATCCTCAAAATTCCCATTTGTGACTCCGAGAACACCTCGGGGGCGCGGCTAAGCGCAGCTCAGCCCGGCTCTAACAAAGCCAAGTATTAAAAACTGATGTTAAGTCGATTCAGGATTGGTGGCGAACGGCGAAATCCCCGCTTTATGTACAATATGCATTTTCTCGTAGACGGAAGTGTATTAAAAATTTAAGTTGTTTATATTCCTTATGACGTGAATTAAGTGAAAGATATATTATTTTATCTACTAAATTCGCCAGTTGACACTTTCACCTACATGACGCGGCACCTATTAGATAATGCATTAAAATAGACAATAGTATGGTTGAAATGTATTGAATATATGGCCACGGAAGTTTCATCTATTTTCCGTCTAAATATGTCGGTTTCTTTTATATATCGTAATACTAACACACAATGATAATGCACAATGCATCTTTTAAAAAAATGGGCTAAAAACTCTCAAAAACATCAAATCTCTCTTTAAAACTCGAGCTCATGGCATTAGTCATCAGTACTTGCCCATAAGACTATTAAACAAAAAAAAATTAAAAAAGAAACTGATTAGTAATGCCCCCTTTATAAAAATTTATATTAAACATCTAAACACTGTATAGCAAAAAGGAGGCTAGAATCTAATCAACCTCCATGCTTAGCTTTCCAGCCAGTATTTTCGTCGTATTCTTTGCCGTCCGGTCAAAAGAATAGATGAATATTAAATTTCGAAATTTTTCATTTGGTTTGCTTAGCGTTCCGCCGTGCCGACTAAGCTCGGCCTCATATTAAAAGCTGGTATTAAGCTCTTTCAAGGCTGTTGCTCAAAAAGGAATTACATAGTCAATTATTATAAAGAAACCGAGATGAATAGATTAGATGCCAACTAAAGTTCAGACTGTTAAATTGGCAGCATTAAAACTCGCACTTAGTAATAGAAATCTTGGAATAGGTTCTCACATCCTTCTAACGCTTTCGGGGTAGACAGAGACAGCTTTGAGCAAGTGGTAAGTTTATATTTGTACTTAAAAACCGTCAAGTATATCAACGATTAAAAACAAAAAACTACTTCAAATCAATTTATACGTTAATCGGTTTTACGCGCGATCACCCTCTTTGTATTTCCGAATTATCATAAAAACTAACCAATCTCATCAAATTACCCTTGAAGAACATCCTTTCCTATAAAAAAATAATCATCGAAATTTGTGTTCTTATTGATGACATTTTCAGAATTAAATAAAATCCAATGGGACCACATGGGAGGCGCCAGATTTCGAATGAAAAAAAAAGAATTATCTAAATCGGTTCTCCCAGTTGAAAGTTATGAGGTGATAAATATAAAAAAAACGTACAGAGGAATTGAGAACTCCTATCATGAAGTCGGTTGAAAAACTGCAATTTTTTGGTACAAGTCGACTGGCATTCGAATTTGCGACCAGCGATAGTAAGCCAGGTTATCGCTGTGTAAAACAAATTAAAATGTTGAATATGACCAATATAAAATCCTGACCAGTATAATAAAGGACTGTTATAAATACCACAAGCTGAAGCAAATACGTTGCGTTAATTCTGTAGTAAGCCGATGTACTTTGACGATGTGCTTTTACCGTGAATGTATGCCAGCGTGACTTTGAAATTTTAGCATACTACGCCTCGCCCGAGCCTGCATATGATTTTTATTAAAAGCCCTTAGCCATGCTAAAAGCTGCATGCCTGCGGTCGCTGGCATACTGAACGTACTGAACGTTTGGACTAAAACACGTAACGTAGTTACGTAGTACTTATTGGTTGTAAAGTAGTTAAATATTATGACTGTAAATAAACTATAATTATATCCAGATATCGATCCGTTGTAGATCAGTGTGAACCATGATAACTCGACGGTTGCCTCAAGTTGCATAGCACGCTAGCAACCCTAGTTCGATCCCCAGCGCCGGCACTAATGCATTGGTTTGTTGCAATTTTAAATGGTTATTCACGCTGGTGAAGGGAACACATTTCTTAGAAAATTTTCTAAGACACGTGAAGCCAATTCGCATTAAGGCGACGTGGCGAACTATGTCCTTATACTCTTTTTACAGAGAAGGCCTGTAAGTCATATGTTTATATATCTAGGCTGCATATTTGTTCAACATCGATATTTAGTCGATTGAAATAGTGGCAGCGTGACACATTGATAAAGTATGACAAATCGCTAACGCCCTCTAATAGCTGCTGGAGATTGTATATTCCCGCCGCTGGCGATTAAAATACTCCCTCTTACCGACGGCTATCTTTGAAGGTTCGATAGTGTAGTTTTATTTATGAGTTTGTTGAGCTTTTGGCGCTATTATATATTAGATAAAAGTATATATTATTATTTAAACTTTATAAGTATTACGTATGTCATTTTCAAATAATTCCAATGACAAAGCTTTAATATTTTACTTACTAAAAATTGAAAAGTTGACCAGTTCTTTAAAATTACCTTATAATCCTTGAGGTACCAAATTTGGCTAGTTTTTAATATGATGTATCCAGCACTTACAATATTCGGATGCATCCACAATCAATTGCAGCCAACGTGTTTGATTTTCGTGCAAGCCGCGCCAGCTCTCTAAAATCTAAAATTTGTAGTGCACAAGTAATCTGCATTGCAAACTCGGTTTTAGGATAAGTTCCAAAGCTCGGATAGCATCACGGTTGAATTTGACATTTATCTATTAATTTTACTATATCTTACAAGAAAAAGAAATAAAAACGTATGTATTTGTGTGAATGCATTTCGAGTCGAGTTCGATCATTCTTCTGTTTCTACTGCTCTGTTTTTACTTGTATGTCCGAGCATTGCTCGTTTTTTTTATAAATTGATTTTTAGCCTTAACCGAGTAACTGAACTATCTTTTTGTTTCAAAATTTGTGATCTAAGTAATTATTGTGTATGTTCTGTCATTGTCCGCTGAAACCCAATAAGATATCTTTCCGCGCACTGTCATTTTTTTTATATTTAGCTTTATTAATTATATTATTATTTACCTATATTTAAAACGTGTAAACAATAGATTTTTTGGCCTAACGTCAAAATAAACACTCCTTGACTTACTGTTGCTTAGCAACGCCGTCTCCTGTATTAATAACAGGGTATATGCGGATAAAACGACATTTCCAAAAAAACGCCTATTTTCACTAACTTATTGCCGTTTGCCGATCACACTTTTCGTAATACATTCACTAACTTACTCCTCAAGTCCTGAAGTCTACGTAAAGAAGTTTTCCTTCAAAAATAGATGTCGCTATTGATGAAAAATATGCGAAAGAAGCGGTTTTTGGATGCATGGGTCGGTTCTATCGGGAAAGCCCCACGATATTCCAGAATTCGACATGCATGTTATGTTTCTATGTTCAAATTTTTGTGCGTAGAATATTGATAATAATTATCAAATTGTATTCAACTTTGAAGCGAGTATGAAATATGAACAATCGTCCACTACATTTGTACAATTTCCGCCAAAAATGGAATCCATTTCGCGAGTCGTGAGCACAAATGCATCGCGCATAATTGTACCTTCTGCTATAATCACACGTCTGCTGTTACCGTAACCCATTTGCACCGTTCCATAAATCATACTTCCTCTAAAGCCTACCACAGAAACTAGAAAACTCAGCACAAATGTATTTTATTATTTAAAAAAACCAACATGTGATACGTTCTACAAATAAGAATGTAATACTGTTAACCCAAAGATTATTAAGTTAAACATTTCCAACTATGAAGGATTCCCAAAAAAAATTACATAGATTTTAGCTATAGCTCATTGCAATACAAAATTTCTTTAAAATAGTAACTGTAGCAGTTAGTTACACAGACAGATATATCATAAGACAGTAAATTAAGTCCTTGTTGTGAATACGCATGTCGTTATGGAAGGCAAACATTATCAAATTATTTTTGTCCATTATAATTCGGAAATGCAACTGTTATATGTATGACAAATTGTGCAGCAATCAAGCAAACTTGAAAAAAAATTCTGAGGTTCCTATTTCTATAGGTCTAACTCGAAAACAGATTTTAAAATGGATGACAACTTGCGCATTGCTTTGTGCGGCCGCTGAGTGAGTGACTATGCAATTTAGTTCCGTTCTCTGTTGTCATTCATTTTAGTTTGGGTTTGGAGTCTGATGGATCTCGCTAGGGTTTCTTTTGGCTATTCATAAATGACTATCTATGCCATATAAGCTCTCATAAAACTAAACGAACCATCAAACTATATCTTTCATATCGTCTTTATCTTATTCTTCAATCATATACAGAGAAAGAATGTATATATAGTCAGCATAAGAATTAGATAAATGAATTCTTAGAAATTCTGCCACTACTTTATCATTATATCTCCAAAATAAATCCTGATATGTTTTCAAGAGAAGAGTGAATTTACTAAGATAGTGCGCTTTAACAGGACTGCAGTGACCTTTCTATTTAACATAAGGAGGGTTTTTTATAGAAAAAGGAGCAGGACCATACGTCATATCATAAATATCAATCATAGAATCCCGTCCGGTTCAAATCGAAACCTCTTTGAGTTTCTACTAAGAACTACTATTAAACGGTGCGAAGTTTGAAGTTTGCCGGATCAGCTAGTATCATATAAAAGCATCTGGACACCGTCTGCTATTTGCCAGTGACTTTTTATTATGAAACCGATCTATTACAGTCCATCAATTAACATTCTATCATTACCAAATATATCAAATATTAAAACACACACAACTGGCGTGATAGTGATACGCTATCGGTAAACCACAGCTGCACCAATGAGTTAAAAGATTATTAAAACGGACAAATTTCGACCACTACGACGCCAATGAACATTCATTTTGTATACAATTGGTTGACAGACTTGGGCCCCTGCTTTCGTATATTTAGCTTAGTAGTATTTTAGCAAGAGTCACATTGGATAGTAGAGAAAAGAATTAGATTTCAAACAAAATTTGTAACAGAAAATTATCATGTAAATGAAAACAAATGACCACATGAGTAATCAATAATATATAATATATTAAACCCTTTTCGAAATACACTGAATATTATCGTTTATGTATAATGACTATAGCTTCTATGGTTTTTGCAGTAAAAGCTGACAAAAAGATGTCTCGCTCATTTGTTAGTTTAGATACTAAAGGTAACATTTGGCGAAATCGTATCTGATGATTTGCCTGTATTTATTATACAAATAGTGTTGTATATATATATTCTATACAAATAAAAGAAATTGGAGTGTTTGTTTGTAATATTAAAATAAACGATTTTACTATATGCAAATGTATGATGCGAAAATATTTTTATTTACAGGTGTTGGTTGTATGTCTCTTTGTTCCGGCTAATCTCTGGAACGGCTGGACCGATTTTAACGGGACTTCAACTGACACTGGCAGGTAGCTATTGTAATAAGGAGTAACTTAGGCTTATATAATTATAACTTTATTTTAGAAAAATATAAATAAATAGTTTTTAATCGCGGGTAACACCGTGGGGCGCAGCAAGTCTTATATAATAAAGCCCCTTTGTTAGGCGATATTCAAAGTTATAGTGCATGCAGAGGGTGAGAATCGACTAGTACATGATACAACAGCCCCGAGCGGAGCGACCGCAGTTTGTCTGTCGCGCGGCTCGCAAACATTTGGGCCACTTTTAATATAATCTAGATTATTACGTGTGTAATATGAATATTCCAGCCACGCCAGTGTCTGTTCTTAGCTTATTATATTGCTTTAATAAATCTTAATGCTATTTTCGATAGAAATGAATCCTCTCAGTATTCTTTGCTCTTTATTCATTTGTTTTAATAATTCAAACGGGCTATTCGGTTTTATTTTACTGAATTTTATGTTGGGTATGTTTAACTGGTATTTGAATCCATAGAAATGCGCATTACGATTTCCCATTTCACACTATGTTAACACATATCTTTCTAGCTTCTTGTAAATTTTGAAAATTGTATAAGAATCCTATGTCCTTTTAACCCAAGCGGGGTAGATAAGAATCGCTATCCGCCTATGAATCGATTTGAGCACCGCATACGTATGGCCATATAGTGTAGAATTACTTGTGCTTTTGTAATATATTACAATTTGCGTTAATTCTTGAAAAAAAAAACTTTTTTATAAAACACAACTGGCGAATCCTTAGTAATTGTTACGACCTTACAAATCTGTTTTGTAAAGCGCTACTCTACCCATTACTAAATCATTACACTATTAGTCCTTTATCTCTTCTTATATTTCGAGAGTTTTTTTGTCGTGATCGCCTGGAAGCTATGACCTATGGCGAACAGACTTGGACACGTTGGGCTAGTCCACAAACTTGTCTGCATTCCTATTTGAGTACGTCCGAGAGAGTCGAACCACAGTTCGGTCGGTTGCTTTTTATGGATAGATAAGGCTACACTAACTTTAAATGCCATGAATAATGTGCCTTGTATGTTTTTAATGAAATGTTTAGTATCCCTGGGCGATGTCCAAACTCGTTTGACCATTCGAATTTATGGCGTGTCGACGGCACCGTTCCGCGGTCTGCAGTCCCCGGCGTGTAAACTCTGTGCTAATAGTATTCATAGAGACATAACACATTTATACCAGTACCCTCACAAAGGGGGTGAAGTATATGCAAAAAACAAGATAGAATCCCGCTTCCTAATCATACTCTGTCGTGCTTTTAAGCTGGGTAGCCAGAGACAGCTTTCTCAAAGATTAAAAAGTTGATGACTTTTCACCAAGCTTATTAGGTCCCATTTATGACAGGTGGTAAGCCCTTCGGTGTAACAAATTGTGTGCCTGGTTTACACAGGTATTTTTTTACACAAGTTGTTTTCTTTATTTTTGATTGTTACCTCATAACTTTGGGTAATCCGATTTTGACGATTGTTATTTTAATTTGGTAGCTGGTGCTTCCCGTGTGGTCCCATTTAAATTAGGTCCATTCTGACAATAGCATCCATCAGAAAGCAATATGAGTCTTAAATTTGCATCAGGTATGTATGCTACAAATGGACGAATAACTTAATACGACGCCGACCAATTTCACTGATTCGTTTTTTATTACAAAGTATGTAGAGAAGAGTATTTTATGTAAGTAGCTTTTTCGTAAAATTCCTCCGAAAATTCTTAAACCACACAGCCTTTAACATTTGATTCAATTTGAAGTCGGTTTTTGTTATTGCTCGTAAATATACTTGTAATATCAAGTATTATATACTAGTTCTGTATGTGTTTTTCAAAATAGTAGGTAGTAGCCATTCGACCCGTAGACTTCAGGGTTGAAAGGTTAACACCAAACAGTGAATCAAGAAAAAACAATCAAACAAGAAGTGAGTAATCTAGATTATTCGTTTAATTTTTCGTAATATGTAAAAGTTTTCTTTACCCATGTCATGTAACGGAAAACTCGAGAGGTGTAAATATCTCGCGTTCACACAACAGCCACCCGAGGCATCCAACTTTTAATTAGACACATTTTGTGGTTCTATTATTCAGTGCACAGGTAACTAACGCGGCAGAGTGTTTGTTAAATATGCAATGGGCTGTGATGCCGCTTGATGTCATATATAATTTGTTATGTCGCCCGCTTCGTTTAAGTCTATGTAGCTATTTCATCCCACTAAAAACACACACGTTTTATTTTTAAGAGAATATTAGGACCAATCCGGCACGTCTCCTCTTTGGCATAAAGTCTATATAATAACTACTACAGGTTTTTGCTGTTTGAAACATCGGAAATTCAAACTAAGAAGTAGACATAGATATATGTCCCACTGCTGGGCAAAGGCCTTCTCTATGAGGCCTTCTCTATAAGGGAATAGTTCACCATGCGGCATTAGTCCTGATTGGCAAACTTCACATGTGTTAAAAAATATTCTAATATATGTAGGTTTCCTCACGATTCTTTCATTCACCGCTAAACACCAATCAGCACTTAAAATTGCAACAAACAATTACACTGGTGTCGACCACCAGGGATTGAACTCGCATTGCTAGAGCACTACGCAATTTGAGGCGACCACCCGGACACTGAGTTACACGAAATAAATTCTTTGCTATTCACCATCACTAGATTGTGTATATCAGCTGCCCTGCATAAATAGAACCTTCTGGCCAGTATCTTATAATATTAATGCGGTCTCCTGTCTCGATCGCGCTTATTGCAACCTTCACCATATTCGCGTTATATACATCCAGGCGATTGCCTTATCGCAGAAGACTTTGCAAAACTTTTAATTACTCTATGTACGCAGAGCAAAAAATCCACTGGTGATGCCTTAAATTCCGAAGTGACTTTATCAGCGTGGTTACTTAAATCCGGATTATTAAACTTCGTAACAGGCTGTAAAAGATTTGACAAGGTCCGAGATAAGAAAGTTATAATTGGGTTATTCCTGCAATACTTAGGAACTTCCAGAGTACAAGCGAGAAACGCATTGTAACACGGATGCTTTATCTTCAAAGTAAATTTTTATGATAATACAGGTCGTCAAATAAGCTTAAGAGAATTTTTTTATAAAATAATACGACGGAACGAGGTATTGGACGAATAGTTTTCTTAGGCATTACAGTGACGGCCTTGTGTGACATAGCAGAGACAGTTTATATGGCAGATACTATAATATAGAAGGTCTCCTGTTTAGTGCTGTTAACTTTCAAAGGCCTTCTTATTTATGCAAAAAGCTCACTATGGTTTCGGAGACAAGCCGATATAACAACCGGCAGTACTGCATTTCGTGGTATTTTTCGATATGCGGCGTCAAAATATTGGAATATCATCCCCGCCTATTTGGATGTCTAAAACATTATTATTTTTATATTTATTTAATATATATATATATATCTATATATATATAAAAGCAGCTCTATATATATATATATAGAGCTGCTTTTAAATATACACATTTTGTATAACATAGATAAAAATTTATAGTATAAGTAAAACCAGCGCTGTGCTACATGTGTGAGCACAGACATGCTGAGCCAACCCCTTTTCGGCACCATTTCTATTTTGTTCTTTTTTATGTTGTTTCTGTTTAATTTTTATATATGTTGTTTTTTGTCTTGTTTTACCTGTTGTTTCTGTGTTCTTGTGTCGAATAAATATTTATTCTATTCTATTCAATACTTGGTGTCTGGGGCGACGGATCCAATCCAAGCAGATGAATCTTGGTTATAATAAGAAATTTATCAAATTCCGGGTACTCTACTTACGGTGCTCAGAGTAATAAATCCGTATCTTTTTCTATACAAGCACGCGGTTATAAAAAATGTGCGGTTAACAATTTTGCCGGTGCCCAGAACTACCCAATGTCGTGCGCGCGCTATACTACGCGCTATACTTTAAATGGAATATATACAGAGTCTAAAAAATATATAATACAACAAACATAATACATGTGTAAATAGTTATTAGATTTATGTATATTATATACAATAAAATAATAAACGAACATATTATTTTGATAATTTTTTAACATAAACCTTCTGGCATTAAGTCCGCCTTTTTGTACTCTCTTATTTTGTGCAAATATACATTAAATAAAAAAAATAAAGTATTAAATTAAAAAAATTACGTAAAAAGATTATATTAAAAAATATTGGACACAACAGGCCACCAATATCACGGGGATATTTATAACATACTTTAGTTTTATATTCCTCTCTAAAATATACAGGCGGCTAATTTTTATTTTCTCTTAAAATTGGCAACCCTAGAAATATACATGGGCATGTGCATACTTTCCTCTAAAATCCCGAACTTAGTACAACCAAAGCTCTCTGCTTGCAAGCCGCAGGTTATTTTATAAACATCCGGTGTGGAGATGCTCTTAAATTTATTAAAAATGTATGCATTAAAAGGTGGCGTGAGGTAACGGAACTTTAATGCATTAGTATGTACGTAATGGGGTTCCTTTGAACAATATACTCGAATACACATTTCGAATATTATAACAAGTTGAAGTAGGAAGAAATAGCCAAGATTTAGATCAAGTTTATTAGGGCCCAAGGGTGGTATCGCGATACACCATTTTTTAAATTCTAATTTACGAGAAGAAATTTCATATTCCGTGACAAAATATCACCGTTTTCCCTAAGAAGACCTTAGGGGAAACAAAAAAATAAGCCAATTTCTTTGGCGTTCCGATTTAAACCGTTCATTCAACAGATCTTTGGACTTATTTGAGCTCTTCAACCATCCCTCGTCATAATAAACGTTTTTTTAAACAGCAACAACATCTAACATCATTTAACGAGACAATTCATGTATATGTATAAATATATAATCTGAATTTCGGAAACGGCTCCAATTTTCATGAAATTTTGTATTGAGGTTTCGGGGGCGATAAATCGATCTATATAGGATTTTTTTTTGAAAATATCGTAAATTCGAAAAATATTATTCATATTTCATCATTATGCAATTTGTATCACCACCAAAAAACATGATTTACAAAAAAAATATCGTGCAAAGATCGGTCTTCCATTGACTATTCATCAAACAACAATAATAAAAGTTTACTTCTTTTTAAAGTTTAGTGGTTATGTATTAACCCACTTTTATAGAAAACTTAGAACTTAATAGGGCTTATAAGCATTTACCGTACCTGTAAATTGTAACTTTGCTTTGATTAGAATAAGTCCAATTATTATATCTCTTATGTTCTTAATAAGATATTGATAAAGTAGATTCAGACGTCTTCGCTGGTCTTTAGGACGTTGTTATAAAACGGTGGTTAGATATTATTTCATATGTATCTATACACTAACATAAAATCATCATATTTAAATAATACTGAACCCTAGAACATATTTGGGTTACCTTTGTCAATTATTTTTAATAGAATTACCGCACGAGTAGACCTCTCTTTAATAACGTGTGTTCATTACCGGATTCCCAACGGATACAACATTATGACTGTATAAAAAGAGTTTGATGGTTATGAAATTTTTAATTCCATTTTCGATTTCAATAATCATTGTGTAACCATGTGTCTCACTGTTATTTTCGCAAGGAGATTGTTAGGGAATAATCCACTGTCTTAATTTTTTTTCTTTCTCTTTCATCGACGAGCACTTAATACATTTAAAATTGCAATAAACCATTGTACAAAGGATCGAACCCGGGTTGCTACAATGAAAATTGACGCGACCGTTCACATTTCCCGTAATCATTCTATAGCCGTGAGTAAAAATAAAGGGTCGGAACAAAGGGTCGGTTAAGAAAGTTTGAATATCTCGGAAGATGAAGACGCTAGCTAACTGAAATAAATTTTGCAAGATAGATGATAATTAAATATCCTTAACCACACCACATGGAGGCAACACTAAGTATTAAATTTAAATAAAAATAAAATTTAATGAAAAATACTGTAATATCCAAGTTTACGTAAGATATCCTTTTTCGTTTAAGTTTATGTTTTTTAATGAAATATAAATAAAAAAATAAAAATATTTTATTTTAAGGATATTTAATTGTCTATCGTGCGCAATTTATTTCAGTTAGCTAGCGTCTTCATCCGAGATATTCAAACTTTCTTAACCGACTCTTTATTTTTGTTCGCGAGTGTATATTCTGCATTTATTTTTTTATTTTATATTTACAGATTAGAAGACAAAGATGTATCATATAGATAATATTATTATAACTAGATAAATAAAGGCTTACTAATACTTACTAATAATTACCGGGTAAGTGTTAAATTAGTCCGGCATAGAATCGGAGGTTAGGGCTAGGACGGGGCCTAGCTTGTTGCACTAAAACACTACAGTATTGAGTTGATACAAGTCGTAAAAGACCTTGACCCACGACCGGGGGAGCAGTTGTCCTCGGTCCTGACAGTCCAGGTAAAGGGATCATATCAAGCCCGCACCTGCAGAGCTCTTCGAGCTTCGAGATAACGTCGCTTGTTTGACATTCAGTGTTGTATTATTTAACGTTAGCTGGGAGTTGAGCCCAGGACTGCCTGCCAAGGTACCTTTGTCACGTATCCGTCAAAGAGTAAAACAATACAAACATAAAATATCAGCCATAAATGTTGATCGAATAGCCAATACATTGAGGCCGTAATGGGCTGTTTATCTTATTGGAGTGGGTCGGTTGAAACCGCATTTGATTTACCGCTCGTCGTTGAATGGAGCCGTTGTGACATGACAATAAAATGAACAATTTATTACAATATACACATGTTTAACTATCGGTAATTCATGCTTACCGCATGTCGGTGTTGATATGTCTATCATTGTTTGCACACTTCGACGGCGAAAACCAATGTCGGCGCGATGTTCTCTCGCTTAATTGTCTGTCGTTGATAATAGTTAAAAAAGGAATTATTTATTTAAGCAAGTATATTTACGTGTACACCAAAACCAACTTCAAATCAAATCATTGATGGATTTAACATTCAAAGATACGACGTGCGATGACGATCTCTTTGAGGACTTAAATGGTTTTCTCATAAATGCCATCGTCAGAATAGAAATGCGACCACACGGGAAGCATCAGTTTTTAAATAAAATTATCAAAATCTGTACACTCAGACGAAAGTTCCGGGGTAAAAAAGAAACAACGAATTGAGAACCTCCTAATTTTTTGATGTCGGTTGATGAATGTTTATTGGCATCATATTTTTTCTTCTTCTAAATATATTTTTTTAATTCAATAAATACAAGTTTTAGTATTCTTTTAGTTCATTGGTGCCACTATGGTTTGCCGATGGCGTACTAATGGCACGTACATCGTGTAAGTATTGATGAGTGATGATGGCATGATAATTGATGTGACTGATATACATCGGTTTCAAAACGAAACGTCACTGGCCGTCATTTGAAGAATTACCGTTAAGAAAGATAAATTGAATTTTATGACCTTCACATATAAAACACACGTATTCTATTCCGAAGCACATTTAAATGAATTCCCGGCCTAATTTATTTCATTCGGTAACGAAATTAATGCAAATCTTAAGCCTCGAGATAAAGCATTCGTGAGCCGGCTAAAGGGAAGAATAAATTTACGGTACAATAGCTGTCATTTGATAACGTACGAGTGCGTAGTGTGACTTCCCTCTTAAATATTGCGTAAAGTTAGATATTTGTGTTAATGATATCCGGCCATCCATGAAGCAATCTTTTACTTACAAGACTTGTTACGGTGATGATTTCACCAAATAAACAAGGATTATCCGAACCTTCTGATTCTATTTCGTGCCCACTCCCCTGCATGTGGACAACCCTTTGTTATCAGTCATCAGAGTTTAGTAATTCTTCTTAAACTTTTCTACGATTGCATTTTGGAGAGTGTTCTCAGGAACTACATGATCTAATTCCCCATCCCCGTTCCACCACCGGTCTTCTAGACTGACTGCGGGATTTCATCCTTTTATTGTGAACATCCCTCAAACCCGAATGAAGCGCTTTGCTTTGTCTTTCATTCTTCGTACAGTAAAGTACTGGAATAGTTTGCCCGCGTCTGTCTTTTCTTCCGATTACAATGTGGGTATTTTCAAGAGTAGAGTGAATAGGCATTTACTAAGCTAGTGCGCTTACCATCCAGGACTGCATTTCCACTTAAGATCAGGTAGGATCGTAGTCAAGCAAATAAAGAAAAAAAGAAAGTATGAAAAAATACGTCCTAAACCCTTAAAATGCAATAATAGTAAATCTTATGAAAATACTTCCACTATACCACCCGACCACTGCTACCAAGCGAGTAGTTTAAAACAGTTTCTAGGACTGGATAAGGATTCCATCTTAGTTCTAACTAATCTATCATCATAATATTTTACAGATATAGCAATATCTATAAGGAATGCTACATGTCGTAGGAAACTTCTTGAAACGTTTTGAACAAGTAAAATCTTTCAAGAATACACAAAAGTTGACACAAAGCTGAATAACAAAGATGTTATTTGTTGATATGTTCATCGGAATACATCTTTCTCGAATAAAGTCGAGTACGTCTAATACAAAGACAAATAAAGTCAGTGAAATCAAATGGTATAACCGCGTCTCATTTAGTAAATCCGCGGGCGCGGCCCAATCTCAATAAACGTATCATGTGATTGCGCTATCCGAGCGAACCGCGCGTCTCTCTCATTTCATTTTGTTACGCTACAACTTAGTGATAAGCGGAATCTGCAAATATATTTTTACTAGGAAATGGTAATAGAGCTATAATTTGGGTTTAACTTGGTGTTCCACTGACAATCTATATATATAAAAGAGAAAGTGTGTGGGTATGTTCCATATAGGCTCCGAAACGGGTGGACCGATTTCAATGAAACTTTCAGGGAATCTTTAGATCGACTGCTGATGACGCGAATCGAATCACTCCTCTTTTAAAACCGTCAAATACAGCTTTTATTTACTATGCTACTACTACGAGTATGATGTTTTGTCTTTATTGATATGTACATTTTTTATTCGCTTTAAAAATCTCTTGCGCCCGACACCGTGCCAGCACCTTAATGTTTGAGGCAAATCGTCTCGTTACGTATTCCGTCAGTGAATAGTTTGCTTGTTATCCGTTATGATAGCGAACATATTACTGTCATGTATACTTTATCGAATTAACACAGATTTGGTTTATTACCGCCGCGGGTGATACTTTGTCTCGTGCCGGTCGGGTGACTGACATTTAAAATGTGAATACGACAATCTTGTACATAAATAAATAAGTTGATTCAATTCGTTTTAATATGAATTTGCCATATGAGAGGTCTGTAGCTTAGTGTTGGATATGTGATAGTTTGAATTGTACCTGCATCGTAACAATTAGCTTCCTTGAAATTTGTGAAAAAAGTTTTTAAAGTAAAACTTCTTTACGCACGCTTTACTTGGAGACTAAGGTGATGAATACCTTACGAAAAGTGTGATAGATATAAGTTAGTGATGATAGAAAGAAACAGAGTAACGTTTGTATGTCTAACACAGAGCAGGCTTATTGTCTGTGTATATACACTGTAGGAGCAAGAGAAAACTCTCTTGAACAATCGTGTATATATTATAAACATAGATATATATATATATATACAGATGGAGCTAAAGAAGTTTTATCAAAATAAAAAAAATGTATTAACATGTCAGCGTATAAAATAGTTTGAATTTTTTGCCCATGAGAAAATAGCTTTCGCATCCTTTAAACGCCTTTGGGATAACGTTTTCTTGTTAATATACATAAAATATTTCTCCATGTGTATAAGAGTATGAAGTCAGGGACCTAACATAAAGTCAGCAGTGAAACGTCACTTTCAAATGCCAGTGCGAATGTATTGTCACAAATATTGCGATATTCTTTTCTATCGTTTGCGTCTCAATTCATATTTATTTATACTTGTGGTTACCCCATAGTCAAAAATCGACTTTATTTCTGAAATGGGAGCATTAAAATCATTATTTATGTAGTTATAATGTTTTCGGAAGTATTACTAACCACCTTGTTAAACATTCCAACTAAGCTTAAGCTTGTGCTAGGACATGGTTCACGGCAATAGTGGAATGGTGGATTCGAACCCATGACCTTACGAAACGCAGGCCGTACCGTAAACCATTAGGCTATTGACGCTTAAATTATGTAGTTAATACATAAATTATTTATTATAGTTACTTAACAGTTGCCAAGAAACTGTATTATATCCTTATGTGTATATACAGAACGAGTGTAGTATTCGTAGCATTCTAGACTCGTTCTACAGAATATAAGCTGTGCTGCTGCTTAAGTGTGGGAAATTTAACATTACTCCGTCCGCACAATTTTCGTAAGAAAAAACTTTGTACCCCATAAAGTTTTTTGTACGTATTAATATAATCATATATAGAACAGTACAAGTTCTTGGTGTATACATGAGCACACATGCACGCCTTTTATTAATAACACATTTCATTTTACATATTATGTATTTTGTTTAAATAAATATAATCGGATTTCAAACTAATTTGAATTATTCTAAGCCGAGATTGCATTTCCATTTGAGAGAACCTTAGAATTACTGTTTGTTTATCATATTATTGCATTGTGTCAAAACCAGCGCATGACATCTTGCGCAACAATACAACCCCAACGTCTCCATGAACGAAAATTATTCAATTATGAGCGTTATTACTTTAGTTATAGAGTCGGGTACCTATTGTGCAAATTGTTTTAGGTTTATGCAAATGTTTACATGTTATAGCGGGAGTTTGCAATGCAGATTGGCCAGTTGAGTGAAAATGCAAATAAGGCTGGCCCATTGTGTGCCCGCTCTGTGTCCCGCGTGTAATCATTGACATCTATTTAGCGACTACAGGTATGTACATGTGCAGGATTTAGGTTTGAATTTAGAAAAAACTCGGTGACAATTCAGATGTCCTCACGAAAAATGTTCAAATGTTCGACGAGTGATCAATTCGATACACGATACCACCAGCCGACCAGTGACAGCTTTAGTGTGTTGCCATTACACAGAATAAAATGTCTTGATATTTAATATCTATTATGATTGATCAAAAATATAATAAAATCTTGGGAAAAATAAATAGCAGTTTCGAATGTATACAACTACTCCACAGACTACACAACGCTTGCACATGCGAGGTTATATTTCAAGTTTCCTATCTCTATTTTAGGAGGTTGTCCAGTTGGGTATGATTCTGGTCTAGTCTTTTTAAGAGAAGGAGGGTGGGGATGAGAAATGAACAAGCCGCTCACCTGGGCCCCCAATCTGCCATTTTCCGATGACATTTTAACATAAAACCAACCGGTTACAATTCAATTATCTATAAAATGTAGGTATATGTAGGGTGTCCCGTAATTCAACATCTAACGGTTAGTGTATGGCAGCCTCGACATAAATAAAAAAAACTCCGTCTCATTTTGATATTAGCATGTTACTGAAATGTGTGAAATACGATATTTTTAAGTACTATAAAAAAAAATAGGCTAGTTTTGGCGGACATTTTTAAATCGTAGCGCGAACCGGACATGTTTCAGTAACATAAAAAAATATATATTTGCTATGACTTTTCTTAACATTTTTGGAAGAAGATCATTAATCATCCGTCTTTGTTTAAGTAAAAAATTATGGATGTGATGCGAAAAAGATGTATGGAGAACATTCGAGAAGGAAATTAGTAAGAAACTGTGGGTAGGTGATATATAATTGAATGAGTATAAACTCCGCCATTTTATTATTTATTAAATTTAATAATTAAATCGCGTCGTCTCCTTCAGACTTTAAATAATATTAATATTTAAGCAAATTGGTTGCCGCCAGCAGACGAGGTCTTGAAGCCCCGAGGGGCGACATAATTGCTTAATAAAATTTTAATTACATTCAGACAAGAGGTGCGTCACTTCATTTGTATGGAATTGCATTATTGTTCAATAAAGTTGAATGTTTATATTGATATAGCTTTTACCTTGCTGAGAAGTTCGCCAGTTTAGACCAGATGTGGAGACAAAGTTTCCAATGCTTGTTTCTTTTCGTCTGTTACTTCAAAAAAGGTTCTCAATGATCTGTATGATATTTTTATTTTTGTTTCTGTGTTTTAAATACAAAGAGGGCGTCCGCGTTTAACGTTTGATTCGATTTGAAGTCGGTTTTTGTATTTGCTCGTAAATAAAATTGTTATTTAATTAGTCTCTATTGGTACACAATAAAAGTGTACAGAAAGGCGGAATTAACGCCAAGTGGTATTCTGCGGTAGTCCACCTTGGGCTTATGTAGAGAAAAAGTAACGGATGGAAGCTTACGAAAAAAAATTATTTTTTGCTATAAGTAAAACATTAATGCACGATATTGTATAATCTATCTATCTTATATCTATAAACTAGCAATTCTTATATATATAAATATCATCTGAATCTCGGAAACGGCTATACCGATTTTCATATGCATCGCATGATGTTTTGTCGGATCGGTCATCGGAGGTATATAGGATACTTAAATACTACTAATATTCTTTTCTCAATATTCCTCAGTGTATTTTCTGTGTCACGCAAGTCTTAAATTTGTACTTAAGTCATATACTCGTACATAATATACAAATATAAAGGTTATCGATATCCCATTAAGTATTCTACTTTAGATGGACAAGTTATACCCTTTGTAGAAACATAAAGTTATGAATAGAAACTACACAAAGAAAACGAGCAAAGCATACTTCATGGAAATTATAGATCTTTCAGGAACAGATCTCGATAGCCGAGCGCAAGTTGGTTGGAAGTCGGAATCAAACTAGTAGTTTAAACTTGTCCCGACAAGTTGCCGGTACAATTTTCATGCATATTGTACATGCAGCCGTCCCGTCTCACGCGCGAACTAATACTGGTTAGGAAACTCCACTTCCCTTGCGTTTAGTCTGCGATCTTACTTGCTTAATAGTATACCGTATGGTGACATAACTATTACTAATGTACATAAGAGATCTAAGCGTTAACCCAGTCCTATCCTCTATTATTTTTATTATTCCTATACTAGCACGTTTGTTCTCAGTGGGACAATTCAAGGAAGGATTTGTATTTATTTATTAATTAATGTACCTTCATCATTCCTGGCATCAATACCGCCGACTACTACGTGTACCTGAGCCCCGTAATCTGTAACGATGGAAAATATCTTCCAGTGACATCTGTTAGAAAATTTTCTAAGACATAAAGTAAACTCTACCAGTACGCATGAGGGCAGTCTTATGCCTTTATACTCTCCAAAAAAGGCCAGTGAAATATTTAAAAAATAACTCCATGATCGAGTTTGAAAGCACAATGATTGTCTGTTATGTATCGGTAAAATTGTATTTATCCCTCGCCGCTGTGTTTCGTCGTACAATGGGCGTCACATCTATTGCTATTTGAATTGCGCTGAAAGCAATCTGCAATGCAAACTCGCTTATTTAATACGTCCGCTTATAGGAACCACGAGTACACTCGCGAGTGGCCCGGCCGACGCGCCCGATTGATTTTAACTATTTGGAGTGATGGAACAACATTTGTTCAACGAATTGATGTAAAATATAAACAAAAAATACCTCCCTTTATTTTTTTTAATTAAATTCAGTTCCTATCAACAGTACATCACAGATTGCCAGCGTTACATAACATACTTCAACAACCTTTCCAACGGATTGCTACACATTTTTAACAGCTTTTTTTTGAAGCAAAGCTTTTTTTCTTTTGCTTATTATTATTATCAATGTACTTCTTTCACTATATTACTTATATTGTCTTTGTTAAAATTCCAAGCGTAAGCTTTTGCTACGAAATGGTGGACCTCAATAAGTCCTCAAAAAGTCGGTTTGAATCGACGCTCTTACGTTTCCTAGACCGTACCGTTAACCATTAGGCTTACGGCTTTTGTATGAAGCATTTTCCTTCGTATTGCATATTGCGTATAACAGTCATGGAAAATATTTCTAGCTTCAGTATAAATAGTAAAGTTACAGCATATAATAAATGACGTTGTTTTTCAAGTGTTTCAAAATTTCAAATCTACGACAAATTATTTTTAAAACTTGCTAAAATTTAATATACAACAAGAGATAGGCCAATATATGTATAGGATAATGCTATTTACGTAGCCACTCCCCTATCGTTTTTTAATACTTTCAAAGCAAGTGCTTAACTAAGATCCCATCTGATGTTAAGTACAAATGCCATCCTGGATGGTAAGGCGCACTAGATTATTGAATGCCTATTCACTCTACTCTTGAAAATACCAACGTCTGAATCGGAGGGAAAGACAGACGCAAACTATTCTAGAGACTAACTAAATAGAGTACTAGGGAACTTATCTTAATGATATAACATTTTGAATTTATTTTATAAATTTATTGCCATACATTCTTTCAAGCATTCCAGCGCAAATTACGTAGAACGGTTGTAGCGATACAAGCACTCAAACGAACTATTGCTTATATACTCGAACTAAAACGGGCGGGGAAAACGCAGTTTGTAGTCGAGTGTTATTACACTAAACAAAAACAAACCACACGCCCAGCTATTCCATGGAAACTGTGACATTAAACATGCAAGCATAGCTCGCAGGCTCGGCTGTCATAAACCAGCTAATTAGTTATTAAGTGCGAGCTGTAAACTGATTAGAGACAGTGCGCACACGTGCCGCGTCCGGGCAGGTAACGCAATCATTTGTTTTAATGACGTCGTTAGCTTGCGCTCTAGTGAGCGTAGCTTTCATACACGCTTCTCAAGTAAAAGGACGCTAATGCAAATTAAGTGCACTAGCTCAACTGTTAATCAGTGCACTCAACACTTGAAGATTAAAAGTGAAATTATAGCCTCCTGATTAATAAACGTCAATAATTCCCAAAAAAGTCAAGGTCAAGCAGGTCCTATATATTGCACTTATACGATAAATTGAGTAGACGTATATCAAACAAACATTTTTTATTAATCCGTCATAAATTTTCGAAATATTTTTTTTTTAAAAAGTTTCAATTTTTTTTAAGTAGACGTCCGGACATCTGCAAGCTGATAAGTGTTCTAATTGGAAGGTCAGGCTTAGCGACCTCTGAAATTCGGTGAAACAGTTGCAGTAAGTTAAGTCTCTGGTCTTCATCACAAAAAAGCAAATTGATTTTGTATGAAAAACTCAAAAATTGACGTGTTAAGTTCGAGTTTACTTTATTTACGCTTTCATATTGTATTAAGTATATGTTAGTAGGTCACATCAATAGCCTAATCGTATTATTGTCTTTATCTTTAATCCTGCACAAATAACAAATGAAGATTTTTTTTTAGAGAATGCTTACAATATTTTTGTGTTCCTTACAAATATTATTAACATTCTTGTTAACCAACTACGAGTATTACGTATGCTCGCACGTCTTTTTAATCCTTTTTTTACGGATTCAATTTTTTTTTAATATTCATTAAGTGAGCTAAAATGTTTATTTTTATTCATATTTTTTCAGTACAAGCTAAAATTTTGTGGTCGGACAGCGAAAGTTCTCTCTTTATACCCCGCTGGAGTTAAAAGGATGTGAGATCATTTCGTCTGTATTAAACCATTACAGTAACACGATCGTTTATGACTTAGATAAATTTCACTTTCTTAGTTCTGTTGAAAATTTATAATTCGTATTCACCACAGTATTCTGTGATTTCTCACGGTTAGTGGAACCATGAAAATCTTTCACTAACCAAAATCTCACGTACGTACTTCTGCAGTTCCATCGTGCCTTTAAAGGGGTCGCATATTTCTACTAACTACTGAACTCCATCAAGACTCGTCCCCAATGTTATGATGCAAATGTTAATTGTAAGAGACACGCGAGAAACCTTTTTGTTTGTGACTACTAAATATATTTGAATTTTATTAAACAGGGGACCGGTAATCCCCATACGCTTTAATGTGGTAAGTAAATAATGAAAATTTAAGCCAGTTAAAGTCGGGGAATGGTTTTAGCTTTTACGGTTGGGGTGGGTATGTTTTTATAGTTTAACTATTAAATACTTATGTAATATTAAGCGTCAATAGCCTAATGATTTACCAATAGCGAAATGTCTATCCAATCTTTAAATATTTTTTCTGCATACTGCAAATAAGACCTTTCTACCATTTCAATCTATGGCACGGTTGACAGACTCATGAGTACATGACAAATTGCAGAGGGTGCGGTTGAGTCGCGTGACAAATTCGACCGCAATGGAGCCGTGCGACGTATAGCTGAACGATAAGTTTCCTACGATATCTTTAATTATACATCACGATAAAACATATTCCATTATCAGAACGGTACCAGACGGGAAGTGCCACTTTTAAAATAAAAAAAATCATCAAAATCCGTTTCCAAAGTTATGAGGTACCAAACATAAAGAAAAATACGGACGAATTAAAAACATCCTTCTTTTTTGAAGTCGGTTGAAAATCTTAATCGGAAATCACCGTGCATGATTGACAACATTTACTCGAAACGTTATCCTCGTGCTTTGTGGTCACAATTACAGGCGGAACATGACTGTTGTAAATTTACCGTTTTTTTTATACTTTCTAAGCAAGTGCTTGACTACGATCCCACCTGATGTTACAATTGTTGAGTCCACGACTGTACACCACCTGTGTGATGCTGAGATGGGCATAAACAGCAGAGTCTTTCAGATATTTAGAAAATACGAAAAAAAATAAGTCGGTACGAAGTTCGCTGGGTCGGCTAGTTTTTAATATAATTTTTAAATAAAAAAGAATTTCCAGGTAGGTAAAGAACAATATATTACACAATAAAACTGTTTCTGTAACATGCTGTATTTTATTGTGTAAGTATCATATCAATCTATTATGAAGAAAAAAGAAAAAGTAATGTAATGATATGATTATATAACTAAATTAACAGGCATACAAGTTATCACAAAGGTATTATGTTGATATTTCTATCAAAGAGAGCAGGAACTCCCCCAACTCTAAAGCAACGCGTGTAGAATATGTGGGAACTTATTACAATCGCCAGCCCCTCAAGTATGCGAAACGTCCAAATATAATTGAATACTGAGGGATATTTATGGTTTTTGTACAATTTTTATAGCCGCCTGTATTTAACGTGTCTGCAGCGAACGATTATGAAAAGAAGTATGATCTTTGTCCACCCCTGTTTCCTGTGGATTGAGGGTTAGATATCGTGGTGGAACAAATGACATAGAGCTAAGCAGTTGACAGTATTAATAAATTTCGTAATGTATTACATTTTTTTACAATTTGAATTTTACAAGTGAATGTTTTGTATAATATATTAGTTTATATTTTTGTATGTATTGCTTACGTTTATGTCTAATATAAATAAAGCTCTGAATTTTTTATCCTACTATTTATATAACCTTACTTGGAACAGATCGCTCATAGCTATAAGAGTCTATCTATCTATCTGTAATATATTTAGAAATTATTGTAGACGTAATTTGAAAGTCTGTTTTGTTGTTAGGTATATGAATGACGTTTAGTATCTACATTTTAAAAACCTAACAATAGATACCTCAGTCGGTTTAATCGCTTTACATTACCAACCCAATTCCGACTCTCGGTGCCTGCATTTTCAGTGTCATTTGAGTGTCCAATAAGTCAGTAGATCTCAACATTGGTCCTTCGAGGCGGAGGTACTCTTTAGTAGTTAGTTTAGTGTAGTTATTCCAATTAAGACTTAAATTCCAACAATTTATATTATTTGTTTTGATTTGTTTTTATTTTAATAAGGCTATTTTTTTCTCGGTGTGGTATATTTATTTTGAATGTCCTTAGCAAAAAAATGTTTTAGCCACTCTATGCAATGTAACCCTAACCCCATGCAGCAGCAAGCGCGTACGTAAGTGGCGCAAGAAGAAATATGGCGTTATTCACATTAAATTATAACGGAGCCCCCCCATGTTTGAGGACTGCAAATATTTCCATTTACAAAGGTAAGGGTGTGTACAGAAATTCTTTTGGAATTAAGAATGAGATTGTGAGCAATTTTATTTGTTAATGGCCTCGAGTGAAAATTGGTATACATTCATTTATGTTCAGAAATCATTGTAAAGATATATTACTTACTATTAATTTATATTGTTCTTTGAAATTTACAATTAACTGAAGCTTTGTTGCTACTCTAATTAAGGTAGACAGAGATAGCAATCGTTGTGTCCTGTCGCTGACAGATCCGGGGCACCTCGCTCATAACGGCTGATGGCATTCGCGGAAGGTTTAGTGGGCTGCCCAGGTCGAGTCCCACACATCCCTTCGGGCCCACCCAGGGCACCGGAGGATGGTCTATAAAAAGATTACCCCGCGTGAACAAAAAGATAGCAATCGTTGATCATTTTACACATAAACACGTCATTAGTCATTACTCGTCTTATCACCCGACTTCGAAAAAGATTCAATTGGTCGGTATGTTGTTTTTATGTTTGTTACCTCATAACCTTGGACTGAGAGAACTTAGTTTGATGATTCTTTTTTAATTTGAAAGTTGGTGCTTCTGATGTGGTCCCATTTCAATTTGGTCCAATTCTGACCGTATCACACAAGTCTTAAATTTTCATCATTAAGTACATGTGCGAATAATTCAATATCACGCGAACTGATTTCGATGACTCATTTTTTATTGGAAAGAATGTACTCAAAGGGTAGTTTGAAGAGACTTTGGTTAGGTGCTGATTAATTCAATTTGTAATATTCCTCCGATAATTCTGTAATACAAAGAAAGAATGGATTTGAAATCGATTTTCGTTTTTAACATATAAATAGATATACTTGTAATATGAAGGAAAATATATCTGTGCTTCTGTGTTTATGAACTTTCTAATTTTGCCACGTAACATTCACGTTCAATGGAATACTGGTGTTCTACGGAAAATACTGCGCTATACAATTTCGCGTTTATGTTTGACCTTGATGTGATTTTCGCAGAAACAGCCTTAACCTCGAAACGGGCGATATTATTACAATCGACGCTTATAACCGCTATCGTCGTTTAGACTGACCAACTTTTCGCATAAATTACGCGAGATAAAAGAAAGTATTGCCTCCAGAGGCATATTCTCCCGCTATCTCTGTACCAATGACATAAGCTGTGTCAAACAATGATCGTTATTTATATTTTTTCTTAATTCATCAATTTAGTTCGACTTTATCAAAGTATAAAACCGCGAATGCATCTTGCAGTGATTTGACATGATTTTTAAGCTTAGAGGTACTTTAGTTTTTTCCTAAACATGATCCAAAAATTTACGCAATCTTTTATTTGTTATAAAGTTCTAAAGTTATTTTAGCATTAAAAAGAAAATTCTTTTTATTAAAATATCCCACTTAACTTACGGGACATGGAACAATAAAACAGTTACTCATTATTACATCAGCTCTTTGCTAGTGAAATTTCCGCCAATATTGGTCCAGCTGTTCCAGATATTAGCCGTAACAAACATACAGACAAAACTTGTAAAAAATGTTATTTTAATATTGCATAAAGAAACTCCAATTTTATCTTTCCAATATTTATTCGTATCTATGTACGATTATTAAATACAATTATTATTGTTATTATAATTCTTTTAATTCTAAATAGTGAATTCCATAGAGTTACTATTCGCGCAGACACGGACCTCAGAGCATCAGCGTTGCGCATAAATCAAGCGGAGTGCCAGAATCGTGCTCCATTTGCGCGTGAAATAGAAACCATACCTTGTGCCACGACACGCATGTCGAATTTGCATAGTTTTTGTTCCGTCCCGTTAAAAAATTAAAATATATGCATGCTTTTGACATTCAATCTGGTTGTGGCAGACGTACAAATCAATGCATTCGAGATAATAGCTCAAATGCATTGATTTTAATTTTAAACACATAGGTGAAAACAAAGGGGGGATAAAAACGAGATATATTTCTGTTATACACGAATCTATACAAATCAATAAAATTGGAATGTCTGTTTGTAATATTAAAATAACCACTTTTTAATACAAGTGAACCTATATAAGGTAAATACCAAAATTTTTTTTATTATTATTTTTGTCTGCCTGTTTGTTCCGACTAATCTCTGAAACAGCCATACCAATTATGACGGGACTTTCATTGGCATATAGTTAATGTAATAAGATGTAACTTTGGCTACTTTTATTTTAGAAAAATAAAAAAAAATAATCGTTGGTAACGCGCGAAAAGAGTTAACGCCTGTCACCTCTCATGGGGCCCTTGCCCCGTGTTGCTCCCAACAGAGATTCAGGCTATGCCACCTCTCAAGTCCGTCGTCACGAAAAAAAATTTTACTCTTGTTTTTGATCATATTTTTTTGAGCTAAAAATCGAATTTGACATTTTTCAACGACGATAATGATTTAATTGTGTATATGTTCAAAAATATTATCAATTTCGGAGAACGTAAATTGCGAGAGAATTTTGCTGTACTATTTTAACAACATCATATTAAGTATAATATAAGTAGTTTCTTGAAAGACAAGCATGAAAGAGTACAACGAAAAGCAAGCATGCAACGAACGTACGTTATTCTTTTTCTAAGAAACTTACTGTAACATATAAGACAATGTTTACTCTCCGCCCAGCTTCCCGTATAAAACGAGAAATGTACGAACAAGTCTGAGTCTTAGTAAAATCGTGACAAGTGAAAAACTACAACGTTTCCCTTGTTAAAACGGCCATAACTCTACAACGCGGTCTGGTTTGCATTTCCGCGTGAAGATGAGGCCGGGTTGCCGCCTCTGCGAGATTTATGCTCCACTTGCGGAAATTGACCGTTTCACTTCTAGCTCGCAGCTTTTCATGTTATTAATTTGTAATACATTTTATGTAAATCGAAACATCAGAAGTGATATTGATTATAAACAACGACATAGAGGTGCCCGCTCCATTGTTAGGGAGGGCACCTCATGTAGCATAACACGCTAGCAACCCGAGTTCGATTCCCGATGCTAATTAAGTGCTGATGTGTGACGCGTTCGACGGTGAAACATTATGAGCAAATCTACATGGTTAAATATTCTAATACATGTGAAGTCTGCCAATCCAAACTAGGGCCGCGTAGCACTAGGATGCGCAGACTATATGACCTTTTAATCTTTTTACAGTGACGACCTGTGTCCAATAGTGGGACATATATTCGCTGTGGCTTTTTATTAACAACGAACGGAACGGAACTTAAAATTAATGGAACAATAGCAGGAATTTTTCGCAACGCCAAGTAGATGTCAATTAAGAAAAATTAAAATAAAAAACTAGACAATGAAGATCTTACTTACAAAATGCTACAGTTTGTGGTGTGTTTGTGTTAAGTTTCATATCCATTAATTATAAAGGCATAGTTTTAAAACATAACGGGCCAATCTGGCAAAGGTATAAGCAAAAACAAGAGAAACACGCCGAGGAAAATTCAACATACGTTGTGGATACGAGAAAAGAAATTCCGTCCAGGGGACATTCTTAAAATCATTTTCTCGATTCACGAACTGAACGAGGTTGAGTTTATATCAAATGGCCCTCATTTCAACAGAATCGCCGATCGACGTTGACAAACCTTGCCGGATGAAAAAGATGTATTTTCCTTCGATAAAATTCGGGACGAGGGCGCGCCATAAATTTCTTTTGGAACCGCGGTCACGGCTGATTCTAGTTTAGCGTGTTCGTTTAACTTCCAACTAAGCGGCACAGTAGGCTGTGCTCGTAGACGATTTATTGCTTCTTTTACAAACTATTTGATACTTCATCTTGTTGGGTTGTGAATTAATGATTCTTTCATTGTTACTTTCAGGAGAAAGAATAAATGATGTGGTTGTTTTAGTAATACTTCATATCGGTCTCCTACGGCCATTGTTTTATTATTTTATGTCAGTTTTTCTCCTAGAAATAGGAATTAATTTAATAATAATTATTTGGATCCATTTTCCTATATCAAAGAAAATGTTTTCTTACTAATGATGTCTCTAATTCGTAAGCTTAAATTTACTTTGTAAAGTACTATTTTGTATAAATATTTACATAAATAATGATACACTTTATAAAATTCATTACAACAATTTTTTTTTCAGTAATATTGGTCTAAAATTCGACAGTGCAATGTACTTGTAAATTGTGAGCAAAGATTATGAAGTATCGTTTTGTGACCGTTAACTTAAATAAAATATGGTACTTCTCCGGTTATGTAACAGAAGAAGTCATTGCGGCGGTCCTACCACCAGGGAGATAGTTCACAGCAATAGTGGAATAGTGACAGTGAACCTACGGGCTTATGTTTCACGAACCACTAAACCATTAGACTATTGACAAATGTTGCCATTAATTCAGCTTCAATAGGGAGGGTGACGCGTATTCCATGACACCACGACATACCGTAGTGTATGATTAATGGGATTAAATTAGTAAGCAGTGGCAATAAATTACCTGTGTCGTTTGCACCCCACAAATTTAAGAAGGGAAAAGCCTTAATAACGCCGGCATTATGACGACATAATATCGAACTCCGCCATACAATCTGCAACACTTCGGAGTGTGGAATTCGCATAAATAACTCCCCAGCCCCGCAAGAAACTTAACGCCAAATTAAACCACAATTTGGCGACGGGCAGGGTGAATAAATTTTGCGACGATATGCCTACGCTCTTAAGCTGGAAATGATTTCAGTTTTGAACAGTATTGTTTGTTACAAGTCGTAATGTACCATTATGTTGGCGAATGGCTGTAAATATCACTTATAACTGTTTTTTTATACCTTTTTCATTTTATTTGCGGTTATAACCTTATTTTATGTCTTTTTTGTCTAGAATCTAACAATACATTTACGGATACGTTTAAAACAATTATGACATGAGGACATGACGTACAACAAAAGACTGGAATACTTTACCCGCGTTTGTCTCTCCCTACGTATACAATGTGGGTATTTTCGAGAGTATTAAAAATTTAAGATATTAAGAAATTTAATTTAAGCTAGTAAGCCTTACCATGCAAGTCTTTTATTCACTTAACATCAAGTGGGAACGTGGTCAAGAACTTGGTTTGAAATTATAAAACAAAACAGGGTTCTTTTGCAAGGATTTGTAGCTTGTCAAATCTAATGTTACTGAGATGGTTAAGATTAGAACGAAGACTGCAAATTGCTTAAATTTATATTTATATCAATAATCTAACGCTGTGTTGTCGTAATTACACTATTTTTAATGAATTCACACTCATTGTAAGGCCTTCCAACTATGTAGGGAATCTGGTGCTACATTTTTCCCTCTTTCAGAGGACGACCCAAGACGTTATGGGAAAGTATAGTGTCGAGAGACATGAGGGAGTGAAAGATTTCGTAAGACGATGTCGGGGACAGAGCGAAGTGGAAAGCTAAAATCCGGAAAACAGGAGAGAGATTGAATTCATAATCATTAATGGACATAATGATAAACGGTGAAAGTAACAGTGTCGTAGATAGAATCTTTATACGCGTTATTTTTTGTGGTTAAGATATATCTATTCAGCTGTTGGCTAGTGGAAGACGGAAAAAATGGGGGAGAGATTTCGTAGAGCCAGCCGAATGTTTTGTAGTAAATTATATAGAAAACAGTGTACGGACACGACGTGTGCGATCCGCAATTTCAATTTACGAGTAGCGATGCTATAAAACTGGTACGTGACGCGTCCAGACAAATAAGTGGACGCTTAAACGTTGTACACGATATTGGCCAGCAGTGTACAGGAGAATGTCGTAGTATTCATAGAAATTATTCACGTGATATAGTTGACAACGATTGTATTATAATTTAAACAGCCCTGGCAGTCATCTCTAGTGCCGGCACCAATAAAAAGTTACTCTTTCTTTGTGACCGACCTTCGTTAAATGGTCTTTAATTATACTGTCATAAACAACATCGTCAAGAACCATATTCCCCGCACAGATACTTAGGCCCTGAATAACCGACCTTTTCTCGGTATTAGTTTTTTGTAAATCATGGTTCACGTACTATTTTTGTCCTCCTTCATTCTTTCTACATTCTCTAACTACATGCCTTTACACAATACAGAAGATTCTACAATCATTAAAATCAATTAGTTATAGCATCAATGGAGAGTTAAAAAATTCAGAAATGATGTAATTATAAGGTAAGTCTTTAAGAACAATCTACAAAGTATGTGAATTGTAGTATCAATGCATAATATTTATATGATTTTTTAAAGAAAACTTGCAATCAGCAATATTTCTAAAAAAGCAATATTTCTTTTCTTTTTTTATTTAGAAATATTTATAACATTCTTGTTAACCATTCGAACTAAGCTTAAGCTTGTGCTAGGAGATGGTTCACGTCAAAAGTCGAATGGTGGATTCGAACCTACGACCTTACGATTCGAAGACCGTACCCTAAACCATTAGGCTATTGACGTTTCATGTTACTGAGCGGTCATTAGCATCAAAACTTAAGGACTTCAAATAACCATTGAGCGCTAGAAACTTGTGATCTACACCCGGGGTCACCGAGGGTCTTTATAATAATTCTTCGATAACACAAATTGCATTTCTAATGCCGGGAGCTATTTACTCCCGTTGAGGGTTTATTACCACAGAGTAATGAAAAAATCAAGTTGTTTTTATAATTACGTACAAAGTATTTAATCGTGTGCAATAATTCTCTTATTGTGATAAGGTTCTTCAGCTCGTTTATGTTGTGATCACCACTGTGTTCCTCCCGGAACTTATGAATATATATTTGAATGTTAAATAGTCATCGTAATTTATTTATGATTGTTAAATAGACCTTTGGTTTGAAATAAAAAACAGTGATAGCTGTATATCTGACACGTTTGGGTTATACCTGGCAGTCACATCATTTAACCGTACTAATTAAGCTTAAGCGTGCGCTAGGAGATTTTTCACGGCAATAGTCCTGCTGGGTTTAATCCTATGACTTTAAGCTTCGCAGACCGTATCCTAAGCCATTAGGCTAATAATACTGATTATATTGATGGTTATAATAATTTTCTTTAACTATTTTTTATTCGTATTGACGCAGCTCACTTTCAAATCGCTACCTATACTTACAGTAAACTGTTGACTCTTCTATAATTATATTTAATTAAGATAATTATATTATATATTTAATTAATATAAAATTTTCGATTTCTGTATGAGTTTATCCTTAAGTCCTTTTATTGATTATTATATGTATAATAGCACATATGTTTAAAATATTGGAATTTAAATTGGAATATTGCATGTGAACACTCTACATGTTAATTACTCTACGCAACAACCTTGAAAATATAGCTTGAATGAGCGAGTGTGAAAACTGGCAGATGTTGTTAACGCAATTTAGATAATCGTTTGTGTAAATATATATTCGTCAGTTTACAATTAGGGCTCAAATATCGATTAGGGTAGAGTGGGCAGCACTTGTGTATGGGAGCCGAGTTTGTACGGACCATCTGTTGCTTTGCAATATTAGTAACGTAACACGCTCACTTGAATTGTGTTGATATTCTTTGGGAATATTGATTAAATAATTCCGTAGTTCTTATAAAGTCTAATGAGCCGTCATGAACTTTAGACAAAGATTTAATAATAATAATGGTACCGTACGGTAATACCGTGGAAACCTCGTCTAGTTGGCTTTATTTATTTTAAGATGTGTGTATGGCGTGTATGTATCGTGTTTAATATTTATTTATTTATTGAACACCAACACAATGAACATTTTTAACAAGCAATACATAAAGTAGTCATAAGTTGTAAATTGAATGCCATCGCAGTTATAGGTGTAGACTACAAGCAATTAAATGGCGAGTGACAATGTTAAGTTATAACTAATAGAATACAAAAGTAAAAATTAAACTAAATTAGAAATTAAAAATTTACTAATAAAAAAAACTATTTGTAGTTTAGTGATTTTTTAAACATTGTAATACATAGAAAAAAGAGGTCGATATCATCCGTTTTTGAATGAGAGTTAAATTCTATACTAAGTCTATTTAAAGGCGAATTCTTGCCTAGATTCGACCTGAATAAACTACTTCTCAACAATTGGTATCGTGAAGGTCTAAGTAACCGCGACGGTATAGTAAAAGCTACGGCGGAGTGAAGCTCAGGCGTGTCAAAAATGCCATTTACAAGTTTATACAGGAATGTGAGTGTAGCATGCGTCTTCGATCCGCGAGTAAGGCTATTCTGAAATAATTTAATCTCTTTCGGTGTGACGAAAGAACCTTTCCCAAATTAGCAGAGTATGCTAAATGCCACAAAAATCTTTTTTGGACGCTCTCGAGTCTATCGATATAAACTTTGTAAAATGGATTCCAGGCGACACCGCAATATTCCAAGCCGCAGCGAACAAACGAGTTAATCAAAAGTATTTTGGTTTTATGTCATTTGAAGTCCTTTCAATTGCGAAGAATGAATCATAGATTTTTGAAACCTTTGGAGCACACTTTATCAATATGTATTACATAGTTTAAGTAAGAAAATATAGCATTATGTAATAAATTATTTAAATTAACTGTAGTTTGGTTATATATTATATAATAGCGCCAACCGGGGAGAAATATGTTGAAATATCCAACTATAATAATAATAAACATTTATTTCAAGTATCGAGACTCGATAGATTTGAAGATAAGTTGTTGGTAGTTACAGTCTAGCCTTAGTAATAATAATAATATCAACTAGCAGTTTAGTAAGAAAGAAATAGTTTTTTTCTACCGTTCATCATGAATGGGTACTATAAAGAATTGAAATAAAAAGAAACTATGTGCCTAACAATGGCAATTAGTTATATTAATGAAAGAAAAAAAAGACTGCTAGAAGATGGCCAGCAATTACGGTTAGAAGCTATCGTCAAAATGTCTCCAAGAAACATTAACCAATGTTTTTGTTTCGCGAGTAGTATACTTTCAATATATTTTTGTGCTTCAGTCTAACAGTAAGTAATATTTTGTTTCATATTGTATTAAATATCATCCCTAATGGAACCATTATCAAATAGAACTCTGCTGAAAACATGTTTCAATTTTATTTCGCTTAGAGAAAGGAACGTGAAGAGCTAAGAGATTTTATTTTCAATGTTAACTCTTCGAAATGAAACAAAAATCTAAACGCTTGTCGGCGACACACTCAAGTAATGAGCGTGTGGGATTCTTAAAGGTTGAGCTGTAAATTAAAATTTAAGGGTTCCGTAACTTGTTTATTCTTTATCTATTATTATTGATTCCCACTTATGAATACACATATATATATATATGCGTAAACAAATAGGTATTTGTTATGAACTGACAGATTTGAAAAGTTTTAATTCCTAATGAAGTTAACCAGGCAATATTACATATTTACGGAGATTATGTATCTTATTATATATTATGTTATGTATATAAAAACACACATAATATTACAACACAATCAATTTAACATCTTGTCTTTCTATTATTATTTTTGGTTAAGGTTTTGTACTAAAGTAACACGGTAAATATATAGATATATTATTACCGTGTAAATTCATGTCTTGTCTACATTTTGTTTTTACCAAAGTATGTTTTTATAAGTTCTTTAACTCATCAAAAAGGTAATTAAGCTTTACCGGAAAAAAATGCGAACACAAAAAGATTTAATTGAAAATTATCCAAAGTTTCATTATTATGAAACATTTTTTTGTGATAACCAAATTTCTTAACTAATTTAACTGTAATGCGGTTTCCAATAAAATGTATTTATCTTGCCCGTGGACCCTAAAACTGCCACACAATGTGCCATTCCACTTAATAAGTTTCCTTACGATGGAAGTCGGGGTATAGCAGTGGAGTTCCATTCACTTTTTTCTGAAACAGCAATCTATTAAGGCGCGATAAACGCGGGCCGCGTTAAAATAAATTGATTTTATTCAAATTTCTATTAAGGATCCCGCTTTCTGTGTTTCTTAAGATTGCTACGGGCCAACTCCTGTTACTGCGGATCTACGAAATGCGGAATCATTTGGATACGGCATTAATGTGCGTAAAGTATACACTCTGTATTTTATATATACAATAAAAAAACTCATGAGTAGTTTCGTGATATCTACAAGTTACATTACCACTCCATGTATTTAAAAAAAAAGAATGCTAACAATATTTTTTACAAATATGATTAACACACTTGTTAAGCATTCCAAATAAGCTTAGGCTTGTGTTAGGAAATAGTTCACGACAATAGTCGAATGGCTAATTAGAATCCAAAACCTTACGATTCGCAGACCGTACCTCAAACCATTAGGCTATTGATGGCTAAATAGTATTTCCATTGCAATTTCTAACAATTGCATTGATTGTCACAAAATTGAGTTTACTCACTGTCTTAAAAATGATGTTGACTTCAAAATAAAACAAAACATATGTCACGTTCTATAATGGTTTTTATACAATAAATTGTAGCGCAATATACGTAAGCAAATTGTTAAGAGTGAATTCCAGGGCTTACTATGAGCAACACTATTTTTTATAGTATATTGTTGTTGAAAATGAAGAAATTGAATATCCGTAAAGGGTGCCCTAGAAGGTATATACCAGATTGGCGACAAATTAAGAAAGGGACAGGTAAGGCAGGGTACCTTTAACCAACGATAATGTATGCTCGGATGTATGAATGTGAATAAAACCAAAGAAGAGTGTCAGGATAGAACTAAGTAGAAATTTGTGATATCTGCCTACCCCTATGGGTGAAACGGAGTGTATGAGGATAATGATACAAATACATTGATAGTTATTCTCTCATGTAAATGAATATAATTCTTATCAAAATATGTTCCTTATTAATCAACATTTTGCAAACAGCGGTAAATGTATCTCCGTCACAGAACATAATCAGTGAAGTACTTAACAATCTTGTAATGTTTTTACCATGTCCGAATTTAACAACTGTCTTCACACATCCTTTAAAATCTCTTCTCCGAGCTCGTAATTGAAAAGTTTCCTAGCAGAGATGTAAAGTGATTTATTAGACAGAAGAACGTTCCACTGACGACCTTTTTTATTCCCAAAATCTTGTTACGACGGCTAAGCGTAAGTTCCGCGAAATTGTCTATATAAATCTATTTTAAGGTCTTCCTAACGTGACATGCTTTATCGTGGACCTGTAAGAGTTTGCAAAGCGGCTGCAATTTGGGATAGAAATATGTCTGATAAGTTTTTAAACTTTCTAAGCAAGTACTTGACTACGATCCCACCTGATGTTAAATATAGTCCCGATCGGTAAGGCGTACTAGCTTAGTACATTTCTATTCACTCTACTTTTGAAAATACCCAATAACCCGAATAATGATGGTGGAAATAGATCAAAAATTTCAAAATAAATAGTGTTAAACATCAAAGGGCTAGAGCCACCTTACGCCCGTGCTCAAGACTGAGCAGATTGGTTTCAACGGCGTCACCAAATAACCTCTTAGCCTTTTAACTGATTCTAAAACTGCGAGATGGCATTTAGCAACGCCTGCCCAAATGTGACAACAGTATTCTACACACGACCGGACTTGAGCTATGTATTGCTTTAAAAGTGGCCCCGTAGAGATACCGCTGCACTTTGAACCAATGTTTTTTTGCATCTATCTTCGTCTTGTGCTCAATGAATCGTCAATAGATAAGGATCAATGAAACTTCGATACCCAATAACCGAAGGCGAGTGAATGAAAGCGACATTATCTTCAAACCTATAATTCAGATTCAGAGTGGATTGACAGACTTAACATGTCTTAGAAAACAAAGACAGAAGACATAGACATATTTTTTATTGGCACAAAATATGAAACACATCAGAAGACAGAAAAAAAAAACAGTTAAAGAAAAAACGGGCAAATAGAACATAAAATATGATGCCAATTTTTGACACCGTCTCAGCATATGCCGTCGCAAGCACAGCGCTGATTTTCAGCAGTGCCCAAGACTACCTAAAATCGAGCGCGCGCAATAACACATTTACGTTTCCTAACGATATTTCCCTTAACCGACGAGCGCGTTGTTATTCGGCACTTAAAATTGCAACAAATTCGTTGGTGCCGACACTGGGAATCGACCTCGGATTGGTAGCGTACTGTGCACCCGCGCCCGCCACAGCGACTATAATTCACGATTAAAATGTTAGATTGTAATAAATTATTCATGTATATAAATAAAGCAATAGGTAGTTGTAATGTTTCATCAAGTAAGTCGTAAACAAAGAAGATTACAAAGTACTGATTAAACTTGTAAATAACATTAAAATGTTTCTCTAGGTTACGAAACAAAAAAGGTATTGCTGTACAAGTTGCTCATAACTTTACGCATAAATCAGACCTATCAGCTTTATTAAAACATTTCGCTGTGTACATTAAATTCTAAAGTAATTCCGCTGTTTACGAACTGCTTTTTGATACAACATTATTTTTACAATTCGCCCGACAAAGACAAATTCTCCTTGAAAGCGATTTTTTTGTTTGTGACAATTGCGGTTCTGCTTACGAGGATAAAGTGTTTTCATGATATTTTTTATGTAAGGAAATATTGTTTTGATATAAAATAGATATATGAAAGATATAGCCCACAAATATAATCAACAGAATTAGCAGATTGGTGTGGCAATTGGCCGGCCATAGCAGCCTTAGAATATTCGACGAGTCGAGTGGAGTTAGACGCCTAAGACTAGGTGGAGCGATGATCTACGTGGGACTGCTGGCGGGAGCTCGATAAGAGTAGCCGAGGATCGTGCTCAGTGGCATGAGAGGCCTACAGGAACAGTCTAGCAGTGAACTATTCCAGCCTGATGATAATAAAAGTAAATAGATAAATGTTAAGTGTAACGTTAATATTAAAAGATAATCTGTAGCTAAAGGATCTTTTCAGTATGATTAAAAACTGCTATGAGAAATTTTTAACCATTTCCTGAGCCGTACCATTATTTAATCATATATATACTGCAGGATAAAACACTGGTGAATCTAAAGAAAAATAATCTCAACCATATATGATAATTTAAAATTTGCATTAAGTATGTGCGCGACAAATGGACGAATGACTCAATATTACGCCAACCGATTTTGATGATTCATTTTTATTGGAAAGAATGTACTACAAGGACAGTTTGATGACAGTTTTGTTAGGTTCTGATTAATTCTATTTCGTAATATTCCTACGATATTAGGTAATTGATACTTGTTTAAAGAATTCTGCGGTTTGCTTGGAATTAGAAACACTGACTGTCAGGTTCTCCAGACAAGCCGCCCTTCAATAATTGGACTCGAAGTGGATATGAAGAAAAAAATAAATAAACGAAATTAGTTTCTCGTTTAACGTGAAAACGTTTCCGTAGCTTTTTGCGCCCCTCCACGTAATGATTTATAGCAGAGAGAGTCTGCGTAATTCGTTCCCTGCTATCCATCATTGTGATTATGGTGGCCTTAATATTGTATTTACCAAACTACCCACATTAGGACATTAATATAAATGTTATTATATTCGGACCTACTGGAGATCCTTGAACTACTGACGCTACAGAACTAAGCTCGGTAATGGACGTTTTGGTGCCCATTGAGATGTTCTAATATATTTCAAAACTTGTGTATTGTGCGCTTTAATTTATAATTTAAGTGCACAATATTATATATATATATGTATTATATTATTATTTTATTTATTAAATATCTATACTAATAATTGGAGAGTTGTCAGAATGTTGTTGGAATGTTATCTTTACTGCAAACACCAAAGTCGCCGCGATAATACCCGTAAAGGTAGTTTTATTCAATTGAATTTCGTTATCAATCAATGAATTTTGATTATATAATTTTAATATTTTACATTACTAGAGCCGTGGTAGTTCAATGTCCGGGTGGTCGCCGTAAGTTGCACAGCAGCTAAGCAACCCGTGTTCGATCCACGGTACGGGCACCAATGTATTTGTATGTTGCAATTTTAAAAGCTGATTGACGACGCGCTCTGCGATGAACGAAAACTTCGTTAGAAAACCTACATTTGGTAGGAAAATTTTCTACCGCATGTGACCACCGATGTACCGTGCGGACTTATACTCTATTTAAAGAGTTGGTCTGTGTCCAACAAGAGGATATTTATATTTATAGTCTGTACTTTAATATTCCTCACCACTGTAATAAACAATACTATATGTAAGTGTATTTTCTCGTATGCTTCAGAAACCTGGACATGGAGGTCTCGTGTGAGAGAAAAGATAGACGCATTTGAAATGTGGTGTTGGCGCAAAATGTTAGGAGTCTCATGGACTGAGCCCCGCACCAATGTGTCTATTCTTAATGAGCTTAACATCAAGACTCGCCTCTCCACAACTTGCTTTCGCCGTCTTCTTAATTTCTTCGGCCACATAGTTCACCGCCAGCCAGACAGCCTTGAAAAATTACTGCTGGTTGGCTGCATCGAAGGAAGAAGAAGCAGTGGCAGGGCGCCCACTAGATGGATGGACTCTATTGGAGGAGCTACCAAATTAAAACTCCAGGCGGCTATCCACCAGGCCCAAAATAGGAATAAGTGGGGTATACTCGTTCAAAGTAGCTCTCTTGGTGGTCATCACCCTCAGCTCTGAGGAAACGATTATAAAGAAGATGTATGTGTATGTATAAGTACTATATACAGGTATAGCTACTAATATTTAAATTACAAGTTAAATACTGACAATATTGACTAAGACAAAATTAGGTATTTATTAAAAAAAGAATGTAGATTATGGAAATAAAAAGGCTACATTATTATTGTAGGCATAATTTTCATGTTTCAACCGTGTGAGGAGAAAGAAAATAATTGTGTTACAAAAAAGTTTAACATTACATATATAGATGTATTAAGTTACTTTATGTACTGTGCTTCAATTTTATGGATAGCACTTTAGGTAATAAACATTTTAGTAGCAAAAGCATCCATTAAACTAAAGCGTTACTAACGGGCAACATAACGAAACATTGTCTATTACGAGGATCGATTTGCTACAAGCGTATGACCGGGTGGGATGGAAAATCGATTCCTGAGAAATGTCGGTATTAACATCAATTACAACCCTTACCTTTTTAATTTTAATGTATAGTAACAATTATATTTACGAATAAAACAAAACCGACTTCAAATCGAATAGAAAAATTAGGAAATAGAATTAATCAGAACCTAACCAAACTCTCATAAAAGTACCATTGAAGTACATCTTTTCCTTTAATAAAATACGAATCATCGAAATCCGTTGGTGTGATATTGAGTTATTCTTCCATTTTTTGTGCACATGTTTAATAGAACTATAAGAATTATATAGTTTTCTCATGGATCCCGTTGTCAGAACTGGTCCAATTGAAATGAAACAACACGGGAAATACCAGCTTTTTAAATGAAAAAGACAGTCATCAAAATCTGTTCACCCAAGTTCTGAGGTAACAAAATAAAAAATAAAAATAAAGACGAATTGAAAAAAGGCAACACTCATTAATATTGAATTAGCCAATATATATATAATATGTATTTAGTATAATATAGGCACTTACTAAACTAGCGCGTACCATCTTTCGACTATATCACCACTTAACACCAGGTAGATAGGTCCAGATAAAAAAATATCCTTAATTTGAAAATCGGTCAACTAATACGAGAAAGACAGTGGACTACGCAATTCGCGATATAAATCTTGTTATTTATGAATAACAAAGGAAACATCTCGAGTGGATTGTGGTGCGGTATTTTTTGCGAGATTAGTGACAAGGTGATATATGATACAAGAATAATTTTTCTTCGTCCCGTATTAAGTAGAGCACACTTATTTCGGACAGTGTTATGCAACACACAAGCAATACCTTAGTTTAATTAAATCAAATGTATAAAACTACTCATAATTTTAGGCCCTCAAAATAACAATAAAAAGCGTTACCAGCTCAGCGTTACCAGAAGTCACGCTTTTTTTTTGACGAACTACACAGATTGGCTAGAGTAGCTGGCTTTGACCACCGGATGGAGAGGTGGCATAACCCTTAGGTCGCTTAACCTGAACCTCTATCGCTAAAAACTCAACACAAGGGTCCTCCCGGTGAGGGGTAACCTCGGTATGGTAAAATAATAGTGTAAGACGTGGGATACGCCATTCTGTCACTATCGCTGTCAAAATATAAACCCTCATCCAACACAAGCGTAGCGCATTTAATTAGCTTACGTCTACTCTTATTTCTTAACTCGGATTTTTTAATTATTAGTTTAATTTAATAATTAATTAATAATTTTAGCTGTAAAGCCCCCGGTGCCGGTACCAATAAATTTGCCACGCTACTACGCCAATTTTACCACGCGCTCGACGGTGTAGGAAAATATCGCAAGTAAATCTGCATGTCTTAGAATGTGAGTCTGCTAATTCGCGCTAGAATCGGTTGGCGAACTATTCTCTTCACAGAGAAGGCCAATGCCCAATAGCGATACACATATAGATTTTATTTTATTTTTTACATATAAAAACTATGTACGCAAAAGCTTTTCAAATATATTTCTTTGTTATAAGATATCCGTATTTATTTGATGTTCCAAAATATATAACAAAGGGATTAGAGGTGCCTCCAACGAGTAGAAACGTTCCCCTGTCAAGAGACCCGTGTCGCTCCAATAAGGAGCCTTTTGACAAATTTAACGCTTATTTACTTTATAACCCGCATATTCCTAAACATATTGTTATTTAATAAATACAAAAAAACGAAGCACGAAATCTAAATCTCCGTTTTCTTTCAACACAAATTACCAAAAAGCAGCCACTAAGCAAACTGCTTAGCGTTTGACGAATAAAAGCTCCCAAAATCTTTATGTACCAAAATATTTTTTCTTTTTTTTAATAGCGTTCTCGTTGATGGCCAATAACGAACGCTTTTGTTTTTAAGTATATTTATGGAGGCTAAGCGTTGGACTTTACAATTTTTTTATTGGGGCTTCGATTTTTTTTGAGCATACAGAACCGGGGAGGCTTTGATTGATTCATTTCATTTAGATGTGGCTTAGTTCTTAGGTCATTTATCCTGATCCTCTATTGTAGTAACTTGACACAAGATTCCCCCCGGTGAGAGCGGAACCACGGCTCGGTCGGTTGGTTTTACACGGATAAGTATGGTGTTTCGAATCTCGTTCGGGTTGTACCAATGAGTTTTTCGGTTTCTTACGAAGAAAAAATAACTTGCTAATATGTGTGCATTTATTTCGTGTGGAAATACATTTGACCGTGAGGAATAATACCGACTCGTGGTAGCTCAGCGTACGGGCGGTCACTTCAAGTTGAGTGGTTGCGACCCGAGTTCGATCCCCGGTGCCAGCACCAATAAATTTGATGTGACAATTTTATGTGCTGATTTGGCACGCGCTCGGCGTTTAAGAAAAACATCGTGAGGAAACCTACATGTCCTAGAATAATTTTCTAAGACATGCGAAGTCTGCCAGTCCACAGACCGGGCCGCGTGGCGGACTATGTCGTTATACTCTGTTTACAGAGAAGGCCTATGCCCAGCAGTGGGACACATATAAACGCTTGTACTTTTTTAACACGCCCTCGCGGGACGATGACGTGAAGCTGGTCGCCATCAGCACTATGGGATGTGATAACATGGGATCTCCGTAAGGAACGCAACCACAATTAACCAATTAAATGTGTGCCTAGTGAATAGCAATGGGCTTAAGGCAGAATCTTTTTTAAAGGATAGAAATAGCTGTCTCTGTCTACCCCTATAAAAATGGTTACAAGGACCAATATTGGTAATGACGGTAAAGGATTTGATAGGAGGTTGAACGCTGAAAAATGAGTCACGATCCTCACAAATATGTATTATCGCGAAATTGAATTGCTTTTATTAAAATTATCGATCGTTTTCATTACACGTTTTTTTTCCTATTCAAAGAATAAATGAAGCGAGAACTATCCATTTGTATCGTTACGAGCTGTAATGAAATCGAGTGGCTGTAACGTCGAAGCGATGGAAATAAAACGAAAGTTCTGTACGTCGGTCCTTTCAATTGCCAGAAAACAAATGCTCGTATCATGCAAATTATTTACGTTATTCCGAATGGAATAGACACAGATAGCAATTCAATCTAGATTTCACGTCGAGTTTAATTAATTCGAAACGAGTATAGACAGTAAATCGATTGTTCCATGACACTAATTTGATGATAAATTTTTCGTTCGTTAGACTATTTTTTTTAGTATAACTCAATTAATATAAATCATCAATGTATTTTGACTGGGTATATAACAAACAAAACATGAATTTTTTTAACAAAATGCAACACCCTATATGCACGTGGTCGATATCGCTAAACCAACTTAATACTATAGGCACAAAAAATGTGTACGACAAGCGCACGGTAAGATACATCGTGCTAGGTCAATTTACGAACTACCCTTAAATTGAATAAAATGTATAACTAAAAAAAATTAAGCATATGTTAAAACATTATTTTAGTACGCAAGACGGACACTTTAGCACTAGTGACAAACCACTTCGGTTTATATAGCGTTAAATTATATATAATTTCCTTATTGTAAAATTGTATTCATAATCAATTTTAGAAAAATGTGTGGTGAAAGCTTCGCACCAGTGTAATGATCTACTATGAGACATTCAAGAAGCAAAGTCACTTCCTATTTTTCCTATTTTTAAATCTAAGGTGCAAACCCTACGTCTAACTAAAATCACGCGCTAAATATTTTCTTTCAATAAGAGTTACAGTAGCGAAAAAGCCTGATTAAAGTATTGTATTAACTTCAATAAAGATATAAAAGCATTTCATATATGATGTTTTTTTCTAAAATGTTTATATGAAAATAACGCTTAAAAAATTAATGATAGTATTAAAGGCTGCATGTTTATAATTTCCTTCCACGAAACATCTTCAGCCTGTCAACCGCAGTTTCTTTCAATGAATTCAATTTTAATTAGCATTAACGTATTTGCTCACAAAGCATTTGGTAGATGCAATGAGGGATTAGAAGTGGCCCCGGATTCGCTTTGATACCAAGGGTTCTTGTATGAAACAACATACTCGAAATAGTAATAACGAGCCGAATGATTCTTATGAAAAATTAATTTTGAAGGGATCGCCCTAGTTGCTGTGGGGGTTTTCCGATTCCCCACCAATATTTACATTCAATTAAGGGTAGTGATCGCCATTGTGTCAGTCTTGGCAATTCGCGATTATTATTACACGTAAATATGGTGTAACATTGACAAAAGATGTAGACCCGGTCAATGAACCATGTTTCCTGACCTTGGGGTAGCCGTGTTCAAAATGCTACTCCCAGACGGGTTGGACCAATGCAAACCAGCGGAGAATGTCCCAACTCTCAGCCAGTGGCTCCAATAAGGATGTTAGACGAAAGCGGGTTAACCGTCTTTGCCTTCCCCTTGCTCATCTGCGCCGGAGTGGGGCTGCAACCGCTGCACTGACTTTTATAGAGGACTTTTGCCCCTATTCTTGAATATTTCAAAAATAGCTTAAAAACGCATTCAAAAATTCAAGGAACAAGATGGTAAAATTTCTTAACGTCAAATAAGAGTACACTTAAAATGTCTTACGTATGATAAATAATCGCATATCTCAAACAATTTCGACATTTATGGCCAGTAGTTTACGTCACGCGAGTGCAATAAACATTTTACAGGCGTCGGTAGAACAGGGAACATTTTAATATACTAAGAGAAACAATAATGTTTTATGTAAAATATAATTTTATCACAATCATATAGCTAGGCGTTAGTAGAATTAAAGCAAATTGTTTTAATTAACTGTATTAATTTAACCCTTATCTTCATTTTGTATAGTATACCATACATACAACTTTGTAAACGAATCAATAATCCTTGGAAAGATCCTGGTTAAACGACCACCAAGATAAATACGTATTTCGTGGCTTAAGAATCTCGGAAAATGAGCACAAAATCATTGTTCTGTGTCGCTGTATGAAATAATAAAACCTTAATGATAGACGGTAGGAGATTGAAAAGCAAGAAGAAGAATTTAAATAACAGTAAATACAGGCGAATCTTTTTGTGAATGAGAATAAGAGTCAGTCATTCTAATTTCGATAATGGTAGGTTCATTGGATCGTCTTTTCTTGTTGCATGAATAGACCAACACAATTGGGTTCACGATCCTGCAAAATGGGCATTAAGTTTTAAGTTCGATTGTATACAGGATATTACAGGTATTATAAGTACCAACGGCTTAATTATTCAGAATTCAAATAGGAGGATGTGCCTGCAATTCTTCTGGTGCGTGCTTGATTGGCTCCACTTGAACCACCTAACATCAGACACTGATGAAAAGTCTCTATAGATATATATTGCAAGATTACACGCCATTTCTTATCAACGTTTCCTAAGTCACGTCAAAGTGGATTTAATTGGAACAGACGCAACTATAACGTCTTACTTTAAAAGTGTTTTCGAAGACTGGAACAAATATACTCGGCGATTCTACAGAAATGAATTTGTCAAAATGGCCGCTACGAATCTCAATGTCTCGTGGAGGCTAATTGAAAAGTTTCATTCAGTTCATTCCTGCGACAAATGGAGTGAATGCTACTTCAATTGTTACAAATTGAAACAGAAGTGCACGTCTCCAATGTTGTAAGGAGAAGGAACGAAAAATCGCTGTTGGAAAACAACATTTCTCTTATTTTCACACAGCTGAAATTTCATTGCTTCTAGTGGCTAAGCTATTGTCTGCTAAGCTGTATAGCCATGGGTACTACACGACCTTAGACTTCCTAGTAATACTGTATTTTTGTAATAATAAACCATTAATAATATTAGTATTTACTGTAGAAAGTGGATGCAATTGCGAGAAATATTGTGTTTTATTAAATAATTTGCTAATAGTGAAATTAAAAAGCTGACGTATGTCTACCAACTCTCGTGGAAATTTTATAGCAACACGGTATTTTAACTGAGGGCTTAAATACATTGTCTATATTAAGATGTATTGGACAATGGGTATATATTGAAATGTATCTATTTTTTGTCTTTGCCTATATACCACTATATATATCGTTTATTCCTAATAGACATGGAGACTGAGTGATCTAGCATTTACAATCAGTCATTATTAAACAAGTACACTATCTACGTTTAAAAGAATAAACGGAAAAAGCAATTAGGTCATGAAAACTTCCGTGCTCGTAAATAAGATAATATTGTATCAAATAATCAAGTTCGTTCTTAATAAGACGTCAGTTAATGGAATAGAGCTTTGCGTGTTGAATCAAATTGCTACTTTTCATTTTCCTTATTATTTTCCGGAAGCGCTTTTCTATTCATAAGAATTGTGCTTTTCTTTTGTTCCGTGTTATATATAATGATTATAGACTACTAGTGGAACTGCTACTACTCACTAACTACTAGTTAGAACTCAATGGCAAATAGTCAAAAATTCGCATTAGGGGCACTATCGCCATGCACTAAGCATAAATATTAACAATTGATTTAAAAAAATCTAAACCAGTAATAAAGTAATAATTCTTTATTAAACAACCAATAATACAAAAAATGGTGGTGGTGCCGTGTTCATTATCAGTGAACATAAGATGAAAGCTAGGCTGTCTCCCAGATGCCTCCGCAAGATCCTAGAATATTTTGATCACATTACCAGAAGACACAGAGAACTTGGAAAAGCTGTTGTGACAGAAAAAATCGACGGAACAAGACATAGAGGTCGAAGCCTAACACACTGGACTTATCAGATTCGCCCCACTCTCGATAACTCGGATAGCTATTATATAATATATCTAAATATGTTTCTGTATCCGTGTGTGTGAGTGTGTATATGTTTGAGTGATCGTGATGTGTGCATGTTAATTTGAATTTTTATTTTATTTTCACATTCTTCGCGTTCATTTGAATGTTGTAAGCCAGTTTATAATTTCCTGCTTGGTGTTATAAAAAGGCAGCACGGATTCAAATTTGTTTTTGTCAAGGACATTGATATAATGTCTCAATTGACAAAGAAAATTTGTACAGCGGAAGTTAGAAGTGGAGTTGCTAGTGGGTGCTTTATAAGGAGAGAGAAGAGTTAAAGTGTACCCGTAACCGACTATTATATATGCGGGAAAGAGACGAAAACGGTTGGCCAGAGTCGTAGTAAGTGGAAATCTTCTTCTTCTTTGGGGAAATCTATGGTGAATGTTAACCCCATCTTGCCTATCATGGCGGAGGATGGCTCACCATGGGAGGTTTTAATCGGTAGGCCCTTAGGCCGAGCCCGATATAACTCTTCCGCCACCGACGAGTATGCGCTTAAAAAAAGTGGACATCTTGATCACTGCCTGACCCTCTGGTTGACGATTGTCTAACATCTATCATCATCTATCATCTAACATCTAGTGAAATCACGGTCAAGCATTTGCTTAGAAAGTATAAAAAACACTGTATCATGTCTCAAGTGCCAAATAAAATATAAATTAATTAATGTAATAAACGATCGCTTTATAAATAACTTAATATAACTATCTTAATAGAACTAAGTAGCTATTGAACAAGATTTTAAGACGCAATTAAACTGTAATGGGTTGCTTTGATTACGATTTTGATCTCAAATTAATTGTATATCCATTACAAATTCCAGATAGAAATAATTGGAGAGTGCGCACTCCACTTCAGAATTCGATGTCCTTTTTTTAGTTTGAAATGAATTGAAGCGGTCATCGAAGACCGTTAGGCTACACGCTTAAGGCCTCAGTCTAAGTGGGTCGAAGATCTGGGAATTCAATGGCACGTTTTTTGACTACACACATACATGGCGCCTAGTCTCTTAAGCCACTGGCATTGTAGTGGTCGATATTTGTTAGTTTTGAGTTGTTCTGAAAATGCAAATAATAAAGAAGGGTCTTGACAAAAATCTTGTAGAGAGTCAAGGTGCGTGTGGGGCCACACGGCCAGACCACGCGTGACCTCCTGCGTTTCGGCACTTATAACCGCGAGGTTGGTGAGCTGGTTCTTTTGTTCGTTGGTGCCTCTTTTGGCGTAGCACTGGCACTTCAATCACGTGTTTATTCGACGTATGTGGTTATTCAAGAGAAATAAAATATTTATTTTTCCTTAAATTTATATTTTTTTATTTAGATTTTAAGTTACACGTACATGAAATTAGCGTATTATAAACTGTTCGTTTCGGCATATGGGAAATAATAAGCGTAGTGAAAAGCGGACAGCGAAATCCTACTCTGCAACCCCGCCAGGGTTAAAAATATGTGTGAGCTTAAATATTAATTATATTTATAATTGTCTAGCTAAATGATTTTCGAATCGAATTCGTCACGAAGGTGTGCATTGAAAGCCCCAACAACTTGCCACTTACGAGCACTCGACTCACTCTAATGACGCGCCTAGCATTGTACCAACATTTTCATCCGGACCTGCATGAATATGGACGCCAAGTCTTTGTGCAAATCCACCCTTCTTCCTGCGGTGACTTTAACATTCCACCTTCTAAATTAAAATTTACCCGAATTTACACCTTATTTACTTTTGATTACTTGAAATGAAAAAATTATATGAATGAAAAATAAATTTGGGGGTAAATTGTTTATTTACATTTCATTTTTCCTTTCATAGCGGTCTATTCAGTCGTGAAGAATTTCGCTCTAATTAAATCAACCATAAATTCCGACAACAATAACAAAAAAAAATTACTCAAACAAAAATTTGCTAGATTTAAAATTAAATATTTTTTCGTAAAATAGGTCAGCAGTGCTGTTGAATTAATTCTTATTTTTATATATACACTCATGGGCTCTGTCTCAATTAGCTCCTGTAGCGGTAATTTATAAGGATGGATTTTTTAATTTTGATGAATGCTTTTTACTAAACTTACTTTTTTGCTAAATGAAATATTTTATTTTAAAATTTTACTACTTATTTGTATAAATCTTCATATTTTAATAAATTAGTTCTTTAATTTGGGTTTAGAACTCATTTGGTAATTTTTTTCGCAAATACTACTTACATTCCAATTAAGCTTAAGCTTGTCTATAACACGTATCACGTCAGTAGTCCCGTGTTAAATTTGAGCCTACGACTCAAACTTTCTCAAACCGTACCATTAGGCTTTTGATAATTTATTTATAATATCTGAATATTAAATTAGTTTCAAAATTGTAAATATCTTAATTGACAATCTGTACGTTAGAAAATTGATATAAAGTGTGAAATAAATTTTAACAGCTGTAGATTTTGTGATAATAAATAAATAAATAAGCTGTTTAATTGGTAAAATAATGTTGAAGATCACAAAGGGTGGCATATAGTCACTTAAGCTATTTCTAATACTCTTGTAACTAATCCAATTTCATTAATAAGCCGAAGTCATCATTAGGTCCCTATCAATCAATATAAGAGGCAATCTCGTAGCTTCGATTTTAAGTTCTCCTCAGTCACCCCTAAAGTTCGTTGATCCTGCTACGTTCGACCCCACGTCCTTTGACGGATTTGGTCGAACCACTTTTTGCTCTGGCGTGCTTACCAGACCATAGATGTTATAATTATTAATTCTAGGCGGTTTATCCCCGTGGGATAATATTTGTAAAGAACCTAAATTACAATTAATACATACTAATCATAAAAACGAGCAATGGTAGCGGGCGCGAATCACATTTGGTTGTACCAAAGATTAAGCGTCAATAGCCTAATGGTTTAGGGTACGGTCTGCGAATCAGAAAGCCATATTCGAATCCAACATTCGACTATTGACGTGAACCATCTCCTAGCACAAGCTTATTTGGAATGGTTGACAAGAAATTTAATAGTATTTGCGACAAAAAATAGTGTTAGCTTTATTTAAAAAAATAAATTTTCGGTTTTTTTAATATAAAAAATCACTTGACAAAAATCTGTGCCTGGTATAGTAATAGGCTCAGCACCTGTCACATTAAGGACCTTATAAAATTATAATAATAATTTTTTTATAGGAAAAAAGTGCAAACGAGTTTACTTATGTACTCATACTTTTACCTTTTTTTTAATACAAAATAGGCTCACGTTACTTTCTTTTCTGATCGTTAAGTAATCACCGTCGCCCATGAACAACACAATACCGGCGTTGCTGGTGCATTACCGATTTTAAGAAAGGGGTAGGCTCGTTTCTTGGGTTTTGACGATCGGAGCTTTCCTCTTTTTGAACTGTCAAATAGCTTTTATTAACTATGACGATATTCTATTTTATACCCCAAATTTGTATTGACACTTGCGTTGTGTATATTTACGTCATTATGAATCATATTGAAGTACAATGAAGTATATTGAAGCATAATGAAGTATATTAAAGATAATAATTAATGATTTTGAAGTATCCAAAGTAAGTTATAGCGCCGCGAATGTATCCTTTTACTGATGCTGCCGATATGTACATGGGTGTAGGTAATGATCTCCACCTTTTTTTTGTTTGTTTGCGCGGGGGGAACTTTTATAGACCATCCTCCGGTACCCTGGGTGGGCCCGGAGGGATGTGTGGGACTCGGCCTGGGCAGCCCATACCCACTAAACCTACCGCGAATGCCATCAGCCGTTATGAGCGGGGTGTCCCGGATCTGTCAGCGACAGGACACCCCAACGACCGGTCGGTCCCGGGAAAGACCGGACTTCACCCTCAAAGGGGGACTTCTCCGGCACTCAGAGAAGTCCCGACGACGCCGAAGCATGCTGGGGCCAGGTAAAAAGATAATGATCTCCACCTGCTCGAGAAGAGAATGAGTACGGAGATAAATGAATATAAAATAAAAATTAAACCAATATATTATAGACGAATATATTATACACTATATAGTTATTAAGCTAACGTAAAATTAAAATTTAAACCAGCAAAACGGCTCAGTTGACGTCATATTACGGCTGTCGTGGAAGCGATTTCATTACGTTTTTTACAAAGTACTTACAGAAAAGTTGGCAAAATGCACATAATAAAAGATCAACCTGTAATCAATCCTAACCTGTTATAAATAAGGTTTCCTCTCATTTGCAATACGGCAGTAACTCGTACAAACATTTTATGAAATCATACGCCCTAGGTACATCGCCCCTGACAGGTAGCGTTTTCAGTTAATTAGTACAGTACGAATGCAACTTTGAATGGTGCCTTTTTTCAAAGTGTATTTCATTCACTTCCGGCGCAGTGTGTGTTTACCCTTGATTCCGCTTTACCGGTCACTTGATTAAATGTGGTTCAAAGGGAACTAGGTTGCCAGAGTTGGCAGACCGGGGGACTTTGAACGGGAGTTGTTTACCATTTTAATTATGCAACTTTACGGGTCGGTTGTTAGCTACTGCTTTTATGCAGGAATCATGTAACGTGAAGTTCTGTATTTCAATATAATAATAGTTAAAATTCATCTTGAGTGTTTCAGTACATCTGGAAGATTATTAAATGGACTGTGAAGCTTTGGAGTTACGATCTGAGGGTCGAATATACGAGCTCTAAGATCCCTTTAACTTTTTTAGACAGAGACAACATTAACAGCCTGGTTTTTGTAGTGGAAAACCCATGGAATGAACAAAAAAAACATATATTTGACACAAGAAATAAAACAAGTTCAAAAATGTAACAAAAATCAACATAAAGTAAGAAAAATAAAAAAGACCTTGTTCCAAAAATGGGTCGGACCCTTTTTTTTAAGTCGGTGAATGATAAACTATTAAAGAAAATGTATATCCGGATATATATTTCGTCTAACGAGGAATTTAAATAAAACTACAGGATATACGACGCGGTAGCTCAGTTTCCGCCAGAAGGCCTGTGCCCAACAGTGGTGCATATAAAGACATAAACATTTAATTTAGTGGCATCAAACACATTACAAATAAAATTTAACATACACAAAAAAAGAAAGTTAAGCAAAAACACAGTTGAAGAAAGAAAAAACGGCGAATTAGGATGAAGTGCCAAACGTGGATCGGCATTAGCTGTCGCATAACTGCCACGGCGCTGGTTTTCAGCGGTGCCCAGAACTACCCCAATGTTATGCGCGCTCCATACTACCTTTACATGGCAGTTACACAGAGCCTTATAATAAATTAGCCGTTACTTTAACTTTTTATAGGAATATAATAGTTCAAGGTAATAAAGCAGGAAAAATAAATGATCCGAAAAATCGAGGAGAATTAAAAAAAAGAAGAATGGACCGCTGCAATCAAAGTTCGAGCGCTATATTTTGAATAAGATACAAAGAATTCGGTTCTCTAGATATGCTTTGAAGTTTTTTATTTGCGAATTTTATTCTGCAAAAAGTGATTTTACTGTAGTGTCGAACGATCGAATTTCAGTCGACTTGTACCAATGATTTTCCGGTTTTCGGACTTTTACGTACAGAACTCATCTGCCGTATTTGTGAACTGTAAGCTTAGTCTTTAAAAGGGTTAAAAGAACGTGCGAGGCGGGATCTCAGAATTTTTGAAATAAGTGACATAGATTTTTTGTTATGTTTATGGGCATTTGATGAAAACCGCCCAAAAGACCAGTATTGTATATCTACGAGAAGAAGTGGGAACACTGTGCCAATATAATAGCTACCGACCGAGTCGTGGTTCCGCCCTCTCGGGCGCTCTTGGATAGGACTGCTAACGCGTAAAAATGGTGACCGTCCAAGTCGAGGGGGACCCTTGTGTCTAGTTACTACCTAATAGAGGTTCAGGCTAAGCGACCTAAGAGCTATGCCACCTCTCAATCCGGTGAAGCAGTAAAGGCCAGCTTGTCTGGACAACTGTGTTAAGTCGTAATACCTGTCACGCATCAGCTGTCAGCCATCTTAAAGTAAAATCGGTAGAAATGGTTTGTAAGCCATTTTACCGTATGAATGTTTCAAGTGAATTAACACATCTTGTATTCTATGTCTTTGTATCTTTCTTTAACTCTAGTCAAGAGTGGTTATTTTTTGTTCATTTCGAAAAGTATTCCACAAACTCAAAACCCTCTAATGGAGGGAACCATTAAGCATTCATCGACTTCTAATTTATCTTACTTCCCAATTGTTCTCGATTACAAATCGGTAACTTGATCGTGAATTTTTGCTCATTCCCTAATGAATACCAATTATAAACAGACGGAAATAACATTTTGGCTCATTGACATTTTTTGCATACGGGAAAAATATTTACTAACTTCAGTATTATCAAAATAAGTACGGATCTGTGCGTGGTGTACGGTGATAGGATCACCACCTGTCACATATGAGTCCTGATAAGTTTGGTGAAAGGTGGATAATGAAAGCGACATTATAAAGAGTGTATAAGGGCATAGTCCGCCACGTGCTCTTAGTGCGGATTGGCAGTCATCACATGTCTTAAAAAAATTGGAAAGCTAATAACACAAAAACGGTATTACATCTTATTATTTTACATACGTTAGTTGGGTTGAGATTTTTATGAATATTATTTTCTCCCATTACATCATGCAAATTAAATGAATACCTTCGGAGATATAGTAAAATTAAAATAATTCGCAATGAAATTTGCGAATTATTTTGATTTTTACAGACACACACAACACAATTCAGAAAATGATATGGAGAAAAGGTAAAATATTGACATCTGTCTTAAATAATTTTGTTGGTAAGTGCAATAAGTAGCTTAAAAATCGGCACAAGCCACCACGGCTCTTAAACCTTTAAAACCTCCTTATTCAAGAAACATTTCTCTTTAGCACACAGTTTCTGACATTTATTGTTCTAACCATACTGTATTGTTGTTTTATAAAAAACACAATTTCCATATTGAACCTTTGTGAACAAACCAAGCAACATGTCATGTCGAAAGTTCAAATTGTCAGTACAAAAATAGCCAAGAAATAATCCCTTACTGTCAAAAATTCGAAGATATAATTTATTTATTTAGTTAATACTGTTACTGTTATTTTAATCTACGTAATGGCAAATTACCCGTATAACTACCCAGCGCAATATTCCCAAATGCTACCACCGAAAGGAGATTATGCGAATCAAGGTGACGGATATAGAGAATATTACGAAATGGGTAAAGTGAAGGAAGACCGGGATCTAAAAAGGTACTTCAAGTATTTGCTTTTGTCAGAACAAAAGTTTGTCAGAACGTGCGAAATGGAAGTCTGTAATCTCTGCCTAGTTCTATGGGTCAAGGGAGTGCTTTTGCTATATTTTTAACCAAGTTAAAAAAAGGAGGATCTTTAATGTTTGTTACCTTATAACTTTCGACTGCGAGAAAGGATTTTGATGATTCAATCTTTTATTTGAAAGCTGGTGCTTCCAGTGTGGTCCCATTCAAATTTGGTCCAATTCTGACAATGGCACCCATGAGAAAACCATAAAGACTATGGTTTGCATTAAGTATGTGTGTGACAAACAGACGAATAACTAAATATCACGCACAGCGATTCCGACGATTCATTTTTTACTTACCTATTATACCTACGATAATACGGAAATACAAAGAGAGCATCCTCGCGTAATAACGTTTGATTCGATTTGAAGTCGGTCGTTTTTATTTTTACTCGTAAATATACTTGTAGCAATTGTTATGTATAAATAAGGTATAGGTAGCGATATCAACAGGGTCCAGCGTCAATATGTAGCGAAATAGTAGAAAAATAGTTCAAGTTTAATGAATAACCGTCAAATATAATCATAGTCAATAGCCTTATGCTTTAGGGTACGGTCTGCGAGTCGTAAGGTCGTAGGTTCGAAACCATTCGACTATTGACGTGAACCATTTTCAAACCTTTACGATTTGGGGACCTTTAAGAAACGAGCATAGTCCTATCTCAAAGGGCGGCAACGCACCTGTAGCTCCTCTGGTGTTGTGCACGTTCATGGGCGACGGTGATCACTTAAGATCAGGTGAGCTCGTTTGCCTCCATTCGTATAAAAAAAACAATTTCCAGCACAAGCTTAATTAACAAGAATGCAAATAATATTAAAAAAATATTAATAACTAAATTAATTTGTTTGCAAATAACCATTTATCGAAAGTTATTATTATTGTTAAGTTATTGCTAATAGTTCTAAAAATAATGAATTACATACAAACTTTTTTTGTTCTAAATTTAATTTATAGTCTTGTCTACATTTTATCACATTTATAATTTACATGCAATAGCACACATTTTGTAAAAATGTTTTATTTTTATCAAAAGCTCATAATCTTATATAGATTAAAAATTACGCGACACACAAATATCGGAGATTATATTTTTTATATTTGTGTAATGTAAAATGCGAACAATTTTAACAGGCCCGGCCGTGCAAAGCATCGCACTCATCAAACTCGATCCCGGTCCGAAAGCGGAACCGGTTCAAGTTCCCGGTCAAGGTCGCAGTCTCGATCAAGATCGCGGACCAGATCTCGAAGTCACAGCCTCAGTTGCACCACCTCCAGACAGCGTGACCCTACTCTGAAGGAGCCTGGGATTTTGGACGCCTTTAGAGTTCTATACCTAACTCGTAAGTGCTAATTGAAAACATGGTAACCATTGTTAAAGAATTTTTCCTTGAGCTCTTCCTTTCCTGAGAGAGAAACATATTGCGGCGTGTAATCATCAAGAAAAAAATAGATCACCACATACTCGTTTAGTACATGAATACATAAAGACATCAGACTGTCATTTCACACATTCATATCTATCCTTTTAGAGGTTTTTAGTAAAAGGTGACGAAAATAACTTTATTAGTATATATCTAGATCAAGGCCATATACGAAGGGCTTTGCTTAGTCCTTCATTATTCGTACAGCAAAGGACTTTGAATAGTTTTCCTTCTTTCCCTCCAATTACAATTTGGGTATTTTTAAGAGTAGAGTTAAGGCTCAGCTAGTGCACCTTATCGTCCATGACTAAGAAGAGCCAATCACTATGAAGAGAGAGACAAAGAGATCTAGATTAACACTGCTTTGTAAAAATTATCCACTGTTATCTTCACACCATCAATCAATGACTGATGGGATTCTGATAGAGAAAATTTTAATACAGCGTTTATTTTTAATTTCAGCCAGCAAGCACAAGAAGAGTAACACAAAGTTCCTGGCAACAAGGAAGCGACAGGACCAAGTTAAAGAGATCCTTAAACGCGATAGATACGGTTCAAAGAGATGGTTCTTTTACCCTCGCGAGCAAACGCAAAGTGAAACTGTGACGTCAGTGCCGGCGACACGGGATAGCTCTGACCAGCGGTTCAGGGTGGACGCGAACTTCTTCAGGAAATACAAGAGGAGTAGGAAAGTGAACAGCGACGCTCCCATTATGAAGCTGAAGAGGTGGGAGTTGATCTTTTACAAGAAGCTTGGTTTTATACAGGCCGTGTGACGATTATAGACAAACGACAATTTTATTTATTCCTTTAAGTTTTTTAAATCAATTATTTTGTAGGTTACATTATATTTTTATCGCTGTAATTGTTTACTTATTCAACACAAGTATATTTACGAGCAAAACAAAAATCCACTTTAAATCGAATCAAACGTTAAACACTAGTACGTACTGCTCGTACGTGGTCCTTGTATTTCCGAATTATCGTAGGAATATTACGAAATTTAATTAATATTTTAAATATAAAATGAATTATCAAAATCGACTCACTAATTCGAATTTTATGAGGAAACAAACATACAGACAAGATGAGAACCTCCTCCTTTTTTGAAGTCGGTTGATGAGTTCAATTCTAATTAATCGCCACTTTTTCGCCAATTCCACTAGGATTTTCGTATTAATAATTAATGATTATGTATATGGATGGATGGGCTGGACCCGATTAGATTGATTTTTTTCATTTTTCACTCATTTTTAATATTACCACATGTCAGATATAATGTGGGTACATCGATATTTAAAAGCGATTGTTAATGTTTATAGTAGATATATACATTATCTTTTATCTAGGCATACCGGCAGCGCAATATACGTTGTATATGGTACATACAGTACGTCAAGACATTTACAACACAAATTATAAAATAAGAGAACAACAATAATAACTCACTTACCTCTCCAGTAGCTCAGCATTACGGCTGCGGCAAGTAACCCAGCAAAATCTCGACGTGTTGAACTGCACAATTTTCGACCCAGAGGCGGTCCACTGCACAAAACACATCACAACACTTTCACAAATTTTGTCCGTAATACCTATTTATTCTCAATATTATTCACACGAGCATAAAAGCCCTAAACGCGACCCGACATAGACTAGCTAATCAAGACAGAAATATAACTAAAACCACAGACACAATTCATAGCCACAGACATATCTCTGTAATTGATTATCTCTTAAAAACTATTAAGAGATGGCGCCACAGGCAGTGAGGCTGCGACATATAAGAATGATTTATTGTTATATATAATATGTTTATGTTTTTAATTGATATGATTTTTTTATGTATATATCTGTCTTCTTCTTTTTATGTATATATATGCTTGCGTCTAATTGCATAGTACACTAGCAACATTAGTTCGATCTTCAGTGGCGCCTCTAGCGGACTCGTTTATTGCTATTTTAATTTCAGATTTACCGCGTATTAAGCGTTATAGAAAAAACATTGTAAGGAAACAAGTATGTGAAAAATGTTTTTGAAACATGAGAATCCGTAAAATAGCACGTATATACGTACACATAGGGCGTATATACTTTATTTTTTTATTGTTTTAGTTCAAAATACGGCCAGTATGTTTTCTTAGTAGTACAATTTACATGCCGCTTACATTTTTTTATCTTTTTTTTGTGACGTACTAAACAATTAATGCGATAATATACAAGATTTCGAATGCATACATTTGCAGTAGTCTCATTTTATTTGCTCCTACTTTCTATCTACCGTTCATAGTCAAATGTCAGGACTACCGCCACTGTAGCCTTAAAAAACATGGACTATGCATACCGGCATATCAGGTATATATATGAAGAAATATAGAAGCGTCAATGGCCTTATAGCTTGTGAAACATAAGATCGTAGGTTCGAATCCATTCAACTATTTACGTGTACCATCTTCTAGCACCTAGTTGTTGGTTAGCAAAGATGCTATTAATATTTGTAAGAAATTATTAGCGTTCTTTAAAAACAAATATATCAATTTAACGGAATGTAACCACTACAGAAATTCTTATTCTCATTTAAATAATTATTTATATTCATTGCCTAAAGTTGTTATTATTTAAACACTGAACACAATCTTTTATACAGACACAAAATATTTTCCTATGTTGTTATTTAGTCAGAAATCTGTCAAGTCCATAGTTTTACAGTTGAGCGTATCCATTTCACTGTCGATTTAATATAACGGGTACCACAAATAAGGAATGTTTAAAAAGTCATCATAAATCCGGTCGATGGCTCCGTTGTGGGCGCCATGTAATGGTCCGTCTAAAGAGCGGGGAAACTTTTAAATTAGCACCGTGGAGTTATCGCGCGGAAAATTGACACTCGAGGAAAACTACGAAGGTGGGGCGAGCACTCGGCACCTGCTTCAACTATCTCGTATTTCGTCGACTTGCATTTCTTCCGAATGTCTTCTACTTGAAAAGTGTGCCGTTTTTTTAAAGCTAATTTTGAATTTAAGATTTACTGAGAGGCAAACGCTGGGTGGGCTGTTATGTGTAAATGCAGTCCTGAATAGTAAGGCGCACTAGCTTAGTAAATGCCTACTCACTCTACTATTGAAAATACCCACATTATTATAGGATGTAAAGACATACGCCGTAACCATTCCAGTCCTTCGCTGTACGAATAATGAAAACGAAGCAAAGCGTTTTGGCTGGGTTTGAGGGAAGTTCACAACAAAAGGATGGAATCCAGCAGCACGTCTTGAAGGCCGATAGTGGGACGGGTTCAGGGGAATTAGATCATGTCCCTAAATTAAGGTAACTCCTGAACACACTCGCTAAAATAGATAGAAATTTACTTATACAGTAGTTGCAGTATTAGGTAAAAAACACTCCATTTTATCTGGGACGTGGTTTGGCTGCTTCCCCATTCGATGCGGCATCTAGAATGGGTATCATAGTTAAGGACATAATATCTCGGTGTAAAATAGTGTTGGTGCGTTTATAAATGTAAAACGAATTAATGTAAGAAGAAGGATGTTTTGAGGTCTATAATATAGAGAGTTACGCATGTAAATACGCGGGTAAAAGCTAGTTACTTACTATAGCGGATTCGATTAAATGAAATTTGAAAAAGATCGGTAAGGCGAGTGTTCCGGGCACATAATGTGGAGAATTATCACTTTTCGATGCTAATGCCCCCATCGAGCTCGTATAATGCAAAAATAAATTGAGAGGAGTCGGAAATTCAGTTCTGAAGCTACGCTTAAGGATAAAAGATGGAAAAACATTGTACATACATTCAGTTATTTGTAGATTTATTGATAAATTTAAAGTCGTAAAATTTTATTGTACTTTAATTATAATTTTTTATACCTTTTCGAATTCTATACGGCGGTTTTGCGGCGAGAATGTAAAATTAGGCAATAAGCTTGGTTTATAAGTGCAAATCGACTATCTTTTATACTACGATACGATGCGAAATGCGAAACCATTGTTATTTTACAAGTTATAACACCAACAGCCCTGTAATTCTGCTCGTAGAATAAGGCTTCAGTATCCCCTGCCTGTCGGAGAAGGCGACTAAAAGGGGCCTCGGTTTCACTGGGCGACAAGGGTGGGCCCGGGAAGAAGGCGACATCGGCTCGCCCGTGTCGCCTTGCAAGGGTGCTTCGGGGGTTTTAACCTTCCTGGGATGTGCTTTTAAGCATAGTGCAGAGGGGCTCCGGTACGTTCCACTGGGGATCCCCTCATCATGCACCGAGGAAGGACTACCGGAGGGGTTTCAGTAAGAGCCTAACCACACAAAAGCAAAAAGGCTTAAATCTAAATGTACAATCACGCTTAAGCTTAACGATAAAATCAAAATATATTAGTTCTCAAGGCACTTTACAATATGTTTTATAAAAATGATTGAATAATCAACCTATGTACCCTACATTATAGAAGGATGAGATATCGTATTATTTTCAACCGAGTTCAAAAAAGGCGGAGGTTGTCAATTCGTCTATATGGTTTTGTATGTTTGTTACCCCATAACTTTCGACTGGGTGAACCGATTTTGATGATTCTCTTTTTATTTGAAAGCTGATGCTTCCAATGTGGTCCAATTTTGACAATGTCATCCATAAGAAAACCATATAAGTCTTACATTTGCATTAAGTATGCGACAAATGAACGAATAACTTAACATTACACCAACACATTTCGATAATTCATTTTTATTGGAAAGGATGTACTTCATTATAGATACGATTTTAGGAGTTCCCTGACATAGTTATGAAACCTAATATATAAGACATGTGATAAGTTAATTTAGTAAATGACGGCTTTGTATATGCATAAAAATTAAAAAAATACAAACGGACTTGCACCCGTTTTTGAAATCGGTTCGGTTTAATATTAAAGTTTCGGTTCGAAATTATTTGCAATTTTATTTTATAACAGTGGTATAGTGAAGAGTGTAAATATTTCGTAGCAACTCTCAAGTAAATAAAGTTAAAGCATGAGTTGGAAGAAGGAATTCTGTGAAAAAAAATCCCTCCTCAAAAAGCAGACCTTGTCGAATATTTCGTTCGTTATAATTTTAATTCTGCCCTCACTTTCCTTTGCCCAAGGGAGCGGAGAGCAGGGGTCTGGAATCTTTTTATATTTGCATTCAACTTGAATGCCCGACTTGGGCTTTTAAGTAATTGCTTGCACTTTTTGTTTGTAAAAAAAATTATAAATGCCGAGTACGTTCTCGCCCAAACATTTGCACGTTTGCGTAGATTTATCAACTGCCATTACAACTGGAGCTTAACTTTTTTGTCATAGTTTTAAAACTATATTTCATTATATAGTTTTAAAACTATGACTGATGATTACTAGACACTTGAATTTTATGCTATACATATATAATATTATAAATATAAATTTTAGACAGTAAATATATATTTTTATTTTTTTTAATAATAAATATGCTCACGTTTGGCTTCTATCTCGCATGATGGAAGCCGAAGATGAAGCCTAGGATGGAGCACGCCTATAAGGTGTCTACTCACATTGGACTTAAAGGTGTCCAGATTGTACCCGCATGGAAAGACTGATCGCGGCAGAGAGTTCCATTCCTTAGCCGTACGCATAAGGAAGGTGGAGGCAGAAAAATTAAAGGTTAAAGGTTAGAGAAAGGACCACACGATTGAAGTAAGATTTATTTACCTTATATGTAGCTCTATATTAATATTTACGACGTAGATGACCAACCTTTGCTCGGTATTTTTTTTGTAAAATCATGTTTTTTGGATTATATTTAGATAGGGTACAAAATATTCAATAAATATTCAACTCGCTCGTCGATCTCATCTTTACCTTATTCTCATTAAACAATTTAAATGTAAAAAAGTAATAAAATGTCATTAAAAAACACATCGCAATTTCTTCTCAATGTCACCGCACCCTCCGCTGCTTACCCCAACAACGGGGTAAAAATAAAAACATTAGATATTTACACTTGATCAATCCCCACCCTTTCCACGGACTAATACGTTTAGTTAAATGACCCCTGGAATCGTTAAAAGGGTCCCCGACGCGGGATCAGGGCCCAAATTAATGACCCCAGTTCGGTTTTTTGTAATCAGCAATTAGGCAAACAAAATAATTCGCAAACAATATCAATTTTATTATTCCCCTAAATAAGAATTAGTATTTAATTCTCTGCGCTTAAACCTAGTTTAGATAAAATACCTGCTGATCCCTTTTCGTGAATGTATTTAATATAATATATACTTTTTTTGTTAACGGGGAAATCTTCAACAAGTTACCTCGCCTTCTGAGAGGAGAGCGGGGGTATGTGAAGTTTTTACGGACTAGAAACCCCCGGTGGCCCTTCCTCGGTGCATGGTGAGTTGCTCCGGGTTCTTCATTGGAATGAACCGGAGCCTTTTTGCACTATGCTTAACTGCACGTCCCGGAGGAGGTTAATTCCTCCCGTAGCACCCTATGCAGTGCAAGGCGACATGGGCCAGCCAATGTCGCCTTCTTCCCTGGTCCACTGTAGCGGACGAGAAGGACGAGGAAGGAAGGGTGAGGACCCTTTTCGCCCCGTGAACCGTGAATCCGAGGCCAACATGTAGTCACAATCTACGACATGATACCGTAGCCTTATTCTACGAGTCCAGTACAGGGCTGAATATATGCCTGGATTATCTAAAGAAGCCTTGGTTAAACCCGGCAACCACCGCCCAGCATGAGATGGCGCACGGTTATGGTCCACGGTTAAGTTCCTTGACGTAGACCATAGGTTTTTTTTTACAGTGGGGAGGGATACCTCCCCCCTGGACTTCTCCGAAGAGCACAGTGCAGAGGGGCTCTCAGAGTCTGGAGATGTCGGCACCCCTCACCATGCACCGTGGAAGGGCCACCGGGGGTTTTTGTGGGTAAAAATCCCACATAACCCCGCCTTCTAGGGGGTATCTTCTCGAAGATTCCGCCCCACCGATCCTTCGTCAAAAAAGACCGTTAGTTTTTAGTAGTTTTGTGCAAAAGTAATTAAAACTCAAAAAATTAGTACCAGGAAATCAGAGTTGAAAAAGGTACTTAAGAAGGGCTACAATCTACAATCACAAAAAATCTAACACTTCATCTATGTGCTCCTAATACATGCAGGCAACTTTGTCATTTTGATTTCTTACATGTTTTTTACTGCAACGGTAAAATGCTATTTGAATATAATATTAATGAAAGTTAAAATATTCAGTATCTTAATTTTCAGTGTATTACTTTAACATTTGGCAGCAGAGAGCGTTGCGGCCACTGTGGTGTAACCTTACGAGGTAATGGAATTATTTGGTTAGATTATTTCGAACTCTTTCCAAGTTTATAATTTTTGGTTTTGTAGAAATATGGAATGTTCGTTTACCCGTTGGCACGGATACCTTTTTCCGTATTCTTTTTTGAGCGTTATATCGGTGATTTCATTTTATTTATTTTAAATATTATGCTTTCTATTTAAAATAAACCCGTAAACAACTTCATAAAGCATTTCTGACTAACCATAACACCCCATTGTTTTAGACGTAAGGAAACGCCTACCCATTTGTAATAGCAACATCTCGAATAAAATTCATATTGCTCCTTTAGAAGCGGTTAACGAAGCGTGCCGGTTATCCCTTTGTCTCAAATTATGAGGTAAATTTGGCGTAAACACTTCAAACCAGGGCTGGTAATAATGTTTTAGCTGGAACTATCGAAACGCATCAAGAATTTATTTTGTCTCAATTGAAACGAAATTACGTGAAACAAAGCTTGTATGACGGGCGGCCTTTGTTCATTATGACTGTTTTATGTCGAAGATGTTACGTTGTCTGGACGTGACTTGAATGATTAAGTTTATTTGTAAATAACTTAATTTTGCTGTACATTGAACCCTAGATGATAAAGATAATTACACTATAGCACACTGTGAGTTGAAACTGCAATAAGAGCACGCACACATTTTAACATTTGATTTTTATTTTTGCTGTTGATGATGATGTTGGGTATCAAATGAACCACTCGCCGAACCAACGTATCCATTCTTACGACACTCGGAATAACGACAAGGCTATCAACTCTTTGCTTCCAGCGCATACTGCAATATTTTCGACACGTTGCTCGCAGAAATCCTGATAACCTCGAAAAGCTAATGGTTGTTGGCCAGGTGGATGGAAAAAGAGCATGCGGTCGCTCACCCACACGGTGGGCATTCGCAGTTAAGACGCTCACAGGCCTGCCAAAGCCATGAAGACAGCCGAGGACAGGGACACGTGCAACTTAATCGTTAAGCGAGCGATCAACACTTTGTGATAGACACGACCTTCAGCAATGAAGGAGACGACTAAGAAGAAGAAGCACATTGTGAGTTGAAACTGCAATAAGAGCACGCACATATTTAATCATTTTATTTTTCTGAGCTTGTACCCGTTACTTTGTCTAACACAATCCCAAGGTAGGCTGTCAGAGAATATCGGTGGTGTAGACCTGTCGCTTCCGAGTCTCGCTCTGGCGATGGTCTCGAGCGACAGGTCTTGGACGGCGGTCGCCTCCTTCTGTGAGACGGTCCGATGTCCCAGAAGGAGGCTGACGAGCGGGTCAGGGAGGAGAGCGTTGGGGTGTCCTGTCGCTGACAGATCCGGGGCACCCCGCTCATAATGGCTGATGGCATTCGCGGAAGGTTTAGTGGGTAGGGGCTGCCCAGGCCGAGTCCCACACATCCTTCCGGGCCCACCCAGGGTACCGGAGGATGGTCTATAAAAAGATTCCCCCGCGTGAACAAAAAAAGGCTGTCAGAGAATACCTTTTGACACTAAGTCCGCCTTTTGTACACTATTATTTGTGCAGGTAAAGATTAAATAAATTATTTAAATCAGACTTAAAATTTACTTTCTGAAACAAAAAACGAGCTGTGATATCACGTTAAGAATGACGGCTCTATATTTCCTTGCGATGTTAGCCTTTTACCAACGGCCAAAAAACAAGGCTTGCACAACTGTTTAGCGTAAAGATGCAACGCCTAAAAGACTCGACTTGAACATTTTTTTAAACTTTCAAAGCAAGTGCTTGAATACGATCCCACCTGATGTTAAGTGGAAATGCAGTCCTGGATAGTAAAGCGCACTAGCTTAGTAAATGCCTATTCACTCTTGAAAATACCCACATTGTAATCGGAGGGAAAGACAGACGCGGGCAATCTATTCAAATCCTTTGCCGTACGAATAATGAAAGACGAAGCACAGGGCTGCGATCGGAATTAAGGGATGTTTACAACAAAAGGATGAAATCCCGCAGTGCGTCTTGAAGTCCGATGGTGGAACGGGGATGATATAGTTCGATGGTGTAACGAGGATCATATAGTTCTTGAGTACGTTCTCATGTATTATTATTTAGCGCAAGAACTTCTAAGTACGAGAAAAAGAACCTCAACTTGGCCAATCTAGTCGCAAATACATTTAAACTTGAACCTTCAAATCGAATAGAATGAGGGCTAAGAATAGCCATCACTGACATAGACATATTCTTTACTGGCATAAAATAAACACATCAAAAAGACAGAAAAAATAGTTCAAGAAAAAAACGGACAAATAGTACATAAGATGTGATGCCAATACTCTCTCAGCATATGCCGTCGCAAGGATGCGACAGCGCTGATTTTGAGCAAAGCCCAGGAATACCCAATGTCGTGTGCGCGCAATACTACGTTTACATGGAATTTATACAGACAACAGACAATAGTAAGAGTACAATAAATACAATAAAATAAAAGATGAACAAATTTTCATACATAAATAATATATTAATTAAACGTATAAAGTTTGGAAACAACAAGCCACCGATATCACGGCGATATTATCTTTTTGTAACTTTAACATCAGGTGTTTTAATTTATTTTTAAATGCGTTTACAGATTTACTGTCTCTTATGGGCGGCAGGCGGTGGCAAGTTATTCCAACACTCGACGGCCAAGTATCTGAAACTGCCGCGAAACGCAGCAGATCGGCCCTGACATAGCCTAGCATAGATGTTTAACCTATAATATCACAGGTATTTAGGTCAGACAAGACCTTAACACAAGAAACTTAACATAAGCGCTTCCAGTATATTCCAGACTTTACATCTTTGTTGGATATTCCCTGAGGTAATTTGGATGCAGAGTACCCTGAAGAAGTTTTGTGCATACTGTTAGGGGGAACTATTTCGTATGTTGTGTACTCTGTATTCCTTAATACTCTGAACGGAACAATATATTATTTAAGACCTGTGCTAGAGAAGCTTTAATAGAGAAATATGATTAATTTATATTTCTAACCGAATTCAAAAAGGTGAATGTCATACTGTCGTCTTAAATTTTCTAGGACATGCAGGTCTCCTCACGATGTTTTCCTTGATAGCCGAGCACGTGGTAAATCAGCGCCTAAAATTCGAACAAACAAAATTATTGGTGCCAGAATATCGAACTATATTCAAGAGTATCAAGTATGTACCAGCAGAAACAAAAACCGATATTAAATCGAATCAAACGTTAAACGCTATTATGCGCGGATGCCCCATTTGTATTTCCGAATTACCGTTGGAATATTACGAAATAGAATTAAACAGAACCTAACCAAACTTTTATCAAAGTAGTCGTAGAGTATATCCTTTCCAATAATAAAAGAAAGATCGAAGAAGCATCGAAATCCGTTGGCGTGATATTGAGTTGTTCATATATTTGTGGCGCACATACTTGATGCAAATTTAACATGCCATTGTGTTAGAAGTCAAGAAGTTAGGCCAAATGGAAATAGCAGCACCAGCTTTTAATCAAAAAAGAATCATTAAAATCGGTTCACCCACTCGAAAGTTATGAAGTAACCAACACTAAAAAAGACGACTTGATAGACGAATTGAGAACCGACTCCTTTTGTTAAGTCGGTTGATAAAAACAGACAAAGAGCGCGCGGCGATTGATCCGCGCGGTTCGGTCGGTCGGTCAAAAAAAGGCGAGAGGACTAACTCAACAGTACATCATAAAATTGTCTGTATAGATATTTGCTCGTCGCCTGAGGCAAGGTACGACTGCGATAAATTGTACGAAACGATTGTGACCCCTGAAATTATCGAGTCTGGCAGGGGATGATAAATGGGGTGGGCAAAAGTTACGCTCTCATAATCTACGGTCCCCAGAAATTAGATTTGTTAATTTAAATCGTGGAATATTACGTTTAAAATGTCTCGAAGCTCCTTATTTGGAACTCTTTCTTACTATATTATTATGCGCTTCCAATGATTTGATTTATCGTTCACAAAGGAATTTATATTGGATACAAGTAAATTTAAAATTCGATATGTTATTCTTATCTATGTACGAGTATATTTTGTTTGTGTTTTTATATGGTTAAATAAAAATTTCTTTCTTTCTTTCTATCACGTCCGTCTAATCCTAGGGGGTGGACAGAACGAGCAATCGCTATTAGTAGTTAAGAAACCACTAGTATATTTACGAGCACACAGCATATATTTATCATATAAGCCATTATTGCCAAAATAGAAAACCACACAATAAAAGAATTATAATTTATTAAAAAATAATAACGTATTTAAAGTAGATAAACTTTGTCGTTTACACTACAACTATTGGACATATATATGAATAGTTATGACGATAAACAAACGAGAACACGAAATTATGGTGCGACATATATATACTATTACTATTAGATAGTAAAGGCGAGTCGATATAAGAAATTTTAATTAAAAAGAAATTAAAATTATGACATAACTATTCAACCGATCATCATTACATTTTGCATACAAGGGGTAAACAATTGTACATACTTTTTAATAACGGGTAACACTGCGGGGCGCGGCTAGTATCATATAAACTAAAGTACTCCAATTCCGAAAACGTGAATTTCATGACGAAAATCAATCGAGATGTTTTTTTCCCCCAATTTATAACAAAAACGCAAGTGTCCGGTGTAAGTTATAGGGGTAATTCATGACAGATATCTCAACTACTGGAGGGACAGAAGTAAAGGCCAACTCACACGGACATAAATTGATACAGCTGACGTTTGTAATACAGCGCGATTACCTGCGTGCATTGTGTCTGCCTACCCCGATAGGGCGTCAGAGGTAATAGTTGCCCCTGCATGGAAATGGTTGGGAGTTATTATTTTTTTCTACAAAGCCGTTGTAAAACATGAAAATTTTCTAAGACATGTGAAGACTGCACTACAGCCGTGTGGCGGGCTATGGCCTTATACTCTCCTTACAGAGAAAGTCTGTTCTCGGCAGTGGGACATAAGTATATAGGCTGTAACTTTAACTTTTAAAAGATCGTATACATTACAGTATTCTCATTATTATTTACCATCCCATGTCCTCTGGGTGGGACAGAGAGCATCCGTAGTGATATGTTCCCTTTCGAACGATCTTGCGCTTCACGCTTTATTTCGCTCCGTTCGCTCGTCTTTCCTATTTCGTTCGGTTCGTCTGCAACTGTGCGTTGCCTCATGAGTTCATTACTCCCAGCAGGAAGTTAGTAAAAACACAAGAATATTCCACTATTTGTTGTTGAATAGTCAAGCAGTCTCCCACTAACAAGCTTATCGCGGTAAACTTTGCGCACTGAGAAGTTTCGGCGAAACTCATTATTGAACAGCACTCCGAGAGTTATTTATTTTAAGTAGTTAATTAAAATTTACTTTCACATGCAGATTCGTTAGCACTTCCTAACTCAGCACTGTGCTCGATTAAAAGTGTTACGGAATGTTCAGAGCTTCCAAAAGGGCACTTGTTATACAACGAAACTGGTCTCAAAACACGATTTTGCAAACTACAGCGCGAGTAAAGGCGATTAAGTTAAAGTTAAGTTACTTATTGAAAATATATGTCTTCTCAATAAAGAGCGTATAAGGGCGTAGTTAGCCACGCGGCCCTAGTGCGGATTGGCAGACTTCACATGTATTAGAAAAATTTTCCGGGGATCAAACTCGGGGTGCTAGCTATGCAACTTGAGGCAACCGCCCGGACACTAAGCAACTAAGACTTATAGATATAACATTTAGCCAAGCGGTGTTGTAGTCAATAATAAAAATTCATATTCCTTTGAAAAGCCTAAAAAATCTAATAGCCTAAGTTCCACTATAGGGTCCCGGCCTTCTCTGTAATTGGTAGAGAAATTGTAAATTCTAAGATTTATAATTTTCCTTGTGCTCTTAATGTCCCATGGCCAGAATTCCTTCACCACGTCGCACGTAGCAAATCAGCACTACATATTTCAACGAATTGTTTTGTGCCGGCCCCAGGGGTTGAACTCAGGATGTGATACGCAATTTGAGCTCCACGGCGACGGCTCTTATTTAAATATGAGTGTGGTATAAATAGATTTATGAGACAAGTATACAACCTATTAAAGTATATAATAAACAACAGATCGTATAAAAGCCCTATGAGTAAGATTATATTTTATCACCAAAAGAAAATATTAATTCAATCCATGTGAGTTACGGTGTACTCAATAAACCACTTATCATCAGTTAGTTTTCAGTAAGGCGATGGAGCGATCCCTTACTATAGACCCCAGTGTAGTGAATTGATAGAAAGTCACGGAATAATTCCGCCGTCGACGATCCATCGATCAGCAGGATCTGACAATGACCGTTTTGTTTGTCCATTTGTCATTCAAGTGTGAAAGTTGGATTAGGTCAGTGATTTATGAACATCTGCCGATAAAGCTGTCTTTGTACACTTAATCTATGTTTATCTATTAATTAGTAAATGATACGGTAATCAGGAAAAATGATTTGATAAATGACAACAAAAAGACTATAAAAAGTTTTTTTTTGATAACGCGGGGTGCGGAGGAATCTTCAATAAGATAGCCCACCTTCTGGGGGAAACACGGGATTGTTGTGAGGCTCTTACTCACTAAAACCCCCACATTGGCCCTCTTGGGTGCATGGCAAGGGGCTCCGGGATCTCCACTGGAACGCATCGGAGCCCCTCTGGACTGTGCTCCACCAGTGTCGCCTTCTTCCCAGGTCCGGTACGGTAAAAAACCCTTGTCGACCGTGAACCCGAGTCTCCTTTTGGTTGCATTTTATAACAGGACATATCATAAACCATAAACGTTTTATCGTATTTATAGTTATTTAACAAATATGAATGCATGTATATTAATAACCAATTCAAATAAAAATTATTGTCATTTTTAAAAACAGGTAGGACATTAACTTTCATCAACACATACCATATCATATCTGATTTTATAGAAAATGGCACCAAGACTTAGAACAACTATTCATGCCTAAACTCTAAGACGCATCATCAGATAATAAATGTACATACGTCAATACGTATTCAATACTGAACCCTGCACTTGTACCATACGTCCATAGTCAACGAGGTAACATTTAAAATGGATGCAGTTTGCTTTTAGAGGCAACCCAAATTTCCCAACGCCAAATGAGTCATGCAATGTTAGAGCACAAGGGAGCAATTTAACAACCAATCAAAAAACAGTGTCGTAAAACAGAAGCGTGTTGCGTGCGCGCGTGACGTCATGAGTCAGGAGATAGGGGTTGGAATACCCCGAGGGCCGATAAATAGGGCAAGTTTATTTCAGTGCAACTCTTAAGTATTAAAATGTTAGATATTAAGGCAAGGAGAAAGTGCTCATTTTCTCACTAAATTATTAGTAAGATCGAAAAGTCAACAACTTTAAGGATTTTGAAATATTTTAATGAAATACTTGAGTTTTTTTCTAACGACGTTGTGTGAAAGATAATTTTAACGCAACGACTTAAGAAAGCAGAATATAATAGAATATTTAATTTGCAAAAACACGGTATATACAGTTGATAATTTTAATACAGAATTAGCACATGTTCAGTCATCTATGTGACATGCAAATGTTTATGAGTGTGAAATGACTTTACTTTTTATTTAAAATGTAAAGCTATTGACACTCTTGTCTTCCTTTTTTGAAGTCCTTTAACCGACTTCAAGTAAGAAGGCCATCAACCATATAAAAGAAATAAGAACATTTGTTCTGAATGGAGAAGTGTAGAGAATATTATATTTTAGCAAGGATTTCATAACTGAGCATATTCAGGGAGACCATATAAGCAAAAATATACTTACCACGTCTTTTAAAAAACTAAAACAAACAACGCACGCTTTTACTACCCTCAATTGGAACATGTTTTCCAAACGAATTTTTAATTTAGCCACCCACCATCCATTTTCCTAAATCGAAACGCGTCATCAATTAAATTACTTGTGCCATTGTGACGAATAAAGCGTTTTCAACAAACCGTTATAAGCTTATAACAATCGAAATACGTCTTTAATGCATTGAGCTAAAGATCGAAGAGGTCTTTAGCCTTAACCATATACGTAGAAATTGAGTGAGGGGGATATCGGGACGAATTGGAACAGTACCGAAGTTCCCCCAAATTTCTTGCGAGGGGTAACTTGGTATTCCCCCGGGAGCATGCCAGGATGCAACTGTCTGTACTCTTGCATTCGATGTCTGTTTACATGCTAAGGGAATAACATCCCGTAATCCACTAAGTGGGTTGGTAATAAAGATTATTAAAGAAAAGGGAATGAGGTTTTGTTTAATTTAAAAACGAAAGTTCAAAGTGTGCTGAACTTCTTCAATGTTCAATTATGAATTATTAAATAGCATTACGTGATTAAAATATAGGATTTTTTATTCAAACATATGTACATAAATATTTAGAATCTTCATTTCAACAATCTGTTAGCGTAGAGAGAGAAAACTGGGAAAACTTTAAGACAAAATTTAATCAGGTAATTTTTGATACGGAAGAATGGGAACTAATTGATAAAAACAATTGAAAAAGTGGAGTGTTAGTGGTAGACGATTAGAAAATTATAGTGGCATAACTAGCAAAAATCCCCAACTACAATGTACATATCTAAACTTTAATTTTGACACCATTGGTTCACAACTCGGAGCCTTGTAGCCAAGTTGTCTAATGACAGCAATGGTCCCCTACCGCGGAATCAATTATTAAAAAAAAACGGTCAGGATTTTAAATGTATTTTAAATTTCTGTGACAGTCTTTAAAGATTGGTAGTGACGATAATGAAATGGATTCCACATTCACCATGGTGGAAATACGCCTCGGCGCGGCTTGCGCTTCGTTTAAACAACCAGTATATAAATCAACGACTGCGAATGCTGTTTGTTCTAAGCCATAGAGTACCGGCAGAGATAACGCGGATATTAATGTGAACTCATTTTTAAAGCTACACAGATTCCAACATCCAGCATTCAGTATAAATCACGGAACAGCGATTTGGTGGAGCGTTCCCATCGTCAACCTAATGACAACTTTAACCTACTCCATTTGCATTCCATTGTAGTAACCTAATATACAGTATGTTAGACATAAGCATAGACATTATCGATATCATATACAAATACAATTCAAACTATAATACGAAACGAAATATGACACACATTAAAATTGAGAGAAAAAACAAAAAATACAGTTGAAGAAAGAAAATACGGACAAATAGGACATGATGCCATATTGGAAACCGTCACAGCATGTGCTGTCGCAAGGCTGCCGCAGCGCTGATTTTCAGCGGTGCCCAGGACTAACTAATAACGTGCAAGCGCGTTACTACCTTTAAATAGCAGTTATGCAAAGCCTAATATTAAATAATGTTTTAAGTATATTAATACTAATGTTAAAGCTTAACAAAGTAACAAATATATGATCAGTAACAATAACCTCCTTTTTTATAGTCGGTTAAATAAAGCAGCCTTGTCACATCAGCTATCTGCCAGTGAAAGTCCCGTCAAAATCGGTAAAGCTGTTTCAGAGATTAGTGGGAACAAACAGACAGACAGACAAATTTTGTAAAAAATGTTATTTTGGTACATGTACCGTATATACATTAATTTGCATGTTGTTAAAATGTTATTTTAATGTTAAGAACAGACACTCCAACTTGATTAATATATATAGATTTGACTGTCATCCCTACATGACCTCACTAGCACTTATAAAAGTACAAATGAACCTGCATAAGCGTAAGCTATCTAACCATAAAATAGCTAGTAGAAACAATTTATTAGGCAATAGATTTCTTAAAATATCTTTTCGCATTTACAAAAGCACAATAGACTATTATTATAAACAACTCCCAAGTTTCCGGAAATTTCCGACACGTGAAAACGTTTCGCAATCAATCACACAGCGCGAACAAATGCACCATAGATAAGGACAAACAAAAAATCGCGATATAATCCGACATGTAACATACAAATTTAGGCCGCGGTACGATTTATCACAGACCCACCGGCATGGCGAACGTTATAACGTTAAAAATCATTTCGTATAAATTTAGCGTTATCTGTCTAAACGACCCGAGGCGGTGCGCGGGTTAAGCGGTGTTATTCGTTGTTTATGCGCCGATCTGTTATCGATAGCTAATCAAGCGGTGTGTGTCGGTGTCACGGTTGACGCTAGTGATTGGTTTTCAAGTATCGATAGAATTATTCGATTTCAATTTTAAATTCAACGATTAGAATGTTAGATTTCTGTTTTTAAAATACATCTTCTTTATGCTCGCTTGAATGGGTAGTAAGCTAGTAAATGCGTTATGAAAAGTGTGATCGGCAGAAGCGAACGGAAGTTGAGAGGGAGATATAAGTTACTGAAGATGGATAGAGAGTTACGTTTCGTTCTATGTCACAATCTGAGTCTATTTTTCTGTATAACACTTTAGGAGCAAGAGAGCAACAATCGTGTAAATATTTTATACCGTGTTTATACATAATTATTTATTTAAATCAACAAAAATTATAACACCGCTACAGATAATCCAATATGATGTAATAAAAACTTACTTAAATATATATTATTAAAATTAAAACAAATAAAAAACTGCTTGAAGTATTGACCATAATACGAGTATATAAATATTATACGAGTAGAGTCAAACACCTTCTACGCATTTGTAGGCAGTTTCGATAAAAACCGACTCAGTGCAACAAAATATATCAATGTGCAGTGACATGGTATTAACAAACCCAACCGCGCGCGACAGTGGAGAGTTCCTGGACAAGTTATTCCTGGAGACAGGCAGTAGGAACAATGGCGGACGACGGCGCATGTACACGTAACTGTCGATGCGTATACGTATGGAGATGGATGCACATACATGGAGCTAAAGAAGTTTTATTTCAGTCGTGTGGCCAAAGAACACTCTTCTTTTTGAGTGACGTATGAGAAATGATTCATTTGGTAAACATGATTTGCATTTATTACCACACAAGGTATAAAAAGATAGATCATAATAAAATTTCTACGTCACTTCGTTATTATTGCTACCGGGAATGGATAGGTAGCGTCCGATGAAATCTGTTTAAGGGCATCCCCGGCCAACTACCAAGGCTGTGAGGTTAATTACAATATGTAATAAGAAGAAAAATATATAAAGAAACTTGAGATTCTCCGTCTAAGGATTTAATAACATTAAAACAGTTGCCAATGGAATAATAAAGCGAGGCAACGGAAAGGAAATCAAATCCCAGCACTCCTCCGCGCTGATTGCAAACCAGGGGAGGATTAATTTGCTCTAAGATTGTTCAGCTGTTAATAGACTCGTCGGAAGAATTTCCATTAGGATAACTACATTGTTTTTTAAGTGACTTTAGTTTTTCCGATAGATGACTTTTTTTGAGACATGTGGGTGTTAATGAAAGACTTTCAAACTCTAGCGGTATTGATTCGGAATTATTTGCACATTCTACCAGCAACTAGTTTCCCTCTGGAGAAGTTGTCTGAGCAATTGTTCAAAACCATCCCAACTACCAATTTACATTAATCCATTTTTTCTTAGAATTTCAAATTGTCTTGATTACGTTTTTCACGTAATTTCCTTCCACGCTCAATCCATTCGTGAATTACGAAGAGTAGGGAAAGAACAACTCGTAAAAGAGGTTCGTTTACGAGTGTTCTTTACCTACCCTTTTTTCAGAAAACCTAATCTGAAGCTGTATTTTTTGTTGTTATAGTTAGAATGTGCTAAGCATTTCTGCGCATAGGTCGTGCTGGTATGTGGGATACTGAAAAGTGGCGTGTGCCTTGTCTCTTTATGTTGGTTTGATTGCTCACCGTTACTAAAATTTAACGTCTGTGTGCGATCGAATAAAATATCCTTTTTGTGTAATTTACAGTGCACTGGTAGCACCAGTTAATATGACAATTAGTAAAATTCAAGCCGAATTCTGGATGCGCAGAGCTCCGCAAAGTGGCGCAAGGTACTCTAGCGACGCTTCTACTTCCATAGTAATTGAATTAAAAAACCGTCTGTGTCAGAATCGTTTGTAGTCGTCAAAGAAATTCGCGTGAAAGTTTCCACTGCCACTAAAATTTATGTTCGAGAAACTTCTATAGTAGCTACTTAAAAGCTACTAAAGTTTCACTCATTAATTTTTGCTTTAGTGAATATCGCAAAGGAAACGAGAATATGCAATGTTACTGTTGAAGGGTGAAAGATTGTCAATTTTTTAACTGATTTTTTTTAATACAATTCAGTTTTTACGAATTGTAAATTGTATAATCATTTAATTTATAATTACAATTTTATATGCACTACATCAGGTTCTATATAACACATATATAGGTTTTCGCTTTCCGCTTCGCTCTGCCTCCGATATCATCTCGGGAAATCTTATACTCCTTAACATCTGTCATCACTATGTGTTTCTTTTCCTGGTCGATGTCACGGTTGTATCCAGGAAGATGCAATTGGATAATAGATAAATGACAGTGAGTAAATTTCCCTGATTCGCCAACATCGAGGGGGAACAGTCAAAAATTAATATTAGAAAAAATGTGTAAGATGTAAGGTCTTTTCGTCTGGGCATTAATTTATCTGAATTCTGACTTCTATACAAACCATTGACAGTACACGATAAGCAAGTATAATAGTTACTGAAGAATGAAAACTTATTCCGGACGGGGAAAATTGTTGAAACAATAAAGTCGCGTTCTTCTAAAAAGTTATCACGTCAGCGCCGACTCGAGCTAAGCTTTTATTTATGCGAAAACTTATTTCATTTTTCATCCTTAATAACCGACATTATAGTAGACGTTTCAGAGTGTACCCTCTACTGGCGAACTTTAAGCATAACACATAGAAATTAAAGTTACACCGTATATATGACCCACTGTTGAGCACTGGCCTTCTCTGTAGATCATAAGGACGTCCACCACGCCCTAGTGCAGATTGGCAGACTTCACATTTCTCAGAAAATTTTCTAACACATGTAGGTTTCTGACTGGTGGCTATTAAAATAATGACGGAGACGGACTTAATATTTTTTTCGAACCGTGACTACTTCACCAATAGTATAAACAACATAGCTATTCTACGATATAACTGTCACTGAATAGAGTATTTTTAGACTTGTCGCAAATCACTGTGACAGGTACGGGTGATATCTTGTCAGTGACTGACTGTGACTATTTTTGTACCTAGTATTTTACCGGTGACGATAAATACGCCTCAACTCTAATGCCGGCACCAGGGATCGAACACGAGTTACTTACACGCGATGCAACTATAGCTGTAGAATATACACTGCTGAACGAAGGCCTCCCCCAACGATTTCCAAAAGGACCAATTGTAAGCAGCTTGCTTGCGCGTGATCCAATTTCGTGCTGCGACGTTTATGAAGTCGTCAGACCACCTTGCGGCTTGACGACCTCATTGTCACCAAATTATTAAAGCCGATAGCTTATTTTTTCTATCATGCAGATTTCCAACTTATCCAGGTTCGACTAAAAGTATTTCTAATGTATATAGTTGCATATATGTATTGTAGAATAATGCCTTCAAAACAGTTGTTCAACTTAGTTCACCTTCATACATGTTTAATGCAGCGCTCTCGTAGCGAAGCTGCGTAGAGGAAGCATTAATGCCCGTGATAACTTGGGCGCTGAAAAATGATGCAACTTTTCCTTGAAACAAAAGTTCCGCTGTAAAGTGTTCTGTGATGACTGCTCTAAAGCGCTTTAAGTATACTATTCTATAGAACAACTTAATATTTCTTCAAACTAATATGTGCAAATATTATTTCTTTACATATATTTTACAGAGGTATTCATAAAACCAAAACGTGTGGGCCAGTGGTAACGAATATTCAGTTACCACGAATTTAATACACTTTTTTTGCGTACTTTTATCCCGGTTATATGGACTATGTGCGTATCCATCTTACAGTAGCCACAGAAATATTCTTCCATAATTTAGTAGCATTATGAATTTTTCTTAATATATTTAATACATTATTTAACATACCATTATTTTCGTTCGTCACCATTTCGATTTGTCACCAATGAATTGATCTTTGGCGCTATTTGTCACATTTTAGCGACAAAAGTTCTCCATTCTGGAGATGATTGCCTGTATAATAGATTGCAAGTATTTCAATCACTGCCTAAGGAATAATTGCATGTGTAAATGTAATCATTTTATTGTAGGAACGAAAATATCCGTATGTATTATTTTACTAACATAGTTGTTGTCTTACTAACAATATTATAAGTATTATATTTACGGTGGAAATAAAGTTATTATTATTATTAAAGTACGAATAACTCAATATTAAGTCAACCGTTTTAATAAACGTAAGTAGAACACATTTCTCAATGAAAAATATAAGGATTATCACAACACAAATAATTAATGAAATACTACTCATAACAGTCGCGAATGGTATTTATCTGCATGCAGAAAGGTTGTTGTCTAATATTTATTGACTAAATAATTTCGTCACAATTCAGTTAGAGAGCACAAACATTTTAAAAAGGCGTAACGGTGCGCGTGATTGGCAATTTCCTTCCTTCTGGCAACACCTGGTGCCGCCGCGCCCGACTGCCTCTCACGTACTGCCTTTAATGATTATATATTAGGGGAAATATTTCATTATTTCACATAAACTCCATTAACCACGTGGCTTTCTCTTGTTTTATTGGCATTTTATGTACAACGATTTTACTTTACTACTCACACTAAATAGTCATACGTTTTGTTTACATATACCTTTAAAGAGTAATTGTTATATGTAGTGTATAACAGAGAACCTGGAATCCTTTTGGATTTAGAGAAATCGTGACAATCCCCACCACCATTGCAAAAGTACCACTTTATCAAGTCAACGTATTATTTTTATTATTATCAAGACAAAATAATGTCAGCCTTATACTCTAAATTAACAATAGAAATTGTACTCACGTAATATCCTAGTCAGAACAGTTATGCTCGCTCAATACAAAATGATCACATACACATATCTACTCACGTTTTATGCATATATTGTTAGTAACAATTAAAATAGCCTAATTCCAACTTATCAATAGATATCGTACTCACAAGATATCGTAGTCAGAACACTACTTCACAAGATTGTCTCTTTGACAGTCATCGCACCGGCCCGCCTATTTAATATCACAAAATGGCGTCGTCGTTGAAAAGTCATTACACTTCTTATTTTTACTAATTGCAGATAACATTAATTGAAGCAACAAACTATGATAATTAAATTAGCTTTACTATTTTTAGGAGTCAAATTTATATTAAGTTAATGTCAACATCCAGTTACTTTAATTCAACTAAGTAATTCTTTCCTAGGTTACTTTTCTTCTCAATCGCTCTACCATTGCTGAAGATCGTGACTACTTTTTCGGCGATCAATCACCTGTATTCCGTTCTATGTTCCGGATATCTGGTCCGACCACCTCGTTATCGGCCTCCAGGTCTTCTTTTTTTTTTGTTGTTAACGGGGAGGAAATCTTCAAAAAGATACCCCGCCTTCTAGGGGAAGGCGGCTATGTGGGGTTTTTACCCACTAAAACCTCCCCGGTGGCCCTTTCCTCGGTGCATGACGAGGGGCTCCGGGATCTCAAGTGGAACGCACCGGAGCCTCTCCGCACTGTGCTCAAGGAGAGCACGTCCCGGTTACTCCCTCCCTCGCTGTGCCCTCACAGTGCAAGGCTACACGGGCCAGCCGATGTCGCCTTCTTCCCGGGTCCACCTTAGCGGACGACAAAGACCCTTGGCGCCCAGTGAACCCGAGGCCCCTTTTAGTCGCCTTATGCGACAGGCAGGGAATACCGTAGTCTTCAGGTCTTCCAGGTCTTCTTGCTTTGACCTTTCCGGTCACTACCAATCTTTCCAGATTGTTGTATATATCTTCTTAGATCAATTTGGCCAAAAATCTCATTGGACGGTGTAAACACGTAAAGACGTTGCGTGTATGTCACGATAGTTTTAAATAACATTAGTTACGAGTTATGGAAAAAGTGTCCGGGCGGTTGCCTCAACTTGCATTGCTAACAAACCGAGTTCGATTCCCAGTGCCGGCATTATTTAATTTGTTTGTTGCTATTCTAAGTGCTGATTCACCTCGCGGTCAGCGGTGAAAGAAAACTTCGTGAGGAAGAAAATTTTCTATGCCCTTATACTCTCTATTCAGAGAATGCTTGTGCTCTATAGTAGAACATAAATATATAGGCTGTAACATAACGTAAGGTAAAAGTGTGATTAGCTAAACAATTTATGAAACAAATAAGCTTGAAAATTACGAAAATTAATTAATAAAAATAAATAACAATTATTAATTGTTTTTTTCGTAAGTGCAAAAGAAACAAAAGTGAGATGTTGAAATGAACTATTCTTTTCTTGAAAACACTATTTAACGAGAAAGTAGGTTTGTCTAAGCGAAGCGCCTCGAGCGCTTCCCGCTGTCTTCGCTATAATTAAATATTTTAAATGAAAACGGGAGTTCTTTTGTAGCAAACTGTTTAACCTTGTTGGTAAATTAACACGAAATATCCAATTTCTTTTTCTAGGAATAAAACTACTTCTGTTATTTTCTTAAATATTTTTTTTTCTTTTTATTTGGGACAAAAACAATAGTACAAATTAAATTATAAAATGAAACTTAATACAAATAAAACATGTAGCTGCAATACCAATGACATCATCCACAAAAAATATATATACAGGGTTATTGCTAATTTAACGTACATATATCCGTTAGGAGGTTATACGGGCGATTATTAACCCCTATATTCATTATGCAAAAGTGAACCATTTTTAATTATCATGTTTCTTAGCTTTTTTCGAAATAAGTCAGAAATGCAGCTACAATTTTATTTTTAAAATAAGCATTAATTTAAGTCTCACTTTTACTTCTGTTTTATAAAAACGATTGAATACTAGATATTTATTCGTATTGAAATAAAACAAAAATTATCGTTCTAAATTTAAAAATACGAGATGAAAAACGACACAGCTTAAAATTAAATTTGTATTATTTGATTTATTTACACTTACCTAATGTTTGTGATTTAGTTAAAATTACAATAAATAATTTTACTTCGAACTTGAAACAAGTTATCATGGCTGGCAAAGATTAAGTGACGCCATTGATTATCAATCAAATAGTCATTGGACATTGAGTTATGGGTTTTATAATTTCTTAATAGCGTAGCTGGTAACACACACGAAACATTTGCTCTGAGCTGGTCTTTTAACCATATTAGGGTAAACACGTCTTAACTAACCTTATGAAGTCGCATTTTGAAGGTTATAATTTTTAAGTTTATGTCATCACATTATCAAGGTAAGTTGGATGATTCGCCGTTATGAGAAGTGGAGGAGAAATTTTCTGTATTGAGAAGTGCCTCTTTTATGAATAACTTAGAAGAAGGCCAGAGAATACTTTATTTTGACCATTTACTCTTCCCTGGTGCCCTAGAGGCGTGCGATCACTTTATCGCCCCCTTCTCAACTCGGTATTTTTGCCAAAAGAAGTTGTAAAAGAAATGTTTCAATCTTGTCAAAGAAGAAGAATTGTTTTAATCTTCTAACGTATTGTACAACACGATTGCCTCATATTTATTTCATTGTAAAATACAATAGCTTTTTAAAGTAAGAGACAAGTTTCCATCGTCGAAGCTCTCCCGGCTAACGCAATACAAGTTGTACAAACAATGCCAAAGATTCCCGGGCGCTCCACTTTAACTCGTGTTTCATTTGTTTTTGGATTCGCTCGTCTCCGCTGCGCTGCAAATTTGATTAAACGAAGAATCTCATGTTGGGAAGTCGATTTGTTCTTAACATGAGTAAAATACCTTTCGTTACACTGGCATTAGTTTCACGACACCATGTACATAAAACTATAGCAATTTGGTTTGAAGATCTAGTCTTTTGTTTTTATTTTTCTTTTCTCATCAACTTATTTAGACTTCTACTTGACGTTCCAAAAAATCTTTCCTATCGTTCTATTATTAACGGATTGAAATGTTGATAAAGTTCCTTTTATCAACATTTAAATCAGTTAATGAGTGTGTTTTCCGTGTATATTTCAACTATGAACTGTGGATTTAATAAAATAAATAAAATAATAATGGGTACTCCCCTAAACTCTCTAGGGTAGACCCCTCATGATTGTCGATTGTGGTCACCATCAGGGTTGCATTTGGAGCGGATGATCTGCATCTCTTCTGTCTAGCTCGTCTCTCGTCGTATATAATTTTACTTTATTATTATTTATATAATTCTACTTAAAACAGCTTATTCATCTTCAGGATAATTTATTATTATTTTTTTATACTTTCTAGGCAAGTGCAATTGTTTATATTCTTCATAACAAAGAAAAAAAATGTGTTTTTATTCAGATTTAACATTTAATATACTAAAATTAAAATGTCAAAGTAATTTTAAACCAAAACCACTGCGGCTCCACAACACCCTCTTTCAAAACCCTTTGAGCCGCTGTTTATTTAACGAATGACAGGACAGGTAAAACACGCGGAAACGTTTATTTTGTTTGCAACAAAACACAACAACAAAATACGAAATGCTACAAGGCATACTCGTGCAGTTGAATGCAAAAATCGTTGAAATGTATCTTGTTTTTTTAAGCGTCGAATATTGTTTTTTGTCTGTGTCCAGTATTTACTTTATCCTTATTTTTTTAAATCAAATAATTAATTGTTTATCGTCATCGACAATTGCTCAAAATAATGGTTTAAAGAAATAGTTACATTAAGTCATTTCTTCCGAATTTTCATTGCACGTATTTACAAACGACTGTAAGCAAAACAAAACAAATAGGTTGGAAAAATAATTACTGTAATTTAAAATAATGAAATCTTAGCGTTTCCTGAATAACCAAACAGACGATGACCTTTATTAGGAGTATCTGATGTAACCACACATTATACAACTTCTATTTAATTTAATTTAATACTAAACTGGGCAATGAGTATACATTATGCATCTTAATTTATTTGTAAACGACTTGAACATTATGTGCGTAAAATCATTTGACTTTCAATCCTCCATTAGACCTACTGAGTAAGCCGGACTCTCATCATTCGAATATCTTTAACTATTTAAAAACCAGTTATTTTAAGGCGGATTACGAAAAAAATGTTAGTGAACTAAAAAACTGTAGTATACAGTAGCAAATGCTACTTTTCAGATTTCTCTACATGTAGCAATTGTGACATTTTCTTACACCACCGCAGGAGTTACCGCGTTACCAACCTTAGAGAAAGGAGTTGGCGGTAACCATATCGTATAGGTTCGGAAACACTGCTAGTGAAAGTTGATTCCATAGGTAGATAGTGTGTGGATGACATAAGATATTATGTTTTTTAAGAACTACACAGATTGGCCAGAGAAGCTGGCTGTGACTGCTTCACCGGATTGAGCGGTGGAATAGCTTTTAGGTTGCTTAGCCTGGACCTCTGTCGCTAGTAACTCGACACAAGGGTAAGGTGTTCCTTTCCGTTGCATTCCGATCCGAGATCGCCGAACCACGACTCGGTCGGTTGCTATTTCACGGATAATCTAAGGGATAATCAAAAACTAAACTAACTTAACCTCTTCCGGAAGGATTATGGATTGTGTTATTTATTTTAAAGTCTATTCTAGGAACGTGAGACGTGCTGATATAGGCAGGAAGGCTAAGAGCGGGTATGTTGTTCGAGGACGCTGCATCACTTGGAGATTATTCTAAGGCATGCACGCTGTTTTACTTCGTCATAACAAGCTCAGAGGACACAGTAATGAACCTTAAAGCTTGTGACTGGCCCGAATATTAATTGTTATTAATGTTTACTCTCTGTTTTCTATAATAATGATTTTTATTTTATTAATTTACATTTTTTTAAATATCTTTACGAAATAAAATCTATGTTTTGTTTTATTATTTGGTGCAGCTAATTAAGCCTTTTCGAAATTGGTAAAATCCCTTAATTAACGTATGATTAAGTAGAGATATAATTATACAGGTGATAGGTTTTTTGGCTGAAAATCAGTGCAATTACAAGTTTGAAGTACAGCACATACTGAGCCGATTTTTTTCGGTTCAAGGTGTTTTTTTTACTTTTGTTAATTTTCAACCGACTTCAGAAGAAGGATGTTCTCAAATCGTATTTTTTAATGTTTGTTACCGCATAACTTCACACTGGATGAACCGATTTTGATGTTTTTTAAAGCTAGTGCTTCCCGTGTAGTCTCCATTAATTTTCGTCCAATTCTGACTATAAGATCTATGAGAAAACCAAACAAGTGTTAAATTTGCGAAAAAAATTTCAAGTATGTGCGCCACAAATGAACGAATAGCTCAATATGACGCCAACGGATTTTGAGGATTAATTTTTTATTGGAAAGGATGTACTTTTAGAGTATTTTGGTGAAAGTTTATTTACGTTCTGAATAAGTTTGATTTCGTAAAGTTCCGACGATAATTCGGAAATACAAATTTACTTGTAATTTCTTTTGTTTTTGTTCTGTTTTTCATTTTTATACTCGTTTGCAAACGTATTACTTTAGTAGCACTTGCGGGACGATCGGAAATCTGATTATTTTCACGTATATTTGGCTTGAGATGAGTCTTCGCCGTGTGAAGTTGTCAACAAATCAAGCAAATATCATGACAATTTTCTTCAAGTAAGTTTTCCTTATAAAATAAGACAGTATAAAAATATAAGTACAACCTATTCAACTACAAATGATATGGATACTTTGTATGGAACAATGCAAATCGTAATGTTCCAGATTAATGTTCCGTCATAACTCGTTCTCTCTCTATGTTTCCTACCAAGGAAATAAGAGAAAACAAGCTTTTATGCTATCGTGTGCCGGAGCGGCTGTCGCTAAAAACTTACGGACAAAGAATGCGAGAAGATTCGCGAGCGCTCTCCGCTAACTCGAGTTTCATTTGTCTTTCGCTATACTTTTGTGCCTTTAACATGAAACTATATCTTAAGTACTTTTCAGAATTAATTTTAAAATTAGAATGTTGCCAAATTCGAAATTTCCGTCGTTTTGTATTATTTTTATTATTCGTAAACTGTAAATAATTACAACGGCGAATTATAAACATCTTATTACTTGAGCCAATAAATATAGAAGAGGAAGAATATGAAACTAGACAAGTGCTCCATAATTTCGTTACATACAAATGAAATTTATTTATAACACAAAAATATAACTTCAGGCATCACAGATTCAGGCTAGGCGACCTAAAACCTACGCTTTAATGGCCAGCCTCTCTGGCCAACTGTGTAGTTCGACATAAAAAAAATATAGTGTAAATTAAAGTATTTACAAAAAAAAGACAAAAAGAAAACGGTTAATATAGAAATTCCGCGTTCTTATTAACAGTGAAAATAACAAACCGATAAGTATATGACCTTAATTATACCATGTATAATAGGTTCGGGAAAAAGTCTTTTCGCATTGTAATATGTATCTGAAAGCGTTAAAATGTAGCATTTTACATCTAAATAAAGCCTAAGGTGTTAGTTCCGGTTCCGTCTGAAGCAACTTCCGCTTTAAATGAATTAAAAGCTTTGACTTAAAGTTGTATCCTACTAATGAAACTACATGTACAATGTTTTGGCGTTCATTACGTCTTGAGATAGACATTGGTGAATGCTTTACGGCGATAATATAAGTAGATATTTTTTATATAAGCTGATCATTTCAAGTATATATTTTGATAGATGGATAAATATAGCTTTATAGTACACCAAAATGAAATAAGTAGGAAATTGCAGAACTAAGGTATATTACAATTAGTTATACAAAGAGCGATCTTTCGGGCAACCTTTTTTTATAATGACGAACTACACAGATTGGCCAGAGAGGCTGGCCTTGACTGCTTCATCGGTTTGAGAGGTGGCACAGCTCTTAGGTCGCTTAACCTGAACCTCTATTGCTAGTAACCCGACACAAGGGTCCCCCCGGTGAGGGGTAAATGGGCAACCTTTGTATGTACAGGATATATGTGAACAAAAAGGACGATAGCATACAGATGCAAATATTATAACTAAACCACCTTGCCATCCAGGACTGCATTTCCACATAGCATTTAGCGGGATCGTGGTCAAGCACTTGCTTAGAAAGTTTAAAAACTATATAGATATATACTAAATAATCTATACTAAACATATTAATATAAATAAGTATATTAAGTGTAAATAAAGAGATTGTTAGTGCTAGAAATTTCTTACAATCTCAGTTCACGATTAAATGATGGTAAATCGAAATAAAACATTCAGACGAATCCTATCACAACTTACATAATAAAATAACTTTATTATTTATAATACACAAATATATATACAATTGGTTGATACAGTTCAACGAAATAATGAATAGAGTAAAATATATATTCTTCAATTAACGATAGTAAAATTATCAGTAAACATTTATAGAGGAAGGCAATAGAAATGATGACTTGAAAGCAATTACGTTCAACACGTAATACAGCTGCGTCGAAGTGACAAGCCTATTCGGAAAGTTGCTCCAGTTTGCATTCCACAATTAAACTTGACGCGAAGTTGCCGCGCAACAAACTTAGACACGCAAAGCCTTTTAATCACGTTCCGTTCTTGTTGTTCCTGTTTGTCTGATTTTCTTCGTTTAGGATTCGTCCATCTTCCAGCATACTACGATAATGGTAAATTGATTTTATGTAAACAACGCTATCTTATTCTGTCGTAGATATAATGGGAGTAATTAATACTTGTTGTCCTAGTTTATCTCATTGTCTTAGTTAAATATACATTATATCGCCGCCCAAGCCGATTACATATTATTGATTAGAGATTATTTACCAACTATAGAGGTTCAGGCTAAGCGACCTAAAAGCTTTAGCCACCTCTCAATCCGATGAAGCAATCGCGACCAGCTTCTCTGGTCGACATGAACAGGTTTTGTCAAAAAAAACTGTCAATTTAAATGCTCTGCAATGGTTTCTTTTTTTTTGTTTGTTATTTCGATTGTCCAGGCTTACTGACGGAAGCGCATCTTAAGTTCCGCATTGTCTTAGATGACTTTAGTCACTAGTTGCTGGCACTATCTACAGCCAATGAATTAGCTAATTTCATTTGGAATACTAATCACCATCATCTTAAACTAAATCAGACCCCAAGCGATGCAGTAAACAGCCAGTGAGATATACTATAGGAGTAGTGAATGTTGAGAGACAGATTTCCATTCAAGAGTTTGAACAAACAAAACACCAATTTCACGTGGACGGAGCCGCGGTCAAAGACTGGTGAACATAAAAAAAGGTTCCAATAAACACAAAACCGTCTTAAGTTCGTCAATCCGAGGAATCCGTAAGATGAGTGTGTGGCCAAATATTTGTGTTGGATTGGGAGTCAATTGAAAACAAATACTCGAAACCGACGGAGACTCTTACGGTCGGATCATTGAAAAAATAAAACGGGTAAATATCCTTTCATTACCGACAATTTATTTAATCAATGCCTCCATGTTTGCTGTTCGTCTTTGTTTTTCTGGCCTTTTCGACGTCGTGTAATTGATAACTTTATATTTTAAATAATTGGTGTATAAACATTAAAATATTACGCGTAACGAAAATTGAGCGTATCAATTTCTTGCCATAGAGATGTTGCAAATTATTGCGAAAACAAATAAACCGCCAAATCCACTGCAAACTACATTTAAATAAAATGTATTTTTGTAGCAACATGCGGATTCCGCCACCCACTAACCTATCTACCTACTACATAGATTTTTGACGAACCTACACTGAATAGCCAAAGAAGCTGACTTTGACTGTTTCAACGGATTGAAACGTGGCATAGCTCTTAGGTCGCTAAGCCTCACCTTCTATTCCCAGTTACTCGACAAAAAGGTGAGCAGTACCCTCCGCTTAGACGTTACGCTCTTTCGCGCGTAAGCATTCCGATCCTATTGCAGATACGTAACCGGTAGAAACAAAGGTATAATACCTCCCCTGAACTTCGGTATTCTGATAGGTCGTGATCCCCGGACGCGTTACATTAGTGCGACAGCTGAAGATGACCTCATTAGTGAGATGACAAGACCTCAGATGTAAGTGGCAGATAGAAGTTGATAATTGCTCGATTGGTTGATGGATCAAAAACATTATTAATTACATTTCAAACTAGCTGCTTCCCTCAGCGTTACCCGCGATAAAAAACGATTTATTTAAAATTTTCGATGGTAAAAGTAGCCTAAATTACTCCTTATTTCGTCAGCCCTCTGCCTGCGAAAGTCCCGTCCAAATCGGTCGCGCCGTTCCAGCTATTAGCCGGAACAAATAGACAGAAAAAATTGTAAAAAACGTTCCGTGTATATACATCTATCACGCTTTAAATTAAGAATATATCTACATATATATATGTCAAAATTGTTAATTTAATATTTCTGTGATGTATTTATTAATTGTTGTCATTCATTCATTAATGTAGTAAAAAGCGGTTATTTGATTATTACAAAAAGACGGTCCCATTGTATTTATTTGTATAGATAAAAACATTATAGAAGGCCAGTTTATATTCAACGTCAGGATAGCGTCATAATTAATCTATTAAATACAAAAACAATTATTGTAATCTCCTATTAATTATAAACACAATCCCTGTCATTGGCAATACATTTTACACCGGATTGAACATGAAATTGATTGTCATTCAAAGTATTCCAGGGCTGATGATAAAGCGGTATAAATTTTAAATGCTCGTTGAGGGTACATTACGAAAAGTATTACTTATTTATGACGACATAACACACCTTTAATCTACCGAAATTGTATGTAACGGCAAGAAGTTTCATTTTCACGCGTTTTACGACTTAAGTCGTGGCACACGAACAGTGTGAAATGAAGCTGCTATAATGCTTTGTGTTACTTTATACGAAGCGCTTTATAATACACAAGAACGGTTTTTTAATAACATAATAGGTAATTTTCCGAAAAAAATAGATCGCATTATTTTTAAAAAGTCAATCATCGTCCATTACTCGTGTCGCAAATGTTTCTCTGGGAAAGACCTTACAAACGAATTAAGCTAGATATGCTAACAAACAGCCCTGTAGTTCTGGGCTCTCAAGAATAAGACTACGGTACCCCTTGCCTGTCGTACAAGGCGACAAATAGTCGCAAGCCTCGGGTTCACTGGGCGACAAGAGTTGGGGCCTGCGTCGTCCACCAAAGTGGACCCGGGAAGAAGGCGACATCGGCTGGCCCGTGTCGCCTTCTTCCCGGGTCCACTTTGCTAAAAGAAAGAAAAAAAAATGCTAAAAGATATAGAACTCTGAAGTCTGCTTTTATAGGTTTATGTTAATAAAAATATATATTTTTAAAGTCTTTCATATCAATTTAACAAAATAGAACTCATATGAAAGAGAAGACATACGAGTACTCTCCTGCCAAAATCCACGTGTTTTGCTTCTACTTTGATTGATTCTCTATAGATAAAGATTGGCCATTGACGTTTAAGTTCTATGCATCCCTCGTGCCTGGTAGTAGAAAGTTTCACTTGAAGACCGCTACACTGTAAACGCCCATGTATTATCTGTTCATTTCAGACGAGATAGATATATAGGAGATTATGTCGATAGGAAATAAATTAGAATCAGTTAAGCTATGTGATTAAAAGAACTTTATATTTGTTCCTCTGTTCATGTGTGTCTATAATAAATTGAAATCTTTTGACTGAAATGCCTTATTTTTCAACCCACTACAAAAAAGGTGGACATTTCCAATTCGTTTGTATTTCTTTATTATGTTCGTTACCTCAGAACTTATGACTGGATGAAACGATTTGGAAAATTCTGTTTTTTATTTGAAAGCTGCTTCCCGTGTGGTCAATTCGGTCCAGTTCTGACAATGGTATCTATGAGAAATATCTTTATAATATCACGCCAATCGATTATGACGATTGAGATTTTATTGGAATAGATGTACTTCAAGGGTAGTCTCATGAAAGTCAGATTAGGTTCTAAATAATTCTATATCGCTCCTACGATAACTCGGAATTACAAAGAGGGCGTCCGCGCGTAATGGCGTTTATCATTCGAAGTAGGTTTTTGTTTTTAATCGTAAATATACTTGTTTTTGCTCGCCTAGCATTATACGAGTAGTATGCAACTAACCTAATCCCGTTAATAAACTTTTTCGGCTTGCTCCGACCCCCGCGGCCTTTTACGTCGTTTCCAGAGAAGCGATGTTTGGTGACCTCGTGCCCTTAAAATTTGGTATTCAAATATTTTTTAATTAAAATCGGTTTGAAGCGCTTATTCCTCCATAGTTATCATTTGAACCGTTAGAAATGGGTCAAAATTTGCATTATGTATCGTTGTACCGTTATGTTTGTTGTTTCCTTAATTTTGTAATCTATACTAATAAGTATGGACACTTCTTTTTCACTTTTATAAATAAAAATCTATACAAGGGGTAGATACGATACTTAAGCCATAAGGTGAAATTGTATTAAAGGTTTCAATATATAATAGAATTATTGACATATATATATAATACCACAGTAAATTTACTAAAAATCTCTTCATAAAATAAAAACAACATATAAAGCATACTACACACACATATACTTGAACCTACACACACACCACACACATTGTCTCACGCGTGTTAATTTTTAATTTAATATTACATAATAAAATACAATTATTAAGTGGGGACTGGTGATCTGTTTTACACTGTTTTAGGGTACTCTAGTATACGCCAGTCTTTCACAATATATAAAACGGTACTGTAAGTTATATTTTCTGCAAATTTGTGAAAGTTAAATAAATAAATAAATATTATTCATCGCTAAATTTTCTTTTACTAATTCGATGCATTCGATTAACACGTAAATTCATTATTAACTATTCAATTAGATATATGGGCAGTTCTATAGTTTTATTACAGTTGGTTACCAATTAGGTCCCACCAAAATTTAATCGGTGGTAAAACGCCGGTATTTCGTGAGTTGTCATATCGCTTAAGGAACCTCATTTCTAATATGCCTCATTATTTCATACTTCTTTTAACTTTTTTTTTACAGGCCAGTACTGCACCAGTAATACCATTGAACCATAAGGTGTAGTGGCCACAGCTAATGCATCTATTTTCAAAATTTATAAATCAGTGCTTTACTATGACCCCATCTAATGTTAATGGTAGATGGTAAGGCGCACTAGTTTAGTCATTTTCTATATTCAGCTATTCATTTATCTCTTCAAACACCCAATTTGTAATGGTAGGGAAAGACAGATGTGAGAATTTTTTTTTCACAAATATTATTAGTGTAAATATTATTCTTATTAATCATTTTAGCTAAACTTAAGCTGGAGTTGGTTCACGTCAATAGCCGGATGATAAATTCGAACCTACAATTAGAAAATCTACTTTACTACAATTCTTTTTCTGATAATAAAAGAGAGTCTGTTCAATGTTGAGGTTGCTTGTTTGAGGGATGTTCACTACAAATGGATGTAAGCAGTGCGTATTGATGACCGATAGTTAAAGGGAAATGGAGGCTGAATCCTGTTTTTACTAGTGATATAGGTTCGGAGTCAGCGTTCTAAGAGTTCAGTTCGACGAAAACGAAAACGGGCCCCGAGTTTGCTAAACCAATTGTGTACAAAGATTCAATAGCATCACAGCAGACATTTGCTAAATTTAGTAATATTATAGTACATTAGTGCTTTACCACTGGCACGCTAATCGTGTGTGTTAGTGTTTAACGTATTTGGTATGGATGGAATGATAATTTATATTACTGTAGGTCGGTTTCATGATGTCGTTCAAAACGTCCCTGCATTAGCCGTGTCGGATCACATTTTTATAATCAGTATGAACACCATTCACAACATATCATTTCTATTTATTTCGAATTATAATTTTATACATGAGTTTCTTTCTCTATGTGTTTTTTATTCAAATCTCTCGTTGCGCGCGCTCTTGACAAGGATTATTACATTCTATGGAAGTAATGATAGATAATTTCATCAGACACTCTTACAACACGCTCCGGGCGTTAAATTACTTAGTCCTTAATCGGAAATTCTTCCTTATTGTAATTGTTTCTTTATCGCATACCCTGCTTAACTTTTAATGATACAATTGCTATATGAGAGGCATTGGAGATAAGCTAACGAAATGGCGCCATCGAGTTTCAAATGCTAAATTATAGATAATTGTGTAAACATAATACTAAAGTCTGCCAATCCGCACTAGTACCCTATAAGCCATATGTATCCTTAATGCGCCCTTATTCTCTCGTTACAGAGAATGCCTGTGCTCAACAGTATGGGTATATTTATTTATTTATTCTTTACTTGCTCACAATAAAAGTACAAATGCTATAAGGCATTCTCTGCCAGTCTACCTTGGGGTTGTGTAGAGACAAAGTAACGGGTGCGCGCGCAAGCTAGGTGAAAAATTATAAATAAAATAAAACTGGAAAAATATAGATGCATATAAATATACATACCTCTATACAAAAAATAAATATATAAACATTATAATTATAATAATAAATAGATACATATTTAACGTCAATAGCCTAATGGTTTAGGGTACGGCCTGGGAATCGTAAGGTCGTGGGATCGAATCCACCATTCGACTATTGCCGTGAACCATGTCCTAGCACAAACTTAAGCTTAGTTGGAATGGTTAACAAGATTGTTAGTAATATTTCTGAAAAAAAAACGAAATATTGCTAGCTTTCTTTTTTAAAAAAAAATACATATAGCTAAGTATAGATGGATAGGGATAGCAATTGTCAAACTATTCCTTGCTTAGGTACAGCTTCCATAGTAACTGTTTGAAATTGGATTTAGTTCCATCTGTACGGACGTTTGTTGGCAGCGCATTATATATTATTGCGTTAAAGATAAAATAATTATGCATGAAATCAATGTGATAGGAAGAAATTTGCAGAAAATTACTATACGATATGTAGGCTGTAACTGTATGGCTGAAGTCTCAGTAAGCGTTGTACCTAGCCTTTAATGCTTTCAGGAACAATAGATGTTTTAACCGACTTAAAAGTAGGTAGTAATGTAGTTAAAAGCTCAAAGTAGGTTGGTAAATTGTCTGTATATTTTAAATGTTTTCGCACCATTAGCGCTGTCCTTTATGAATCTATTTATCGTTTGATAAGGTTTGCTTTCAATTAGGTTCCATATTAATTTTATTAACATAGGAGTTTGGGTTCTGTAGATATATATAGTATACATGTTTTTACTCGTAAATAGACTTCATTTTAGACAAATGATGGGGCTCCCTGTTTACATACGTCAGGAATTGAAGTCATACGGTGGAACACTTTGTGAAGAAGTATGCAGAGATTTTCTTTTCTTAGCTTTTACGACCAATTTTATAGACCATATCATAATTTTCAAAGAAGTAATTTACGATTTTATCGCTTTTTACCGAAGTATATTGGTGACATAAAAAAAATGTTATAGTGGAATGTGGTACTTCAAATTTTACGGCTCATTACACAATATGAATACGATAAATAGGATGTGTACTTATCGTCTTTGGGCCGAGAACACTGCGCTTGCGCAAACACAATGGGCAACTGCCTTTGTGTTGCCGCCGAGGCGTGCCCGATATTACGGGATTTATACCAATATTTATTTTCCTATACACCTTACATTATTACGGTTGAATTCGTTTATGGGAAAAGGAGCAAGCGTCCCCAGATTACGTGATCACCACCGTACATAAGCCGACAGTCCTCGACCTCTACGTTAGTGCGTCACAAATTCAAAGTTCATCATCATCATTTCAGCCGCAAAACATCCACTCCTGGACACAGGCCTCCCCAACGATTTCCAAAAGGACCGATTGTAAGCGGCCCGCATCCAGCTGCGTCCTGCGACCTTTATGAGGTCGTCAGACCACCTTGCGGGTGGACGTCCCACACTGCGCTTACTGGTCCGTGGTCTCCAAATTCAAAGTTGTAAACTTTTAAATAGTTAGCCCCTCCCTACTCGCCCCCCTTGACCTCCGTCCCAACTGAGACCGAAGAGGACTGGGAGGACAGGAAGCCGACTGACCGACTGAGGAGGAAGAGAGGTCGGGAGGGCATAGATGATAGATTCATCGTGGCTAGCCTCGACGTAAAAATAGTTCCCCGTAAAAAATCCATCTTTAACGATACCCATGACCAGGGGAGCAGTTGCCCCTTGCGTTGATTCCCTGGTAGTTTTATACCTGCAAGGTTCATTGAATCTTGTAGATGTCCGACTTGAATTGACTTGACCTCAATGTATAAAGGAGTAAAATTTAATTCACAACACCGTCGTCTAAGGTGCCGCTAATTATTTCGTTCTATAATTTTTATTTATCATTTTATCTCACATACTTAAAGGTTAACAAGTAATTTAATAATTACAATGCTAATATAATTAAGCGGCCCGCTTCCGTGGAGCTAACGCTAGCGTGGCGGGGAGTGTCCAATTTAAGCGACGCTCTAAGTTTGTTCATTAAGTTTAACAAGATTTTGTTGCGTTACCCTTTGAGACATCTCGCGGAGTACGGCTATGAAATATTAAAAGCGGTTTTTGTCCGCTAAAATGATTTAGAATGTTTAAATTGCTTCGCCTTTCTTGCATAAGTTTCTTTTCTTAACCGATTTCATAACTACCAAGCAACCATCTTAATATCTACTCCAGACTATCTATCTAGGCCGGTCCACGAACTTAAAGTCGTACAACGAACGATAGAATGACTTACCTCGGCATTTCTCTAAGGGATAGAATCTGGTACAAATAAATTCGACAAAGAACAAATGTAATCGAAATAGCTCTTAAAGTCAGTAAGTTGAAGAGGCAGTAGCCCGGCAAATTTGCCGAGTCAGTGACGATAGATGGGGGAGGAGAATCTTGGAATGGATGTCGCGCATGTATCGGAATAGCGAAGGGCGCCATTTATCCATATGGGCCGAAAACCTTATGAGCATAGCCGGGAGTGGCTGGATGCTGAAAGCAGGGGATCGTATATGTTGGAAGACCTTGGCGAAGGCCTATTTCCAGCAATGGATGATCACATAATCTGAAGATGATGATCGTGATAATGACCATTACCAAATACGTCAAATACTAACACACAAACGATGTGGTAAGCCATCGGTAAACTAAAGTGGCACCGATAAAATGTATAACTACTAAAACTAGCAAATACGATGCTAATGATCGTTCATTTTGTGTACAATTGGTTTAGCAGACCCGAGGCCCTAGACCGACAGGAAAATTGAGAGTAAAAGATCACGAGGCTGATCACCTAGCCGCTAGTCTGACCAAGTCTATCAGACAAGCCGAGAACAGAGTGGTGTGAAGACAGCTCGTCAACACATTTGTTAGGGTACTTCCGGATGGGAGCGACCTTAACAAATGTATTTACTGAAGTAATGAAGAGCAAAAAGAACAAGACTCGTGGCCGTCCTAAATTGCACTGTCTGGATGTCATCCGCAGGAACAGAGGACGCCAAAGACCGGATAAAATAGAGAAGGAGATAGACAAAGCCATTGCACCAAAATATATGTACAACGGCATATCTTCGGTGGTCAAAGAATGCCGAACGTGCCTTGTGTCGGGTTAATTTTGTTGCTATTGGACGACCTTGGGTGCGAAACATATACCAGGGAACTTCTAAAAATCGTATAGAAGAATGTTTGTTAGTTGAGATATTTTAACCGATAAGACATAAAATTTTGGACTATTTTAGTTCCTTCCAATCGCTATCTTTTTGTGACCGGTCTATTGCGATGCGCTGTCTCACATGGAAATGGATGGTCAAAATACATTTAATTTTCATTACTGCAAAATTGAAAGACGTCGGTAGCTATTGAGCGTGGCTTTGGAGTGACAAAGTTGCAACCCTCGCCGCTCATCGAGAGCGGAAATATTTAATTGCATTATTTCACAAGCACCGCTCAAAGAAAAGCCCCGGAGCGTTCTAGATCGGGCCCACTTCACAGCGACCGTTCCCATTCGAGGGGAAACGGTGAAAAAAACAAAACCCAAGGAAATGTTTAACTATTTTTGAATATTTAACTATCTATTGCTGGAATATTTCTATTCATTTATCTTTTGCAATGCACTGCATGGTCTCGTATTAGTAACCCTATTTACAATATTATGGCTATTACTAGTTGCGCCCCGGCGTGTTGCCCGCGATTAAAAACTATTTATTCAAAATAACAAAAGATTAAGTTACCTTATTACATCAGCTATCTGCCATAGATAGCTAGTAGATTGATAATATTTTGCGTAAATCAACAGCTTGTAAATCATTTACATTACTCATAATTTAAAATTTCGTTGGTACCGGTACCGGAGATCCAATGTGTATACTATGAAACTTAAGGCGTTCGCCTCACTGAGCTTATCCGACTCTGTTAGTAAACTACAAAAGTACAATTCATAAATCCTCTTTCCAATATTTTTTTTGTTAAACCACTCCAAATTAATCCGCCATCATTTTTTTCACAGCATCAATGCAATTATTCTTCACAACGCGCACATGTCGAATGTATATGAGTTTTTTCGCTTATTGCAAACGGACAAGCTGTTTCAATCGGTATAACGAACAAATTACAGCTGGATTTGGCGTGGCCGTGGCTGTCGGCTAAAAATCGCTGCCATTGAATGGACAATGCACAGAATTGTTGAACAATTGTTCGAATATTAAAATCATTCGAGCATTACTGAATTGCTCTTTCCAATTATTATATTGCGGTGTTTATTATTGTGATGCATGTATGGTTATTGTACTGTTCCCATCTCTGGGTCTGCTAAGTATCAGCTGGAAGCTTTGGACTCGTTGGAGCGCCGAGCGAAGAAGATCATAGGCAGTGACTCGCTCGTTGAGGCAAATCTTCAGAGATTTTCAAATCTTTTTATCGGGTGCATTTTGGCGAGTGTGCGGAGGTATTGCATGACCCTCCTCCCATTTCAATGACCGGACGACTAGGCGCGGCGAGCAGTTCCACCTTTACATCGTAGACATCCCATCGATACGCATGAAGCGGTTTGCTTCCACCTTCCTTATGCGGACGGCTAAGGACTGGAACTTTGCTGCGATCAGTCTTTCCATACGAGTACAATCTGGACACCTTTAAGTCCAATGTGAACAGACACCTTATAGGCTCACGTGCTCCATCCTAGACTTCATCTTCGCCTTCTCTCAAGCGAGATAGAAGCCAAACGGCTCACGTTTTCACGTATTTAGTATAAATAAAAAATGGAATTATTTATCTTTATCCGTAATAAGAAATCTTATATGAGATTATTCTACTACCTTTTTAAGCAGGCAAAGCACTTGTTTTCTTGAGCGGATGCGCATGAGCAGCAGTGAGAGTGATCACTTAACATCAAATTATAAAAGCTCTAAGTCCTTGTACCCCTTTTTATCGGGGTAGACAGAGACAACAATGTTATCCGCTTTTCACCATGCCCATAAGGTCCCATAAATAACAAGTGGTAAGCCTATACACCGGGCACAAATTTGGCCTTATATAGGCATGTAGGCCTTATATAGCAGTCGACTTTTACTAATGAGTTTCCATTTTCAACCGACTTCTAAAAAGGCTCACTGTCACTCGGAGGTTCACAATTCGACTGTATAATTTTTATGGGTGAACCCCAGTCGGAACTTATGAGGTAACAAACATAAAAATTAAAAAAAAATTATCCCATTCTGATAATGACATCTATGACAAAACTATGTAATTATTAATTTTGCATTAAGTACGTGCGAAACAAACGGACAAATAACTCAATGATCTCACGCCAACTGATTTCGATGATTCATTTTTTTATGTACGTACTTCAAAGATAATTTGATGAGAATTTGGTTAATTTCTACGATAATTCGGAAATAGAAATAAGGCGTCGGCACGTAAGAGCGTTTAACATTTGATTCGACTTAAAGTCGGTTTTGAATCATAAATATACTTGTAATCTATGCATGTAAATTCAAATTTGTTTATGAATATACATTTTTACAAAATATGTAAAACGATGTTTGTGCACCATTGACTAAATATCATGTTTTTTAACTAAATATCAGATCATGTTTAATATTTGCGAAGCGCGGTAAGAAATTCGCATTTTCTCACGCCTCCGTGAACTTGTAACGCTACAAATAAGCGAAATTTACGTAAAAAGAAAATATTTCCGACCGGCGCCGTGCAAAACCCTATATCAGACGTTTAAACAAAACTAAACGAGCTTTAGGGAAGCCCTTTGTAAGCCGTAATGTGTACATCCTTCGACGAGAGTATGACGGAAAAATTGTTGTGTATTGCTCAAAGTTCCTCATGAATAAACCATACGAATTTACTTTTGTAATACAATTTGTTTTTAGTGATCTGGATAAATATTGTCTATGCAACTGCTACTTTTTTTGGTTGATTGAATGGACATATTATTATGTGTACAAGACCCTATTATATCCTGCCGTCCATCAAAAATATTTTATGAATATGTAAATATATGAAACAAATAACAATTAAAATAATTTTTAAGCTTGGTAAATTATAAAAGTAATAATACTTTTAATAAATCCAAATTCCCTTTACAGTACATATCTCGTTCTCTTGTAGATTCCTTTTTAAAAGTTCTCTTCTGTCGTGTGAGAAACGCACGCACACACTTTGATATCGTTACCCCCGGGCTATTCGAAAATTCTCTCACAAAGGCTCACCGACCTCAAAAATATTATTAACAACGCATGCAAGAGTTAATACAATTTTGTGCATATAGAAATAGGAATATTACGGTATAGAATAAAATATCATCTACTTACCCTGGAGTGTATCCTTTTCAATTGAGAAATTAATCATCGAAATCGGTTTTCGTGATATTGAGTCGTCCATTTGTCGCGCACATACTTAATGCAAATTTAAGACTCATATACTATAGTCTAAATTCACAAAACGAAATCACACGGGAAGCATCAGCTTTCAAATAAAAAGAGAATCACCACAGTCGGTTCACCCAGTCGAAAGTTCTGAGAAAACAAACACGCTTTAATAATTCAATTTGTAATAAATAAAATATTATTCATTTCAACTTCACAATTCTTTTGTACAAGTCCGAGCGTCTTTCTTAAAAAAAACTGACATCTACGTATCTCGTAATGTGTAATACATCATTCTTCCCATTCACTCCATTAGCTATCTCTTTCATTACTCTAGTCTCACGTCCACGTTGAAATTCAGCAAACCAGCGATAAATTGTGGTTTTGGATGGGGCTTCATCACCACATGCAGAAATCATCCGGTCAACACACTGTTTTTGTGTTAAACCACTTCGGAAGTCATAATAAATTATCATCTACTTACCCGTGGAGTGCATCCTTTTCAATTGAAAAATTAATCATCGAAATCGGTTTTCGTGATATTGAGTCGTCCATTTGTCGCGCACATACTTAATGCAAATTCAAGACTTATATACTATAGTCTAAATTCATAAAAGGAACCACACGGGAAGCATCAGCATTCAAATAAAAAGAGAATCACCACAGTCGGTTCACCCAGTCCAAAGTTCTAAGAAAACAAACACGCTTTAATAATTCAATTTGTAATAAATAAAATATTATTCATTTGAACTTCACAATTCTTTTGTACAAGTCCGAGCGTCTTTCTTAAAAAAAACTGACATCTACGTATCTCGTAATGTGTAATACATCATTCTTCCCATTCACTCCATTAGCTATCTCTTTCATTACTCTAGTCTCACGTCCACGTTGAAATTCAGCAAACCAGCGATAAATTGTGGTTTTGGATGGGGCTTCATCGCCAAATGCAGAAATCATCCGGTCAACACACTGTTTTTATGTTAAACCACTTCGAAAGTCTTCTGTTATCGCTCTTGAATTTTCTCGAGTCAATTTCATTTTCTTAACGACTAAAAAAGTTTCACAAGACCTTGTGACAAGACCGAGAATCTTTTTTTAAATAAATAAATGGTATTCCATTTTCAAAACCAAGGAGTTTGCAATTAAAAAGATTTTAATATGACAGGAATAGTGGAAATATTCCATTACCGATACTTTTAGTGCAGCCTAAGTAACATATGTTATGTTTTCTAGTTTGATGAGGTCGTTAAAGAACTTATTTATTACAGAAGGAAAGACATACGTGGTATAAGAAGCAAGAAACTTTCATATAATTTTACCATTTCTTTGTAATATTTACTTGTAATTTTCGTTTTACTGTTTCTTACTTACAAACAATGCTTGACCGCTGGCTTGTATCCGCACTCTAGCTGTTATATATGACCTGGTAATTAGCTGAAGCGGGGAGCAACAGCTGCATCTATCTACCTTAAAAAAAGTTCAGAAAAGGTTAAATATTTTATATACAAATATGTCAGGTACAAGATTTCACGGTGTCATCTTTTCACCTAGCTTATTAAATCCCATTTATAATCGGAGGATGAGCTCATCGCCGTACATCACGCATTCATATTTAGCATGTTTAAGTTGATGATAATGTTTAGACTGATTAAGTACTGCAGCGTTTCGTAATTTCTCCATCCACTTAATACCAATTTACTTACGTTCTAAAATATTATTTCGAATCTTATAAACAATGAGCAACCAGGCTTATTTTAAATTTAGAAGACTTTTTTTTAATATTAGGCGCAGTTTGCTGAATATTTTTATTGCCATAGTGAATTAATGCGTATTTAAATTTTCGCAAAGTTGGTAGAATTGCTAAAAACACATTTTACGTACCACAATTTGAACATTTCCCTATAATGTTGCTTAGTTTAATCCTCAAAGGTCGGGTTTTAATTGCGGACACCGCTTCATAAACTAACAGCCACTTCGCAGCACAAATTCGCCCGTAAACACTTTGTTGGCGTTTGATATTCGAACACCTATAATTAATTTAAAATCGTTATTATAAAATTATTAAACGTAAAGCTTCATTCGTGGCTAGGTGGCGTTGGTAGTTTAATACAAACAAAAATGACGCGCGTTCTGTATAGGTAGGAAAAAATTAACAAAATAATCTATGACGTTGACTTGTCAAAAGTGTCAGTTGCCGCAGGGATCGGGATTGTTGTAGTTTTTGAAAACATCGGGAGTTAAAATATAAAGTTAAAACACGATACATTTCGTAATAGTGTTATTCGATTCAGTGATTAGGATGTGTGGAACACAGAAATGTGGAAAGAGAGATTAAATGTAGTATATTTGTGTAAAATGACTATGGTGTTGGATGTACATTATCAAAAGACAAACAAAATGGCGAGCAGAGGAATGGCTGCAAGGATTGAACTGCGTGAGTATTGTGAAATTATATTTACTATACTTTAATTATATTTACCCCAACATTCCTCACTTTTTATCCATCAAGGAAGTAAGTGCTTTAATTTAAGACGATCTGACACGACTTTTCAAAAGGTTCCTTTTTTAAATTCAAAAACAGTTGTCGTTGTATAATTATTACAAGTTTAAACAGGCCCGACTGTACCGGGCGGCAGTAAATTATAACTCGTCGGATAAAGTGGCGCCGCGAGGTAGCGCGTTCACGCAGCGGCATATGTCGAGCATAAATTCTTTAAAAACGCACATTAATATCGTGAAACTATAAAAAAGGGGACTGCCGCCCGCTGTTACTTATCCTCTTAATACTGCTTGATAACTTGCGACCTCCTGAAATGTATGTTTCTAGTAGGAGTGCACGGTAGATATCGATATAACATAAAATATCGATATATGGACGTGATATATCGCTTCAATCCGTTATTATCGAATCATCTTATATCGATATATTTCATCCGTATACGAAATATCGTAGGAAATTAAATAAAAAAGCATTCCATTCTTTCTTTAATTTTTGGTTGACAACTTGGATAAAATAAAACCCTTACTTGCCAATCGCTTGCAATCAAAACGCTGCCATCACGAAGAGTGTAGTGTAAAATGTTACTACACTCCTACTCTTCACGATGGCAGAACTCGTTGTATAAATTTTATAATCTATGCATGTAGTCTGTACTGCTACCAGAATCCAATCAAATCAAATAGTCTGGACTGGTATCCGAAGCGAGAACCTCTCAGTTACGCACCGTGTACTCTATTAGTACAAAACTAATATTTAAAATTAAGCGCTAATTAATTATAAGCAAATTTCAATATATGAATAATATCGATATATTTGTACAATTTATCGCGTGGTATCGTTACGACCTCACAATATAGTATATCGAAAAATATTTCAATATATTTTTGGCATGAACATGCCTTGTTTCTACGGACTACGATTTGAATTTCGATTTATGTTTTAACTCGATAATAATTTTAATTTTCTATTACTTATTCGCTAGCTTCTTTACGAACGCTTGACTTGGGCAGTAAGCTGGTGAATATGTTATCAAATGTGTGATCAGGCGAGGCGAACGGAAGTTGAGAGGGATGTAGAAGAGAGAGTTACGTTCCATATACTATTGTAGGGGCAAGAGCGAACAATGTGGGCGTACATTTCACATTTTCTTTCTCTCTAGGACAATCGTTATAAGTTATGTAAATAATGATGAAAGCGGCAATGTATGTGTATCTCAAGATATGCAATTTTACACCAGAGATGAATAGAAAATATTCATATATATGTAAATAATGATGAAAGCGGCAATGTATGTGTATCTCAAGATATGCAATTTTACACTTGAGATGAATAGAAAATATTCATATATATGTAAATATTATATATGTATTTTTACAATTATTTTTAGTGGGTTTAACCCTGCGTGGGTTACATTTGACGTGGCTTTTTGCCTTTTTCAACCGCCTTAAAAAAGGAGGAAGTTCTTAATTCGTCTATTTGTTTGTTACCGTATAACTTTGGACAGGGTGAACCGATTTTGATAATTCTTTTTTTATTTGAAATCGGATGCTTCCTGTGTGGTCTGGTCAATTCTGATAATAACATCAATGAGAAATCCATATGTTTTAAATTTGCATCAAGATTGTGCTTCACATTTGGACGATTAGGTCGATCACGCCAACCGATTTCGATTATTATTGTTTATAGGAAAGGATGTACTTTAAGCAAGAGTAGTTTTATGAGAGTTTGGTTTGGTGAGGTTGGTAGGAGCAAGAGAGAGCGGTGCACATTGTACATTTTCTTTCTCTCTTGAACAATTGTGCATATATTTTTTACATGTACATATATATCTTAAACAATGAGCCGTGGTAACGCAGTGTTCGGGTAGTCGCCGCAAGTTGCGTAGTACGCTAGCAGCGGAGTTTGATCACCGGTGCCGGCATCGATAAATTTGCTGTTGCAATTTTATGTGCTGATTTGTCATGTGCTCGGCGGTGTAGGAAAACATCGTGAGGAAACCTATATGTCTTAGATTTTTTTTTCTAAGACATGTGAAATCTGCCAACCCGCTCTAGGGCCGCGTGGCGGATTATGACCTTATACTCTCATTAGAGAAAAGGCCTGTGCCCAGCAGAGGGACATATATAAAGGCTGTAACTTTAACTTTCAACTTGTAACATATATATAGATAGAGCTAAGTTTTACTTCAGTCATGTATTCTAAAGCAGACGTTTTTTCATTAAATCCCCAATTTTCGACGGTATTACAAATTATCAGTGTAATCCAATTTTCCTTAATCCAATAACCGATGTATTGCAATTATCCCGGGGCACATGTATAAATCTTAACAGATAAACTACCAACCAGCCTGTGGATGTCTGCCCAGTCGCTTGTCCAAGATTTATGCCCTCCGCACTCCGCCCGATGAAATTCTATTAGACCCACTATCTAGCCAGCTGTGCTAGAACCTAGATCTTACTATGTGTGTTTATATGTCTTATTACATGTGTTAATTTGTGTCTCTGGTCGTAGGATATTAATTTTGATACTATGCTATTCAAAGTTACAGCCTATATATATATTTATATATAAATAAATATATATAATGTCTATCTATCTTATTAGCCTATTCACTGTCTTGAAAATACCCACAATTTAATCGGAGCGAAAGACAGACGCGAGCAAACTATTCCAGTCCTTGGCTGTACGAATAATGAAGGACGAAGCAAATCGTTTCGTTCAGGTTAGAGGGATGTTCACAACAAAAGGATAAAATCGTGCAATACGTCTTGAAGTCCGACGGTGGAACGGGCGTGGGGGAATAGATCATGTTATTTCTGATCGCACTCTTTAAATTGTAATCAAACACTTACACGTTTTCTTTCATTATTACGTTTCCAAAGTATAACGGTTAGATTGTAATGGTATTGGACAAGACAGGTGTTAGTAAAAAGCACTCTGTTAACAAGTTATGGCGGCAAAAACCCGGACACTAGCACCGTCTGGCCGCGACAATGGCATGATTTATCGCCCACTCTAGCGACGGCAGCCGTACCTGCGCGTCCTTCGCGATTTAAAGGAAGGAGATATTACGGCACTGTGCCGACATATTTTTAACCGACATCAAAAAAGGAAGTTGGCAGCTCATCTGTGTGTTTTTGAAATAAAATTTCTTTAGGCACGCGCTTGACTTGGGGAGCAAGCTGGTGAATGCGTGATGAGAGCGTTACAAATCATGATCAGGGAGGCGAACGGAAGTTGAGAAGGAGATATAAGTTAGTGAAAATAGAAGGAGAGTTACGTTTCGTATACTGTAGGGACAAGAGAGAGCGAGCACACATTTTTTTCTTTTTCTCTCATTGCCATTACATATCAATCACAGTAATTACTGAAACGTAGCCGTGACACATCTCCCACTTCTTGGATATCATATCATATCTATCTCGTCTGTAGCATTGGCTTTAAAAGGTCAAAAAAAATAGCATTGTAATGATGAAAAATTGTAATCAGGATTATTGGTGGTAGTAAATAAAAATATCGAACCGTTTTAAAAAATATACATTTGTATTCTGTGTAATAATTAAAAAATAGTGTAACAAGTCTATGGTTTTAACGGCACGATAAATCTGACAAGTTCGCTCACCATTAAAACGTGTGGCCAATGATAAAATCCGTTTTGATAGTCACATAATAAATCGCTATGACTTAATTTCGAAGATTACATATTTGTACGGCATTCTTAGCGTAATAGTCCACTAATAAAATCCCATCTTCAAACCAAATTACATTTTGTTAATTAGGGATCGTACCAACGGGCGGTCCAATTAGTGAAGTACCACTCGCTCTTTCCCTCCTCTATTGTTGAACAAAGACAGCTCTATTTACATTCCACTGACGGACCGTCAGTAGCGTCGTGTATTAATTACTTGATGGCCAATTTGGACGCCATATTTGTTTTGATCCTAATAAAATGGTGGTTATTTCTTAATGTTGAATAATTTTTGATCTTTTTTATAACTTACGATAAAAGTTTAATGCAGTTTTATGTGATTACGAAACGAAATATTTTAATTAGGTAATAAACGCAACAGACATCAAGTGTAGCCGAACTATGTGCATATAATAGGAGTACAAATACTTAAATATCCTTTTTTTGTCAATAAATAATATTAATTGTGTAAGTATGATTTTAATCGATGTGAGACTGCTTGCTTAGTGACTTCTAAATTGCAAGTTCTGTTTTGTGTTTGAGACAAATCTGCGAAATATAGGAAGAGATAGTTTTGGCCGTCCACTGTGATATTTGTCTTTTACTTGAAAAATTACAGTTTTAAATTCTAATTACGTATATACGAGCATTCGATGTCTCCGCTGTATATTTTTTCTTATTAAAAATTTCCGCTTGTGACAGTTAGTTGGCTCAAATTTATAAATGATGAGAAAAATCTATGATGCTAATGCGAACTTAATAATAATGGTTCTGTAATGAACAAACTAATTTTCGTCGTCGGTTACCATCTGCGAATTCTAACGTAAACCTAGTGCCACGCCGTATTTCTTAAAACGGCGGAAATTTATTTGTTCACGTAATAATATGAATGTTTGTGGACATTGTCCACCTAAAATATTACACGGAGTTTGATTCATCTATTTTTTAACCACTTTAATGTGTTAATTTATCCAGTTATATTGCTACAAATATACCCGTTTAAGGTAAGCCTATTTATTTTTATTGTTTCCCAAAGCCCATCCCGATGTCAAGAGTATTTATGTAGCCATAAGCTCTTTCGCTTGTCTAAACAAATTGAAACTCAGATGACATGGGTCAGAATTGTCTTGAAGTCAGTCATGAAGTCTTCAGTCTTCCCACCATTGCAACTGATTCCATGACTACGAGCGTTAGAGCACGGCTGGTGTAGTGGTATCATGCAGGATTCCCATTCTTGCGACCCGGGTTCGATTCCCGGGCAGTGCACGACTTTTTTACTATCCGCGAAATAGCAACCGACCGAGTCGTGGTTCGACCGTCTCGGGCACCCTCGCATCCAACTATTCCTCCTCTCAATCCGGTGAAACAGTCAAGGCCAGCTTCTCTGGCCAACTATGTAGTTCGTCATAAAAAAATCTACGAGCGATAGAAGGTTCTAGAAGCGTTTACTTTGTTGAATATTCTCCTAAATATAAGCCACCACTCTATTTTAGCCGACATCCAAAAAGGAGGTTCTTAAAAGCTTTGTATTTTTTATGTTTATGCGCTCATAGCGGCGTCTTTTATAAATTGATTTTGGTTGGAAGGGTTTGCATTTGAATTAAGTCCATGTTAATTTTGTTGGAATACGACGATGGGCTTCGAAGATATACCGGGCAACACCTAACATCGCATAGAACAAATATACCATACCCAATTGTTTATTTTAAAAAATGATTTTTCATATAAATTTAACTTAGTAACAACATCTAGCGTCGTTTATCATTTTAAAACCCGTCTGGCGTATAAATTATATTTAAAACATAGGGCCCAAAACCTCTCCCGGATAACCCCGTGACGGATGCCCATGATAAATGGGTTGTTGGTGTTTGTTGCCTAAAAGCATTGTATATCTTTTTAATGTTTTTTTAATACTATAACAACTAATAGTTTGGGAGATGTAAAATTACCGCATGGTATTCTATGATTTATTACACCCCCAGTATTTACTATAATTGCAACGGAATTGTATCAGTTTATGATGGATAATTCCACTGTAATTAAATGCCATAAAAACAATTTTCAGTTTAATTGAAAATTATATTTTTTAACCGACTTCAAAAAAGGACTCCTTGTTGGAGTGCGCTTTACCTAGGACTGCATTTCCACTTAACATCAAATGGGATCGTAGTTTATTTAGTTTTCTATATATACTTGAACTTCTTTGCTTAAATAAGAAGGGGCTCGAAATAGAGGGGCATACATTAAAACTTGTATGTCTGCGCGTGCACACTCCTATGTCTGTATATGCATATATGTAATGTTAATCACTTTTATCTCAAAAATACAAATTTGTAATTTCCGCACGCCTCATCGACGCCTCAGGGGATCCAAGGGCTGGCGCGCATTTCGGGCAAAGGTTGAGCCTGGCCATTCAACGGGGAAATGCCGCTAGCCTCTTGGGCACCCTGCCCTACGAGCGCAGTGATTTGGGGTCTATTTTTTACATAATTTAGTTTTATTTTTAGTTTGGTTTATAGTTTTACCTATTATATTTAGTTTTTAAATATTAAAATTATTTATTTATTTTTTTTTTTTTAGTTATCGATAGTGAAATGGATAATTTTTAGTTTTTAAAGTGAAGTTTTTAATTTAATATTATTTTTTTAAGTTAGTATTATCAGTAAGTTTGTATAATTGTAGTTAGATTCAATTTATATTTTTAATTTGTTTCCTTTGGTTTTATAATAGTCTTAGTTAAGTTAAATCATTTAATTATTTTTAAATAATTGTAAAATCTCGTGACTTGTTAAATAAAAACATATTTAACTGTTTAATAGTTAACAACAATAAAATAGATACAATTTGTATATTGAATGAAGTTTTATTTAAAAAAATTTTCTTCCTTTACCGTCTTAATATTTTGTGTTATAAAAATTTATTTTTTCTTTATTCTATTTAAATATTTTTTTTTTAGTAAAACTAAAATTAACTAAAAACAAATGCGCCCCCGGGTGGGCTCGAACCACCAACCTTTCGGTTAACAGCCGAACGCGCTAGCCGATTGCGCCACGGAGGCGACGATAATTACACTTAAATCATCTATTACGTTATTTAGCCTATTTATTGTACACTGTAACACAACCATGTTAAGACGTCGCGTAATCAATGACATTGAAAATTATTCCACGATTGATAACGAAGAATGGGAAGAATGGTGCTATTCACGACTCTATGATTTAAACAATATAACCCAATTTTCTATGACACAAATTGCAAGTAAACGTTAGCATAAATAAAATACGGTCACACCTTTGACCTATAGGTTACGTTATACGGACTATTTTGCACGCTCTCTAGCTTCTACCTTATCCTTACTAACGTTTAACGTCAACTATTTTATTATGTTACCAACCTGATATATTATACGTTCGTCACGTCTTCTCCCAGCGCCAACGCATTTCGAAGTGGTATTTAAAGTTATTTAGCTATTTAGATGTCTGATAGTCTTTCGACAAAAGCTATCGACTAAGTAGTAATTCTGACTTCGATTCGGTATGCTTTCGCGAATAGATAAACTGTCCAAGCCGATGTTCCTTCACGGAGGCCTCAGTGCCCAGATGCTCGTAATAGAGGTACAGGCTAAGTGATCTAAGAGCCGTGCCCCTCATAAATCCGGTCAAATTCAAGACGCCTCCTAACCAATCGGCGTAGTGCATTCAGAAAACACGAAGAATTTTTGTACCCGTCGCACTGTGATTAAATACCTTATTAAGTTTCAGCACTAATAAGCCAGATGAAACGTGGCCAATAATTTTTCCTAGAATCTAAGCAATTAGATCTTATAATTATAAGTACTAAATAGTTCAGCGGAACTGGCGAGTACAATTCGGCAGTTTAGACGATTCTCGAAGCGGATTATTTGTCGCACGGCATACAAATACAAATTTCATTAACTTTATTTATCAAATAAATAAAAGATTATTATTAAGGAGAAGGTTCTCAGTTCGTCTGTATGTTTTTTCTTTTTTTATATTTGTTACATCATAATTTTCGACTGGGTGAATCGATTTTGAATATTCTTTTTTTGTTCAAAAGCAGGTCCTTCCCGTGTAGTTTATCTTTCGATTCGATTTGAATTCGATTTTTGTTTTTGCTCGTAAACATACTTGTTATAAGATCCAACAAAGAAACAAAGAGCATACTGGTCCCGTGATTATTTCCATTATCGAAAAATGCCAAATTGAATTCATTATCTCATATTCACTCCTCACGTTGACGTCAAGCGACCTGATTGCTGTGTCACCTTTCAAATACCCGGTAAAATTGAAGACGTCTTTACCTTTTTCTTCGACTTTTTTATAACATTGTTTAAAAATGTCTATTAATAAACCGGTATGGAACTAATCCTATATAAAAATTAAGAGAGCTTAATCTTTTACAGCCAGTTCTAGAAGTGGCTACATAACGCTACGTCGATGCCAACCGAACAATGGCTAGAACAATCAAAACTCCCAGCTCACAAGTTGGAATTGGACCAACTAGTTTGAATTATGGACACCGTAGCTTGGCCTCCAATAAAATAGTTCAAATCAAACTTTAATTTGCTATTAACCGGCTTCAGTTATAAAACTTCTCGGTAATCTTTACAGTTTAAGAACTTCGATATTTTTCCCGGAGCGTTGTTGAGAAAATTGGATTTTTCTTTATATGAAATATAGCAGTTCAAGTCAATCTTCAGCACGCTTTCATATCATACGGAGACCTTAATGATGCTAGTCCATTTATAAAATTCATATAAAACATGAATAATTTTTTTTCTAACACATGTTACGCATTTAAATGGGAACTAACAATATTTCTATTTTTTTCAGAAATATTACTAACATTCTTGTTAACTAAGCTTAAGCTTGTGTTAGGAGATGTTTCACGTCAATAGTCGAATGGTGGATTCGAATCTACGACCTTACGTTTGACAGGCCGTACCGTAGCAGCTGGTATGTTACCAAGAATCATCATGATCAGCTCACAACAGTCCATTATTGGATATAGGCCTCTCCATAAGCTTAGCGTTGAACGCAATCCTCGCCCATTCTGTTCAAGCTTTTTAAATCAAAATCGGTCCCATCATCAAAGGTGTAATTAGTACTATGGTCTGTCGTTTTTAAAGAAAAGATAGGTTAAGTGGTCATCTATTAGTCAAAAAAATCTAGATAATATTACTAAGGTAATTGTAATGTCAATAAAAGTGTCAGTGAATTTATCAATAAGTGAAAATTAATAATGTCAATAATTCGGTGACACTAAAAGTCATATTTTTGTTTAGTAAGTGACCCCTTGATCTATGTACGCTTTAGTTTATCGTGCTACTTACGAGCGAACTTACACATGGGTTTTAAATTTCTTAATTTTATTTTTTTATATTAATAATTTCCAATCAAAATATCGGAAGCAATATAATAAAAATGTTAACACGAATTCCAAAACCTCTTAATAACACAAGCCTAATACGAAAGTAAGTAAAAATTCACAAAGCGAAACAGGTAAAAACCGTGCGCACAGTCCGCAAGCCTCTTTGAACTCTATTACCTTGGATTATCGTACAAATTTACAGTGAAGTCAAAACTTTCACCTCCTCGTACTGAATAGGTTAATTTACTTAACAATATTTTCTATTAGCGATACAAAGTATGCGATAACAATGTAGGGGCATTGAAAGGCGTTATCGGACTAAAGGGAACGGTGGGGATTTACTTTAATAACGCCTTGCAAAATGAAAAAGCTGATCAACAAAAGAGTGAGGGAAATGCAATCAGGGTAGAATTTTTAATTAATTAAGCTTTAGAAATTTTTTGATTTATTACTTATTATTGCTAAAAACCTCATTGGAATGACACGAAAGTTATATGTACAGAGGATAAACTCGGAACCGTTTTTAATAATTCTTTATCACGTATCATTTTAAAATAACAAAAGCAGTGGAGAACGAAGAAAGAAACAATTATGTCTGGGGTCCAAATGAATTAATACTGATTATAGATTTTTCAATCACCAGCCCTCTCTGTAGGCAACGACAACCAACGCACTAGCAACTAATAATCAACCGATATCAACATCAAAACAATGACACAAGAATTTCTATATCAAACATCGAATCTGGTTATGTCTTCAAGGAGGCCGATAATCATTTGAGGATGACTGGTCGTTTCCGCCGGCTGTATCCCCTCAACCGTCACCTCCCATCAACGGTACCTTAATATAAATGTTTTTTATTTATCCGTCAGCTCATTCGACCACCTGAGTCATTGGAAGAATGAGCTTAATTGACTTGATGTAGATATATACCCTTATTGTTGTTACAGTCAATATCCGAACGCTCACAGACGTAAGTCATTTGTGAAGTTAAAATGAATTGTGTTAATAATGTATACTTTTTATTCTAGTTTTTGCTGTAATAATATTTGATCTGATTTGTACAGTTAGTGGCTGGATTTCTGTCCTTCCGATTACAATGTGGGTGTTTTGAAGAGTATAGTGAATAGGCATTTTTAGGATATGCTAGTGCAACTTACCACACAGGAATACATTTCCACTTAACATCAGATTGTGGTCAAGTCAAACACTTGCTTAGTAATTATAAAAAAATGCTGAGTAATTAAAGAAAAGCATTTACGCCCGTAATCCAAATAGGTTAGGCAGATATTACGGATTTCCGTACTGCACTGGCCAATGGGTCCACCGTAGTTTTAACTTTTAACTTATTTTCATACTTTAAATCACTTTTTCTCTTATTTTTTATGCAATATTAACTGTAAACAATGCTACTGCAGATGAAATAGCAGCAGGTTACTAAATAAATAAATAAAAAAAGACAATTATCCCAAATCTTCATACACTATAATTAGTTCGGTTTGAATGAATTTGCTTAGAGATCGTCCTCTTCTGACACTGGCAATTTTTAAAGGTAAACTATTCTATTGATAGCCGTTAAACTCTGACAGTGTCTTAGAGTGACAATTAAAAAGTTAACTTTAACAAATAATGTTCTGCCACGGACTTCGGTAAAACAAAAAGCGATTTATTACGAGAAGAATCCGCTTTGTTGCAATTTTCGCGTCACCCTTAAACATTTTGTCGTTATTTTATTAGGCATAGTCATCAGGCGATGATACATCACGCATTTAAATATGGCGCAGCAGACGACGCCTGTCGAGTCTGTCACATTAATTCGATTACATTCTATTTAGTTTATGAAAGTCACTCCTCGTAGTCGCGGTGTCCTTTGAAATACGTTGGGGGTGGATTTTATGCGGACGCTTTTGGTTCCGTAGTCTTTTAATTTATATCTTTTCTTAACGATACAAGATACACTTTTTTTATCCAACTTCAAACAGGAGGTGGTCATGTCGTCTGTATTCTTTAATGTTGTACACTCATAATCTTTTTTTTTTTTTATCGTATGACGAAATACACAGATTGGCCAGAGAAGCTGGCCTTGACTGTTTCTCCGAATTGTAAGGTGGTATAGTTCTTAGGTTTCTTAGCCTGAACCTTTATCGCTAGTAACTCAACACAAAGGTCCCCCCGGTGAGGGGTAACCTCGGCTTGGCTAAGTTTGGCGTTAGCATTCCGACCCAAAGGGCGCTCGAGAAGGCCGAACCACGACTCGGTCGGTTGCTATTTCACAGATTCATAACCCTGTCATTTTATAAATCGATTTTTTCTTTTGGTTAAGTTACGTATTATATACCTATTAATTACGTATTATATAGAAAATGTTTGAACAAAGAAACATGAAGTCCTGACTTCTGAGTCTCCCATTTGAAAAGCACAATAAATTACAATAAAATATGAGCATAACAACATAACAATATTTTATAAATGTGTGTGTTGTGTGTGTGTGTGTGTGTGTAAATTTGTGTTTGTGTATGTCCCTCAGCTTTATATTAATTTAAATTTTATTAAATTAGGAGACTTTCAGTCTGAATATAATTCATTTCTAGTAAATATTTTTTACAAACTAATTTACATTTATGATTCGACAAAGGATGAATTTTTCAGACTTCATTTGTTAATGATAGCTAGTTAATGATAGATTCTTTGTTAATAATAGCAACAATTTTCGGAGCGTCGCAGAAGACTGAAGAAGAAGAATAATGAATAATAATAATAATAAAAATCTTTATTCAAAACCATAACAAAGTTTCTACAGTAAAATTATAGTATACGATAATAGCTACATTAATAAAAGGATATTGTGTCGTTGCTATTCACGCCCACCATCCAAACAAATCTTTATTACATATTATGATTTTAATTTTTAAATTTGAAATAGGTTATTTTTTTCTTCCTCAGAATAAAATAACTTTGAAATTGTTATACTTGAGTACTTATCTATGTGACTGAGCATGTTCGTGTGTGTGTGTGTGAGTGTGTGCGCGTCTGCTGACATGATGTTAAAAACTTAGACAAGTGTATAAAATTTAGTGTTTAATTATTTTTTCAGTACATTCGCAGTTTAGACTTAGAAGCCACTTTCTTACTTTTATTTTACGTTCTCGTTGAGACAGTGAGTAAATATCTAAATCTTTGTTTACCCTATATATTTTTATATGATTATACCAACAAGTAGCCAATAGAGCTGGTAGGACGTTTCCGAGCTAATTTACTTTACCTCGGGTATCCTGATAATATTTAAAACATTTTACCGTCAAACACTCCATCTCTAATTAACATCAGGTAACTTTGTTCATGTCAATATCCTTGTATTTATTTAAAAAGTTTTAATTCAATATATTTTTAAGAAAATAGCCATTCACATAACACTTTTTCTATATAACTGTCGCGACGGATGCAATAAGGATCTCTAATATTCGAAGGCTTAAAAAAAAACCTTTTAAGACAGGGGATCAAATCGTTTTTGCTTCATCATTACATTTTCATTTGTAATAAGATAACTCGCTGCAGTAGCGCGAGGAATCTGCAGCGTCATAAAAACGTAATTATCGATCGTACAGCAAAATGAAATATTTTCACAATTTTAAGTTATCACAAGTATATTTAGAAGCAATCGAATCAAACGTTAAACGCTGGAAAAAGGACTGGAATAGTTTGCCCGCGTCTGTCTTTCTTAGATTTGCAATGTGGGTATTTTTAAGAGTAGAGTGAATAGGCATTTACTAAGCTAGTGCGCCTTACTATCCAGGACTGCATTTCCACTTAACATCAGATGGGATCGTAGTCAAGCACTTGCTTAGAAATTTAAAAAAAAACGCTCTTACGCGCGGGCGCTATCTTTGTATCTCGGAATTTTACGAAATAGATTTAATCAGAACCTAACCAAACTTTCATCAAACTACTCTTAAAGTACATCCTTTCCAATTAAAAATGAATCATCACACACGTGATGGAAATTTAACACTTGTTTGGTTTTCTCATGGATGGCATTGTCCGAATTGGACCTGATGGGAAGCACCAGCTTTTAAACAGAAATAGAATCATTAAAATCGGTTCACTCGAAAGTTATGGAGGTAAAAACAAACTAAAGACATGCAGACGAATTAACAACCACCTCTTTTTTTGAAGTCGGTTAAAAAAAATTGCTTGACGGAGGTATTTAATAAAGTAGTGAATACTGATAGTAAAGTCATTTTCATATCACATCTCCTGGTTAAAGTCAACCCTTTGGCGCTATAATAGCACGTATTCTATGTAAACGTATCCCTATTGTATTAAATCTCATTTTCACGGCTTTACCCATTTGAACGGTTATAATTATTCAAATATGGCAACATCAAATACCACCCGGTTTTAAGGGAGCATTAATCATTTTGATAAATTAAGCGAGTTTTATCTTAAAACTGAAATGAAATGTTGCAAGCGCGTCCCCTGTCGAAGTTAGGGGAACTCTAAAAAGATTTTCATATCATTAATAATTTTAAATTTCATTAAATATTCTCACGCGCAAGTGTAACATTAATTTAGAAATAAAATCAAAGAGAGAAGGTATTTCGACTCATATATCACTTTTTGGACGTAAAACGTAATGGATGTACGCGTGTATGTAAATTACATTATCTGTTTATTCTCTTTCTGTAATTTTTTAGTTACTCGATTACCGTATCACACTTTGTCCTGTGCATTATAGTGGGTTCATCACACATGGAATCTAATAAACTCCATGAAAACTGGATAGCAATTACTATTGGCACATAATCTATACACTGTTATGCAAATAAATGGGAGGGTAACATCAAAACAAACATCAATCAGAACAAATCCCAACATCGTACAATGCGATTCCTGTCGAGTTAAATGAAGAGCGGCGTGCGCTGAGCCGCCCGCTTTCTACGGGAATTATGAGGCATCAAGTGCTTAAGTCACGCTGCGGGGACTTTTACGGAGACGGGACCAGAAGTGCTCTGTACTTTTGTCATAGATTAAGTGATGGCGCAGTTGTGACTTTAATTAGTTTTTGAATGTCTCTTACACTGTCTACAGATAATCTCTGTGAAATAGCAACCGAAAGTGTCGTTGTTCGGCCCTCTCGTCCGCCCTCGGATCGGAATGCTTACGCGTAACATAGTAACCGTCCAAGCCGAGGTTACCCATCACCGGGGGGACCCTTGTGTCGAGTTACTAATGATAGAGGTTCAGGCTAAGCGACCTAAGAGCTATGCCACCTATCAATCCGGTGAAGCAGTTAAGGCCAGCTTCTCTGGTCACCCTGTGTTCGAACTGTCAGAAAGTTGCGACTTTTTGTGTGAATGACAGCTTAAATCAATTGTAGTCATCATCGTAGAACAACCTCTTTAAATAGAGTTACTGTGATATATCACTCCTGTTGTGGATGATTTTTCGTATTTTTTTAATGTTTTTTTTTTTCTCTTATTTGTAATGGTTAAATTCCTTTTCTTAATGTGCAGACTTCACACATGTGGAATCGTCTACCTCGTGATATTCGAGAGGCACGAGGCATTAGGTGACTATTTTTAAATCTCAGCTCGCTCGCTAAATTTAATATTTTCCTTATATAAACATGTATATTAATATATTTAAGTATAATGATTATGTTTATATTAAATATAGTTTTTAGTATAGTTCAGGATTAATTATAAAAATGTATTTAACGCTTATAGCCCCGTAGGCAGCCCTTGCCGACATTTAGGTTAAGTTGGTTTTTACTTAAATTTATTCTACTTATTTTAATTTGAAATGTAAGCAATATATATATTAGTATCAATCTATATATCTACAATTAAGAAGAATGATAAAGATGTACGATAATGACATAACTACAATATGAAATTATTACTCTTTGTCACGTTGACAAAAACGAGTCTTTTCGTAGCCCGAAGTTTTTCATACTTGGTTCTCTGTGGAAATGTCCGATGAAGTTAACCATCTATTATAGCTAATATTGTGTTTACAAGAGTGTTAATGATCTTTTATTATCAGAGAAATGCTATCTGAATGATTTCTCGAAACACATTTAAATGAATTTAGAGCTCAAACAGAGACATTTGAAGGAGAGAAAGCAAGAGTGTCGGATATACCTCATCTAAACTTTTCCTGTTTTATCTTGTCAATTTATAATTTAAATTCAATTACCAAAGTTATTTTAAGAGCATTTTCCCGCCCACATTAAAAATGCACATTGTTTTATGACTTCATTTCCCAATAAAGATGCATAAACAGAATTTAAATGTTACCGAGAAAATATTTTATAGACACTGAAACGTTTAAACAAAAAAGCGAAATAAAATACCGAGATTTCACCATCGTGGTTGAGATTTAATAAATTTACAGGCAGCCACAATAGGCCCGCGAATAATTGAACGACAGAAGGAATTCTACGCGAAAAAATATGGCGGCCAGCAATTTGGTACGTGATCCGGACTGTATTGTTCCCAAACGTCCGAGCTCTACACTGTTATTGATTACCGCAATCTACAATAATACTATCCAAGCTGCGGGATTATTCTGAACTTGAATATCTATTATCTTTTGTAGCTCGTTGTCGGAACATTTGTTGAAGTGAAACTTAACTATACGCACGCTTAACTTGGGGAGTCAGCTAGTGAATGCGCTACGAAAGTGTGATCGGGCCAGACTAATGGAAGTTGCGAGGGAGTTATAAGTTAAGGAAGAAAGAAAGAGAGAAGTAGAATTTTCTGTCTTAACCATCGTGTATATATTATATTCTGTATGTATGTATATATATATATAAACATATAGAATGTGTGGTCTAAAGCTCACTCATTTTTCCATGAAACGTAATAACTTAACACAAGAACAAAATCGAGATTGGATAAATAAGATCAACCATCTCCTACCACGTTTTGGAATAACCAAATAAAATAGCGTGTACGACATTTATGTTTGTCATTAAATCTGACCTACGTCCCATTATAATAGTTGAAAACAATGTTGAAGCCGAATATCCACATTGTGAAATAGCTAAAAATAATTAAAGGAAACAAATTCAACAGAAGCTTTACTACAGAGAGACATATGGAGTTTTCTAGGGTTACGATTGCCGCGACTTTATATCGAATGCGAAATTTAATTGCCACCGTGAAATCAGAATAGGGTCGCAGTCTGCGTTTAGGATCTAGCTCGTGTCGGGACGTGTTCGCCCGGGGCCTAGCTTTTACTGACAACATGATCCAGTTCCTACCTACCTACACACACTGCCGGTCGGTTAAGTCGTCAAGCCGAATATTGCGGAAATACGAGTATCAATTTTTTAATTAATGCCAAATTTTTAATTTAACGGATTTAATAAAGAAAAAATAACGAAACGAAGAAGTTATAACAACAAAAATAGTATACACAGCTCTTGAAGCAAGTATTAGTGGCAGTGGGCCGGCCATTTGTCGAAATCCTATTTATATAAATATAAATTATATAGTAGAAAATAGTACTCATAAAGCGAATATAAAAGCATAGAACTTTTAATCAGGCGTCTTATAACGAGCAATTAGCTCGCGTTAAGCGGACTTTTTAAAAACACCGTACGCAAAGTTAATTTCTTACTAAATAACTTTGCAACTGCAGCGAAGGCGGGCCTTTTTTATTTGTCCGTATACAACGGGAAACAGATTAAAATGGCCCCGAGCTGAAAGGGAGGCAAGTTGTGAAGGCATGTAGATTAAAAACTTTTTTTTAGTATGGTATGCAATCTGGCGCGACGCCTCTTGCACCGGCAGGATCATAGGCTTTGGATTGAATACTTTGAAGACATTTGTTGTAGGTTCATTTAGCTCGACTTATTCTTGCTTGCAGTGTCTCTTAGAAGTTACCCTACTTCTATATCTTAATAATAATCCAAATACGTAGCCCTATTATAGTAATGTACGCTTAAACATAGACTTCCCTTCACTCCCATTACTTCAAAAATGGTCTGACCACTAATATTATTCTTGTATTAACATCATCTAGGCATTAACACTCGCATGTGCATTAAGCGATAGGTTTGCTAGGGCCGTGACAATGAAAATCCTTAATCTCTGCCTACCTCACTGAGTGAATGCTTTTTTTCTAGTTCAATATTATGAATTCTTATTCCAAATCATACAGTGCTTTTAAAAACATGTTAACGCGGCATTATCAATCAATATCATCGGAACTATGATGTATATTTATTTTATGTATTATTATATTTATTGATTACGACGAACTTATTAATGTAGGTTTATTTAGTTAAGATTATTTAGTACATATATATATATATATATGTGTATATGTATATATATATTAGTTATAATATTTGTTTCTGTATGTCACCGTCTTGTTTTGTTCATATATTTCCTATACATGCACTGGTTACCTGGAAGATATCGCTCTTAGCGAAAAGGTCGCATTGTACAACGAATTGTAAAATGTACCTTAGTTATGTTTACTCTTTGTTTGTTTTTGGTGTACAATATAGTTATATCTCTCTATGTATTTATCTTTTAAGCCATGCCGACATATACGCTATCTATGTATTCCAATTTCCATCTTGGCAACTAGCCTCGGGGAATAATTATTTACCCCTGTTAATTACAGACGCCATAGACATCGTATTCGATAGGATATCTTGCTAAGTTGATTAGTTAAGTTGGACGTAACTTAACGCTATATATGTGAGGGACTGATTTACATTATAACGTATCATCGACGTGAGAACTGGTTATTTATATACGATAATGAAAGCTTTGGGTCATCATAAGTTCTATAGTAATTAAGTAATCAAATGATCCATTTTCTCCTCATATTTGAAATGTAAATCTATGTATTATACGAGGCTTGTGTAAATTAAATATACATACATGTATATTATACAATGTATGTTTGAACTTACAGACATACTGGTGATCGCCCTATAATCGAAATTCCTCTTTAAACCGGAAATAGGAACATTGAAGTCACACACAATTCGCAACTCGTAATTTATTCGGTGAATCTGTCAATAATTATTTATCATATTTACCTAACCGTTGCCAAGCAACAATATAATATTATATGTATGTGTATCAGTCGCATGTTAGTGTGTGCAATGGTTTTTATTGATTTAATTTTTTATTTTTTCATTTTCTATTCATCATTAGCCTGTGTCTATCCACTGCTGGAAATAGGCCTTCCCTAATGCCTTCCACCACATATGATCCTGCGCTTTCCGCATTCAGCCACTTCCGGCTATCCTTATAAGGTCGTCTGTCCATCTGCACATTGATATATTTTGTTGCACAGAGTCTGTGTTTATCGAAGCTGCCTACAAATGCGTAGAAGGTGTTTGACTCTATTATATTTATATATTTATTGTCAACACATCAAGCAGCTTTTTATTTGTTTTAATTTTTACGTTTGTTTGACGTTAGTTTGTAGAGAACTGTGTCTTTCGTAACTTTTTATCAGAGCTTAGTCGGGACTACGTAACGAAAAAGTTCAATAATATTCATTTAGTACAAGGAATTTGTTTTACCTCATTTCTAAAGAAACTTTTTAATGGTAATTTCTTTACTTAAATAATAAAAGAAGCGAAATATAAATTTGCGGAAGAAATTAAGTAGAAAAACGCTCACGCCCAAAACTCGAACAAAATGGAATAAGAAACAAGAGCGTACTTGGATCACAATAATTCACGTACAAAACGCGAAACGTCAATAAACTGAAAATATTGACCGGCACACAATTCTCAGCTGTATCACGTTGTACATACGGTGAAGAGTCCGTTGCAAGGGACAAAGCGTATTTCAAAGTTTCCGCCGGCGGCTTCATATTCAGTATTTGTCTCACACATCGCACCAGTCACTGTGTAAGTACCGGCAATTTAACCTAGTATTTTATTTCCATTCTCTCCACTCCTGGCGTTTTTTTATGAGCACGCGAAAAGCGACCTTATCAATTGTTCACCGATTCATCATCTGACGGAACGGTAACTAAACGCCCCGAGGGCCCATTTTTGTGTGCGCGTTGCGTATAGTTGGGCTGGTTTAGACGAGTCGCTCTCAAGTCTTGTTCAAATAATATCGTAAGAAGTTTGAGGAAGGGCTTTCTTGCCCCCGAGGGCGCAAACTTATCGAGTGTCGTAAAGTAACTAGAGTTGTGAATAAAAGATGCGGCAGTGTCGACAATATAATAGGCGTCAACACAAAAAATATAAACACTAAAACTAACTACTGAAACAACTATTTTAGAAGATTTCTGTTAAGTTTAAAGTATTTTTTTTATATCGTTAAATATTTTAGCATATATAGCTATTGAGGTAGAACAGATTTAAGATACAGACATGACGTCCATGGCTTGAGGGGTAGACTGGGATTTATATTTAAAGAATAATATTGGTCGTAGAACGAAATCATGTCTGTGTAACATCAGAGAGTTGAGCGGATTTTTGCGAGTGTTTGGCCCCGCAAGAGACAGAGGCAGATACGGTGAATTGACTGCCAACCTTCGGTAGTCGAAAAGGAACTGGAGAAGATGTTAGGGATGCGAATGCCAGGAGACATACAAATAAGTTTTACGCGTGAAAAAAATCGCTCGGTAAATTCATGTGCCGGTGTCAGGGGATAAGATAGCATATGTCACGTATGGAACCTAATAAACGATTGCGGTTGCTGCCTACCCCGTTGAAAATGGTAACAAGGACGAGACAGCTTTATTTTTATAACTTATCACGTGTTTTCCGTTTGCAAATCAAAATCCCTAATACCCGAACGAAGCGCTTTGTCTCGTCTTTCATTTCATATAGCAAAGGACTGGAATAGTGCCCGTCTGATTACAATGCGGCTGTTTTCACGAATAGACTGAATACGCATTTGTTAAACTAGCGCACTTTACCATCTACGAATGCATTTTCACTTAACATCAGGTGGGATCGTGGTCAAGCACTTTCATTGAAAGTATAAAAAATCATAAGATAAAAAAGGAACTTTCACATTTGAATTCTCTTCAGCGATCAAATATCTTATCTCGGCATTAAAATTTTGTAAGAAGCGTCGAGTCTGCGCGCGTGTAGTTAATAAATCTTTTCTTTGGCATTTTCTGGTTATCCAGGCGAGGTGACGCGGCGGCCCGGAGCTTGAATACCAAATGTGGGCAGCTGTTCGCACTTTTCGCGACGTTGGCGATTTTCACACGCCAGGAATAGGTGGTTTACATCCGTCATATTTGAACCGCCAATTAATACCCTGTAATGTTGTTGCGAATGTCTTTTTGTGTTCATGTGTTAATTTTTATTGTTATTCTTAACAACAAAGAAGTAGTTTGTAGTTTTTTGTACACTTTTGTGCAATATAAACTCTCACGTCCTTTTAACCCTAACGGCTACCCCATACTGACTCAGATTTCGCTGTCCGCTTTCACCAACCATATAATGTCTTAGGTTATTAGCAAGTGATTTTTTGTATTTAAAAATCGAAAAATATTAGATCATTGGTACAAGCCGACTATCAAACACACGACCTGCAAGAAAAAATTTGAGAGAAATTTAAAAAATAACTTTTTATAAATTTTCAGTACAATGAAATTGTACCTGCTACATGTAAATTTATAATCGTTTTTTTCGCACCTCAAGCTTGACTAAGAGAATGGAATTATAATTCCGCCTTTGTGAATGTGTAACACAAATAGTATATGTTAAAAAAAATGAGTTGTTAGAACCATTCTGGTTTAGAAAATACGTATTATAAATGTATCTCTATAGTTACAAGATCAAACTTCATCATCATTTCAGTCAGCCTACATTTGCTGGATTAATGCTTTCCCTTTTGATTTCCAAAAGGACTATTAAAGGCGGGATGTCATCAGATTACCTTGTGGCTGGATATCCTACGTTGCGCTTATAACAAGTTATTGTAACATACGAATTAGTATTGATAAATACATCAATAATACATGTCTCCCAGAAGCCTGGTGTATACATATTATTTGGAATATTTTAATAATGTCCGTATTAAAAAAGAACAGATAGATTCATCATGCCATGATAATTACCTCACGGCTCAACGCAAGGCATATGTAATCAGTATAAATATCTTTTGAATTGAGTGACACCAACGGTAATATCATCTTCGTTCCTCTGTTAAATGTCCCTTATATTTTATAAACCACACCTTTATAACGTTCCAAATTTCGATTTTTATCTCCAACACACGTACGATCTCTCGAGTAACAAAATCCAGTCGTATCTGGATCAAAGCGGAGATAACCGGCACAATAACTCGTGACGTAGGTTAGCAGGTAGACGAGGACGTGTTGTTTTGTGTAATGATTTGGTGGTACGTGTCCGGCCGTTTGGGTGTCGTTAGTCATCGTTAATGGGTCGCCGGGAAATTTTACATCGCGATCTTTATGATAGTTGGGACGTTAACGTGTACCCAATAAACGGGGTGTATATACAATGTAACATGTCCTTTTATTTTTGTACTAGCCTTTTTCTGCTATTCCACCTCTATAGATATTAATATATACGGGCATTTTTATTTGATATAGTTGATCTCTGACACACTCGCTTGGGAATGAAATGGAAAGGTTATCTCTCACTGGGCGGACCCTCGTGTCGAGTTACCAGCCATAGGTTCAGGATAATCGACTTGGGAGCTTTAGCCACCTCTCAATTCCGTGAAGCATTAGCGGCAGCTTCCCTAGCCGACATTAGTAGGTCCGTCAAAAAAGCGCTTCGATTGAAACATCAGATCGAAACGTCTCGGAAATCAGTGGGCTAGAATGCTAAATGAATAATAAATAGAGTAGATGGCCAAACTTAGGTTTTAGCTCTGCAGCTCCTGCGCTTAATAGGTCATAAAAGAAGTTTAGGCCTAGCAGATTCAAAGATGGACCTGGTCTGTAGATATTTTGGGTCTCGGGTAGCTTTATTAATTTCTTTTTGTAATTTTTATATCAATTTAATAACAAGTTGCTTAATAACGATAGCGTACAACCCCAATATTTACATACAACAGGTTTTCGAACAACAGACAGACAAATGTTAAGATAAGCAACAGCAATCACAAATTCATTACCGAAACAACACGAAACCAATTTAATTCACAGCTGGCATGTAACAAGACTATTTATGTACGGTTGGAGTGAAAAAATCCCGCCGGTCCATGCGGTGTCCCGCAGGGAGGACTACGGGGTCCTCTGTTTTTTACTGTTAAATTATAGACTAATGACACATAATAAAATTCTCTCTCAGACGAGTTCCTTAGTAATATGCATGTAGTTACCAAGTATATTAAACACTTTATGGCCTTGTAAACAAAGGAATGCGTAATGAACATTGAAAATACTTGTTTAAATATATAATGCTGTATTACACATAAAACAGTCGGGAATTAAAATGTCATTAAGATAACCAAATATTTATAGTGTAGTTTTAAACTATCTTATGGTTTAATTAATCTATGGTTTAATATCTTCTTGTATCAAAGTCTTGTAATGCATGTAAATAGTATTATAAAATACTCTGCGTCTATTTAAAACAAGTCCTACAGCTTGATCTATGTAATTTTAACAAGAGTTTGAGAACGATCGTACACTTATAAACTTGTAGTCATTGTTAATTCTTTATTAACACAAGTGGCAAAGACAATTTAAGAAGAGTAGATTGAAGTCTCTTTCTATATTTGCTGGCTTTCTGTTAATATTTGATCTGGTAGGCCTCAATATCTCTTTTTATTTAATTGATGCAATGTTTTACAGGCTAAATATATACCTAATACATTATATGTTTCGCTTTAGTTTAGCGTCTATGACATTGGGATGTCTTCGACGAAATTTAGGTAGTTAGACATACCGTGAGATGTCGGAAAATTACAACAAAAATTACTTTTTTTTTTAATTAGTTATTACAATAGCTAGTTAATTTTATATATCGTTTTCAAACTAATATACTTTTTGTTTAAGCATCTTTTGCTTGGCTCTCATAAAGAAATGGTAGATGCATTTACGATTGAACCAAGGTTATAAATTACAGGCGTTTACGACGGAACTTATTCCCCCCTTTACGGTGTATCCGTCAGCACGTGCTGTTAATTAGACGTCTGGGTTAGAAAAACAACAAGCACTGTAACTACAGCGACTAAAGACTTGGGAACAAAACTATTTTATCGATAATTCAATGAAAGGGATATGCCACACACACACTGACTGACTGAATCGAGGCAAGAAAATTAGTAAGGCTTTTTTAGGCTACAATCCAAAATCTTGATGGTAGTGGATGTGAAAAACGTACATATAGTATTGTTAACAAATATTCGATTTTGCCACTTATACTAGGATCATATCTTCAGTCCTGTAGTTCGGGCTCGTAGAATAAGGCTACGGTATCCCCTGCCTGTCGAAGAAGGCGACTAAAAGGGGCCTCGAGTTCACGGGGCGACAAGGGTGGGGGCCTTTGTAGTCCGCTGCAATAGACCCGGAAAGAAGGCAACATTGAACATTGGCTGGCCCGTGTTGCCTTACACTGCGAGGGTGCTGGGTAAGCATAGTGCAGCGGGGCTCCGGTGCGTTCCATTCGAGATCCCGAAGCTCTTCACCAAGCACACAGGAAGGGCCATCGAGGAAGTTTTAGTGAGTGAGAACCTTACATAACCGTATCTTCTTGAAGACTTCATCACCCCTTCCTCCTCCCCTCGTTAACAAAAAAAAGGTTCTCCTGTCTGATTGATGTCTTTCAACATTGAGTGTTATAATTAAATTTATTGCTATAGTGATTGAAGCATCAATAGCCTAATGGCTTAGGGTACAATCTTAAAGTTAAGGTGGGAGGTTCGAATTCAGCTTTTGACTTAGCTCGCTTTAACTTAGTTTCATATGTTAACATAACTTAGGATTTTATATTATTATTGATATTTATGAGCAAAAAATATTGATACCATTTTGAAACAAAATTTGTAACACACAGTGTTTATGAGATAAATAGATCATAGTAAAAGCATGACCTTAGACACTACACACATTTTTAATTTTAGTCTTTATATGTAGATCTATATTCAAATTGAAATCCTGACATCTAATTTGATTGGAGGGTTAAAATTAATAGTGACATAATGATATTCTAAATGTTGCAACTACTGTACATTAGAATTGTATTGTATGACGCTTTTTTTTTAGGTCTAAATAACGGTTTTCTTATTATTATTTTTTATTTCTATAAATAGTTATTTTTAAACGTGAAAACATGTGTATTATTGTATATATTTAAATTTAAAATAGTACTAAAACCCTATTAGCTTTGCTTGTACCAGAATTTATACTTTCGAACTACAGCACAATTTTAATTATTTTTAATAAAGTTTAATAAGAATCTACGGTAAAATCTACGGTTTTCGTGTACGTTTATCTGTACTCGGTAGTTGTCGGAGACTCGAATTAGATACCGACAAATAGCGGAGTCTGCCTTACTAATTAAACACTCGTACAAACGGGAGACGTGAGGCAAACATTTACTTACATTTCTCTATATATCCCATTTGAAGTTAAACTTATGTTTTATTTGTTTTTATATGGTAATCTTAGAGTTGAAGTCGTTTAAAGCAATGAACGTGCCCTGATAAATATTATTATTAAAAACCTTTAGTATCCTCATGATATTAGATTTGCGTCGAGAGAATAATATTTAAAAGCGTATATGTTAAAATAATTAGTGATACGTATAGCTTAGTAGCCAGGCCATTCTTAGCGTATTGCGGAAATAATTGCATATATCTAAGGTACGAATGTAGATGAATATATATCTAAGATAATAGTTTGGGTATAAAATGAGATGATCTGCGGCCGCCTAACTCTTCCCTGAATAACAATTGTTTCGCCTTTTTTCCTTCAGAAGGTGAGAGTCGTTTAATTAATTCGGTTTTTAACTTGTCATACTTATTAGTCAACGGCGGGGAACTGATGATGTCTTGGACTTCTTCTGCATATTGTGCTTCGAGTTGTCCCATGGCGTAATAAAATTTCGTGGAGTCTGAAGTTATATTAGCTAGTATAAATTGGCCTTCCAATTGTAAAAACCATAGAATGGGATTTGCTAGGTTTGTAGGCTACAGGGCTGACCCTGTAGTTCTGGGCTCTCAAGAATAAGACTACGGTATCTACTACGGAGCCCCTCGTCATGCACCGAGGAAAGGGCCACCGGGGAGGTTTTAGTGGGTAAAAACCTCACATAACCGCCGCCTTCCCCAGAAGGGGGTATATTTTGAGGATTTCCTCCCCATTAACAAAAAGGATTTTTGGGTTAAAGGGAGCTTTGACTCCCACACGAAAAGATTCAGCGACGTCATCACAGCTGGCTTGTTGTCCTGTTGCGCTTTTGAGGTGTTCAATTCGAGGTCACCAGTTTGGAAGAAAAATTATTATAGTTAAAATTTTAATTTAGACGCTTCCGCTACACACGCAGTAGTATCGCTTAATGTGTAATGGGCTCGCCGATTTTATTTGAAGTTGGTCGTTGTTTTTACTGATAAATATACATTTAAATAAAGTTATGTCGTAAATTATAAAGCTCTCCTCTAGTGTGCACCGAGCTTACGTTGTCATATATAAATCATAAGCACTGTCTTCGGCAGGAACAAGGCGTAGTGCTCACCGTATGTAACGCCGTTTAAATTAACATTTGACGGATTTATAACGGAACCGACTGTCAACGGGCCTTATGATGAATTTGTCTTTTTAATTTCTTTCATTCTAAGGCCATGGCTAATTGATGGGACGACGTTAAACTATTTCTATTCCGTAATTAAGGATGACAAAAGTTAAAGTTACAACTTATATATAGTACCTGAATGACCGGATTTTTTTTGTTAAATCGTTGTATAGCTCATCTAACTCTAAATTCAAATCGTTCTTCGAACCCGTCAGTGATTCCTTGCTTTAACCGAATGACAGCACCATCTTTTCATCATTTTTGACGTATCGTAACGATAATTTTACTGTCAATTACTTTACTGATGTAGCAAAGCTGGATCCCAAAACCTTGTTAGTGTAAACTACGATTACATTCAATATATTTTATGTAAGTTAGACGAGGGCGACTCTTAGAAAGAGGGTAAAAAATATTTGTTGGGTAGTGCGGGTAGTCTATCAAGCATATTTATGAGGAGCGGTGGCGGCAAGATTTGTATCTGTGAATAAATTAGGAGCGCAATACGACGTACAAGATGATTTAACGCGTGACCGGACCTTACGCACATCATTTTTTTCATAATCTTTCTAAGCAATTGCATGACCCATGATCTCCAACTTATGTTAAGTGTAAATTCAGTCCTGGATTGTAAGGCAAATTAGCTTATAAATGCGTATTCAATCTTCTCTTGAATACATAATGTAATATTATAACAGAGTTATCATTATCTACAAAACTTGATTGTTGATTTGCTTTAATAGTAAGGTAGACTGAAAATAGAGGGTCTCTTGTATGTTTTTATTTCTTTATTTATTGGCGACTTTTGACCCTTTCGCGAATGTCTTGGTTTCTAATTAGCGACCCAAGAGAGCGTTTTTATTTGATTAGGATAAACATCTAATTTACGCAAGCGTACTTCTATAGTAACATTAGGTTCTGAGATGATCTTTAATTAGAGGAGGGCAAATAAAACTATATGTACTTTGTAGTTTATGTGATGATGATCACTTAACATTAAGTAAGCCGCATGGTTGGGTGTATATATGTCTCTTCTCCGTAAAAAATAGTAAATATGTAAAGAAAAAGATAATTTTCTTTTTATAAAATGTTGTCAACGAGACATTTTAACTTATTAAATAATTCATGTAGAATAGGGATAAATATTGTAAATAATTAACATTAAATGTCGTTTCTTTTATAAAAAAGAAACTCAGCTGTGTTTATTTATCAATTTAAAATCTTATATATTTCTATACATATATATTATATGTGTAATGTTCTTGATTATATTTATATCGTTACCGTGGTAGTATAGTTATTGCAGTTGCAATACTATACTCAATAAATTTTATGGGTTAATTGTCTTCTAGTTCTGTCATAAAACGGTCACACGTTTGTATACATTATGACTTGCTCAACATGGTCGTTAAGTAGTGCTAAGGAAGCTTTGCACAGATTAATGTCTGACTAGAGAGATCATTTAATAAATTTGTACAAAAAAACTTGTAAATATCATATATTAGTATATTCTCTTGTTTGATATGTGATAAACATTAATTTCGCTTTTAATATGTAAGTAAGATATTCTATACTTGTTAACAGAATATTGAAAATTATCAGGAGCGTTTTCTTCTTTTGAAAATAATGTTGCTACCATACATTTTAATAGTACAGTTTCCATAAAAGCAACAAATACATACCTGTCGATCTTGATCCTCTTTGAATGCATTCACATCCATACATTTGCGCATATGTAATCATGGGTTAAAGTTAATCCTGTCCCTATTTGAAAATATCGCTAAATTATCGATATATCTCCTTCTAAGGCATCATGTCCCGCGTCTATTTTTGTATATTTTGATTGCTATAAGTTTTGAATCAAAAAAAGGAAATCCAAAATATGAAATCTCTAAAATAATCGTACTCTGCGAGCCGTAGATATGTCTGCAGCCCGATTACTTTGTAGTGTAAAACCATCAAAAGGCCGTGAAGACGACGTAACGGCTTCTGGAAGGATTAAAAATGTAATGAGATACGCCGGGTCGCATTTAGAGATTCCGAGTAGTTCTTAAGTTTTGGTACCGAGATGATTAAGTGGATCTCTCGTGACTGTATTTTTTCTTATTCTTGATAATCTGTACAAACAAACAAAATTGGAGTGTCCGTTTGTAAAATTAAAATAGCTGCTTTTTCTACATAGTACATATACCAAAATAACATTTCTTACAAATTTAGGTTCTCTGTCTGTCTCTGTTTATTCCGGTTAATCTCTGGAATGGCTGGTCCGATTTTGACGGGACTTCTACTGGCAGATAGATAATGTAATAAGGAGTAACTTACTTATTAACAAAAATAAATAAATATTTTATAATCGTGGGTAACACCGCGGGCGCAGCTATTAGCAGTCATTAAGCCTGGGCACCGCCGAAAATGAGCGTATACTGAGACGGTGTCCAATATCGGCATCATATCTTATATCTGTCCGTTTTTTCTTTCTTTAAATGTAATTTCTTTAAATTTTTCTCTTTTAATATGTTTCATATTTTGTTTGTAATGTATTCGAATGATTCCAATAAAGAATATGTCTATTTCTATTAATATAATTGCAGTCGTGCGCGCACATTACTGAAACAATGATATAAATGATGTAGGACCGACATTTTGTACGGTTTAATAACAGAAATATACTGAACTATTAATAGGACAATTGGTCTGTGAGGCATTCTCTCACAGAGGCAGTACAATACATTCTCAAATCGTGTGTTCCCGTCGACTAAGTTCACAGTACCCGTGGCAATTAATATTTTAGCCGCCGCGACACGGCGCACCGTTTTTTGTACGTTTTGTACGGACGAATAAAGCTCTCAATGAAATGCTGTTTATTTATGGAAGGGTTTGTACGTTCCGATTTTATACAAAAGCTCTGAATACATTTACGCGTCGACCCGAATTGATTGATTAAGAAGATTAAAAAGTTGTAAAGAGAACTTCGAAACTAGGGTTGATTTTATTTTGTTCACAGGACAGTAATTTTCTATTATATATACACACTCTAAGGACATTTATTATTATTGAATTAAATGTCTGTTTTTATGTATTAAAAATTATCAAATCTTGAAAAAGGCAAATTGTGACTAGTAATGACCATCACCAAAGTATTTTTTTTAAAGAATACTTTAAAAAATATTCATAAAATTCATTTAATTTCTTAATAACTATTCCAAATCAATCTTTTAACTTAACAACCACACCCCAAATTATTGGGCTTTTCGTACCTATATTATTTAGCCTAAAAAAATATCTTTTTGTTGTGCGAGGTCAATATATTATATTAGTCCGCTCATATTAGACCTCACTTGATTCTAGACTGTCCTATCCTAGAGCTTAGTGTTTACGTTAACATATTTTATAACACTTAACTTTCCTATGAGGTGAAATATCATGTGTTATTTTTTATTTCTGTCTCTATATTTCACCCAGCCCGTGTTACTGCCAGCACCATTTTGGCATTAACGAACGACTCCCAAGGGCAATGTAGTTCTATTTTGAATCCTTCCCTTACTCGGATAAATTTAGCTTAGTGACGTTAAAGAATTGCGAATGCATTTGTAGTTTTAACGTAGATTAGTAGCTTTAATTTTGATTTTAAAATAATGGCGTATCGAGCACTTTACCGTGTTATGGTCACGGACAGACGAGGCTAACGTGCTTGACGTGCTAGTATCATGGTTGTTTGCAGGCTTCAATCCGATTTTAACTGTTTACTGTGTAACATTTTTATTTCGGAATTTCCAAAATGAGCTGTTTTTTTTTCAACCGACTTCAAAGAGGTACGAACCTCCTTTTTCGTTCGTCTGTATGTTCCTTTTATGTTTGTTAATTCATAACTTTGGGCTGGTTATTTGAATGTTCGTGCTTCCCATTACAATTTGGTCCAATTTTGACATTGGGATCCATGAGAAAATCTTATAAGTCTTAAACTTGTATTAAACTGGCGCGCAAATAGACGAATAACTCAATATCACGCCAACCGATTTCGAATGATTATTGTTTTATTAGAAAGGATGTAGTTCAAGGGTAGTTTGATGAGACTTTAGTTGATATATTTCGAAATATTCCTACGATAATTCGGAAATACGAAGACGGGCCCGCGCGTTATAATGCTTAACGTTTGATTCGGTATAAAGTCTATTTTTGTTTTCAAAATGCCACTAGCACATTTTCAATCACCTTCTTTTTTATTTTGGATATCTTTAAATTTCAATTTCAAAAAAAGCCTCATTCCAGAATCATCCTTGATAGGAATTATCTGTATAATGTCAATATTTACTATGATGCTGCGAATGGACAAACACTCGCGTTATGAATCATGTAAAATGACACCTATAAACAAAATTCGCGTCATGTTGTTTAATTGTTCCTATATAATTTGAAAATCGAACATTTAAATTTTGTACGTCGAACAAAAGCGGATTAATTGGATTTGTGCGAAATTAATGAAATGAAATTATTGCAAAAATAATTTACGAATTTCAAAAGAGAACCGCTAGATGGCGCGCTTTGTACATTATCAGTTCCCTCATTAAAAATATAATCAAGTTGATAGGTATTCGATTATAGGCTTAAAATAAATGAGATCATTGGAGTTTATTCCGATGTGAAATTAAGTTAATTTACGTTATTCCCACCATAAAATGATATCGTGTATGTACTTTTTGTCACGAATTAATAAATTCATGTCCATAAGAGGAAACACAAGAGAAAAGGCCTGTGTGTGATCCTCCCCAAAAAACATAATACCGCAGGGCTTGTAAGTGATTATCCAACTTAGAGTATAAAGTAAACTTACCTTGTGTAACTCGAACTGCAGCAATCGCTATATTCATTGTTTCCGCTTGAGTGGCAAGCTCCCGTTCCTGCCCGCCAAAACAAACAGCGAGTGTAACATATATCTACTTCGGGAGTAAACCTTATTTAACAACAGTTGGAAAACACTTAACTTGGAATATTATTCTAATTGTTCTATTTTAGATACATAGGCATAATGTATTTATAATTTTATTTATGTTATGAATCTTTAAGAATCAAAAAAATAACTTTAAAGCACATGTTCTATAAAAAAAATTAAAAAAATCCCTAGGGAGTTGGCAACAAAAAGAATTTGCCACGTATACCAAAATTTTAAACCATACAAGTGTATGCTCCCGGAGCGGGTTTCAGCCACTTGTAGGGTACAACAGCTTTTTGCATATATTTTCGTTACCAGAAAATAGCAATTGCAATTATAGAACAATGGTATTATAAATTCAAGGAGATCCCGTAGAGGAGTCAGGAGTTGAGGAATTATAATTTTATTGCTTCCCGTAATTTATGGGAAGCTAGAGGGCTGCGTCGCCGCGATACCCGCCCCTTCGCCATTAATATTAAATTCTTTATTCAATCATTTTGTTCTTTCTACACAATTTAAAATTATACTTCATAAGTTCCGAACGTTGACTTCGAGGTGTATGTTACATTGTGTCTATTTTGTATTTTAAAATTGTTCGTCACATTTAAGTACAACACTATCTGGATGAGCGAGCATTGCTCAGCATTTTGGTAAGTCGTGATTATTGTATATTATATTTAGATACGAATTACACAATGTTGAAATATAAAAAAAAAAATTATGTTACCGACAAGACACATATATTTTGTATCAATAACGTAAGTAAGCAATCATTTTCATCGTCTTATGTTGCTTAATAACGCTATCAAATGAAGTAGCCTTAGTGTTGCTGTGTCGTTAACGCCGTTAGTTGCTCGCATTTTAAAAAATAGTAAGATATCATTACACCGGGAAGAGTCACATCTTCCACTTTATATTTGGGTTGACTATCGATAAAACGAAACTTTCTAAAAATGAATCCTAGCTAGATCGATTTTACGCCCCTGAATCCCCTGCATACTTAATTTCATGAAAATCGTAGGAGCCGTTTCCGAGATTCAGATAATATACAAGAATATACAAGAATTGCTCCTTTAACGGTATTAGATATTGCGTGAGAACCTCTTTCTTGACTACTCGTAAGTTGGTTGAATAACGACCAATGGGAATCGGGACTTCAGTCAATTGTCGTTTCATTGGGTTTTTGTGAGGTCTCTTGTCAATCTGTGGTTTCAATTGACTTCAGTATTATTTCCGAACGAATAAGTATCGAGGACAAATCACTAACACAGATGCTTCTTCCTTCGATAATGTCGGCAACGCCGCACAAACTCTGAGGTGTAACAGAAGTCCGCGCGAACTCGTATGTCCCTTGCCGTATAAATAGCTACTTGATACACTATAATTCAAGCTTTGCAGTTGATGTTATTTGGTAGAAATAGGACGGGGATTGGTTCCTAGGATTGGCTGGTCAGCTAACGATTATATCGATGAAAGATTTAAAAAATCAAAATAGAATAAAACAAAAACATCCGTTATAATGGTGAAGAACAAATTCCTTATTCCGACGAATGTGAACCAACAGGGAGTTATCCCGGATGTTCGCCGACAGAATGTTAAATCAATGTCTATGATGCAATGTACACTCAGATTGGGCGCTGGGAATGCTGGAGAATTTTTATACCTCCCTTCAGGCACATATACAATTATTATTTTCTCTTGCAATTTATTCGAACCCCATAGTCGAGAGCGTCACGTACGATTTCAATTACCCGGTTCATTTTAAGGTCTTTCCCGGTTTTGTGAATGAGTTTTGCGCCACGTTTCGTACTTATTTTCGGTGATAAATTAAATCATTTTGGTGATCGTTATATTATTACGTAAAGCATCTTGTTACGCCGTACTAAAATTGCGCGAATGGAGGAGTATGTACATAATAGCCCGTACTTATAGTACAATGTTATTTATAATCTGGATTGCATTAAAAATTTGCTATCTTAAAAATATAGTTACACACTTATAGTTGATTTTTGAAATAATAGAAAGTACGTTTTGTACAAAGCATAATGCTGTAATAATTATTCAATGACGCGTGAACTTGAAGAATGTTTTCGCCAGCACCACCTTATAAAAAAAAAATTAAAAAAAAAAACAAAATATGTAGTAACTGTAGAGGTAGCACCCTTATTAAAAATAAAACAATTCAAGAATATTACAAAAGAGCACAGACATAAGTCCCTGGTTGCGCTTTATTGAAAGAAAAAAATAAATAATAATAATTCAATAGATATGAATATTCAATATATATTATGAATAATAAATTAGTGTTTTATATTATGATGCCAATAAATATTATGCTGATTAACCACGCGCTCGGCGGTGAAGGAAAACATCGTGAGGAAACCTACATGTCTTAGAAATTTTTTCTACGACATGTGAAGTCTGCCAATCCGCATTAGGGCCGCGTGGCAGACTATGCCCTTATACTCTCTTTACAGAGAAGGCTATATTATATATATAAAGGCTGTAACTTTAATACATAAATATAGATGGGGCTCAAGTAGATATATTTCAGTTGTCTGGTCTAAAGCACATTTATTTTTTTTTATCTCTGTGTCTTTACATGAACTTACAAAACGTCAACAAGTTCTCGTATCTCTGTAGAAGATTAGATAGTTTACCGGGTTTTGCTGCTGCCGGAAGGTTCCCCGAAGCAGTTCCCCGTGTTCCGCCTCGCCGATTATAGTTCACCACAAGACGTAGCTAGTGCAAAAACTTTGTAATAATACGTACTCTCACTAACCCTGCAATTAAACTTAATCAGATTAGGCAACTCCTGAAGAAACCTACCAGCTTTCTGTGTTCACAGCCTGGCCTGGTCTATGATGTGATCATGACATCAAAGGGGATCATCCTCGTCGCCTGGCACCCTCAAAGTTTTCCTGGAATATACATAACACTAAGGCATTAAAGTATCACTAGTTACAGCCCAATTTTGGGTCTGGTTGTGCACAAGCCTTCTGTAAAGAGAGTATAAGGGCATAGTCCACCATGCGGCCCTAATATAGATTGGCAGACTTTGACATGTCTTAGGAATTTTTCTAAGACGTGTAGGTTTCCTCACGATGTTTTCCTTCACCGCCGAGCGAGTGGTTAATCGGTATTTGAAATTGAACTGTGGTTGCTAACGCACTACGCAACTTGAAGCGTCCGCCCGGTCTCTTAGCTACCACGGCCCTAAAGTAAAGAATCAGTACCGCCCTTTCATTAGTTGTTACTCTTATAAAGAAAGTTCAATACTTGCATTGTCAAATGGTATAAATAAAAGAAAGAGGGGGATCAGACGGGTAGAAATAAAAATCCACAAGCAGCAATATACGGGTGGCGGTAATTAAATAAATTAAACTGAACGCGGCCACCGGCGTTCGCATCCTGTGTCCTTTTCTTGTTTGTAAGACGTCTATTTCATTTAATTGTCCGGGACTTTTTGACCCCCGACAGCAGTCGGAAGGTTTTTATTGATGTAATTCTTAGTGGACGTTTTTATCGCCATTTGAACGAGAAACATTCTTTTTGCTTCTACGAGTAATTGTCTGGCCTCAGAATATCGTTTAGCAATTATGTACATAATAGATAATTTAAATAAAATGACTCTGATCGTTAGGTATTTGAATGTCTTCATAGTTCCTCGGGCGCTCTCTGTTCGGAATACAATCACGAGTAGAGTCCGGTTACCCACCCAAACCTCCCTTTTTGGGGGCCCTTACGGCCTTTACTACATTAAGAGTTTCAGACTAGGCTACTGCATATGTAAGAGCTGAGCCACCTCTCAAAAACCCTTCCATGCTAATTTGCGTTATTCTCTCAAAAAAAATGAATGTCATACGCTTGGATCGTCAAAAACTTTAGAGCAAGGCACTTAACTAAAAGAAAATTCTTTCAACTAAAACAATATATTTAAAATTATATGACCAATATATGACTAAGCTATAACTATATATGTACATTTTTTTGTAGTCGATTAAACATAAAGAATCGATTCTTTTGAAAGATTGATTAAAATGATTTGATGAATTGAAGATTAAATTAGAGTTGATTGGCAACCCTAATTTACATAATATTCCTTAAGAGCGATTACATCCTTACCTTCGTCGTTCTCTCATTGCGCTCTGCGATATTCAGCGCTTTTACAAGCAACGGATGTAAGATCTATAATTTGCGGTTTTAAATCATGCGAGACGGTCTAACATCTGCTTTTACGCACCTGCTTTTAATATCTAGATGACGTACGCCGCAAAATTTTTACTCCTTTTGAAAAGACGATAAATTTAACAGACAGATTGATAAAAGTAACTTTTTAATTTTTAGCTCAAAAACGGAAAGGGAAACGTCATTATTAATGAGCCTACTTAATTGTAAAAGCTTAACAAGATATCTCTAAACAGAGAGAGTAAAATGCAGATATATTATTAGTTTCTCCTTCTAATTATTTCCATTTAAAATCCATTATACATTTTTATAGGAGAAGAAGCCAAGGTGGATTCTACTGCTGTGGCTGAAAAATTATTTTTATTTAAAGAATTCGGTTCAAAATGTCTCAAAAAGAATAAATGATATTCACTGAAATATTTGACAAACAATTGACATTTTATTGCTTAAAAGGATATGTGTTTTGGCTCTGCTATTCGATCTCTCAAGGACATTAATGAAATATCTAAATAAAAAACATTTCATTTTTACATACTTATTATAAAATTGAAGGTTAAAATCATAAATAAAAAGAAATTACCATGACTAAGCTACATTGATAATATTGAAGTAGTTGCCATAGGTAAAATATATTTATATTTTAAATCTCCATGAACAATATTGATTTTAATTTGTTTATAATAAAAAGGATATATAGTCTGTTATTTAAACTTAATTTCATTACTGTCCATGAACTTCGTTCAGTGGGCCGTGCTATGTATAGAGAGTGGCCCACGTCATTTACTATACAAAATCATAAGTTTCCCATAATTATAATTATAATTTGTTCTAGAGTTGCATAGATGAATTATGTGATAAAAACTTATAGACAGATCAGGCAAGAAATGCAAAGATTAACAAAAAAGTTCGTGAAAATTCGAATCGCAAATTAATTTGGAAAAGGAGCCATCTCCTCTTTTTTAAAACCGCGCTTTAATGCTGCGTTATTGCAAAAGGATTTTGAAACTGGCCGGTTAGCATATGAAGTGAACGTCAGCATATGACGCAGATTTTAATTTCGAATTCTTTCGCCCGCCACATGCTCCGCGAGCTAAAGTGTATTCTCTACTTTACCATACATGTATTCTTTGTTACCATTGTCGTATAATTGCTTTTAAAACTGTGTTATTATTTCTTTAAATGGAGAAGTGGTTGGGAAAAAGATTTAAAAACAAAAATAGTTTGTGATATAAAAAATTATTCTTTGAGTATTTTTATATACTTGTTTTGCTACGGAAATATTTCCTTTGGTACATGTCAAATGGCTAACCCATATAATGTATATAAGCTACCACGTCCTATACCTCTGGCGGGGTAAACAGAGACAGCTTTTACTGTCAGCTTTTCAAGAAGCCTATTAGGTTGTTGTACTCAAAGAACCGAAAAACGACAATACATAGGATTTTTTTTTAGTCAGGATATTTTTTTTCCGCCCCTTCATCAAAGTTATCAGTAGTACTATCGTCTGTCTTGTCGGAAGCGGTCTCCTATAATAATCATATAACCTGTATATGATGTAAGAACACTTGAATGTAGGAGGCTTTGTTTATGCATGCGGTGAAGTTGGTTGTATAATAATAAAATAGGGCTTGCGTTCGTTAAAATCTAAATCTATTCTGTGAAATGGGGCCGTGGAGGATAATTTGTTGGAGCGCTGTTGTGTGGTGCAGTTACAGCGAGATCGTTAAGCGGTTACATATAGACATAGACATATTCGTTATTGGTGCAAAATATGAAACACGTCAAAAAGACAGAAAAAATACAGTAAAGAAAAAACGGACAAATAGGACAAAAGATTTAATGCCAATATTGGACACCGTCTCAGCATATGCCTTCGCAGGGATGCGACAGCGATGATTTTCAGCGGTGCCAACTACCTAAAGTCGTATCAAACTCGTTCTTTAATTATTCAATAAATATCCCCTATACACGCCGCACTGTTTAAAGTAAAAACCACCATGACATTGTATTTTTCTTCATGTAGATTACTAATAATCATCTTTTCTGACTCCGTACTAGCGCATACAAGGGTCGTGGTAGCTGTGAGAGCGGTCGCCTCAAGTTGCGTAGTGCGCTAGCAACCCGAGTTCGGTCCCCGGTGCCGAACAATTTTTTTTTTGAAAAGGCTTCGATAAAATGTGGAAGGTGTGGTTGTACTATTTTGGAATAGTAGCGCCAACTTTAAAAATTACTTGCCACTACGAATACCATACATTTTTTTACAGCATAGTATTATATGTCTTAGTCAAGTGCCTAATGATTTTCTCCCGAAAATTTAAAGAATAGCCATAATTTTTTTTGTCATTGTATAACATCTACTTCTAATTGTACTCGTGGTCGATAGCGCAGTTATTTGCGTTTCCAATTGAAAATATAAACTTATTTTACATGATATAATTATAATTAATTTTTATTAAAAACTTTAGGATTATGTGCAGATTTTGCTTATACTGCGATGTATTTGAACATACACCATATACTCGTATATATACCACATAGTTTGGCCCCACTACTCTGTACATACAATTTTCCAACTAAGTACGGAGTAGCTGTCATAATTCGATGTTGCAAAAGTAGACCAATAATAATTATATTTTATAACAATTTGTTGTTTATGTTATATTAAGAGATTTACACATTAAGTTAAAAGGCTAAGTTTAAAAGATATTCACTAAAATCACGGACCCGCTACCAGTCAAGCCATACCCAAGGTCGCGGGTTGTTTCAAAAGGGCATAACGATATAAAGTGTTTCTGACCTCATTTCGCGCACATAACACGTCAGGGAGAACTTTAAAGGCTTGCGGAAATTTTGTATTACGACATACTACCTAACGCTTCAAGTATACTTTGTCCAACAGTTTCCTAATTATCGCAATAGGATACTTAGAGATGAAATCCATTAAGCTATATTATACACGCATTATATCCACGAGACGCGCCTTCGTCCAGGGTCTACGTTAGCGGACTGCACAGAATCCGTCACCTGAAAGGCTTGAGGGCTGGAAGGAGGCTAGCAGCGGATCTCATCTGAGTCCCACAGTCGAACACACCCGTGAGAAAAGTACCTTCCTACTGCAGTCTCACTTTGGGTTGCGAAAAACTAGTATTACGTTGCCGCCCGCCGCCCGCCATGTCGCATCCATAAAAAGACCATCTGGGCCCTGGTCGTCGGACCGGCTCTACTCTGTGGGCCACCCATGTTAATTCCTCTTGGCTTCACCGTGACCATGTGGCAAGACAGCTCACGGCTACTAAGTTGCCGTGGAACGATAAACCGAAAACCCTTGGGAGGAAACTAATCCCACCAGGATTAGGTTAACCAGTAAATATAATAGGATATTATATTTTCACTTATTTATATTTCTTTAATATTTTATATCAGTGATACAAAATAATACCCATAACATCATACTCTGTTCGCTGAAGTATGTTTTTGTTTAAAGAAATTATACGTTTGTGTACCCGCTACTAAAACATTTTTTCAAAAGGCTATTTTTGCATTCAGTCTATGGGACGGTGAAGGTAACCTTGGGCGTGCCCCTAGGGACAACCGCAATTGTTAAGAGGAAGCTCTACGCAACCTACAATTCGTTTTCAATTATTAATGAACGAACTTGAAATAATTCTTAGAAGTTTCTTTTTATTAATATAAACGCGAAAATAACTTATCTCCTAACATAGCTCATAATTTATGTTATCTACAATTTTGTTACCTAGGAATAAAAGTTACTGAAAGTTAGCTGCTAAGCTAAAAGGATATATTTTAAAAGACGTAGACATAGACATTTTCAATGATGGCATCGATTCATGAAAATATAAAACTCAAACAAAAAATTACTTTGTGTTGTCCATCACACAAAAATAAAGAAAGAAACAAATTTGGGCACCGTCTCATTATGTGCAGTCGCAACGCTGATTTTCAGCGATGCCCAGGATTACTAAAAGTCGTGCGCTCGTACATTAATTGTATTCTATTATTTTCTTTCCATTAAATTAGTATTAGTATCTCTACAAAGACTACAAAACAATAAAAAGCTTGTGTGTCAAGAGCTTACATGTTTTCAAATTATTATTGGTAGTAGATCGCCTTTATAGGAAATATATCGAGAATACATCTTCGCCTTAACACGAAGGACTTTGACAAGCCCACTATAATTGTACTAATGAAGTTCCCCGGTTGCCCTTCTAACCGCAAATTGTGACGCGGTCCTTAACTCTTATTCTTTTTACTTTTTTGCAGTTCTCTTTTAACTCATTTAATGATCATGGTAATAAATTGTGTTGTTATCTTAGCACTTGAAAGAGGAGTGTGTGTTTGTAATAATAAGAATTAGGTTTTTTTATTCGCTTCCTCTATTTAACGATGATTAAGAGTTGCATTGTCCTTTTGTGAATTCAAAACAAACGTCACGGGGAGAGAGACTACAAAGTCCCTGTGTTATTTGTAATTGAGAAAATCGTTCCCGTTGTGAAAGAAAGATTTATAGGACCAGTACATTTATGAGTAAGAACAAAAACCGACTTCAAATCGAATCAAACGCTATTTTCTTTCTTACTTCTTTGTATTTACGAATTATCGTAGAAATATCACTAAATACACACGTGAGCAAAAATAAGGGGTCGACACCTGGAGACAACACTAATTACTAAAATTGAATAACTGTATTATCCAAGTTTACGTAAGATATCCTTTTTCGTTTAAGTTTATGTTTTTTAATGAAATGTAAATTAATTAATAAAAATATTTTATTTTATTTTAAGGATATTTAATTGTCTATCATGCACAATTTATTTCACTTAGCTAGCGTCTTTATCTTCAGAGATTTTCAAACTTTCTTAACCGACCCTTTATTTTTGCTCATGGCTATAAATTAATCAGAACGTAACCAAACTCTCATCAAACTACTCTTGAAGTTCATCCTTTCCAATAAAAATGAATTATCGAAATTGGTTGTCGTGATTCTTAAGTTATTCGTCCCTTTTGAAGTCGGTTGAAAACAGAATAACATGTGACAAACAAGCGCCAAAACGGGTTAGAGAAAAACTGGCCTATACTATTTCGCGATGGGACAATAATCATATAAAAAAATAAATTCTCCGAATGAATCAACTCAGCGCAAGGATCCGACGCGAGTGATATTGGCGGGTAGCCTTGTTTATTTCACTGGCTAAAAGTCTCCGGGTGGCGGTGAGAAGGGAGCTGGCCATTTGTTACAATTTGCCCGTTCCATCCCGGATGCGGGCCCTCTCTAATGGGCAATGCTTTATTTGGCTGCCAAAGATCTCATCCCGACGGTACCGGTTTGTACCATTTTTATTTTTCAAGTCCTAAGAGAGCGCGCGTTCTTTTATGTACTTTTCTGTAAACTCTTAAAATTAAAGTATACTTGCTATTTAGTAGAATATAAGATGTGTTTTCATTTCTGCCCAGAGTGTAGTAGTAATACACTTCAACTTTAGTTAATAAATGGATGAATAAAATTGTATTCATTAAGAATTATTAACAAATTACTCAAGAAAACAAAATAACAAACGGCCAAATTGAAAACTTTTTTATGACGCTGTAAAATTCATAAATTTGTCCAACGTATAGTGTACCCGAAGTGTTGTTAAAAGCAAATCGTTTCTTTTCGCATGAATATTTTAACACTGGTTGCGTTTATAGCAGTTTATACAGCTACTCGGAAACTTTCTTGTCCTGTACACAAATACCCTTTCAACGTTGTCTATTGTGTACTCCCTCATGCATAATTTCGCCAACTAATTAAAAGTAAAAACGTCAACCCTAAACTAACTAGCTAGACACGGCCTCCTTATGTCATATTCGGGAGCGTAGACCCCCGCGTCACGTGATGGTATCGCAAACGTAAATCACCACTCGCTCCCCGCTGCGAATTATTTAAATGCTATAATGAGTCACGAGTAAAAGTTAAGAGCGGCCTGTATTTATCACGTCCGACCGAGGGATTACTGAGCGGGTTAATAAATGCCGCGCGCGCGGAACGCGGCCATTTTGTTTTTTGTCAGCGTTTGAAATTCGAATTATGACCTGTCATTAGTCTTTGTTATTTTCTTTTTTGTAGAAGCTAGCTTTGATTGATTTAATTTTTTTTTGTTGTAGTAAAAACAACTTTTTAAAATTAAAATTTTATATATTAAGAAATGACCATAATGACGAAATGAAATACCATATGATACAGCTTGTTTCAGGAAATATTTTAGTATATAGTAGATTAATGATTTATAGCTACAGCTTTTCTTTGGACGCAGCACGAATGAGTCGGTATAATTAGGGTAGCAGCTCGACCTGTAATCCTATTGTTTGTATTATTGATGAATGTTAATAAAAAAGCTTGACAACAATCTCTAAGCTTATACAGTGTACATGTTTGTTATATATACGATCATATTCACGTGAATGAATATTCAGCAGGCCTAGACATGTCCAGGCTAAGCACGTTATCCGCCGCCCCCGTAATCCGAAGCGGGGCCAGGATGTGTACCTGGCCCCAGCATGCTTCGGCGTCGTCGGGACTTCTCTGAGTGCCGGAGAAGTCCCCTTTGAGGATAAAGTCCGGTCTTTGCCGGGACCGACCAGTCGTTGGGGTGTGCTGTCGCCGACAGATCCGGGGCACCCCGCTCATAACGGCTGATGGCTTTCGCGGAAGGTTTAGTGGGTAGGGGCTGCCCAGGCCGAGTCCCACACATCCCTCCGGGCCCACCCAGGGTACCGGAGGATGGTCTATAAAAAGATTCCTTCGCGTGAACAAGAAAAAAAGGTCCAGGCTAAGCAACTTAAAGGGCTCTGCCACTTATCAATTCTGGAGAAAATGTTGTCTTCTCTGACTGGAAAAAAATTCACCAGGTTTTTTTTGTAAGATATAAAATACAAAGCACAGTAGTGTAGCCGCGCGGAATTACATTACAGTATTCGCGGGCGTGCGAATAATTTGCGACTTCACAGGAATTGCACCTAAGCTCACGAGTGCGTCACGTAGGGGCTGAGAGATGGGCGGCGCATGGTACCAGCACAGCACGAGTCTACCCCTCAATGGCGCAGTTAACTCCGGTTGCCTGCTCGGAATCTATTCGCGCGGGGATGATCGTGAAGAAGACGTTACATAGAGCTCTGAATGTGATAGACGTTGCTACCAAATACTATAAATAATAAGCTATGTAATCTATTTTCTTAAGTTTGGTGGTCGCACCGGAGGGTTTTTAAAAATGAAAATTACATGATTACCATAGGAGAGCTTAATACGGAATGAATTTACAATATCTGAAGTTGAACATTACTTATCTAAGTATATTAGGTTACGGACGCACAAACGAATCCTCTCGACATTACCAGTGAGCAGACACTATGGCTTCTTCGAGTCTCGTCAACAGGATGTTATGGGAAAGGCTAAGGATGAACTAGCATCTATAAGTTTTTAAATTTATAATCTATAAATTTAAAAACAAGCAAAACTCAAACCGCTGTTTCAGAGGGGTAGGCTGACTAGTTGTTCATCAGATATCAAAAAAATTGATTAAGTAGATTATTGTTTTTAAAACAATTACAATTGAATTTTGGTTGGTTGATTTGTAGCCCCGAATATTAAATTAAATAAAATATTTACTTTTACACACGCATATTTATTACCGACATATATATTTTTTCATAAACATAAATATATGATGTCGGATTCAGGGCATCGACTGAAGTCAACGTCTTGAGAGCTTTTATGTACTTAGTATATCAAAGGAAAATAATAAAAATTTCCGCTTCTATCTTCTTTGCGGTGCAGATCTATGGTTAGTTGTACTAGAAAAGGATGGCAAGGTCTACGTGAACGAAATATCGTTTACCGTTATTTATCCGTTGCCTTCCAGGCTCGATTATAAGATGTTTCTCCGGCGAAAGTGGGTTTACTTTGTGCAACTTGTGTACTAACATCTATTGTATCCTAGTCTATGTTTGTACCATGATGCCTTTTTATAATTTATAAAAATGCCACTAACAACGACTTCTCTTAAAGACCATAAATAAATAAATATATATAATCATCTGTACACACGTATCTATTTTGTTTTGATAATTCTTCTTTCGCACTCTGGTTATGCGGGAAAAGAAATATCCAGGTTAAAATATTTTTTTTTGGAAGAACCTGTTCAGCCAGAACGCCGCTACAGTTTCACCCGGTTTTACTCGCCTTTTACACTTTTCCTTTTTTTTTGATTAATCTATACAGATTCGCCAGAGAAGCTCGGTTTAACTGCTTCACCGGTTTGAGAGGTGTCATAGGTCTAAGAACTATGTCGCTCAGCCTCAACCTCTATCCGTAGTAAGTTGATATAAGTGTCCCCCGGATAAGGGTAACCTCGACTTGGTAGTATGTTATGCGTAAGCATTCCGATCTAAGGGCGCCCGAGAAGGCCACCCTTTTCCTCTATAAATTACTGTCGTTAAGAAAAATAATTATTAATGCTGTTCTTAGATGGCGTTTAATACATTAACGTTAAACAGCCTTTATGTATGTCCCACTGCTGGGCACTGGCCTTCTCTGTAAAGAGAGTATAAGGACATAGTCCTCCACACGGCCCTAGTGCGTATTGGCAGATTTCACATGTCTTAGAAAAAAATTCTAAGACATGTAGGTTTTCTCACCATGTTTTCCTTCACCGCCGAGCGCGTGGTCTGATGTGCTGATTACATAAAATTTCAACAACAAATTTATTGGCGCCGGCACCGGATCGAACTCGGGTTGCTAGCGTAGTACGCAACTAGAGGCGACAACCAAAACACTGAGCTACCACGGCTCATTTGATACGGTGTTGCAATAACAAATATTTTATATTTAATCTTATTTTTATGGCTGATGACTTTTTTGGATCGAGTGGTAGCCGAGGCTAAAGAGCCCCCACATTAAACCCCTGGCTTCATATTAACGTCAATATAATAAAGAAGGGTATCTATTTATATAACGCAAGATTTATTTAAATTAACGTATAAAATTCAGACGTTAAAAATGTCATTGATTTAAACACAGCGGGGGTACCCCTTAAAACTTCGGGGGCCGATCAAAAATTCCGGATCAACAATAAACTTTATTACGTTCAACCTAACCAAACAGTTCCCTAAATAAAATTATAAATCAAACACACCCAAACACTGGCCGGAGAAACAAATTCCACGTGTGGTAAAAAAAAAACAATCCAGCGAAAACCAGTTGGGAACCCTTACCGGGGCCTTATTGAGATATCAAATAAAAAAATCAGCGGTCGCACACGGAACACTAACAAGGCCCCTTCAACAATGCTCCTTGATTTAGCTCAAGTATATTGTGCAACGTTATTTATACGCTAGTGTTCCCCGGTAGACGCTACGATCCTGTTTCCCCCCGGGCATGTGGAAACGGCTTAAGGTTTTATCACTTCAATGGAATTTCAACTCAATCCCGTGCAATTGAAATTCAAATTTGATTAATAAAGTTTAAAAACATAGATCAGGTATGATAGAAGAGGTTGAATTTACCAACGCATTTTATTAAGAATCGTGAATATATATCTCGATTCCTCTGTGCGGTTTGATTGGAAATATGCTTATAGCTGTTTCGTTGGACGGTACATTGGATTATGTCTGCATTGCTGATTGCAACGGGAACGGGATCGTTTAAGGTTGTGACGTCAGCATTGTCAGCACAGCCGAGCGTCGTTGCGTATTATTGGAGCGATTTATTTCATTCTCTATTTCCCTCTCTCTTAATTCCTTCGTGATTTATGTTTTAGATACAATCTCAAACGGAAAAAAAAAGATTTTGTTATATAGGTTTTACTATCTTAATTACTTAATCCTATCATGTTTTCCTCCAATGACTCATATCTTTGTTGATACACACACAAAATCTATCTAACAGGGTAACTTCATATAAAAAGTTGGAGCAATACACTGAAATCTCTCAAAGTAAATGCCTATGCACTCACTCTACTATATAAAACACTTACATTAGTATCGGTGGGAAAAACAGACGCTAACTGTTCCAGCCCTTTGCTCTACGAATAATGTACAAAAACAAAAACCAACTTCAAATCGAATCAAATGTTAAAGGGTATTACGCGCGGACGCCCTCTTTATATTTCCGAATTACGAAAAAGAATTAATCAGAACGTAACCAAACATCCATCAAACTACTCTTAAAGTACATCCTTTCCAGTAAAAATGATCTAATTAAAAAAATTCAAACGACAAAGGCCACCCTTGTCGCCCGTGAACCCTAGGCCACTTTTAGTCGCCTTCTACAAAAGGTAGGGTATACCGTAGCCGTATTCTATATGCCCAGGGCTACGGGGCTAAATTGCTGACTTTGTGAACCTTAGTTTATGGTGCCACAATAAGTGTTAATAAATATTGTTTTTGGATGACAATCGTACTATAAGATTATTAGACGCTAAATTATCAACCGTTTTTTGTTATCAAACCTTCCTTTTCCACCTGTAAAATGAACCTTTGTGTATAACGGAGTATTCGAACCCACGACTATTGAGTTTATAAGTACTATGACTGTCGCTATACGAGTGGATAAATGTAATTATTTATTTATTCGCCACAAAGAGTCAGAGGGAGGTTCGCAGCTCGACAGTCCATTCATTCGAATTACTTGTTTGAATCGATTCCCAACGCTCGCGTAGCTTAACGAATTCGTTTTTGGTTTTTAATTAATAATGGATAGCGTGCATCCCCGCTTTGTGCCATACATTGCTTGCTATACATTAAAAAGTTTTGTTTATATTGGCGCCGCGTGTAATAACGTAAAAGTGATTCGATTTGATTACTTTTAAGGCATACGACTCGACGTCGTATTCATGTTTTTAGGTAATGTCTGACTTCTAACACTGTCCAGTGACTCTCCATACCTTTAAGTACTATATATCTTAACAATGTGGGGAATTATTTGCAAAAAATAACGCTATATATAATGCTTTTCCTCTGGATCTTATCTTTATATAGACCATTATTGGACCGCCCATTTTAAAAGCCCACTTTTTAACGTTTAGGTTACGTGTAGACATACATCTAAAACTTTTTTTATTAGATATATGTCATATACTTACCAAATATACATCATTAAAATACATCTTAGTGTATCAGGTTGCAGGATGCAGTTGTATAATCTATATTTATATTATTTTTGGGCATATAAAAATTTGTTATTTTTATGTGAATAATATTCTTTTCGTGTACGCGATAGTTCTATGTGGCGCAACGTAGCGTGAATATATTTTATGCAGCAGGAAACGTACAATGTTCCTGCCATACCGCGGCCGCCCACGAGATTTGCTCTTTTCCACTTGTAACTTACGAATAGATCCATGGGCAACTTTTTATTTTCAAGTGTACGTACAAAAATAAGCTCTATCATTGTTTTAGCCCTTCATTCATAGAGAAACAGTTCGCGGTTTTCAATTTTTACGATGCTTATTATGACCTAATGAGTTCATATATAATTAAATCCTGTAACCGGTGCTTATAGTACAGGATTTTAAAAAGTAAGCACGGACTGCATCATTTTTGATGATTTTTTTGTACCTTTAAAAAAAATAATACGTATAATCAAGTAAGTTTGGTGTGAGTTGTTTTATTGACCCTTTAAGAAAGAGATAGAAGATAATTAACTTTACAGAGCCATAGCGTGGAATACTAAAAAATTAAAATATGTCACTCACACGACATGCCTTTATTGTACAACTTGTCCTAAATCCTGTCTACAGCTTTCATGACCTTCTTTTTTTGACGAACTTCACAGATTGGCCAGAGAAGCTGGCCTTGACTGCTTCACTATACAAAACTAAACTAACTTGGAGAAAAGTGAAGAAAACTCCATCAACACTCATAACATCTACTCGAAACCTCCGACGGTCGCTAATGGACGCTTTGTGAATTTGTAAAGATCTAGCCTGTGCAATTTTATCTTCATAGTTATCTATGAATTTACTGTATGATAATTTTTTTCTGAATTAATACAATAAATACATAATTACTTCACCTCTCTTCAACTTATAATAGAGTTCAAAACTACTTCAAAAATAAAGTACCTCAAACTTATTCTGTAAACAGTTATTTGATTAAGAAACAAGTAACCAGACACTTTCCTAATTGGTTTGACTTTTCAGACAGATTCCTAATTCACTAAATAACATAATGGAAGATTTTTATACATTTCTGTGAAGTCTCCACCCCCTGTGCCCTCACTTGGCGCAAGGCGACACGGGCCAGCCGGTGTCGCCTTCTTCGGGTCCACTTTGGTGGACGACTCAGGCCCCCACGCTTGTCGCCCAGTGAACCCGAGGCCCCTTTTAGTCGCCTCCTACGACAGGCAGAAGGGGATACCGTAGTCTTATTCTTGAGCCAGGGAGCTTCACGTTTCCGGGCCGTCTCCTACCGAGCACCTGTACCTCTCCAGAGGGCAGGATAGTACCTCTCCCGATCCAGCGTTCTTACTTGTCCTTCTGGTCATTACTGACTCGCAGAAGGAGACCAGCGCCTTCCATTTAGATCTCCCCGCCAGCGCAGCCGCTACTGCCGCCGGCGGGGATCTTGCCGATATGCTGGACCAGGATCCGCCTCCGCCTCCCACGCCCGGAGCACACGGCTAGCGTGTGCTGCGCGGAATCCCAGTCACAGCCACAATGGTGGCATTGCGCGGTCGGTTCGCGCCCTATCCTGTTCAGGTACTCACCGAAGCACCCGTGCCCGGTGAGTACCTGTAATCAGGCGGTATGTGACGTGCGCGTCATTCCTCCTTTTAAGCCAGGCTTCGAAGTTTGGCAGGAAGGCACAGACGATGCGTTGGCGCGAGCAACGACGCTCCGGAGCCGCTCGCGCCAGACCTCCATCGCCCGCCTGTGCTCTGCGACACCTCTCCCGCATCCAGGGGCGGCCCGGCCCGCCGTCGACGGCCGGACAGCGCGTGTACACACGCGCGTCAGCCTCCCGCCAAAATGTCGAGCGGCGGGAACCGAGCCAGGATAGTGGCCGCCTCGTATGATACCGTACGGTATCCTCGTGCGATCGAATGGCCATCTTGCGCTGCAGGCTAAGTAGCTTGGCTCTGCAGCGCCGGACGCCGTGAGCGGTTTACACCACACGGGCGCCCGTAGAAGACATGGATCGCCTGGGTCTCAATAGAAGGCAGCGGTCCCTCCTGGGGCCCCAAGATTAGGCGGCAGTCTGTGCAGGGCACCCACTGCCTTATCGATCTTGGGGACCAAGCGGTCGAAGTGCGCTTCGAAGCCCAGCGACTGTCAGGGTGAGGCCGAGATGTTCAATGCCGGTACCGGACCAGCGTCACCTACGCGAATCGACCGGCTGGGCGGTTCCTTAGCTCTTGGGAGCTTGTGGAACCATAGCGCCTCACCAGGAGGCGCTACCCAGACCCAGCTCGTGGACTTTGGTCTACGACGCATGCCACCCCAAGCTCGGCGAGCCGGATGGTACTATCGAAATCCTCCCCGTCGGACATGATCAGGCGTGTCGTCTGCATATGACGACACTCACGCCGGCGGGGAGACCGACCCTAAGCGATTCCCGCGTCATATGCGAGGTTCCAGCAGGCCCCAACACAGACCCCTGCGGAACCCGCAATTCACCTCCCTCCGATGGAACTCGTCCCGACCCATGTACTGGATGCACCTGCCATGCAGGTACGCCCCGACGATGCGCTGCAGGTAGGGAGGCGTGAGTGAAACACCAATGCCTCCTAATCGCTCCCCAGGGCAGCGTGTTAAATGCGTTGACTACGTCAAGATTGACGGCCAACGCCACGCCACCCCGGGTCACTACCTGCCCCGACCGTTGACGGACCCGGAGGATCGCGTCAACGGTCGACCGCGCCTGCCGGAAGCCATGTGTGGCATTCCGACAGGTCGGGGCCTGCCGCAGGTGAGTTAAGGCGGGCGGCAATTGTTCTTTCGAATAATTTGCCCGCCTCATCAGCAGACGTATGGGTCGGTACGCGGAGGGGCTCCGCGGTCCTACAAATCCTTCTTTATCAGCACCATCTAGCCTCCTTCCAGCCCGAAGGGAAGACTCCGACTTCAGACGGCTGGTGAACAGCCGTCTAAGTCTCCCCTCAGGCCGGCGGCGAGGCCAGCACCCAAGCCCTTCGAGTCCCGTCTGGGCCGGGTGCTGTATTGCCAGACCCTGAGGCGCCAGCTCGTCCGGCTCCTCGGCAGTCACCCCAGCTCGTCGGACCAGATGGTACGCGGTCCGGCAGCATCGCTGGGGGTGCAGAACTAAGGTCCCTGGATCCTTGGGAAGAGTGTGTCTACCACACTCTCCACGGAGAAATGTAGGATCAGGGTTTCCCATCTGGAGGGATTACGGTCTGGAGACTTGCCCAGTACAATCTTGTACAGGCGCCCCATGGGTCCCTCCAGCCCTCGAGGAGTTCACTCCGGGATCGAGCCTTCGCTTCCCTGATCGCGCTTTGAAGCGCGATCGTAGCGCTATACCCGCAAAACCTCGCCGTTTCACAATGGCTCGCCTTCTTCTACGGGCTCTGGTGTACCGGCGTCGGGCCGTGAGCAGTCCTCATAAAGCTGCTCTATGGCCTCCGACCACCGAGTACACCGCCCGGGCTTAGGGGGACCCGGCCCGGGGCATCGCGACGTCGCAAATCGACGTCATTGTGCTCGAACCAGGAATGCCTCTTGTTCCGGGATCGGGCAAGACCCTTCTGTCCATGCCGCGACGATGGCAGCGGCCTCGGTATATCGGCATCAGGCGAAAGCGAGGGGATATCACGCCGCCCGGTCGGCTACTACCGTGCCGGCGGGCAGCACCTGCAGGAGGACGGAGGCCATCGAACATGATGTAGGTCAGATAGTGTAACCACCTCCTCCGCCACCCTCCATCCCGACACCATGCGTACGGCAGTCGCCCACGACAAGTCGACCGGCTCCCCTGCTGCCAACGCACGGAGGTGCTGACGGACCCCGGTTTTAAGCCGGAGGTCCAGTCCCGCCGCCCACTCTTGCACGGTCTCCCCGCTGCCTTTGTCCCGGGCACACGCTCTGGAATGGGCGTTGAAGTCACCAGGACAAGCTGGACGCGGCGAGCATCTGCGAACGCAGTCGCCCACCGCATCCATGTACGCCTCGTAAGCGGCGAGGGGTACAGCTGGGAGAGACGTAGCAGCCCACAACCAGGGGACCCCATTGCACCAATGTAGCCTGTCCTTAACGAGTAGGAACAGGGGCGGGTCCCCTGCGCCACCAGTAATCTATCATTGTTTTAACCCTTCATTCAAAAAGAAACAGTTCGTGGTTTTCGATTCTTTTTACGATGCTTATTATGACCTAATGAGCTCATATGTAATTAAATTCTGTAACCGGTGCTTATAGCACAGGATTTTCCTTTTTAAGCACGGACTGCATCATTTTTGATGATTTTTTGTACCTTAAAAAAATTAAAAGACAATCGTATAATCAAGTAAGTTTGGTGTGAGTTGTTTTATTGACCCTTTAAGAGATAGAAGAAAATTAACTTTACAGAGCCATAGCGTGGAATACTAAAAAATTTAAAACATGTCACTCACACGACTTGCTTTTATTGTACTACTTGTCGTAAATCCTGTCTACAGCTTCATGACCTTCTTTTTGACGAACTTCACAGATTGGCCAGAGAAGCTGGCCTTGACTGCTTCACTATACAAAATTAAACTAACTTGGAGAAAAAGTGAAGAAAACTCCAGCAACACTCATAACATCTACTCGAAACCTCCGACGGTCGCTAATGGACGCTTTGTGAATTTGTAAAGATCTAGCCTGTGCAATTTTATCTTCATAGTTATCTATGAATTTACTGTATGATAATTTTTTTCTGAATTAATACAATAAATACATAATTACTTCACCTCTCTTCAACTTATAATAGAGTTCAAAACTACTTCAAAAATAAAGTACCTCAAACTTATTCTGTAAACAGTTATTTGATTAAGAAACAAGTAACCAGACACTTTCCTAATTGGTTTTGAGAAAACTTTTCAGACAGATTCCTAATTCACTAAATAACATAATGGAAGATTTTTATACATTTCTGTGAAATCTATTGTTTAATTTACTGTAATAAACATTGCATTATTTGGTCTATAATACCCTAAGGCAAGAAATAGTACTATCTGCGCGTGTCAAACTAATTAAGATCGAGAGATTTGAAAACTGGGGCTTAGGCTACCTAGACTCTTTTTATTTAAAAAAAAATTAGGCATATTTTTGGGCGTCATAAAATGTTTTAGTTTCTTTATTAAAGCAAGTACTTGATCATGATTCTACCTGAGATAGAAAGTAAAGCACTTTGTACTTACTCCAAACTCTTACTTCAGTAAGAAATAATCCCGGTCACTCTCCTTCCACTGCACCTTTTTTAATAACATATTTTAATACTTTAAACAAAACCTTTGCACCCTTGAAACTTGAAACGAAACTTTAAGGATGGCAGTCTGAGGATTGTGAGATTTCCCGGAGAAGTCCCCTTTGAGGATGAAGTCCGGTCTTTGCCGGGACCGGCCGGTCGATGGGGTGTCCTGTCGCTGATAGATCCGGGGCACCCCGCTCATAACGGCTGATGGCATTCGCGGAAGGTTTAGTGGGTAGGGACTGCCCAGGCCGAGTCCCACACATCCCTACGGGTCCACTCAGGGTACCGGAGGATGGTCTAAAAAAGTTTCTCCCGCGTGAACAAAAAAAAAAGGATTGTGAGATTTAGCATTAGTAAAATTTTAATGCAGAAGCGTCAGAAAGCTAAAAAAGTTTTTACAAGTTATAAAGCGACTAAGATTCGAATTAACTGCTATTACTGTTACTCTATCATACCATAGTATAATTGTGTATCTATCAGAACGTTTTTCTGTTAGTTATTAATCAGTAAAGATTTAATCGGTCCGTAGTGGTACAAACCAAAGAATCTTGGTGCGGCAAGCTTTTAAATATTTTCCCGCCCTTGATTTATTGTTCGCCTTATAAAAGCCTCCCGCAGGGCCGTATAGCCTTCTGCGAAGCGCTTTTCGGCATTTTTTGCTTTAATAAAAATCGTGTCTTCAGCGTGCTACAGGAGAATTTAAATTTTTTCGCCGCCCAATATTCTTGTTAGGAAATTTTATAAAGGAGATCGGTCACTGTGAAATTACTAGTGGCCTGAAAACGTTTATACTGCTACAGCAATAACTTGATAGATTTATCACTCCACAATAATGATTCCTATATACAATACCTATCTAGTATCAGACAATCTAACAAAAACATTAAAACAATTCATAAAGACGACTGCAACAATTGCTACACGAAATACTTACGTCAATAAAACCATAACGATGGTGGTGATGAAATTTGGAGGTCTATTGAGATGAAAAATAGCTAGTAAACTGTTAAAATAAATAGCTTCTTATAACGTCTATGGCACACATCTGTGTTACGATTTTGCATGAAAATAACCTTAACCTTAATAACCTCCTTTAACAGTTCTTAGTTAAAGGGTTGTGCTTTAGATCGTATAAGTAACGAACACATCCGGGGCAGCCTTGGAGTCCGCGACGTAGCAGACAAACTGCAGGAAAGTCGTCTCCGATGGTATGGCCACATATACCGCAGGCCGCCTGACTGACCTCAATGTACAAGGCCCAAGACCCCTTGGCAGGCCCAAGAAACGCTGGCTGGACGTTGTTAAGGCGGACATGTTAGTGAACCACCTAACAAAACGCTATGCAGAAGAAGAGTTAAAGGATTGTGCTTTGGAATTAAATGTCACACCTATTTAAATGTAAGTAACAAAGAGGGGGACTTTAGAAATGAGCAACTGAGCATTTGAAATGGGAATAAACAAAAGAGTTGACTCAGTAAAGCTGTCGTCTGAGCCAATAAAGACGCCGGAGTCACTTGAGACCCTCGTCTTATAGCACACAATTAATCACAGCTGAGTATTAGGGATTACATGGAGGATTAAATATAGAGTAACCAATTCTATAAAATTGACTTATTTTTCTATAAAACATTTATTTGATAATTTAATTATATTAATTTGTTCTTAAAATTATTATTATTGCGTTTTAAAAATAATGTAAACTAGGTCCATATTTGCACGTCACAATAATATACCACTATTTTAAAAATATTTCTCGCTATAATCCTTCCTTAATTCAAATTGCAATTCTTAATTTAGTTGGTACCAACACGGACTGTCGATATTCAAAACAGGAGTGAAGTAGAACCTTTGGCTTGAGGGGCGAGGTCAAACTCCTAACCATTCCTAAAAATAAAAAAAAAACACATCTCCATCTCGGTAAGTGGAATGCGTCTTCTTTTCTTTCTCTATAAATGCATATATTTTTCTTAACCTTTATTTCTCACTTACTTAACCTTCATGTAATTGTAAAAGCGTATAAGTAGAGTAACGGGGCGTGGATTGTTTACTAACAAGCAGAATGTATATTACAGTGGTCTAGTTTCAAGTGCATCTTTCGTCTTTTGAAACCTGGCGTGATAAACATAGATAGCAATTTAATTTTTAACCTACAATATTAGGTCCCAGGAAGTGAACAAAAAATCGAACAAAATAAAATTAAAAATATTCAAAAGATTAACACAAAAGATGAAGATATGCAAGTTGCCAAGTTGCTCACTCTACAGATTTAGTAACTCTGCAACGACTACAAACTTAAGGGCCACTTAAATACTTATTTAAGTTACTTAACACCATCAGTAAATTACACCTCGAACACATTTATAGAATTGTAACGGGCTTCCGTGACATCCCTAATCCTATTTTGGTCGCCGCTGTCTTTGTAAATGGAGACGTGGCTTAGCTTATAAAGTCTTATTACTCGCGCATGAATATTTCTCACACTATGTCTATTTGTACTTGATAAGATTTATTGATAATAATATAAACTTTTTATTTCAAACTCAAATATTTCGCTCATTTTAGTTTATTTAAATTCAAAAGATTGTATAAGTACCCTATAAAAATTATAGGTTTATTATTTTTATTCTGTTATTCAATATTGTCTTATGATTTTTTAATAATTTAATAAATTATCACACTAGTTTAAACCATTCATTTTTAAAATAATTATTATTACAATTCTCATCTTTCTATTACAAGACAAGATGCATGGCGAGTTTCTATAATTTTTTACACGTTTAAATTGTTTACACGTTTGTTCACTTTTAAGCTAACGAAGTTAGTTTAGAGTTAAGCTAAGCTTTCTTACCTTGAAATATAATTATTTTTAAGATTTGTCACAGTTTTATTATTTCAAGTTAAACCGACGTTTCAAATATTTCGCTGCGCTTATGTTATATCATATTTCAAGTATTTATTTATTTAAAACATTAAAAAAAATCTGACTGTAGTTTACAAATAACTGACTGATGCTGAACGTCATATATCTCCCATATGCCCTAAACCATAAACTGTGATAAAATCTATTTTTTTAATTACATATTTTAACAGTTATACTATTTAATTTAGTTAGATTTGATGTTAAGTGTACGAAAATATTGATACAAATCAAACACGTAATCTTTCAGCGCTACAATTATATATTTAGAGAACTTCCACACCACTGAATCTGAAATTTTCATACTTACTCTATATTTATGAATGCATATTACACTTTCATTAAAATCCCCGCCAGCTTGTTATCTTTGTTTCATTTTAAACTAGTTACTTGTGCACGGATAGTGTTGGTCCTATCGATATATTTTCGGAGTAGAATTTCGACTGGCGATTTCGTTATGGTTGCCATTTCCACAAGATCATGGATCAATGTAATAGCCTATATATGCCCTACTGCTATAAGAAACATAGGCAGTCTGTGCATGTCACAGAAATTATTCTCAGACCTCGCCAAGCGTAGGAGAAGTCATTACTTTAAAATTGTAATAAAAAATTTTATCGGTGCAAGAAATTAAATTCACGGCGTTAAGGAAATTAGGTAAAAATATTAGACAGTTGTGAAACATTGAAATTTAGAATAGAATTAGGAAATCTGCGGTGACATGTAATAATTTGCACACTTTCCGTACGATTTTATTCACTAAACCAGAAGAGATTATTTATCACTTTTTATCATCATCAAATACAAGAGTGTAAGCTTGATTACAAATCTGGCTTTTCCCACATAGGACAAACTAAAAACCCGGATAATAAAACGTATAGCTGACTCAAAACATCTACGCTGTAGCATCGTGCAGTGTCTAGAACAAATCAAATTATTTATTTTAACCATCGGATGTATAACAGTGTGACGTGTTTGTTTAAACCAAGCATTTTTCTTTGAAGTCACCGCCGTGACGTATGAACTAATTACGAACCGGGACATTATTTATGCCACTGTTCTAATCGCCTCGAGCGACTCGGGGCCACGGGACACGGGATAAATAGCTACATAATCTGCGCGCCGGATAGAGACAGATGAATGTCATAGTGGAGTGACGGATAGAGATAAAAGGGGAACTTGCGTGTTTACGTGTACGGGTTCGTGAGAAAACTATAGACCAGGAGCTTCGTAGGGCAAAGTTATGTCGAAAAATATTAAATCGTTGAAAGATATCAAACACCTTACACTGCATACAGCTTCAAAACCATTCTATATATTAAGTGTAAAAATAAGTTTCCCTCGGTTTAGACAAAGATGGCGTGGCATGAGGTTTACGTTAGGTATTAGGATTTTTAGGAGTTCCGTGGTATATCTTCCTAACCTACCGGACAGTGACAACGACATTACTAATGACTATAAAAATATGTTACTTACGCTAATAAACGTACCTGTGCCTTGTAAAGTTGGAGCCAGTGGGCAGGGGTGAAACACTGTCTCGCTCTGCTGAAAATACCAAGTTTTTTAGAGGCCATTTTGATCTTGCCTCCCGAGTGACCGAAAAATGGAATATATATTTGTATATGTCGGCTTAGATTCGAACCAGTAACCCGCTTAGTTTTTTTAGTTATAATGACTACTCATAGATTAATGTTTTTATCTCACTTATTAGGTGCGATTGTAATGAAATTAATTCTTATTACAGTCTCCTGGTCTATTAATTCTATCATCCGACGTCTGTCGCCTCCGGCAACGTTTACGGTCTTGTACTGAGTACCTCGTTCCCTTTTTATAAGCATATTCCTATAATAAGATGAAAGTATATGACATAGAGCGTGTACGAGTATATAGGACAGCAAACGTGACTATTACACACAGACGTATCCAATATACTTTGTTTTATTAATTACGTATTTACCAGTAACAAGTAAATTTCCGAGTAAAAACAAGAACCAACATCAAATAGAATAGGAATATTACGAAATTGGTTGGCGTGATATTCAGTTATTCTCCACTTTTTGCACACCTACTTAATGCAAATTTAAGACTCATGTGGTTTTCTCGTATGCCGCTATCACATCGGGACCAAAATTACATTGGGACCAATAAAAAAAAAACATTAAAATCGGCCCAGCAAGTCGAAACTTATGAGGTAACAAACATGTAACAATAAAAATATACGGACGAATTGATATCCTTCTCTTTTTTAGTAGTCGGTTGAAAACAAAAACCGATTTCTAATCAAATCTACCCTAAAAATGAACTTAAATGTGATAGTTTTATCTTTAGTAACAGATTTAACGCTGCGCTTTGTTGCAAAGCGGGCGACTTACGAGCTGATGATGTTCATGAATACGAATCTCTCTGTCGCCCTTTACTATTGAAATGCTAAAGATTCCTGCCCGGTGTGTAGCGTTGATCCACCACTTGTCACATATGAGACCTAATAAACTTGGTGAAAAGCGGAAACCGAATGCTGTCTCTTTCAACCCTGGTAGTTTAAAAATAATGTGGGAGATTATTTTTTAAATCAATAGATTATTTAAAAATACACACGGAGAACAAAAACAATAGTGGTAGGAACACTGCAGTGACTACTTCCTCGCAAATCTGCAATAAGTTGAAATACTACTGAAGTTTACCCAGTGGATGCCGATAGCTCGTTTGTAGGTGGTGATTACTTAACATCATAGAAGCTGAATATATTATATGCTAATCTGTGCAGAAGAGACGTTTATACTCATAGTTCTACGCTGCTACACTGTTTGTGTTCGGTCGAACCTGAGCATCCATGCATTAACAATAGATACATCGTGACTCGGTAAGTCAAGGTAAATCGCTGGTCTTTGTCTTCAACTTGTTCATATTTTAGAATAATCTCTTAACTCGTATAAGTTATATGTAAAACAATTTAAATTTAAAAATAAACCTACTAAGTTAGTACGAAATGTGACAGGTGACAGATTGGGTTGACGCCTTGGGGTTAGCTGAAAATGACCTTAATGTCAACTGTGCTCGCTGAGAGTTACGTATTCCAGGGGCGCAGGATAAGATTGTTCGCTATATTTCTACCCAGACATCTAGGACGGGCACGCGTCTACGTAATATTTCCACGTCGCGGATTAATCAAAAGTTGAACACCGCTGGCTCTGTTTATACTAGACTTTTGGACGGAAATTAATACTACTCAGGTAACTTATTAAGGAAATTATGTTCATTTTCGGTAGGATCATTTCTAAAGTTATTTTCCATTAGCGTTCTAACTCAATAAGCTATTGGTTCTAGATTCGTGTGCGATTTATACTTTGTTGCTGAAAGTATCCTTAAGATATTGATATTAATTCAAATGATTTGGCTTCAAAATATTTTTATGTTTATTTGTATATAAACTACTTCTTTTTATTCAAACGTGGTAGACAGCAGCAAAAATTACTATCGCATTTTCACCAGTTATGTATTATATCCTCATGTGTGCGTGCATATATATGTTAATATTTCTATAGAAATACCGTAATTTGATAGAGAAGTCTTTTATAATTAAAATACATAACATGAAAGCTGACTATTTGATTGTGTGCGATTTCATTTTTAAGATACGCCATTACACGGTACAGGGTTAATCATTCTTACTGTATTTAGATACGAGCATTCATTTTTTAATATTGTCCCAAATTAAAGGTCGTAAAGGTACCACTGAGAAAAATCATAAACAGCATCATAGTATGGACAGGGTGTGCCAGTTATACAAAAATAATAAAATGGGAATAATGAATTAATATAAAATATTTAAAACATACAACTACATATCAGGTCAGATAGTGAACAACGAATATCGAACGAAAACGTCACGATACGATGATTTATGATGCTACAGCATTAAAATTAACAAAAATATTTTATATCCATTTTTAATACACTTTGCCGTCAATATTTCTTGACAACTAAAGATATTATATCGGCTTTTCGTATATCGAAACAGATTGCCTCTAAACTGGCGGCGTCACAAATCTCCAATATTAAATTCCTGGTTGACGTTCGCTTTCATATCGGTATCAGGTCTCATAAATGGTTTACGGGTGAAAGATGGTTTACTTGGTAGCTGTGTGCCTCAGGTATCGCTTTCGTGATTTTAGAGCTAGCTTCCGGAATTACAAAATATGACACGAGTAGGCAGTGATTAAAGATAGACTTGCACCTAAAAATTCTCCTCAAAAATTTTAATTTCTCATTCTTACTTTGCAAACATATTCTTCTTATTCTAGTCTACAAGTTATGCTAATTCCGTATTTCGTGTCAAGGATTGTATGCTAGTTTTGTGTTATTAAATGTTTATATATTAATAATTATGTTATACATTTTATGTTCATATTTATTTAGTTAATTGTGTGTTATTTTGGTGACCAATATCCCATCAGTTGTTACTTTAAGTTTTTAAGTTAATGGATGTTATGTGAATGGAGTACATGCCAAGTCACCTGTATTATAGCGCAGCATATTAATGATGATTTGGGTAGATGTAATTACCTCAATTTGAGCATATGCATTTTTGTTACCATTCAGATGTCAGATGAATGCCTTTATAAGAAACATAATACCTAAGTGGAATTGAAATACTATGCTATATTTATTTTGTACTATCTACAAATTTAAACTGACCAACGAAAGAATATTAATTTTTATATGACACTTTATATTAAAATATGTCCGTGGTCCAAGTTAGTGATGTGAATCAGTGAGTTTTTGAATTTACATATAAATGCGTATGTGTGTTAAATGTGTGTATGTGAGTTTGTGTTTTGCCTCTATAACACATTTCTTCAATGTTGGTTTTCTGGTAAAAATGCATCTGAGATAGGTAAAAGTATATTCATCATCATATCAGCCGTAGGACATCCACTTCTGTACATAGGCCTCCCTTAACGATTTCCCAAGGGACCGGTTGTAATTTGCATCCAACTTCTTCCGGCCTTTATGAAGTCGCCAGACCACCTATTAAATATATTACACGATCTAAATTTGGCTGGAGAAATTTCATTAATTGTGACGACAAAAATGTTGCATGTAAGACAAAAGAATCGCTTCCACTGATTAATATCTGTGAGCAAACATTTTCACAATTGTTTCGTCCGCCATTTTTTCGTTCGAATATACGTTCTTCCGCGTCGCGAGTACGTCAGTGACAGGCGACTAATGGAACTCCGCCGTGAAACGATTCGCTTTCTTCAACGATATACGAGAAATGAGATAGCCTTGCATTGGCCGTGTTATTCTATTATATTACATAAGCAGAAAATTACAGTAAGTATTTGAGCTTATATAATTCTCGATAACTTAATTACATGCAATTGGTATTTTAATTTACTTTTCCGTCTATTTGGCGGTATTATTTTTATACGTATAGATAATATAGTTAATAACTATATTGACACTATATAATGAATATTGTCTAACGATTTAAATACTTAAACGATATATTGTATTAAATACAATTTACATATACAATGCTCATTGAAGAATAAAAATAATGAAGCGAACCAAACGAGGCACCTAGAACCTAGCTACAGGAGGACGAGGGTTAAAGCAGAATAAGAGAGAAATCTGAAGCACACCTCGAAGACGGTGACGAGATGACGTAATAGGCTGATGGATTGAACCCGTCTACAGAAGCGACTATAGGGCCTAACTTTAGTCGGCATCTACTCCACTTATCGATTACCTCGTGAGCCAGATCTAGATGTTTAGTCAATTCAAAAAAACGGCTTCTATTCATATAGGATGGTTATGTCGACCAAAAATATCTGAAATATCATCTGGTCTGTTTATTGATATATTGCAGATATGTGTAGTTCATTGATACAGGCTAGCCTAGATTCGAATCCACGACCACTAGATCCCAACTCTTAACTAGTAATAAATTAGCACCTATAAATGATTTTGCTCTCCGTCCAGGCTACAGGATTAGTCTCGCGGGGAGATGTGTACCGAAAATCTGAGAGAGAAAAACGTATATGTATGTAACATATGTGTATGTACATATATGTGTGCAAAATGTGTGTGTGTAAAAAAAAAACATTTCATTTCATCCTGCTTGTCTTGTCCTTTATATAAAAGGGACTAACTCGCATTCAATTATAAATGTTTCTATCAACATACCAATTACATACATTCGATAACGTTATTATATAAAGTGGTTTTATCGCTCGCAATAATTATTTTGACTCGGCAACATCGCGATTAAATCCCGATGTTTAAACTCATTTTGATTCAGACATTGATTGCGTACGGCGACCCCAATCACATTGGACTGTTTACAATCAGAGTATGGATTGATGGATGCGCGTGAATCCGTAAATATTCCACGTGATATATTTGTGTAATGCCACGTTACCTTGTTAATTCTATCGAATTCCACGTTGTCTATGAGCTCAAATATTGTGCCTTTATATTTATTTATGTAAAAACAACACAAACAACAAACACTCAACACATAAAAATGTCGTGAAGCAATAAGCGACCTTATCGCTAAAATCGATCTCAGCCAGACAGCCTTGGAGTATATGACAAATATTTATTTGTCAACAAAAGGCTTTATATTATTTTTTTTTATTATCTTAAATAAAAAAAATTGTTCACATGCATATTGTGAATAAGCGAAAGAAGTGTGTTTGGATCGTACTAAGTGGAAGTCAGTGATCTCTGTCTATCCTTCAGGACGAGCGTTGTATGGATTCAATGTAATTGAGAATTCAGTCCCTATTGATTTGAAGATCATAAATGAAATGTTTGCTCTAAATTTCGCAACTGTTGCGTAAACGTTAATATCACTAAAACACAATCTCACCAAATGCCGAGCGAAATGCTCTTATACAACTGAAAATCAATACCAATGTCAGATCAGACTGTTTACTCAACAAACAACTTCCTGCACCCGCATTCAAATAAAGACCTCAGTTTATAAGGGTTTCATACCGCACTGGGTTGATCCACTTAAATGCATGCACGGAATAATGCACGCTACACGTAATAACTCAAACTTTAAGTCGTAATTTAAGAAACTTCACGTATAATCTAGACTTCAACACTCTTACGGGTCGAGTTCACATTAGCAATATTGCGTCTCTCAGGTTAGCACGCTGGAAGTAGCGGCTATATAACTTCGGAAGTGTTTTATCTGCTAAACTTTCGCAAGGGAGTTCCAAAGACGGCGGGCCCAGTCCGCCGTGATAACTGAGTGATATTACGAAATAGAGCAACTTAGAAAACTAGCTAAATAAATTGGAGAGACAGGAACGTGCAGCGGGAAATTGAAAAATATAAGAAGTTGTTTTTAAAACAAAGATTTGTGGAAGAGTTTTCATCTTGATGACGTCGCTGCTCACTTAGTTTATTATATACTAGCAAATTCCGCCTGCTGCGCTCATCAGAGGACAATAACAGTAAGTTATTCCTTATTACATTAGCTATCTGCTAGTGAAAGTCCCGTCAAAATTAACCGGACAAGACAAACAAACAGACAGTGACTCAGACAAAATTGTAAAAAAATATTTTGATACATACATAGTTAACACATGTAACTTACGATACGATTCGCTAACCAAACTCTCATCAAACTGCCCTTGAAGTACATCCTTTCTAATAAATAATTAATAATTGAAATTGGTTGGTGTGATATTGAGTTATTAGTCCATTTGTGGCGCACATACTTGATGCAACTTTAACACTTATATGGTTTTCTCATGGATGCCATTGTTAGAATTGGACCAAATTGGAACTACCAGCTTTCAAACAAAAAAAGAATTATAAAAATGTAAGAATGTTCACTCAGTCGAAAGTTATGAGTTACCTCATCATAAAAAAAAAACATGCAGACGAATTGAGAACCTTCCTCCCTTTTTGAAGTCGGTTGAAAAAGGATCGTATATTTACATTATTCCAATTTATAACAATGTAACCCAGAAATCTGTTTTAGCAAGAGAAAACAATGCGTAACAGTGTTTACATTCGTAAAATAGGAAAATAATATATTTACACGTTTACTATTTCTAGAATGCGTAAACAAACGATGTGCAACTACAAAATGTAAACATTTGTTGCGTTTATGCAACCGGTATAACCTTTACCTAGTGGAAGAGCTTTCAGTTTACCATCGGCCGCCCTACCGGCCGCACGTCTGCATTTCGTTCGATGAATTACTTACACGATGTAAGAGTTTATTATTTTTCTTAAAAGAAAGCTAGGAATGTTTCTTTTTTTCAGAGAATATAACTAACATTATTGTTAACTATTCCAACTGAGCTTAAGCTTGTCCTAGGAGATGGTTTCACGTCAATAGTCGAATGGTGGATTCGAACGTACGACCTTACGATTCGCAGACCGTGCCCAAAACCATTAGGCTGTTGACGCTTCAAACGAAGTTTATAATATGTTCATCCAATTGGTTTTGATTTATTTGGTTTAAGGTCGACACGAATGTCCCAATTTTAATCAAGCTTCTTATGTAGTTAACCTGCCCTGCCATTGTCACAAGCTGTTTTTAATATTTTTAACTGACTTAAAAAAGGAGAAGGTTAGGGACCGATTTTGATTATTTTACATTTTAATGTTGGTACTAACCGTATATCGGTTGTTACTTTTATTTGTAAATATACTTGTATAAAAAAGCAGATTAATTACGAAAATTAACAAGTCAGCGTTAACAACACTACATTTAGTAGTTACGAAGTAATTACTAATCCAACAGATTTAATCTTGTATTTTTCAAGGACAGCGACCGTCTCAAATTTAATCAAAAGTTTCTAAAGCTGTTCGCACGCTTAATTAGATTGTGTATTTATTAGATTTTATTAAACTGTCTCGTTCATCTTGTACGTCGCGGATTAAATGAAAATGTTAACTTGCCGTACAATGTCAACACAATAACAAATACGCGAATACAACATGCATTATTATTAAGACAAAATGTTTGAACATAAACTCCTAAAGTTAAACTTGCAGACTATATACATATTGAAATGTCCCATGGATAGGCTCAGGTCGCTTCTGTAAAGTATAAAGGCCAAACGCCATGTGATGTCCGCCACTAGGGCGGACATCACATGGTGTAAAACTGATTTTTTCCTTCATTAGTACCGGCACTAGAGGCGACATGAAAACTGAGCTGTCACGGCTCCAATCCTAATTTAGCTGTCAACCAATAAATCATCATCAAACAATCAATCTCAACACCACATCGATTTACATAACATTGACTAAGAAATCCGAACGGCCGTCTAAACTGTCACATGGACCTTAGAAACTCAGCTCGAGAATGGGATTGTGGCACCGTTGAGAGTGCGAATATCGCTCTAGGGACCAATGTTCGGACCAGTGGTTCCTGTAATTGGGTTACACAGTTATGGACGTGCGGACAGAGAGGTGTCCAATTTTGTAATAGATTTAGAAACACAAATCCGGTTCATTGTTACGTCGGTTTAGTCACAAGTTAAATCAAATGCGATAGGAATCAATATTCCCTTACTTAATTAAAATAAAAAAGTTCTTAACGACGTAAATGGAAGGTCTTAACGTCTATGACATATTAAACGCTACTAAAACCGGGCGGCCACTTTTGTTTAAAAACATTTATCATATTATATATATATATATATAATATTTTATTATCCAAAAAATTCAGCATTGCTGGAAATATGCGTTTTTTTTTCAACAAAAGTAAACCATTCTTGTGAACCAATCAATATTAAGTTTGTGCTAAAAGATGATTCACGACAATATTCGAATATTGAATTCGAACTTACGACTTGATGTTTGAATCTTGTTGAAGCTTCTAACTGTAACTTCCTACTCCCGACATTCAAATCAAATCAAAATAAGTTTATTCATAAAGGAGCACTCATGAATCATTAACGAAACAGAATCAAAATAAAGATAATAAATTAAGCGAGAAGAAACTCAGTGGGATTTTTTTCAATTAGATAACATAGAATTATTACAAATTAACCATTCTGCAGCGACCAGGAAATGCTCGTGCATTATGTAAATACATCATCCGTTTACCATTCAGCAGGTCAGTTATCATTGATTGTCTCTCTTGATAACATGTTTTTTTTAAATACATTTAAATAAAGAGAAACAAAATCGTGTTTGTGTCTGAAAACAGTAAAATATACCGAGAGTCCACGGAGGTAACAATAATGTCCATCACGACAAGCGTCATTCCTGACGCGCTCGGCTCAGTTTGGCGCAGCAGCTGTCAAGTCTGACGTTTGCAATGCAATATGGTCGTCGTTTGTTTCACAGCTTAAATTGCTTATCAAAAATAAATAGTTTATATTTCATTTTATCTTATTAATTTAAATCTTTTTGAGTTTTTTTTTTAAACTTTCTAAACAAGTGACTGCACCTGATCCCCCTGATGTTACGTGGAAATGCAGTCCTGGATGGTAAGGCGCACTAACTTAGTAAATGCTTATTCACTCAACTCTTAAAAATACATTGTAATCGGAGGGAAAGACAGACGCGGGCAAACTATTCCAATCGCTTGCTGTACGAACAATGAAAGATGAAGCGAAGCGCTTCCTTCGGGTTTGAGGGATGTTCACAACAAAAGGATTAATTCATGTAGTGCGTCTTGAAGTCCGAGGGTGGGATGGGGATGGGGGAATTAGGTCATGTAGTTTCTGAGCACACTCTCCAATGAAATCTTTAGAACACCGAAAGGCTAGCTACCTTACGCCTGTGCTCAAAACTGAGCAGATTGGTTTCAATTTCGTTTCAGTTTTATATTACAATTTTTGAATACATAAAAATAAATTAATCTAAGACAAATATTTTCATTTGAAACATTATATTTCAATTGAAAACTCAGACAGAAATTATTGAATTTCGCAGCAGATTGATACTTTAGCAGCTTTTTAATTTATATTACACAAACTGAAATTATTCTCTTTTATTATGTTCAATGATATCAGTGGCTTTTGTGATTTTTGGATTGGGTGAAATTTCAATCTATTAATAATTTATCCATTTAATCTATGCAGCAAAGAGAAATAAAAACAAGTATATTTACGAGTGAAAACATTCACTTCAATTCTACTTCAAATCCGAGTTTGTTCTTTGTATTTATGAATTATGAAAGAAATTGTACGAAATAGAATTAAACAGAACAGAACCTAACCAATCGAACTACCCTTTAAGTACAATTTTTCCAATAAAATTTGAATCATTGTTTGACATAATCATGTCATAATTTAAATTTGCTTCAGTAGACGATAGATGTCGCTGAGTCTAATATGAAACGCGATAAATTAGTATTAGCACCGTATGTTAAGACTTGACATGTAATTTCAATATGAGCATTATACCAGTACCAACGATCAGCGTATATTATGAAACAACGTTAGGCAAAGGCAAGAAATTGCTCATGGTCCTTCTTTCCGGGTTAACCAAAGAAGACTTAGGTAATGGTATATTGCTCCGCGGGGTTTTTAATATACTTCAGTATACTTTATTATACTTCGATATGGTTCATAATTGCATAAATATACATAACGCATGTGTCAATACAAATTTGGGTTAAAAAACATGTAGAATATCATCATAGTAAATAAAATCTGTATTTAACAGTTCAAAAAGAGCAGTGCTTCGATCGTCACCAACTTCACAGGATTACTCGCCAGGTCGATCTAAAGATTTCCTGAAAGTTTCATTGAAATCGGTCCAGCCGTTTCGGAGCCTATGTGGAATATACCACACACTTTCTTTTTTAAACATATACAGATATAAAATACATTATATACTTATTTCGATTTTATCACTGTTTCTAAAACTCCTATTTAACGAATATTTATCAACCACTTTCAACGGATTTGTGTCACAAAAATAACATTTAGTTTCAATTTAACGGCTGTGGACACTAGAAAATATAATCTCCCTCGGTAGCCATTAAAATAACCCAGCAAATTGGTACGAATTTAAACTTTATGGCAAAGTAAACTTTAACGACTCGACGGTCCGCTGGGAATAACAAATTTCGGTACGAACCTTTTCAATAAATTAAATGGCAAAGAATTGACCATAGCAATTTGAAAAAATTACACTTTTGTATTCAGTCAGTTTTTGACATATTTCTAATAATATTTACCAGGTTCTTGTTGATTATCTTCTATTTAACGCCAGTATCACATAGTTACGATGTCTTCAGATTATAGCAACAAAAAGATATTACATATATTTTATCTATATAATATATCGTAATGTTGTATCGATAATATGCGATATATTGTATAAATATATAAATCTTTGCAATAACTATATGTCGTAATTAACTTTTATTTAAGTAGCCCAAGCCAAAAAAAATTCAAAATTTATGCAACTATTATATGCTGCCATCGCGGAGAGTAAAACTGTAATACTGTAATTAAATTAACTGTAAACTGTAAAAAAAACATACTACACTACACTCTTCGTGATAGCCCAGCACAAGTAAGGGTTTTATTTACGTTTTATTTTTATTCAAGTTATATCGGTTGAAATATAGGATAAACCTAAATGTTAAGTTTTTTTCTGCATTTCCTTTGACATTTCTCAGACTATCTCAATTTGAATTAAGTAAGATACGCAATCGAGCAACGCGTTAAAGTTATTCAGGCATTATGTTCAAATGAAAATGCATTTCGTGTTTTTTTCGGTCAATTTAATCGTCCAAATGTGCGTACAATCGCAAAAATCGTGCAAAAATTTAAGCAAACCGGGTTTGTAGGTGATGTGAATGTACACCGTCGGACTTCTTTCTTTCGGGTGATTTGAAAGAAAAGGTGTACGACGATAAGCCAGCAATAATTCAAGAGCTAAAGGATGAGATAATTCTGCACATCAACGGCATAAAACCTCAATTATGCCTCAACGTCATTAAAAATTTGGACCATCGTATGGAGGTGCGCCGCCGTGGCGGCGGCGGCCATTTTGCCAATATTTTGTTCTATACATAATTGAACCATACAAAATTATCATAATAAAAAGCAATGACAATTATTTCCTAAATAATTTGTGTTTTATGCAAAATCAACATCGGCCCTTAAAATTTAACCACCCTTTATATCGATATTAGATGATTCGATTATGGTTAAAGGGATATATCGTGTTCATATATCGATAGCTTATGAAATATCGATATAATATATCATGCACTCTTAGTACCGAGGTATTCTATAAAAGCAGACGATTATCTGATAATTGAATGCTCTGCCAATAAAACAATATATCTAAGTAATAAATAATTTATTTAATTCAATAAGGGGGTAATAGCCCTAATGGTCTAGAATACGGTCTGAGAAGGTTGTAGGTGAAAACCCACCATTCGAATATTACGTGATATCTCCTAATACCAGCATAACATTTCAATAAAAAACAAAAATGCTTTTGTGTTATTATCACCCAGTGAGCTCAAATCCTCATAAAATATGTCAGCGTGCATACATATATACATATGACATCAAATGTATTACTTAAAGATTCAAGCAACTAATAAGCTAAGAGACATGCTTCTATTCCTTATTGTTTGAATAAAATTTTAACGGCAACATTTCAAGCTTCAAAAACAAGTTTCATCTTATGACATCAGCGTTTCGCTTCACTCTTTCAAATACGCATAAAAGGACAGCATCATCTGGACTTCACATTGTTAATGATAACTATACTAATTAACGTCAGAGAAAAGAAGAAATAAGTTTCGCAAGCGCGAATACTTAGAAAACTACTAGTCACTTGATGAGACTTCCGACTTCTACAAATAAAGTTGAAATAAACTGGTAAAAGAAATGGTAATGCAGTGTTTTCTATGTTTATAATAGAAGAAATGAATTGGTTCTTTGACTACGATGGATATATGAAACTCCAGCACCGACATTGAGATACTTGGAAGCTGCTATCGATTTTGCTACACACTAGCTTGGTCCATAGATAACTGATTTTGGACGAGAATATATGCACGATTTTGTTTTAGTATATAATTTGATCCTACCATCAGAATACGAGTGACAATTATCTACTGGTTTGCAATATTTTTTTAATGTTATTTACATATATGCAAATTGACATCTGTCCCCAAACTCACATCAATGTTTGTCGTTTTAAAACAAAGCTGAAACACCACTTAACACAACCCTTAAAATTCAAATGAAAGGGATCGAAACAACATTCTAATTTTCAAAACATACGAAGTCAGTACGAGACCGAATGGAAATAACGGAAAATCCCTATATCCGGCAAAAGGATGGACAGCCCAATTTAAACAATGGACATAATTTACATACAAAAAACATTGAAACCTCAATACGATGATTTAATTTTTATATGTAATCAATCATTTTGTTTGTTGGTTATAGCAATGAAACAGTTATATTTATTCTTCTTTATAGAATTATGTAAAATTTTATTACATACATAAAAGTAAATAAGACAAAAGAGATGTGGCCTAGTCTGCCGTTAAAGTTGTCTTCAAATAAAAAAAAAGAATAATCAAAATCGGTTAACCCTGTTGAAAGTTATGCGGTAACCAACATAAAATAAATATGGAAGAATTGATCTCCTACTTTTTTGAAGTCGGCTGAAAAGTATGGAATATTCTAGAAATCTGAAGTCCTCTATCTATTTTATTTCGATTTGATCGTATCTTTTATTCACTTACACTTGACCATTAGTTTCAGACGTATCTCTGCTGGGCTAAATCCCCAGGGAGCACTACATCACTGCAAAGCTTTATACTCCCAGAGCCAATTAACATTTAGATGATTACGTTTTATTTGAAAATGGTACTTTTATACCCCTTTGCGTGCGTTCTAAACGATTTCAGATTAATTGCTACTCTGTACTTATGCTACTAAATTGTTATTACAACATATTCATTATTCTATTCTACGTATTAGTTATAGAAAATAAAATTAGTACTAGCCTTATGGTTAGTATTTGACGAACATTCAGTGTAGGACTCAAATTGCCTTGCTAGGGTCCTTGTCACATATGGGCCCTTTTTTTGTGGGGAAAGCCTACGCATACGCGCCCTCGCGAGGACGATGACGTGTTACGTCGGACTCGCACCGACTAAAACCCCACGGTGGTCGCCATCAGCGCAACCGACGGGTCGTGGGATCTCCGTAATGAACGCAACCACAACTCCTCTGCGCTTCGTTGGGCTTGCCCGTCTCGGAGGCGTGCGTTTAAAGTCGCTACCCCCAAAACCCTCGCGGACTGCCACTTAACGGCACCACTCCGGTTCGTCGTCTTTCACGGGGACGATATTCACATATGGAACATAACAAGTTTGGTGTTAACCGAATAGCGACTGCTAACTCTATGTTTACCGTTACAGTTACACGTATAATTACAAACAAAAACAAAAGCCGACTTCATATCAAATCAAACGTGGGGCAAAGGCACATTCAATGAACTTTCGTTACTTTTTATGTAAAAATTTTACGAACGTTTTAACTTATTTGAAATTTATACCCTTTGTATAAAAAGCTAAGGTAATTTAGAAGTGATTCATGCTCGTACTTTATATTCACTTACATTTGCCCATTAATTTCAGGCATTACTCTTTTCCAGACTAAATCCCTAAGGAGCACTGGATCACTAGAAATCCTTGCTAGCCTGGGTCTAATTACCATTTAAATGATTTTATTTGGTTTTAAAAATCCCTCGTGCTTACTTACCATTTAATTATTGTAATACGTCTGATTTCTTATTAATAAACCTGTCGTATACATTAATTTTACCACCACTTGCCTAAAAAGGGTAGATAGGCATTTATATATGTGTATATATGATAGTAATATATACGTAAAGGTAACCACTTTTTATCAATTTAGTTTTAGTTTATTTTTAATATTTCAGCTTGGCATTAGTGGATGAATACCGAGCATAAAGCTGTTTTTCTTCATCATCATCATTTCATCGGATTTCGAAAGACAAAAAGTCATAAAGTCAGAAGCTTGCTAAATAGTCAGATAAAGATATTTAATATAGAATCGAAAATCAACGAAAACAGAACGTGAAATAACGTGTTAAAAGAGTACAGCAAAACAATAAACACTCACGCCTTTTATAGCCCTGGTTAGGTGGACAGGGGTAATAATCGCAGTATGCTTTCCACTAAACACTAAAAACATTGTTAAAATTAAAAACACAGGTGAACTGCGATAAATCTTACTTCCTTAAAAGATAGGAGTGGATGAAGCCGTAGCTATTCGCATGTAAATACCGTATGATCAAAAACAAATAAATCGTCCTACGTATTTGAACTGCATAACAAGTTTCGGTAACAAATTCGATATTGGATTTGGCATGCAAACGACGCCATTGTAATGATACCAAATTTCCCGAACACTGCTTTGGGATAAACTGTTCAAAGTTTTACGAAGTTCGCCGACACGGCGGCAAACGTTCGCAGGCTGCGCTTTGATTTATAGTTACACGTTTTGTGTGTATGTGGGTGTGCGGTGGAATAATCCTCTCACAGTTTCGTTGGATACATTTCACCGGGAAACCGTTTCGAATACTCCTTTTATCGTTCAAGCACATTCACTAGAATGAATCGATTTTAGATTTAATGTTATGTAATCCAATGTATGTCTATTTCTGTTTCTACGCTTTGTTCTATCGGTATCCTATTAGCTAACATCCCATCATGTACATACTTACTCCCATCTAATATTCATTATATTCGTCAAGTCCGTACGTTCAGTGGTTACTCAGTATTCGTACGCAATATTATAAGTGTAACAACCACATACACTACCATTACATATGATTAAGTTAAAATTACATTTTCATTTCAATTAAATAGTTCCGTTACTAAGGGATTTTCATTTTAATTATTTTAATATACTTTTACTGCATGTATGTTTTTTTAACTTTCGCTTTGTTTGTAGATTATTCGACCACCCGTGACCCCCCGTACCCGTCACATAATCCCGCTTTTGGGTAAGTTTCTTTATTTTTGCTATTTTCAACAATTTTGCTGTGGCGACCATGAGCGTGACCAATCTGCAGTACGCCAGGAAATTATCCCTTACTTTATCCTTTTCCATTATCTTTAGGCTCTATTAGTTTAACAGTCGGTAGCTTCGTTATGTAACAATATCTCGCCATGCGTTTTCCACACAGGTGACATAAAGATATATTAAGGGTTAAAAACAAAAACCGAATTAAACGTTACAACGCGCGGACGTTCACGTGAATACTATCAATCCCTACTGGGGCTGCAAAGTAGACTATTTTTTTTACTCATAAATATACTTACATATAGTATACTTACATATTCATAAAAATATATGACCTGTAAATTGTCCTACTGTGCGTGGATTTGTTTTGGCTCACTAGGCGAATGTAGGCTTACAGAGAAGCTTCATACTTAGTTACACGACCAATAAATATCAATAGGATTAAAAGTGATGATAAATAGGGATCTTTCGCAAGAGAGTAAGCGCCGAGCACTTGTTCAAATTTAAGAGCCCTCTTCGCTTAGTGGCCATTTTATTTTATCGCTTTATTTGCTCACTGACGGCGGTATTATAATTAAAATTTCATCCGTTTTCCATTTTAATGTTATATTACTAAGCAGAAAAGTTATCGTTAGTTATATTATCTATCTCTCTCTTTCTATATATATAAAAATATATATAATTTTTATTAAATAGATCTAGAAAATTAAATCCTTAAATACATTAAAATGTGTATTTACATAACAGATGTAACATAACGCTATGTTAACGTTCAACCTGTCCTTGCGGACAATAGTTAGGTCAACGAACGACATCAAAATTGAGTATGTCGACGAGTTTGTTCGGCGACTGGCGTGCGTTATCTTTCACCGCGCTGACACCTTCTTCGATTCGGCTTCGCGCCGCTTCACTCTCGCCTTTCAAACGGAAAACCAACACCTCACGAACCATTGCAAGTGCCAAACCTTCCCTTCAAAGGGAAGGAGAGGGTGGGTCCCGGGAGCTGGGCCCCGTCCTAGCTCGTTAGTAGAAGTATTGAATTTTACAAGTGGTAAAAGATCTTCAATTGCTTCAACTTGTACCTTCGACCGGGGGATCACCCGACGCCCTCACCTGACTTAACTTGCCAGCTTGCTATGTTTACATGTCTTTCCAGCTAGCTCCTTTTACTTGTTAAAATATTTTATAAAATGAAATGATATTTATTTTTATGCACATACACACATATTTTATTTTATATTAACCAATAGCCTGTATTAGGGAGATACTGCACCTTACCACTATTTGAATACGCGGACTTAAATTAATATTTTAATAAACGTAAATATGAATAAATGGCCATTATCATCAGCCTACAACAGTCTACTGCTGAACAAAAAATCATACCATTATATACAAACGTGTTTACTTTATATTCAGTGTTTGAGTAAAAGCATTTAGAAACATGCGACTTAAGACTTCAAATGACAACGCCTCCGTAATCTCAATCAGCAAGTTATTCCAGAGTTTAAATGTTTGACACAATAAGACACACAATGACACAATGGTATAAATAATGAGGGTGGTGCTAATAAGTAGTTCGTACGCATGTTTTTTTATGTAAAAAAGCTTACGTTTTATTCAATTATTTTTATAGAAAGGTAGATACTCGTAAATTGAGTGGCAGCGATTGCAGTTCGTACTATGTTTAGTTTAGAGACTATCGTAATACTCGTATTACAGGCACAATTTTCTTCACGAAATTTTATACATTCTAGGTTTAATTATACGTTTTCATTATTTACAAATTTCATTAAATTCACTTAGAACTTAACGAAGCGAAGTACGTACGCACTCTTGTTTGATGTAATTAAGAGTCGGCAACACAAATAATTACTTTTTGCATTTCATTGTTTTATTTCTGCGGAACTTCGCGTGGCGGTGACTCCACGAGCTATTCCAGTTTGTTAGACTTGTTTCAATGTTGTCGGTTATGCAACTATTTGTTCAAATCTTCGCAATGCTATCATGACTGTTAAGTCAAACGTTTACCAAGTCAATTTAGGAGGAAATAGGGATTGTAAGGAAAGAATATAAAGCTATGGGGATGAACATTGCGCCAAGGGGAATGGTGAAATCGCAAATCAAAATTAATTTAATTTAAATAATAATTATAATAGCAATTGATGATGGCTCAAGCCGGGATTAGGCTAGGAAGAAGAGTAAGAATAACAATTGATGCTCATTCGACAATTGATGGTAGCTATTTCAGGATTCTTAGTAAAAAGTGGCTTGTCTTAGAACTGAAGACCTTTTCAATCCAAGAAAATAAATACTTTATTTTTCAATAATTTTTAAGATGTGCCATTTTGTGGCTCAAGGGGTACAACTATCGCAATTCTTATATGTCATTATAACCATAGAAAAATTATAGTAGTGATAGTTGCCATAGATAGCAATTGCTATCCAATTTCAAAAGGCTTAGCAGTCTCAATTTGCGGCTGGGGAAACTCCAACGCTTTGCGCACAAAATAATTTTGAGTACTTAAGAAACCGTTAAATGAAAATCTTACGGTACAATAGAACCTCCAACCTACTAGATCGTGAGTCGAACGTTTAATACAGCTTGAAGTTAAATAGAAATAATGTAATGTCGTGTTTTATTTGAAAACACGTAATTACACAAAGCAACCTGTATACAGTTCCAGGGAAGTTATTTTGTGATGTTTCAACGTTACCCCGGGGCTGGCAAGCGAACAATCTTTGTCCCCGGCGTCCACGTCGCTCCGAGCTCTGGCTACACAAAACTACTCATTACCTTTAACTTACCGCAAGGAAACTAGCTGAATTTTAATCCGATCATAAATTTCCGACATCATTTCGTTCTTATAACATTATTATATTATAGCTGTCCCTAATGTTTTTTCCGTGAATATTTTCTATATTTCTGAAAGTCTTTCCGCTGTATATTCCCACCTCGGCATCACACAGGTGAAAACATGTATAGTCGTGGACTAAAGAAATGTAACACTGCCAGTAATTTCAATCAATTCAACAGATGTATTCCTGTAATTGTATCAGCCTACAAAGCACGACGATAACGTTTCGAGCATTTTTGTCAATCGTACACCGTGATTCCCGATTAAGACTGTTTTTCTGTTGCGTAAGAAGCAATAATTGATTGACATTTATGATAAGACGTATGTTTGAAGTCGTCATTCGTAGGCTAAACAACTGAACGCCATTCTGTCTCATTATTCCGCCTTGTCCTAAAAATAACAAACACAAAAAAGTAAGAATCATACAATTTAGTGCAGTATAGTTCGGAAGTTATGCGCGTACGTACATTTCGGCGTATCATTGTAATTTGTTTAGATTCATATCACTATTGTTGAATAAAATTACACCCTTCTTTTACGGATTTTTATTGAATACCCGAAATTGCGAAGGCAATCGAGTAGGGAATTAAAATCATAGTTATCCGATGGTTGTGGGTTTCGAATCGGCTCGTACCTGTGTATTGCCGTTTTTTCAGTTTTTAAGTAAAAAAAACTACGTCCAAAAGTTTGCCTGGAACTTAATAAACTCGTTGAAAGGTTTATAGAGAAAGCTGTCTCTGCATACCCCGTCAGGGTTTAAAGGATGTGAGTAATAAAAACGTTTAAAACGTAAATAACATAAACTCTTTGTGTTTTAATAACGTTTTATTATCATTTGAATGTATATAGACAAAGAAAAAATAAAATAAGATTAAATTTCTATTAGGACATTGTTTATATTGCTAGATAAATTTAGTATTTAAACCAATATTCTAAACCTTATATTCGGTAGACCGTACGCTAAACAATTTAATGGACGACTAAGTTAGTGTACATAAAACGGACAAGATTAATCCTCAGTTTTTGATTGTGATCCTTATCCATGTATTAATATGTCTTAGGTTTATACCATATAATCCTTTTTAATACGAGTAACGTTAAATACCGACGATAATTAGATACTTCTGGCGTAGATCATGGGTCCGACAAAGCTTAAGTTAGGGTTTGTCGTCCTTTTGTTCGAAACCAGCGGTGTAGACAAATCCTTACGAAAAGCCCCGATAGATTTATGTTTGAATACAAGCTGGCCATAACGTTGTGACGTTTACATCAAAAAATATTTTAAAAACAGAAATAACTTTCTTTTTAAATTTATGGTATTGAATAAAAGGTTAATTTATGTTACCTGTTAAGAAAGCCTGAAAGAAGCCTGTTTTAAATGATGACTGACTGTTTTATCTCTTAGTTTAGTTTTTACTCTGGCCCTGACCGTTAATACAGAGACGGCATGTGCAGGGACATGAGCGGACATGCGCGAGCGCTTATTCTGTCTTATGTCTAAGTGCGTCTCTCCTGTGGTATTCTACCCCGCGGACCGATACAACACCTCGCTTACTCCTAATGTACAGTCGCATTCGAAATTTTATGTTAATTGACTCTTTTCTGTTGAATTTTAGTTTATTTTTTATTAAATGTATTTATTTGTTTATATATTATAATATAATGTAATAACTAGCTTAAACTAGCAAAGGTAGTACAAACAAAAACACTTAATTCGTAATTAGCAGAAACGAAGTGAGATTGGAGAAATGTATAATTGCGTGCGCGACTACGTTTCGCTCAACGCTCATTTGCCGTCAACTATATCTTATTGTTTAAAGTAAACAGTGTTATGGCGTATAGATATAGTATCTATCCTACATATTCTATATACAGTGTGTATAGGGCGACACTTCGTCACTGTTTTTTTAATAATACAATTAGTAAGGAGCACGTTAGATTTTTAAGTTCAAAATGCCATGGCGCTTTCACTCGTCACTTTAAAACCTAGGTTTATTCGCCAATAGCCTAAAAACTTCATCAGCTAACAAGTATTCTATCTAGAATACACTACGTTGCCACAATAAAAAACACACGGTCTGATCACGGTTTGATCTGTAATTTCATTTTAAATGTTATTTTAATGGTTTGCAATGTTGCCATAAGTGTTCTGATAGGAATCGAAGATGTCACAATGATTCACATTATCATGGAATCACAAAAGGTTATTCAATTACATGAATTATACAGTGCACGCGAGCGGAGTCGCGGGCAGCCTGTAATGGATGTTGTTCGCCACATAAATATTCAATGGGCAACTGTATCACGAAGTTTGATTATTCGCGGTAGATTCCGCTTCTCGAGAGCCGGCCGACAATGGGAGCGGAAAGTAGCCGAGCCAGAGGTGCGCAACAATTACGTTACAGCGCGAATCATATACTTCAGCGTTCATATATGTACATTGATTCAATAAAGCTACGAGACGATGTCTACGATGCTACGCTCATAATTTCACGAATCATAAAGCGACGAATAAAAGAGTTCAACGATCAAAATTAATTTCTGTAATTACTTATCGACTATCGTTCTTTGAATCATTATCATTTACATACATGTATTATCCAGATAATTTAGTATTAAAATGAATTCTGTAACTCTCAAAAATTTTATATAAATTATCTAAAATCCTTACACTAGTATAAAATTGCTTCGTGAATAATTTGTTCTATTTGCATTGTATTATTTAATTCAATAATAATTGTGAGAATATATAGAAAATCGTTAATAGGATATACCCGCTTCAGTCTATCACTTAAGCCATAACAGAGTAGCCGCAGAGGCCAAGATAACCATTTAGCAGTTGCAGCGAACCCGCCTATTACCGCTGAAGGTGCGCCATTGTTACCAGCTAAAATAATAACCCGGTAAAAATTACCCATCGCGTCTGCTCCGAGCCGCAAAAGGTAGAAATAAAATACTACGAACATATATAAAGATTCGAGGTAAGGTTTATGAACGCTTGTTCATTCGTGAGCTTGGATAAATATTTCGCTAAATTATATTGGGTTATTTTAGGAGCAACTATAGGAATATCATAGTAGGATTAATTCGACTTCGATATCGCATTTAAATAATGAATGTATTTTCAAAGTTCTGATCATAATTATGATTGTAAAATAAAGATAACAAATATTAATATATCAATGTCATTCATAGCCAGTTGATAGAAAAACACACATTGGATCAAATCTAAGTGTTTTCAACTCTTCATTGATAAAGCATTCGAAAGTTCTCATATATACAGTCATATATACAGTTCCAGAATTCTTGGAGTTGCGAACATTAAGTGTTTTTTACCAATGACATTAAGAAAAAAAACTATTCGTCACTTTTTTCATCGTCTTTTTTTTAATTTCTAATGCAGCGAAATATTTCTTTATTCTAGGTCCTTTTTTCATCTACGTTTGTGCGTTTGGTTTTTTTGTTTCAATGATTTGGATAATAATAAAAAGTACATAATTGTAGGTTATATATTGCTGCGACACAGTTACCGAATACTATAGCAATTAACCAACGTTTAATATGATTAATTTTATTTTTAAATAAAAAGTGCGGAAAGTTTGAAAATAATCGCGAAATACACAACACAGCACGGCCTGTATTCGTTCAACACGAAAAGCCCATAAGCGAATTCGATAAGTAGAAAGGCAAAGTACAACGACAACAACATAATTTCTAATGCGGGGCATCCAAAACACTACACCAAGAACAATTCCAGTCCATAACTATAGGTTAACGCCAACTTGTGTGCCAACTATCCCCAACTTCCCTCACGCAGAGCTTCTTGCAATTCAAGGAATCGAACGCATCGCTGCAACTACGCGACTAGTAGATTATGTTACAGCCGGGGCTAACTTCCTCAACAATTTATTAGAAGCAATAGCGTGTGCAATTCTATAATTAAAAGACGGTGAGTTATTCTCGTTTCATTGCAATTTATATATACTTATCACGTCTAAATGTGTTGTTGCATTCTGGAAATAGTTTTGGTGCGATGACTCCAATCATTTGTTATCGTTAGCGAATTGATACTTGACGCACATTGTGACTACTATCGCGTCCAATAGATTCGGAATTTACATTTTTCCTTTTTCGGTTTCAGTGATCGTAATAAACAATACAATTTAACAAAAAACAAACGCTGATTTGAACCAGTTTACACAATTTATACACATATTGTATTATCTCTATCTCGTGGTTGTGTCTTCAATCTAATCGACAAAGCACTTATTCAACATTTACTCGACTCTCTCTAATTCTCTGATCATCTTTTCTACATGCTAAAGCCACCGAAGCAAAGCTTTGTGACTTCTATTTGATCAAAGTTATTTCCATACAGTCACACTATTCCCGTATTAAGCAGCTATTAACCTACCGATATTATATACCGGCCACTCTGGCTTATGACCATCTATGGTATTTGTTCCTCTATACATGTATACATAGACAGAATCGTTCCTTAAGAGATTTTGTCCCTAATTAGACATTATCTATGCATGCATCGTTTGGATAACACAAGAGCAAATCCAAGAGTAATTAGTGGTTGAATATGCATGACAGAGATAATAATATAATCGTGTATGTACAACGCCGCGACACCACGCGGCGGGCAGAGAGGGAAGGATGGTCCGAGCTGCAAACATGGGACATTCACTGCACTTTGCAAGCGCGTTCTCATTGTCAGCAGAAATTTTAAAATTTACAAGTGTGTTTACGATTAAAACAAATACCGACATCAATTTGTATCAAACATTTAAAGCTTATGTGCGCGGACACCCTTAGTTTCTTGATGAACTATATCCACTCCACACAACTCATATCCACTGCCTCTGTCCTAACCAAATGAATTTATGATAGAGGCATTTTAAAAGGACAAAATTATGACGTGTTGAGTAAAGCACAACCTAAGCCGCTCTCACTTTATAACGCGTGAAAAATCGTAATGATGATGTAAATTGGCTTAATACAATGGCTAACGTACAGCAATATTATCGTTACAGTTATAACAATGGAAACGAGTGAGAACGGTACGCTGTTGTCTTAGGTAAATCGTCCCGAACGGCGACACCGCTCTTGTCTGCTTCCATGTTTGCTCTCGCGGCCATCACTTCTGTGTATATATGCCAAACGCGTCCCAATGAGACGCTCTCCATGCGATTTCTATGCATTCTTTATGTCAGTTGTGGCTGAAACCGTGTCATGTACGTAAGTGTATTTTTTGTGGAACAACTGTGTTTTCTACAGTAACTGTATGTTTTAGTATGATATGAATATTGCTTGTTGTAAAATGTACCACAAAAAGGTAAATATATTTAAACCGTTATATTATTTAAATTTTACATGCTTTTTATTAGCTTAACTCGATCAATCCACAAACCAGCATTTTTCAAATTAATTTTTGTGGTATGTCGGAACCGATACGATTCGGAGACCTTCAGAAAACGAGCTACCCCTTCTTCAAAGGGCAGCAAGGCATCCTACGCCCCCTGTGTTGTAGATTGGTTTGATTTTGTTACAATTATAGAGCCATCGCAATATAAGTCGAGCGATATCGTAGCTATGGTTGGATAATAACAACCTACAAAGAATTGTAACTACAATTTTTCTTTCTGTAAGTTGAGATGAATTATATAAAACGGACGAAGTCGAGGACATTAACTAAGTTTTCATAATCTTTCATATCTCTAAACTACATTTACTCCCAGGTACAGTGATATTAATATCAACAGCGGTCGACTCTGGCCACACCGCGGTCCCAAACAATGAAACTCAGTCACACCCCAGAGAGCACGCTGACATAGAACCCGCACCTAATTTAATCTAAGGAAAAATAACTGAAGGAAACAGCTTCCTTTACATTCCACGAGACACAAAAGGTTGAAATAAAACACGAGAATGTGTCCGGGCACATATTTATCTAAGCAGGCGAGGCTGCGTTGCTACACCCGTTGCAAGATTAGTCACGTTTTACTGCTGCAGTGTGAAAGGGCTCGTATTTATTCAGAACTGAACTTACGTGATAATGATCTCATTATACATAGGAGATAGAAAATAGGAAGAACTGTAGACTATGAAGAATTGAACTCAAAATAAAGGGACAAATAAGGAAGGTATTATTATATAACGTGACAAAGCGAAATAGTAAAAAGCAGAGTTTTCACAATGCTGTTTAAGTATCTAAGGCTCCATTAAATACAGTTATGATAATCCTATCCGAATTGATGAGTAGATTTTGGAAGAGCTGAACATCGAGACTCGACTCTTCAAGAGAAAGACAGCCTTGATTATCTAATTCTATGTGGCTGCATCGATAGTAGAAAGAGCAGAGGCAGTGAAACTCCAGGCACCTGGTCCAAAATATATCAGTGCACGAACGAATGAATTCACGGTCATTTAAAAAGTACCCCCACATATTAATATATCGAGATAAGAATGCTTTAAATAATGCCGAGACAGTATTGTTAACACGACTGGACTTGCTTTGTAGAGAAATAGTTGCCTAGGCTATCCACGCCTCACATACCCACTTGAATAAGGATTCCTAGTTTCTTAGCTTTGGATTCGAGACATTATAATCGTATCATTAAAACTTAATGGAATGTCTAGTAATCTTTTTAGTTCAATTAATAAATATCGAGAAGAGATTAAGTTATTTTTCGACAAATACCATACCCAGCCTTAAAAACTATGCGTCATAAAATTTTAATCATAATCACGATGTTCGATATGAAATACTACAGAGCAACTAATAAAACATTTTCAGACAATACTATCTTCAATATACAAACAAAACAATTAATTCCCAATGTAATTTATATATTACCGCGGAACTCTAACATAATTCAATACACCCCGTAGAGTTTGACGCTTAATTAATTATGCTCCTTATTACAACTTAATTAAAGGGAAACAAACGCACCGCCGGCCCGAGATGTAGATCGGCCGACAGATAGGCGGGATTAAATTATTTTGTTGATATATTTTATAATTCATTGCACGCTCATCCTTCCTTACTTCTTGACATACCTATTATTTTATATATTTTTTAAATATTAAGATTTTATATATAAAATAACATGTAAGGAAGATTTCAAGTTCAATTTATGAGGTTGATACCGGACACAAGAAGGTGGAATCAAATTTGTACCACATTACAAAACTGTCCCCGGTGATTGTCCGCAAATGAACAATTACAATATAAATTGTAATTGTTTTTCTTAAATTATTTCTTTTGTATTTTATAATTTTAAATTTAAAATGTCAAGGAAATGTGTGACATTTATATGTAATAGATAGAATTGAAATACGGGCATTAAATGTTGTTTCTCTAAATATTATAAAGAAACGCAATTTAGTCTTTCATTTCAAACAAATATATAGACTTTATTATATATTTATAAAAAGTAAAATACAATAAAAGTATCATACAACATTTAACAAATATATTTACGAGTAAAAACAAATACCGATTTCAAATGGATAAGAAATATTACGAAATAGAATTAATCAGAACCTAACCAAACTCTCATCAAACTACTTTTGAAGTACATCCTTTACAATAAAAAAATAATCATCGAAATCGGTTTGCGTGATATTGAGTTATTCGTGCATTTGTCGCGCATATGCCTAATACAAATTTAAGACTTCATGGTTTTCTCAGAGATTCCACTGTGAGAACTAAACCTAATTATAAATTAAATGAGACCACACTGAAAGCACCAGCTTTCAAACAAAAAAATAATCATCCAAATCTGTTCACTCAGTCGAAAGTTATGAGATAAATATTAAAAATATCGCTTATTATATTTTAGATATTGTTAACTTGCACAAATTAAATTAGATACTGTCATTTCGAGAATCCCGAATAGCATTTTACTGTTTCGTAAAGTAATGTATATTAATTCAACATAATAAATTATATAATGTGTAAACCTCAGCGTTCGACCTCGCATTTTGCGTACAAACTAACAATCGTAATCATGGTAAAATATACCTCTGTACTTGCTAACTGCTCTCTAAAGTTCTCATACGGCCAGTTTATTTACCGTCATCTATATTATTGATTCATTGAAGTGTTAACAGGTTAGATACAGTATGAAACATTCCAAGGCCTGAAGTCCCCAGTTCACCCCTATGTATCTGGAGACCAGAACGGTCCGCGACGCACGCGTTGCGCGTTCAACCGTGCCGCCGGTCAGATGTACCCGATTGTGAAGTGTTCACTCCATTCGTACATTGCATTTGGTCAACAGTAGTATGTTATTTTTTTTACATATAAATTCTAAGAAAGTGCTTGTCCACGTGTGACATAATGTTAGGTGATGATGTAATCTTTTAATGCAAAGTGAACGTGTTTTTGGTGGTAAAGGTGGTAAGGCTCTAGTCCAGTATTCCACTATTTATGTAAACTATTTCCTAGCACATGCTTAAGTTTAGTTGAAGTGGTTAACAAAAATGTTAATAATGCTTATAAAAAAAATATTGCTGGCTTTCATTAAAAATAAATAAAAGTTTCCGTTAGGTCTATGGCGTTAGGCTCATCTCCTGTCTCATACGAAATATAATTGTTTGGTTAAAAATGGACCTTCCTTAAGTTACTATAGACTAAGCGCTAGTATTGCCATTAAGCAAAATGTTGCTCCATGGATAATATTGATTACCTAATAATATTTATATAGATTAAAACAAGACAGTGCGCCATCAAAGACTTACTTTTAGTAGATTACTGTTAGCACAGATACTTTTACAGACACCAGATAAATTAATTAACCCAACCAACGTGTGCGAACGGGGAGAGACCCGTCGTCCCCAGATAAGCCAGCACGCATGACTGACCACTTCGTTATGTTAATACGCTCCTATCTGCGCTCGCATCTCCCCCAGGTTCAATAAAATCCTGTCGCGTAGCATGATTCATTGCCGCCCCATGCTCTTCCAGTTCATGGGAGCAATGGTAACTTTAAGCTAAAGAGAAGTAACACTAGGTTTAATTTCTTATTACGATAAATTTTGTATAATTCCATATACACAGTTACCTGGATATACGAGTGCCACAATATACAAGTGTTTTAGTTATTTTTATACTTACTAAGCAAGTGCTTGACTTCCCACCTGATGTTAGGTAGAAATGTAGTCCTGGATGTTTAGGCGCCCTAGTCATCTCCAATTCCCCAGGGTACTCATTGTAAAGTAAAACTACGATTTTTTTAATTTTTTGTATGTATCATGTATATTTTAGTAATATTTTTTGAATCTTATTAATGGTGAGTCATTACATAACTATTAATACATTATGTCTATGTTTTTAAAATAGAACAATATTCGAAGTCGGATATTTTTCAACTATTAATAAAAAAAGGTTTACTCCCGGAGCGGGACTATGCCTCACGGGCTAAAGGAATGCTTGGGGTAAATGAATTAGTCATTAAACAATGAAGGAATGAACAGTGAGTGCGACTTACTAAGCTTTAAGCTACAGTGTTTGGAAATATTTATTTTTTCTGCTTAAACAGCAGTTTCAAATACTTTCAGCGTGTTGCCAATCTCAGTCGACAAACACACCTGATGTGTTATGTCTCATGTGGGCTAAGCTTTTACTACGTAAAATATTTGTAGATGCACTCTAAGCGAATCGACGATGGATAGTTTTTTGACGCGATAATCTAATACGACGCAATTTACAATTTGATTTGATTTTAAATTCCACTTAGATATTTCGCGCACTTTAGTTACGATTACGGAGATGGCTGAGATGTTATTTATAAATAATAGCACAGCATAGCAAATCACAGAATACAATAGTCAAGAGCACAAAATAAGCATAAATTCTTTACTTTATAATATTAAAAGAAGAAAGCTAGCTATATTTCTTTTTTTTTCACGAAATATTACTAACAATCTTGTTAATCACTTCGACTAAGCTTAAGCTCGTGCTAGGAGATGGTTCACGTCATTAGTCGGGTCGTGGATTCGAACCTGCGACCTTACGATTCGCAGACCGTACCCTAAACCATTAGGCTATTGACGCTTCTACTTAGAGGCAAATATAATGGTAAAGAGGCAGATATGGTTCGAAGGTTGTGAGTATTTTATAGTTGTATAAGAAAAAAACGTAATAGTAATATAAAATTACTAAACTTATTTACACATTTCGGATTAAAAAGACATGAGAACTTGCTTTATATATATTTATTTTCGTTTTAAAGTGTAGTTTGGACATAGATTTATGTATAATGTATAAGCTTTAAAACAAAGTGTATTGTTCGAAACGAGAAAACAAAGGGCTCCTTAAATATTGCCCTTCCAATTTTCTCAGAAGTTACCGAACAATAGGGCAGGGAAAATTAAATATTTTGGATGGAATATAAATTGTATCTTTATATAACGTTATGTTTTTATTTATTTCTTCAACCTTTATTAACACCTGACGAATAAAAGTTTACTATAAGTACATAAATACTCTATTTCATGACAATAAAACAAAAAAGTGTGCTTTAGACTACACGACTGAAGTAAAACTTCTTTAGCTCCATCTATGTATATAATATACACGATTATTTAATAGAGAAAAAAAATGTGCACGCGTACTTCTCTCTTGCAAAAAATGAATCCTTGAAATCGGTTGGCGTAATATTGACTTATTCGTCCATTTTTCGCGCACATACTTAATGCCTTAAGACGTAAAAGGTTTTCTCATCGATGTCATTGACCGATTTGGACCAAATTGATTGAAATGAGAACACACGGGAAGCACCAGGTTTTAAATATAAAATAATCTTCAATATCCTTTCGACGAAAGATTTGCGGAATCAAACGTAAAAAAACATACAGACGAATTCAGAACCTCCTCCTTTTTTGAAGTCGATTGATAATCTTTCTTCGTCTCTGTCTTCATTCTACAGGTCTACAGTCCAAGTTACCGTTCTTAAGTCTAGTCACGATGTTATTCGATCACTTAGCTATCTGTATATATATCTACATAATGTTAATTTATGAAAATATCAAACATGGATAAAGTTAGTGCAATCTCGACCTAATTGTTGAGAAAATAAAACATTATGTACGTTCATTTGTTCTTTTATTTTGTTTTTTTTTTTCACATTCCTTGTTTAAGCAATCATTAAGTTGTTCGTGCATTAATTAATTAAAATAAAAGATATAAAAATTCGTGCAATGTCACGATCAAAACTATTCGATTCTCGTCGGTGTCAGTTATTACATTTTCTCGATTATACTTGCTAGCTACAGCCTATTCCAATTCAATTTTGTAAAAATACGTAACATGGAACTTCTTCAGAAATGCATTGGTACACACGGTTTTCTTTAATTTATATAGATCAAGCCACTATCAATTATAAAACATTTCAATGAAATTGCGGGCGTAAATTGAATAGGCGAGAGCGATTAAGTCCGAGTAGACTTGCGGTTCTAGATATACATAGAACCCGTCCAGTCTCACCGTATCATGCCTTTGATAGTCGGAGCTAAACCGACCACGTATTTAGTTTAAGTTAGCTTAGTTGTTAGTTTAGCCGCCTTTGGTTTGTCCGACTCTGGTGCAACTGTACTTGAGTTATAATTTAATTATGAATGCATGTTGCCGCTGTACTTTGGCGGTGAAGTATTTACCCTTTATTTAATTCATAGTGTTAATGCTTATCAAGATGAACACGGACGGGGTCTGGCGGGCCAGGATACCCCAGCTATCCTAATTTTCCCCATGCCCTTTTCAACTGGTGACAATCACATCCAACAAGTTAACTTCTCCAATTATCGTTTCCCAATTCCTACAGTCACTAATCGGCCCCACCCTTGTCGCCCAGTGAACCCGAGGCCCCTTTTAGTCGCCTTATACGACAGGCAGGCATACCGTAGTCTTATTCTTGAGAGCCCAGAACTACAGGGCTGACAGTCACTAATCCGCTCCAGCGTGATTACTTCAGAGCAAATCTTACCATGTCAGACCTCCGCGGGACTCCACTGCTACCTTTTTTTTGTTGACGGGTGGGAAATCTTCAACAAGATACCCTGTTTATATGGGTTTCTTACCCATTAAAACCCCACGGTGACCCTTCCTCGGTGCATGGCGAGGGCTCCGGGATTTCCCGGTAAATCGATTCGTCTTCCATTCATTTCCTTTCCGTGGTTGCGCACACTTTATCAATAATCGATAATCGTATTATATTGTTAAATTTTGGTATATTCAAATTTCTCTTGCAATTAAATGATTTATTGAACATGCAAATGTAAATGGAAGGAATCAAATCAGAGTGTTGACTCGGAGTCTAATTTAAATTTGTTCACTCTGTCCGTCTGCAGTATAACGAAGGGAAGATAATCGAAGTCAAATAGACACTGGCTTTAAATGATTGTGGAACATTCTACAATACCGATTTTAGAAATTAAAATTGTATAAAAGTTTCACTAATGCTAAGTAACTGTAAAATGCACAGTAATAAACTAATAGGCAAAACGACTTACTTATCTATATTTTTAACCGAATTCAAAAAAGGAGGAGGGGCTTAATTCGTCGACTGGGTGAATCGATTTTGATGAGTCTATATTTTATTTGAAAGCTGTTGCTTCCCTTGTCCCATTTCTATTTTGACTTTGACATCCATTAGGCAACCACATATGTTTTAAATTTGTATTAAGTATGTGCGCGACAAATTGACGAATAACGAAATATCACGTCAAACGATTCCGATGATTCATTTTTTTATTGGAATGGATGTACATCAAGAGTAGTTTGATGAGAGTTTGGTTAGGTTCTGATTAATTAATTTTTCATAATATTCCTACGATAAGTCTAAAAACAAATAGAGCATCCGCGCGTTATAGCGTTTAACGTTTGATTCGATTTGAAGTCCGTTTTTACTCGTAAATATACTAGTTCTGGTGTATGGTGATAGGCTCACCACCTGTCCTAGACAAGAACGAAACGTATAAAATAGGATATAGCAAAAAAAAGATTTCCGTAATCTCTACTGCCGGCGGGTTTGTGTTTTTTTTTACTATATATGTTTGTTGTTTTATAACGGAAGCAAGAATGACCTAAAATGAACACATTAAAATTCGCTATATAAGTAATAATTTAAATTTTTTCATATCACATCTAGTAACAGGCGCAGCGCACCTCTTCTCTATATCTTTGTTTACAAACATGAATACCGTATATTTTATTTACAAAATGTAGCTTGTAATTACCTCGAAATTCTCAATTACCCACAACTTAACCCGATCTTTTGCTATTGTTCATTGGTAATATTTATTTTCTAAATATTATATTTGTTTAACTTAAAAAAATATTTAAAATAATTATACGCCTTCCATTTATATAGTGTAATTTTGTTCAATAAGTGAATGTTTAGTTATTCTTATTAAGGAAATAAATTTCTCAAACCACTTTGTGCAAAGTTGTTCAAAGTATGACCCGATTCGAATAGATACAACTTTAAAGTTAAACGGAGGCATGTAACTTACATGTACAGGTAACTTTATACACCACGGTAAATATTTTATCCCGAGAAAGCTTGTATGTGAACTGTGCAAACAATTGTCTGTAAACCTTGCCGTTCGCCGACAACGATTGGTTGAGAATTGGAAGTGTTCGCAAGTTCTGCAGGTAGCGTTTTGTTCTGCGGTTTGCCTCGTGGAAGTTTAACGTTTGATTTACTTTGCTATGCTTGGACACCATTGAATCTGAAAGAATTTAATGGTGGTCAAGGAAAAAACTATTATATCTAATGTGTCTTTATTATAGACAAAAATATTTATCTATAGTAAATAGTATAGGTGTGACTTTTGGCGTTTGACTAACGACCAAATTCGGGTATCGAATCACAGTCCAATTGTACGAATGAGTTTTGAAATCTATTTATGTTGATTAGAAGGATTTTTTTATACAATTTGTAAGCAAGTACTTCACCGCAATCCCACGTGATATTAAGTGGAAATGCAATCCTAGATAGAAAGGCTCACTAGCTTAGAGCCTATTCCCTCTGCTCTTGAAATAACCCACATTGTAATTGGAAGGAAAGATAGACGCGAGCAAACTATTTCAGTCCTTTGGCCTACGAATAATCACAGACAAATCAATGAGCGGCGTTCAGGTTTCCACGTTGTGCGCAACAAAAGGGTGAAGTCCAGCGGTGCATTTTGAAGTCCGATGCTGGAACAGAGATGGGGAATTAGATCATGTAATTATTGAGCATACTCTCCAAAATGCATTCTGTGGAACACTGAGAGACTAGCCTCTATTTATTAAGAAATATAATAGTATAGAAGTAATTTTTTCCATCACAATCCATGCTTGCCTTTAAGCTACATAAACATGGCAATAACAGCAGACCGTTTTATTCAATTTAGCAGTCCCCATTATTAGATAAATTAAAACTCCAGACGAATCATACAATAAATTAGACGCCAGACAGGTCGCAATTTCCTCGACTTGCCTTTAATGTCCTGTTTAATTTTGTAGGCAATTTTACAAACAAAAACATATATATATCGGTCTATCATAATTCCGAAGTTTATAGAAGAAATTTCTGATCGAATACAATAATTAATATTGCAACACTATTACGGTGTGCAAAAGCAAAAAATGTTAATGGAAATAAAAAATATATATTCTGTATGTTACATAAAAAAATCACTTAACGACTTAGTCTGTTTATTTTGTCAACATAATTAACACAAATACAATAAAAATTCAGATCAGTAGCTCAGTGTCGGCGATCGGCTCAAGTTGCGTAATACGTGCAGTAATGTTTTTTTGTGTGATTTTTTTATTTAACCGACTTCAAAAAGGAGGTTACTAATCAGGTATATACTGTTAATTATAAATTCGTTGGATAGTTTAGTTGTGTGTTAATTAAATTATTTTATGGTCTGTAAAATTTTTTGCGACTACAGGTTTAGGAGTAAATGTTGCTCTTAGTTAATTTGTAATTTCTTTAATTTGTTTATTATTTATTATTATTACGATATAAACTTCGTTCGGCTTCTTTATCTTTAAAAGTCTCTATCGATGAATATGTATGTTACAAATGGAAAAGATTCTTTTGATGTCTGAATGACAGGACAGATCTGGAAGGAATTTGGCAAAGAAATTACAGATTTTGACATAGAAGTTGACGTAGACGTAGCCGAAGACGTTAACGGAAATGTAGACATAACTGTTGTCATGAACGTAGCCGTAGATATGGCCGTAGACGTAGAAGTAAACGAAAGCGTAAACGTAGGCTTAAAGGTAGACATAAACGTAGACGTAAACAAAGACGTAGCAGTGGACTTAAACGTAAATGTAGCCGTAGATGTAGCTGCAATTTATTATTGGTCTTCGTTATGTTTCTTAAAATCCTATTTGAATTTATAACCTTTGTTAACCTCAAATGTGAAATTTTCATTTCTTATTTAATGGCAATAGAGTGCAAAAATTAAATTTTACACAAAAGAAATCTGAGCGGAGCTGAAGCGTCTAGAAACTTTAAAGTATTCCCACATGCAGCCAATCTCTGTGGGCAAACAAACACTGTTTGTTTAGCTTACATGTGGTCTAAGCTTTTAACGGATAAAATATTTGCCATGTACGGAGCGCTCTATAGAACGCAATTTATTTCAATGTACAAGTTCGTGCCACATAAAACGAGTTTTGGATTTTTTGGACATTTTTATTTCGGCAGACTTTTCTTTTTAACGAGTAATCAGAAGTAGCGGCAAAAATAAATTCGAAAACGGTTGGACGGCAACATAGTGTTATTGCAAAGGCATAGCAAAATAAGATTCTAGATATTCCAGGTCTAATTTTTAAGAAAGTTTTTTTTTAAATAATAGAAGCAAAACAACGGCAAAAGATCCTAGACCTTATAGGTCTACGTTGATGTCTACTATAATATAAAAACTTTTTTTTAATAAAGGTGGAAAACCAGCTTAAAGCTCTTCTTGATCTGAAGTGATCACCATCACCTTCAACGACAAGGTCTCCGCTAAAGGTGCGTTGTGGTCCTATGAGAAATGAGTAGGCTTATATCTTGAAGGTCCCCAAAACCTATCGCTTCGTACAGCACTGGTGACAACTATTTTACAACTTGGTAGTGCTGAAATTTTTAGAATAAGAAGTGTAATAACGTTATATTGAGGTGACGTTAGCTGGAAATGTGATTCCTTAAAAATAATTATATCTACAAAAATAAGTAACATTGGAGTGTCTGTTTGTAATATTAAAATAACCACTTTTTAATACATGAATTTTTTTACGGTACATAAACTAAAATATCAATTTTTATAATTTTTGTCTGTCTAAACGGACACGGAACAAACAGAAAGACGTTCTGGTTTATCTCTGGAACGGCTGGACCGATTTTGACGTGTCTTTTACTCGACAGATAACCGATGTAATGAGTTACTCAGACTTTTACTTAGAATTTTATTCTAGAAAAATTTAGATAAATAGTTTTTAATTAGATATTGGTTTGGTGATAATGTAGGTTTCAATCCATAACTGCACTAAGTTTGCGATCCTGTCACTTTTATCTCCATGATCATCTACTTATTATTGTCCTCTCCGCGGCAGATTATATTTTCGAACAATCTAGCAGAACTCGGTAAAATTCACTGTGTTTACAAGGTTGTACATGTATCATTTTTATTGCCAACGAAGTGTGATACAAAGGCTGGAATAATGTGTATAACGTTTTCGCCTACAATTTTTTCCACGACAATGATATTTACATGTTGAAACAGACTTATTATCGAGGATTTTATTTGTACGGAATATCAGCTATGTTATGAACATTAGTAAATTCGTCTCAGCAACTCCTGGTCTTCTCCTACGATTATTCGTATTCTGCATCCAGCCATCTCCGGTATCAAAGTTACTCGTTATTAAATCAGCTATCTGTCAGAGAAAGTCCAGTCAAAATTGGGCCAGCCGTTCCAGAGATTAGCCGCAACAAAAGTCAGATAGACAACATTTTTAAAAATATTATTTTGATATATGTACCGTATATACATTCTTATCCATGTAGATAAAATCGTTATTCTAATATTACAAACAGACACTTCTAATTTTATTTATTTGTCTAGATTATTATGCAATAAATATGTAAAAATTCTCACTACGGAATACACATTTTATTTTTAAAGAGAAAATTAGATTCTCACCAAGTTTTCACAATCGATATAATTTAGCATAAAATTCAAATTTTGTTCTCATTCAATTACCAAAGGATTAATGTATATGACGTTGTCTCGCGTATTAATTTCATAATGGGCTTCGTGTAGGCACGTCGGTAGGCCGCGGTCCGGCCTGTCGCGTGCATTATCTTCCGTGCGGTATATTTTTCCTACCAACGAGCTACAGAACTATTAAATTAAGTCTAAATTAAAATCTGATATAACTAGGTCTAATTTTAGGATATCACGAGCTTAACAATAAAAAATATTTTTTTTTTCATATTTAATACTATGTTCATTTCTATTTCTTGTTTTGACTACGGCTACTCTGCCGGAAGACAGCAAATATTTGATCCAGCAAAAGCTTGCATGTAAACTGTTCAAGCAATGGTTTGTATGCCGACAGGGATTGACTGCGTATTAGATGTGTCTTGCAACTTTTAGAGACCGCTTTGTGTAATAAAAGGGATAAATAGTAGTTGTTATATAAATAAATAATAGATTAATATAAATAAATAAACAATAAATTAATATTTTTGTTAAAAATAATAGGATTTTCAATCGAATTCAAACAAGGTTGTCAATTTAAGTTTAAACTGCTAAATTTATTGCTTGTGTTGACTATCCTTTTCCAGTCGTTTTATTATTTTATTGTAATTAGTGATGCCAAAGAAGTATACCTTCTCACGCGCGAATTTAAGTGTATCACATTTTTTTATATAAGTGATGAAAAGCATTTTTAAATCTTAGTCAAAATTTATCAGACAGATGACAGAGGGCCAGAAGAATTCGCATTACCACTTTCCAATGCGCTGTTAATATCCCGTCTCGACGATTTATGTTCTATAACCTGGTGGCAGATATTTTATTCTTCAAATAGTAGTCGGAAGTTGCATATTTATGTTACACGGTACCGTGTATTACCAGTACCAATTATGACAATAGTCATAAGAAAATCAGATAAGTCTTAAATTTGCATCAAGTATGTGCGCCACATTTGGACGAATAACTTAATATCACGCCAACGAATTTCGATGATTCATTTTTTATTGGAAAGGATGTAAGAGTAGTTTGATGAAAGTTTGGTTATGTTCTAATTAAGTTTGATTTCGTAATGTCCCTGCGATAATTCGGAAATATAAATATAGAAATAGCGTTTAACATTTGATTTGAAGTCGGTTTCAGTTTTTACTCTTAAATATACTTGTTTTACGGACTCACATTAGTGTAACATGTTACATAACGTATTTATAATTTATATATTACATAACATATTCACGGTGTACAAACTTCACTCCGAAAGTAGAGTGAACAAAGATGCTATTTACATTATACTGGACACTACATCACACTTCGCCCGCAATAAAGATGATACACGAGCGGCCTCGCACTTAGTGAATGTTCTCAGAGCTCCGCGCCTAGAGATTTTTAAAACATTTTCACCGCGCTGAATATTCAACGCTAGCTTTCACCCGTGCCTTCATAACTTTTTATATACGGACATATAAGACACGTGATGACCTAGTGACAGAGCGAACAACCTACGACTACGATCTGATAGTTTCTTAGTCGTTTCATTTTAACGGATTCTTGCTCCAAACAAAAATAAAATACAAATGGTCGCTCGTAAATAGGAAAATCAAAAACCGACTTCAAATCGTATCAAACGTTAAACGATTTTAGGCGCGAACGTTCTCTTTGTATTTCAAAATTATCGTAGGAATATAACGAAATAAAATTAATTGTAACTTAACCTTTTATATTTTTGTTATCCTGCCCGTGCTAACACGATGCTGCTGTACAGTACAGCTGTATCGATGATTTTCGAAAAACAAATTTGTTCTCAGTGAGATAACTTGAAGGAAGCATTTGTAATATTTTTGTATGCCGTAAGTGTTAAAATATGTCTGTTATTTTTGATTCTGTTTGTCTCCAATAAATAAATAATACATAGAGGGTACCGCGCGTAATAGCTTAACCGGTTTAACGTTTGATTCGATTTGAAGTCGGTTTTTGATTTTGCTCGTAAATACTCGTTTATTACGTAGTCTTTAAAGTAGATAAAACACGAAACTGTTACAGAAGTCGGTCTGGACTGGACAGCTTTATAGTTTGATACAATAACAATATATCAAAAAGACAGCCGCCGAAAGTGAGAAATGGTTTGCCGACAGAATTCGTACTCCACAGGGTATTGGAATCACAAGAGCAGAAATGTATGTGATTAACTTATGTAATAAATTTGTGAAATATGCCACGATGATTTTTATCATTTTATAAAGCAGTTTTGGTGCTATTCTTACTAGTGTACTTATTCCTAAAGCGTAGAGGTGAAATGGTACCAAATAACTGAATACACTGTATTTGTCGTCTCCATGTTGCTATTTGAGACTACCATTAAGAAAATTGTGCTTTGTAAATAAGAAATTTTTAAACTAAAAACTAGAGCCGTGCTAGCTCAGTGTCCGGGCGGTACGTTACAATATGGTGGTAATATATTGGTTGCAATTATGTGCTGAATTACCAATTAGTAGTATTGAAGAAAACCAAAGTGAGGAAACCTGCATGTATTAGAAAAGTTTCTAAGACATGTTAAGTCTGCCAATCCACACTAGGGCGTCGTGGAAGAAGGCCTGTTCCCAATAGTGGGAAATAGTATATATATAATATACTCTAATAATTTATTTATTTGTATAAATCTTCGTTCGTTTATAAAATATACGAATACAAATAAGTGCAAATGTAAACAGACAATAGCAACAATCATTTTAATTAATGTGTAGTTTGATGGGCACTAAAAACTTAAGCGGAACTATCAAAACTTAAAGGAAGTCGTTAAAATACGAGCTTAAACTTAAGCTCAAGGCAGTAAAGTGCAAAGTTTGCACAAGCTACGTAAGTTACGTGGATTGTAATGGAGGGGTACATTGTTGCTGAATCGCTTAGAGGGCTATTGTAGTGTACCTCCCAGCACGTTGTGGAGTCATGCACGAGCCGTCGCTACAATTTATCCTCTTTGCTGAGGCTGGACAATGTTGCTTTGTAGGTAACAAAAGGTATCGAGAGGGCTATGGTAATAATTTAACAGTTTCGGGGAGCTGTATGTGTTAAGGTGTAAAGATACGTAACAGATAAGTAAACAACAATTTACTATATATTATAATTTTCTCTTTCTAGATTTATATAGCGCATAATCCCCAAACTCGAACGAAGCGCTTTGCTTCATCTTTCATTATAAGTACAACAAAGGACTGAAATAGTTTGCCCGCTTCTGTCTTTCCCTCCTACACTTTGGGTATATTCAAGAGCAGAGGGAATAGGCTAGTGCGCCTTACCATCCAGGAATCAAATAGGATCGTGGTCAATTAATAGCTTTGAAAGTATAAAAAATAATATTTAGCCATTTTAAACATTACTTATATCTTAATCGTATAATATAACGCGGAGCTTTTAGAGTCCGGGTACTTTCTTTAATTGGCATAGTACGCTTGTAGCCCGAGTACGTTCCCAGTGCCGGCATATGTGATTTCCTTAGTTTCGATTTTAGGTGATGATTTACCACGTGTACTTCCTAAAAATGACGTATGTTACGTACTCAATAAATAACAAAACCCTTACCCTGCTATTTGCCAGTGACTTTTTTTGAATATGAAATCAATCTATTACAGTCATACTAATTATTATCATTCCCTCGTTACCAGATACGTCAAATACTACCACATACACGATTGGTGTGGCCGTAGTATGCTACCGGTAAACCATAATGGCGCCAATGAAGTATAATAAGAGACTACTAAAACTAGAAATCATCGACCACTATGATGCCAATTAACTTTCCTTTTTCACACAATTGACTTAGCAGAGTCGGGGCCTAGTTACATATATACTTACATTTTTCACATATCAACTCATCCTATGCTGGCCCAAAGTGTTGCCAATGTTTTGTTTACGGACAAATAAATGCTCGAAAGGAAGACAAACAAAAAAAACAAAAAAAGACAAACAGATAGCTATTCCTTTTTGCAGTAGTTAATAGTATACAAGAGACAAAAAAATGTTTGTGAATTTAGAATAGCGATAATAGCGCCAGACCATTCTTCACTAGTGGCATATGTCATTTTGTTATTGTACCCAAACTATAAACCTCTCCTGGAAAATGACCCACATACAATTTGTCATGTACGTTTGAAAGCACATTTCTGAAGGGTCGTTTCTACAGAGAGGTCCAATTTATACTGGTTCATGTAACTTCTATATACATTTTTAATGTCGCAAAAGTATCTTGTTAGGGAACAATCTGACATATTTGTAAATATACAATTCCATACAGGTACCACGCCTTAGTCAAATGCTCTTTTTGGAGTACTGTTTAAAAGTAACTGAATATATATGACTCTCTGTTGGGCACAGGCCTACGCCGGGCAGTTGGAGAAGACCCACGACCCCATGACTGCACCAGTTTCACTGTATATTAGAGGTGGCAGAGGTCGCTTAGCCTGAACCTCTATTCAGAGCAACACTGCGCAAGGGCACCCGAGAGATGAAAACTGTCTGTGAAAAGAGTAAAAGACTATTAGGACATAGTCCGCGCCCCTCGGTGCGGATTTCTAAAATGTGGGATTCCTCATGATGTCTTCTGCTACGCTGAGTACGTGGTAAATCAGCACTTGAAACTTCAACAAACAATACCATAGGTGCCGGAACCCCTACTTATCGTAGAAGGTGACTAAAAGGGGCCTCGGGTTCACGGGCCTTTGTCGTCCGCGACAGTGGACTCGAGAAGAAATCGACACTAGTTGTCCCGTGTCGCCTTAGCACTGCGAGGGTGCTGGGGATGGCAGTAACCTCCCCGGAACGTGCTTTAAAGCACATTGTAGAAGGGCTCCGGTACATTACACTGGAGATCCCAGCGCCCCTCGCCATTCACTGATGAAGGCCACCGGGCCGAGGTAGGGTTTAGCGAGTGCCTCACATAACATATGAGTCAAACATCTTATTACCAAAACAAAGTAATCAATTAAAGTATATTAGAAAAGAGCACGGACACAAGTCTGCGGTTGCGCTTTATTGAAAGAAAAAACAAAAAACATATATACAGAGGTAACGGCACCATCAAAATCGGGTTGCTAGCTCACTATGCAACTTAGGCAACCGCTCGGAAAATGAGGTACATGGCGGGTAACGGACGTACGAACATAGTTTGCGCTTGTTCTCGTATGGTATGCGCTGTAATACAATGTATTTTTAAATAAATAAAATTCGATACATGAAGCAGAGCTCGCTCTATAACAATAAATCATACGCGAGGTAAGCGCAGTATGGACATTTTCACGACGCTAAGCCATTTTTCATGTACCGGGACGTGTTTATAAAGACTTATGTGTTCTTGTACAATGCCCTGTTTTTGATATAATATGCTACATACAAAGCGACTTGGAGGATTTATAAAATCTCTTTACCCCTATTTTACATTTTAAAACCGTAGATTTTTGAGTTTGCAAAAGATGCACAGATTAGAATAATATATTAATAAAATTTATAAGAATACTTTATCGTATGTATTCTTTTGTCATTCAAAAATATCGACTCCAGCAATTTACACTAAGTCAACTCATAAAAGCCGCGATGAAGAGCCGTGATAGCTCAGTGTCGGGCGGTCGCCTCAAGTTGTTGTACGCTAGCAACCCGAGTTTGATACCCGGTGCCAGCACCAATAAATTTTTTTTGCAATTTTATGTACTGATTTACTACAAGCTCGGCGGTGAAGGAAAACATCGTGAGGTTACCTACATGGCCTAGAAAAAAGTTCTAAGACATTTGAAGTCTGCCAATCCGTACTAGGGCGACGTGTCGGACTGTACCCTTATACTCCTTAGGGATAAGGCCTGGGTCCAGCAGTGAGACTTTAACGTAACTCATAAAAGTGTTCGTAAGGTATACTTTTATGAGTTAAGTTAAAGTAGTAGATGATTATAAAGGGAAGAACGTGATAAGTTTTATATTAATTAAGATACTTCTTTCAATTTCAGTACCTGTAATAGTTAATTTATTCATGACAATTTCCCATACTTAATTTTACCTATATTTTTTTTAATTAGCAAGTTAGCGAAATATACCCGTAATTCGAGTTGCATATAAATTGTTCGTGTTGTAATGTATATATATTTAACCGACTACAAAAAAGGTGGAAGTTCTCAATGTTGTCTGTATTTTCTGTTTAATGCTTGTATACTCGTAGTGCCGTCATTTATGAACGGATTTAGATTTTTTTCTATGAGAGGGTTTGCTTTCAATTTTGTTACCGAAGATTTCACAAGGAACTCCTACAAATCATTTGACATGAGACATTGTGTAGTCCTGGCCACTGCTGAAAATCAGCACTGTGGCAGTACATGCTGAGGCGGTGTCCAACGCTCATCATATCGTATTTGTCCGTTTTTTCTATATTCTACTTTTTTATTTTTCTCTCTATTTTAATATGTGTCCTAAATGATGTTTGTATATAATGCTAATAAATAAAATGTATAGGTCTATATTGTCAAGTTTTAGACATTCTAAGACCTACGAAAGCAGATGAAAATTTGTAATATACCACGGAGTAGACAAACACTTGTTTTGAGAGCCTTTGCGTCGGATATATAACCGGAGTACTTATTGGCACAAACCGGCTGAGATGTCAGCCATCGCAAGATCATAACTCGTTGGGACATTGAACTATCACCGTCTACCAAAATACATTCTTACAAATGCTCTCTTGAATGTGAAGATCGAACTATTAAAGAATATAGTACGAACACTTCCTATCATCGGTCCATTTCAGTCCGGTTCACCACGCGAACATTTTTCACTGCAGCCTCAATACCGTCGCACAAATAAATCCCGCGCGATACCGTCGCCCGGCTAAATTAATCTATCTCGGGCACAATGCACGATATTTATTGCGAATTTATTACGGCACTGCACCGCCCCGCGGCGCCGATCACGCCTTTGTGATCGCTGCCCGTGCGAGAATCCTTTCACCTAGTATCAAATGAACAATGAGCTACATCTGAATGGATGGAAGTACGTAAACAACATATTTCAACACACTGATGCCATTATGAATCTTCAAAGACATTAAATAATAAATAAATATGCTCTCATAAGGCAGTTAAACACTGACAGCCTGATGAATCAGTGTTTGGCTTTAAGATCTTATGGTTTTATCAATGGATTCTTATCGTAGGACTTATGTACGTAAAAAAACAATGGCTAAAAATTATGCCGTCTATGGCAATGGGATGGCCTACTATCACATATAGGACTTAACTCAAAAACTGGGAAATAATTAATTTATTTATAAATTAATACAAAATTCGGAAACTGAAAGCAAATTTTTGTATTGTTAGTTTTCATACTGTTAAATATTTACGTTTAAAAGCGCGTAATATGATTGAAGCGTTACAAATATCTAAAACTTGCTAGTGCGTGTTCGATGATTACCTTTTATGTTCAACTAATGATTTAATTACTCGTAATTACTACCACCATCGATATTAACATTGTCCAAAGTAGCTGCAAGCTGAAACTATATCAATTAACACTTATCAGTCTTTACAATAGAACAAAGCAAGCATCGGCGGTGAATTCAGATGCGTAGTTTTAAAAGAATATTAATAATTTTTTCCATTAATTTTCCTAACTTACATAAATTTACGCTTGTGCTAGAAGATGGTTTTTTAATAGTCGAATAGCCTGTCAGAAGCTACGACCTTATGTTTCGCAGACCGTAAGCCAAAATATTACGATATTAACGGCTTTAATATTGCATTCATTTATTTAATATAGAACAAATTCTATAGTTGTTTTAAGAGGAAGTCGGTGATACGCTACCCCATTGGGTCACGCATTTAATTCTATTGTTTTTTTCACAAACATTGTAAACATTGTTGGTAACCAATCCAACTTAACTTAAGCTTGTGTTATATAATGGTTCACGACAATAGTCGAGTGGTGGATTCGAACCTACGACCTTACATTTTGCAGACCGTAACCCTACCCTAAACCACTGGTGTATTGACGTTTATAACTTATCTATAATAATATATTGTATTATCGTTGGTAATAACTAGTTAAAACAGTTTCTTTTTTTTATTTCATAATATTAAAATTACTGAGATATTGGGCTATGCACCGGCCGTTGTTTCCGCTGCAACAGTACCGGTGGGTTGTATGTGAGTACCATGACCAGTGACGGCAGATCCAGTGTGAACCGTCTCGTGATGTGTAGATATATTGTGCACCGTGCTGGTTACATTATCATCGTAATGAGCTGTGGTCTCTTCAACGGATTCGCTATTGTCCCCGATCGTATTCAAATTGTGGTAGTCCTCAGCCCCGGCTCTTGCGCTGAATATACAGGTAGCGACGCACTCGTATTCGTCGTGGAACATGTTTATGTTGGGCAGGCAGCCCCGCCACAGCCCTACTTCACATCTGGAACCTGGCTTCCAGTAGTACATAACGGGTTCGGGGGCCAGACCGCAGTCGTCCCACCTAAAATTGGCAAAACATGCTTCTGGTGGCACTGAGGATGTAAAAATAATCATAAAGTAATTTTGAAAGTGTTTAGACATACACACTTTATGTGTTGGTACCATATTTATACAAACAGATTAGAAACAAAATAAAACACATTAAAAAAAATATACAGTTAAATCAAGAAGGAACGGACAAATAGGACATTATGCCAATGTTGGAGACCGACTCAGCATGTGCTGTCGCATTATTTTATGTGAACATCCCTCAAACTCCAACGAAGCGCTTTGCTTCGTCTTTCATTATTCGTACAGCAAAGGACTGGAATAGTTTGCCCGCGTCTGTCTTTCCTTCCGATTACATTGTTGGTAATTTCAAGAGTAGACTGACTAGGCATTTACTAAGCTAGCATCCAGGAATGCATTTCCACATAACATCAGGTGGGTGATCAAGCATTTGCTTAGAAAGTATTAAAAAGTGTTGTCCTTACAAAACTTATGTCCAGAGAATTACACGATTTCCCAAGATGTCGGGATCAGAGCGAGAGTGGAAAACTTAGAAAAATTTTTACGATATGTAAAGTCTGTCAATTCATACTAGGGCCTCCAGGAATGCTGACCCCACCGTAACGTGGGACCAATAGCAAGGAAAAGAAAGAGTTAAATTCCTTATAATAAGTTTTATTAAATATTTCCAAAAAAATAATTAAAAAACCCACCTGCTTCAATCCATACGAGGTAACCGAGAAAAAACAATACAATCCCCATAAACATGTCCGTAACGAGAAACCAGATGAAAACTGTTTATATTGTTTATGGAGATTTAATTGCGTCCAAATTCATTAAGATAAGGCGAAATTACACACCGCCGTAGTAAAACTTATATGACGCGCTTACGTTCTAGTGGTGGGAATATAAATGTGAATAATCCCGAAGCAGTTACACCGCTATATGCTAAGATACGTCAGTAAAATGTAGTGGTGCCGTAAACACAACGTTTTTGACCATTACTACCACCCGCGGCAATTATAACAGCTACATGGCTCGCGTTATCTTGTGCTATTTCGTTATAATGGGCTCGCTGTTGTGCGCTTAACGCATTTTGCTATTTTACCAACGTTTCATTTCGAATTGTAATCTCTAAGTGTTGATTACAAAATTTTTGTCTTTTCCTAAATCCTTATTGCAGTTTTCAACATCGGAATTGAAATCGGAACACAAGCGTGGCATATAGATATAGTAGAGCTTGCTTTCACTCCATCATCATCATCACCGACGGCAACTTTTCAAGATGCCAGTGTAGCCATTGAACATGGAATACATTTCTCATTTCTGGGTTGGAACTTTTTTATATGGAAGGAAATGCTTAAATTCATACATGCCTGCCAGGAAAGCGGGCAAGTTATATCGGGTTCGGCCTTCAAGATGCCCCTACTGACTAAAACTTCCCATTATCCGCCATCTGGGCTTGAGCTGAAAAGCTGCCTAGTCAAGATCTTCTTTTCTTTTCTTCTTTTTTTTTTTTTGTTGACGGGGAGAAAATCTTCACAAAGATACCCCGCCTTCTGGGGAAGGCGGCGGTTATGTGGGTTCTTACCCTAAAACCTCCCAGTGGCCCTTTCCTCGGTGCATGACGAGGGGCTCCAGGATCTCCAGTGGAACGCATCGGAGCCCCTCTGCACTGTGCTCAAGGAGAGCACGTCCCGAGGGGAGGTAATTCCTTCCCCTTGCCCTCGCAGCGGAAGGCGACACGGGCCAGCCAATGTCGCCTTCTTCCCGGGTTCACTTTGGTGGACGACTCAGGCCCCCACCCTTGTCGCCCAGTGAACCCGAGGCCCCTTTTAGTCGCCTCCTACGACAGGCAGGGGATACCGTAGTCTTATTCTTGAGAGCCCAGAACTACAGGGCTGTGTGAGCTACCTTGCTCAACATCGCACACAACATAATTTATATTTTATCATATTATTAACAGCAATACATCAAGAGCGATAGAGGTAATTTATTAAAGACTTACTGACTTTGCTTCAGAGATTCACTTTTAAAGGGCTTTTCTTCCAGCATAACTCACTTGTTCTAAACTTTACACTAATTGTCTACAGACCGAGTCCTCTCCTTTTTATCTTAAATTTCTAGTATATGCATCTCTTTCAAAGACGGAAGCGGAAACGGCCTTGGTTGCCGACAACCGATAAAAGTACTTTAGTTGACTAAGCTAAAGTACTTTTATAGTCAGTCCATTAAATTTATAGATTATAATACTCAGTAGGACCAACTGTCGCTGACACTTGACTCTTTGCTTTTCCTACTGCATTTATCATACTGCAGATCTCCATTAGACGCATCACGGCAGCAACCTTAAACAAGTGAATAAAGTGTCTAAATAAAAACGACTGTATTCGGTACATTATTTGTATTCAATGTTTGCCTAAATACAGCCGATGGAATCAGTTGTCAATGGATACATCACGGTGCTCCTCGAAGGCCGGCAACGCACCTGCAGCTCCTCTGGTTTTATGGACATTAATGGGCGACGATGATAAGTTAAATTGAGGTGAGCCATATGCTCGTTTTCCATCTTCCTATTTAAAGGGAAATCATCACTTAGCTTACTTAAGTTACCGACCACAACGCACTTGATATAAACGCAGCTTAGCATTGCAAGACAGGGGTTAAATTAAGTACTAATTAAGTAGTTAGTATATCCTGTAATTTATTACCGTAATTATCCCACTGGGAATAATGTACCGCAGCGCACAGGTTGTAAGCACCGCAATAAATGCAATATATGTGGGTGAAACAATATCATGCGTAGATTTACAGGGACAGGGAAAGTATTATATATTTTTTATAGAAGGAGGGGAGTTTGTGCTGCAGTTGCGTTACTGGCCTTTAAAAAGTGGATGAATCGTATCTTTAAGGTCACCAAATCGTATTTATTATACGGAATCGGACAGTTGATTACACAAATTGCAATTCCTTGGAAGAAGAAAAAGAAAAACGTACCACGGAGGATCGCCTACCATTAGGATGGTGTCGATGACTAAACAATTCTTCAAACACTCCTCATGGAAAAAGTAACAATAATACTTCCAATAGCATTTTTATCTCTGGATACAATGTCGATTCCATTTTATATTTTCTTTCAGTTCAAATAAAATGGTCATAAAATAAAAAAGCGAGCGAGGGGAGAAAAAACTATTAAAATAACGCCTACAAATGTTACATAATTTCGGCCCACATTATCAAGATTGGCTCGAGTCTTGAAATGGTGCGATATACTTCATGAACATGTATGAGTGATGCCCGTTCTCGGGGAAAAACTTTATTGCCTCGGCGGCCGACGGAAACGCTTTTACGGGCGCCCGTGCGAATTTTTATGCTCGACAAATGCTACGTTACTACCCGTGCTACAGCTACGCGCGTGCGGATATAGGAAAATATCCACAAACAACTATATACAAGCGTCGGGTCTTTTCTGTCAACTGACTTCAAAAACGGAATAGGGTAAAAAGACAAACGCGGGTAAACTATCCAGTCCTTTAGTAAAAGATAAAGCAAAGTGCTGGTTTCAGGTTTTGTTTTCACAACAAAAGGATGAAATCCTGCAGTGCGTCTTAAAGTCCGATGATATACCGGGCATAGAGGAATTACATCATGTAATTTCTGAGCACGATCTCCAGAATGAACTCTGTAAACACCGAAAGGCTGTTTTTAAGACTTGTTAGGTTATCATCAGTCGCAAGTAGCTATTGTGTTCTCATGCTAGTCAACAATAACTAAATATAAATATAATGAAATCTCCATCGGCTATGATCTTAAAATCCAATTGCTCGAACAATCCTTGGTTTCACTTTTAATACAAGAAGGCTATGCATGCATAAAGAGCAAATGCTTCCGGATAATTGCACTCGATTCCACTTACTTAGGCAATGCAATCCCAATCTTTTTCACTGCAGGGCGCTTTTTCCTCGTACGTGGGGATAATTGGTTTTTAATCTCATTGAGTCGCTGTTCGATTAGAATATTTAATTACGCTTTCGTTTAGAACAGGAGATGGCATCTGCGGCATTCGTCTATCAATTTCGTAGCGGGATTCAATCGGTTTCCGATAATTACAATAACAGATTAAAAAGTCTTCGTTGTTCCCATAACGGGATTGAACAGTGATTAAAATTTCTAGAGGTATAAATACTGCAAACAATTTATTATATTGAATCAAATTATACTTAAAAGTAATTTTACGAATTTTATCATGCTTTATTTATTGGTATATCATAGGAGAGTAACATAATTGTAAGTAATATTAGTATATGCATAATACAAAGCAGTGTTTTTTAAAATTGATATATCGATATTTCATTGTATTTTCAACCGACTTCAAAAAAGGAGAAGGCTCTCAATTCGTCTGTATGTTTTATGTTTGTTACCTTATAACTTTCGATTGGGTGAACCAATTTTGATGATTCTTCTTTAATTAGAAATCTGGTACTTCCCGTATGATCCCACTTTAATTTGGTCCAATTCTGACAAAGGTATTCATGAGATAACCCTAAAGTCTTAAATTGAGGAATAATGCGCTACAAATGGAGGTATAACTTAATATCACACCAACCAATTTTAATGATTATTTTTTTATTGGAAAGGATGTACTTCAAAATCAAACGATGATGAAATTTTGGTTAGGTTCTGATTAATTCTATTTCGTAATATGCCTACGATATACCGGATAATGGCGTCCGCGCTTAAAAGCGTTGTTCAGTTTTAGTTGTTACTTGAATCATACACTAGAGATTCGTTTAGTTTCACTTCAGATTTTAGTTTATCTTTTAGGTTACCGCAACTGTCAATGAATAACTTGAACTTAATATAATTTCAACTACCATGATTTTTACCTATCAAGCGTGTCGGGCTATAAACTTCGTAATTTAGTTCATGATTGTCTAGCTGAAGCATTCAATCGATTCAAGGAACGTGCAGTAAATATATAAATAACAAATAAATGCTTCCAAAGCGATCGTCTATCCAAATGTTTACCGCGTTTGCCCAATTCGGATGAGGGTACGCACTATAGACAATTAAGCGATTCAAACCGCTTTTCTCCTTTGTTTAAAGATGTGTACGAGACAGTAAAGTTAATGTGAGCTCGGCTAAATAACTCTGTGTTTGTATATTTTTTGATTCAATATTTGAAATCAAATCAAAATTATAAGGGCAGTTAAAAGTTAGTTAATTTTTTTCCGAATGAACTACTCCGATGTGCCAGGCGGCCTCTACAGTTTCATCGGGTTTTTGAGACGTGGCACAGCTCTTATGTCGCTAGGCGCGAGGTCTTCCAAAAGCGCCAAAGTACCTCGGCGTGGGCAGTTACGGTGATTACGGTAGCCTTTATCGTATGGAAAAGTATCAAGATATTCATTAGCTTACTTGCTTTAAGAGCCATAGCGTAGGCGCTGGGAGAAAAAGTGGTAACAGAAACTCCAGCAACGCTCCTAGTACCTAACGGGTGGGGCTTACCCATAAAACGGTATTATCGCAATATGCATCAGGAATTACATGATTCCCACATCCCCGTTCCACCAACGGACTTTAAGAGGCAGGATCTGGCACTGCAGGATTTCATCATTTTGTTCTGGACATCCTTCAAACCGGAACGAAGCGCATTGCTTTGTCATTATTCGAACAGCAAAGGACTGTATTGGGCTGACTGTAAAGGAATGTAAAAGACACGCCTCACAGTATAATTTAAAGTCAATATAAAGTAAACAAACGATATTGTTTTATTGTAAAACATCCTCAATCCTCAGTTTATGATCATGTTCTTCTAAAGCATTTTACCATTAAACGAGATAATCCACCCACAACACAACCGTTAAATGACAAATATCCTGTACAAATCCTTATCATTCGCCAATACCAACAAACCCATTATCAAAATGTCCCATTAACTAACTTCAAATTGAACAACAAGTTTTGTTCCAAAATAATTCCGTTCACAATACATCATGCCTCCGCCGATTAGGCCGTGGAGCGTGTAGCATTTGATACCGCAAACTAAAACGCTAACTATAGTTAATTCGGCATCGTAGTGCCGCTTATTAGGCGCTCCGGAAAGTTTCCATTGTTCTGTCCGCTCCGTCGGGGAGTTGGGACTACGCCGTTTTCTATTGCAGGCAAATTTTAGCACCCACTCCGCGTTGAGTGCGATTTATTAGCGTACTTTTAGTTGTTAAAATTTTAGAGGTAAAACTATCGGTGCAGTGATTATATTCCAGCTTTGTGGTCTGGTTTATGCATGTTCTTCAACACGCATTGTGGTAAAATAAATTTAGAAGTACCGCTGTTGTACTCGATTTAGGAAGGAGCTAACAACCATTCTTGGCTATCCGCTTCCGATCCTTCCTTTTATTCATTATTGGCTCCTTTTTTTGGGATGAACTGTGCTGTGATCGGCCGTCGGTCTCTGCAGTTCCACCGGGTCTTTAGGAAGTTGCTAGGAACCAAAAGGGGATCTCGGTGTTGGCTTTTACTCTAGTGATAGCATTCCTGATTCCTGATGCTAGATAGGGCCGATCCATAACACGGTCGGTAGCTTCAAATTATTCAATAGCCAGCTTTAAATGCCACTACGGGAAGCCTTGGCGCTGGGAGAAAAGTGGCCGCAGAAACTCTAGCAACGCTCCTAATATCTAACCGCTAACCTAGGCTCTGTCATCTCTTTATTCAAAGTAATAGGTTCGGAAATCTGTAAAATGTAATTGCAATAACCTTATTTAAATTCTTATTTCGCCCATTAGCCGTAAACCTCTTCACGCAATCATTATTAAATTAATTGCTCCAATAATGATATTTGCGAAATATTTATCGCCCAAGTCGCAAAGGTGAAGCAGTAAATGATTTACAAGGGCCACGAAATAAATCAATAACTGATGTAATTAATGACATTGATATTTAAATTGCGACGCTTACAGCAAATATCAGGTCGCGGGCACAAACACCGTCTTGAGCAATCAACCCGGGAAAGGTGGACCGTCGACCTTTGGTTAACACGGCTTGGTTTGAAATTCTACTGGCATTTACGCTCGCGCTGGCTTTTACAAGTTTGAGTTGTTTTTTAATTCAACGAACTATAAAGTCCAGAGTAAACAAAAAATTTACAGCCACTGTCTCACTGTTGGGCACGGGCCTTCTCCGTAAAGTGAGTATAAGGGTATAAGTAAGTTAAGCGGCCCTAGCGGATAGGTAGACTTTATTTTAGAAAATTTTCTAAGGCATGTAGATCTAATTACTTAAATTTAAAAAATGAATCATTCCTTTAAGTGGCAAAATCCCGTCCCGGGGTATAATGTATGCAAGTATGGCGACCGCCATTTTGAAATTCTGGTATGGCACATGCAAATACTTTTTGTTGTCTATTTCCTAAAGTGCTCTTTGTAAAGTAAAACTGCAATACATATTTAATTTTTTGTATGGAACACGTGCATGAAAGTTATATTTTTTTAGTCTTAATAATGTTGAGTCATGACATAACTGTAAATACATTATATCTTATCCAATATTCCAAGTCCAATATTTTCCAACTATTGGTCGTTTTGGCAGGAACGGGAGCTTGCCACTCAGGCAGGAATAATCAAAATGGCGACTGCCGCACTAGGGTTATTTAATAAAATATATTTTATTGAAAACAAATGAACAGTCGAGAAGCTCGCCACAGGTGCAGGTAGCGTATTAAAATTTCAAAAGCGTCCCAGCCCACTCGTTATGAAATTTCATTTTAAATTTCGCGCCGACCGCCGGACGAATCGAATTAATCCCTTGTTATTAACCAATTACCGAGAAATGCTTCAAGTGCTCTGTTATTATATGTTGTGACAATCTCTTTATGCATTTTCGGACGCAATGTGACATTATTTTTTGTCGACAAAATGACGAATGAAAACGAAATTGCATTACGTTTATTTGGTCGTTTTATAATAAAATTTCATTGTGATTTTTTTATAGCTTGTTATAACATGATTTATTAACGGACTTAATGGATTTATAAATTGGAACCTTTAATTTCAAAAAGTTTAAAGGTCCAACCTACAGGTTGTCCCGTAATTCAACGGTAAATGGACGGGTAGATGACTGTATGACATACCTTGTAAAAATTTAAAAAAGCCAGATTTTTATAATAGAAAATAACAGCCTACGTTGAAAAATAAATATTTGTCATGTACATTCGTCAGAAGGTTTTATACCATTTTAAAATAATGAATAGAAACGCAAACTTTTGAAATTACGTACATTAGGTATAAATTAATTATTTGAAAATTTTAAAGAACTTGTTCGATCACGAATAGCAAGCAATAGCAATAGGCGCTAAAGTTATCGCAGAGAGCCATCCTTGTCATATACTAACGGATATACGAATTACCAATAAACCTGTCAACAACATATCTCCCACTGGCACTCGCCCTTGCATTAGCTTTACTGGCTGTATGGGGATATTGGTGACCACTTAACTTCTTTGACAAAATGTATCATTAGCATTAACCTACATAACGTTAATTTGGTTGTATCAGTATAATGATTCAGCATTTTTCCAGTATTCAGAGCCCACTAAGACTTCTCTTACAATACTTAAATTATTAATTCACCAAGTATTACGTCCGATATAGGGCTCAGTATCACATTTATTCAGTTCGGAGCGCTTGAAGAAAATCTCTCTCATTCAACAGTGGACCGCAAAGAATGAGGAATATCTCCATTTCTTCCCGTCGACATCTGGAGCGGTGACCCGCTTCAATTCCGGCGTCCATTTCAAAGCTGCAGTATTGGAATAAATTTATAGAGTTTTTACTGCCAACCGGAAGCAAAGTATCTTTAATATCTGTCTTTATGTGTTAACACTATATTAAAATCAGAAATATTTATTATTATGAGAATAATTATTACTGATTTGATTGCCGATAATGCATCGTTCAAAGTGTGGAAGCGAGAGCGCGGCATGAGAGATAGAGAACGCAAATTTGTGCTCAGTAAGTACTAGTAAGTAAGTAATATTAGTACCTAGCTCGGGAGTTAGGGACTTCACATTTCTTTGTGTATATTTTTGTATTTGTACGCAATAAAGTTTATTTATTATTGTTTTTAAATTATTATTACTATCTCTTAAGTTTTTCCAAATTAACTCTTATTAATGTACAAAAAAATCGGTATCCAGACACACAGTGTGCTGTGTCTATTACACAGATGACTGTGACGACGACGCAGGAAGACTGGTGACAAGGACAACGGCCGCATCAAAAGAGAAAATTATAGAATATAATCTATAAATGGCCACGAGAAACAGGGACGCAGCGGTCGTGGAGAAACTTAAAACAAAAAAAAATGCAACGGGGCGTCTACAACGAGTGAACCAAAGCATTCTCCAACACCACCTTCAAAAATTAGGCATTATAATAAAAAAATGTAGTAACTTTAGAGGTTAATTATTAAAAAAAACCAGAGAGCATGGACATAAATCTGTGGCTGCGCTTCATTGAAAGAAAAAAAAAGCGTACTGTGCAACTTGAGGCGAAAAAAAAGAATCAACAAAATCGGTTCACCCAGTCGAAAGTTATGAGGTAAGAAACATTATAAAAAAAATACAGACGAATTGAGAACTTCCTTGTTTGAAGTTGGTTGGAAAAAATACGTAAAGTTAATTTCAGCACGAAATTACAGCGCATTACGCTTGCCCACCATAAATCGTCCCAGATAACATTATTTCCTTATATACACTCCCGTCTATATCCATTTGTCAAGCATACCCGGGAGTTCCGCGGATGTCGGGGGATGTAGTGGGGTAGGGGGCTGTTATCGAGTGCACTTACTCGGCAAACGGGCTAAAGTATATCCGTGTTAGACAATGCAGCCTCGCCAGTAATTCGCTTGTTAAACGATGTGTAAGATTTACATTTGCAGCGATAAAACAGTAGTTCTAGTGAATCTATGTAGGAGATCTGTGTTTTCTTAGAACTATTACTACATATATTCATACTTCTAATTTTTGTGGTATATTTTTGCGTCACAGCCGCTAGCAGTTCGTGTCTTGCCTTGTATCTCTTGAAAAGGCAGGAAGATTAAAATATCTGGTTACATTGTTTCATAATGTGGAGTTCACTAGCATCTGCGCTTTGACAAGGGTCAGCTTAGGTCAGCCGGGTCCTGACGGATTGCGACCCTATTTCACCTCGCAGAGGTTGTTGTGAACTATAACCTAATAATATATGGAGCAATTCTTTGAGTTTTTTAGAGCGCCGTGATAGCTACAATAATATTAGTACGATAGCAAGCTGAGTTCGAACCAAGTGCCAAAGAAATTGGTGTAATTTTATGTGCTATTACGCGTTGTTACGTGCTCGGTGGTGAAGGAAAACATCGTGAAAACCTACATGTCTTTGAAAATTTTCTAGGTCATATGAAGTTTACCAATCCGCACTCCAACCACGTGGCGGATTATGCCCGTACACTTTCTTTATTTTATTTATATATACTATAACTTTAACTTTTCTTTGGTTATATTGAACGAATTGAAATCATCAATACATATTCCTAACAAGAAGTACATGCTCTTTGTATTATTTATTTTAAGTTACTTTGGTGTTACATATTGATGACAATTAGGAATCTAGAGGAAAATCGCGAATATTATTTATTACATCACATTATTAATAAAGCGATGCTTATCAATTAATTTTCTAAGCGTAGGTAGGAGTGTTAGCTTTTATTGTTATCACGGGGGAAATCTTCAAAACTACTTGTCGGGGGAAACGTGAGCTTATATGAGATTTATACTCACAAAGATCCTCCGGTGCATTGGGAGTACTGAGTCTAATGATTAAGCGTTCGACTTTACATCTTGTGGTCAGTGGTAAGAATCCCACTGTCCCAAAATCATTACTAATAAATCAAAAAAATATTAAATATATAATTATATATTATTAGAAAAAATAGATTAGATAAATATAATTCAATCTATTATCTAGCGCTATATTATATAACTGGATGACCTTATGGATTGTAAATTATTTTTAAATACCAATTACATAATTATTTACCTTCAGATTATATAGCTCGTGTAGCTCTCTAACTCTAGATTCAACTCGCTCTTCGGACGCGTTAGTGACTTCTAGCCTTAACCGAGTGACTGGGTCATCTTTCTGTTTCCTAATTGATCTATTTCTTCTGTATGTTCTACTATTATCTGTTGCAACGCAATAAGAGCTATCTCCACGCGCTGTTTTATTTTGTTTACCAAGTTTACCAAGCAACCATATCACATACGTATTTTATAAATAATATAAGTAATAAATTAATTTTCTCGGTCTAACATTAAACCAAACAGTCATTAACTTACTGTTGCTTAGCAACGCCATCTACTGAATTGAATGATAGGATATATGCGGATAAAACGACATTTTCTAGAAAAAATCCTATCTATATCGATTTACTGCCCCCGAAACCGCCTCTGTCAGATAATTGTACTATAGTTGCTCTTTTGACTATCGAATGATTCCGTTTCGAAGGTTTAGATTATTTGTATGTCAAATGCAGTTGCAATGCACTCTTTATTGGTAACAGATTCATTTCATTCGATAAATAGTATTAAATATGTAAAGCATTGTGAGAAGTCGTGTTGTGTTGACTCCCAATAATATAAGAGCAATGGTACAGTTTGTAGAGGTCCTTAGAGTTGTTCTCCGGTAGCGCCTTAGTACACAAGTTAAGTATTCTCTTTTTATTTACTTTGTTTTATATATTGCGCCACTGTTTTATAATTTCATATTATGTTAAGCTTATGCTAGTAGATTACTACATGTACTATGAGTATGGTAATATACCTATATTTACTGTATACTTATGTACTGACCGACCTACTTACCATTATCCACGTAATGTACCTGATATTATGTTTATGTAGTTATTAAGTCACCTGCTATTATTATAATTTATCTACGTACGACCCGACCGGACCTGTTGTTTTGCTAAAATATATCTGATGTATGTGTTACAATGAGTATGTGGGTATCATAGTTAATTAAAACGATATTATTAGTAATAAGTATATTATTGATACACATCAACTACAATCCTGTATCTGAGACCTGCACAAAAATTCATGACAATCGTTGGAGCCGTTTTCGAGATTCAAATATTTATTTACAAGAATTGCTCGTTTAAAGATATTAGATTGGCTAGATATACTGCGAACATATACTAACATACATATAAGAAATTCTATGGTACCACAACAAGTTCACCTAAACATCTCTTAGCTATCTCAAAGAGAATTCTTGTGAGTATAGATCTGGTTACATTATTGGAAGCAATCCACGCGAGATCTGATCCACTAACATTGATTGTGCAGAGCTGAATGACTTAAGCCGAACGCCGATTGACTGAAATTGCTAATGTTAGATACAATATACACCCGCTGAAGTGGTCCAGGTCTGGCTTAAGTGAACGGAGACGAGCGGGAAGGAAAATAAACTAATGACTAAATAACTTAACGTACTATACTAATAATAATAACTTAACTTCTTCAATCTACAATGGTTTTGCAACTAAGTAAATTAATTTCGATTAGTTTTTCAATTCTATTCATAGGCATAGACATTTTATTTATTAGCATCATATACATACAAACATATTACAAGCAAAATATGTGACTTGACAAAAGAAAGAAAAAAATACACCAGAAAAAACGGACAAATAGGACATGATGCCTCCATTGGACGCTGTCTCAGCATATGTTGTCGCAAGGCTGCCACAGCGCTGATTTTCAGCAATGCCCAGGACTACCCAATGTCGTGCGTGCACTATACAACTTTTACATAACATTTAAATAGGGCATAACAATAAAGTCGTACGAACAAAACCACTAGCATATGTGTCCGGTGTGTGGCCTTATCTCCTGTCACTTTAATATTTTGAATAGTAGCTATTGCTGTTTATCTCTCCTATGCTTAAAAAGATGAATTCTGTATCCACGGGTCAGCGGTCATGGTATAATGAAACAATCAGTTAATTACTTTTGATTTTTTAATTGGAAATAATTTGAAAATCCAGAAGAAACATAACCTAAATTCTTCTTCTTCATGTGCCTCTCCACCACTGAAGGTCGACAGCCAGTCTTCTAAACTTCTTATTCATAGCTAAGCGGCATAGTGCTTCGACTGTTTTTATTCCAGTCCCAGATGTTTTTAGCTATAACTCCTTACTTCTTCCCACCCCTCTTGTTCCTGCTATTTTGCCTATCATAAACAATTTCAGCAGGCGGTACCTATCATGTCGCAGGATATTGCCTAGCTCTTACGCTGCTTGATTATTTTAACCTTAAGGTTAAATAAATACCTATATATAATAATTATGTTGTGATACTTCTGTCTGACCAGCCTATTATATATTTGAATATTGTATTTTATTAAAAGTTTATATGCACTGTGACTGTCTGTCTTTGACTTTGTCTGGTATTACACAAGCTATTCCCGCACCAACACACGTGCGTTACAAGTGAATGGTGATTTTCGAATGAGGGGCGTAACCCCCGTAAGCGATTTAAATAAATCATTTATTAGACAGCCCATATTACTCGTGCTGTTTTATGATTCTAATAAAAATAGGTCCCCTAGTAACACAATACTTTGCCCTCTGGTGATTCTCGCTACGCTACTACTGATTTAAATGTATTCAAATGTTGACAAAGACGCAGCAGGCAAAGGCGTTATAATTTTGAGGGAGTTGTACTTAGAATTACAATCTAAATATCTTAAATTTGAATACGTTAAGTGCTTATAATTTAAATATTTTTTATTTACTATGCAATTAATAAAATACCAAATAGTTTTCGATTTGTTTCAGTATTATTTTATGATATTGTACGTTTTGTTATTAAAGAGCCATGCTGACGTAGACGTCCACTCACACATTGCCACATAGAGCACGCACACACGCACACACACACGTACACGCTAGAAGCCGATTTTGACAAACCATCGAGATTATATCCGTAGAATTTTAAATTTCGCCGAGATGTGTAGAAATTGGCAGCTAGGACGATTAAAAACAATTCCTCGTAACGTTCACCGTAGTAAATGCAATAGAGCTTGCAAAGTGATCCGAAATCTCTTCACAGACCCAGAGGGTCAATTCGATCGGAACTATCTACACGACGATCGAATGCCACTTATTATGGATGAATATTAGGTACTCCAATTTACATATGTCTTCTTTGTTATATAAAAATAAAATAAATTCTATTAACCATGTTGTCAGTAATTCGTTTCGACAATCCTGTTGAAATTTCCGTTCACCAAATCTAACACTAGGAATTCTATACATTCCTAAAATTGACACAAAAAGCCACTATGTACGGTTTTCAATGAGGGCAGAATTTTCATCCAGGGCGGATTACCGACGCGTCCACCTATCATTGATCCTAAAACCGGGGCATACCGGCACGTCCTCCCATACACGTCTGTCGTTATTCGGGTGAAAAAAGCGCGGAGCCGGTTAATCCGGCACGATCGCCGCGGGGCACTGTAACAGCCCTGTTTACACGGAACGCCACTCTCGGTCGGAAATGCCCGGGTATACTGGGAATATCCGAGCATACATAGGTAACTTTAGCCTCTCTAGCTAAAGTCGTCGTCATCTCAAGTTTATCAGCGATACTATGCTTAAATTACGTACGCTTAAGTTATATTTATAACTATTTTTGCGAACAACGAAATACAACGAAAATATAGAACATTTGTTTTAATACTTTCTAAGCAAGTGCTTGGCCATGGTCTCACCTGATGTTAAGTGGAAATACAGTCCTGTATAGTAAGGCGCGCGTTTGCTGTATGAATAATAAAAGACGAAGCAAAGCGCTTCGTTCGGGTTTAAGGGATGTCCACAATAAAAGGATGAAGTCCAGCGGGTCTTGAAGTCAGATGGTGGAACGGGTATAGTCAAACATGTAATGTCAACCCTGTTTCGTCCTGTTGTGTTGTAATTCCCCATTTTCATATACGAGTATGTACGAGTACAAGTGTTTTTCTCGCTTTCGTTTCTTTTTGATTTACTTTTTTTTCTGCCGCTGATGGTCGTTTCCAAGATTGATTTGGGTTGTTGCAGAATACTAGCTGATAACCCTCCTTGGGTAGTCGGTATTATGCTGAGCAGTGAAGCCCTTCGTTCGGCGTTGCAACACATTTTATTGTTTCACACTCTCCAAAATATATATCAATACAAATGTAATGAATATGAAACTGATTTAATGTTGTTTCCCGCCGAAATAACCGCTTGTTTTGAATTCGCTCGTTAGCGCTGGCCCCCAGACGCCCGCGCACCTGAAAACTCACGAAAACACGTTACACCTTGTTGAACGCATAAAAGCATTTACAATTTCCTCCACGACTGTACACGGCTCCCCCATTAAACCTACTTTTGTCAAGTCTGAATCGACTCGTTAGCCGACTGCGGGGATTTCGCGCCGTCCAATAAAGTTTTCTCCGGGGAAAAATAATTTCGGAATGTCCGTAAGTTCTCGCAAGGTCAAGCTGGCACGTTTTATTTATTATTACTCATTTTATAAAAAACAGGCTTATAACCAAGATTAAGACCAATTGTCTTATTTATATTGTATTTTTGGTTTTCTTTTTGACGACAAGTGACCAAGATTTTCACCTGGCACTAAGTGATACGTCATACTGATAGATGGCGGTGCTATTTATATAAAATGTTATTAAATAAAAATACTACGCAGCCTTGCGTTTGCATAGGAATTGTTTATTTCAACAAAAGCTTAACTCCCATATATTACACGTGCTCTTTACGTTCAATGGCATCGTAATGGTCGTTATTTGCTAGTTTTATTAGCGTAATTAGTTCATAGATGCCCAGATCGCACATTTAAACACGTAGACTATCACTGCTAAAAATTGCTCTTTAGTTATAATCTGTAGCGTTTTATTCTTGAAATGATTTCGGTGTGTTTTCTCAATATAATTAAATTTTGTCCGCCCCTGGTAATTACTTACTAGTTCCCATAGGCTTTTTTCATGTGAAAATACCTACGCATACACGCCCTCTTGAAGACAATGACATATCATGTCAGACTCGCACTGACTAAATCCCACGGTGGTTGTGGAATCTCTGTAAGGAACACAACCACAATTTCTCTGCGCTTCCCTGGGCTAGTTCTACAAGTTCTAGGCACGGTAGGTACATTGTTTTAATGCAGATACGACAGTAACATTTCATTTCAACAGAATAACACTCTCGTTGTAGGAAATAACGAGATTGCCAATAAATATAGAAATACTGACTAGGCGCTTCATGGAAACGACGCCTCATATCTAAGGACGTTTAGTATACACGTATAATAGTATAGCATGTACCACGTACATGACATGTATATTAATGTATTAGTATCTTTATTAGTAACGTGTTTAAGTAGTTATACTCATTTACTATACATTATTTGGAATATGTATAATATATTTATCTAAATGACGTCGTCTTATTTAGTTCATATATTTGCTGTCCGAGCAAAGGTTGCCTGGAAGCGATCGGTCTTAGCGATAAAGTCGCCCATTGTACAACAAATTATTTACTGTACCGTAGTTCTGTAATTTACTTCTTGTTTGATTTTGATATACTCTAAAGGTATTTGAAAAGAACAGATACCAAAACATATCGTTGTTTGTATTTCAGAATTACCATAAGAATTGCAATATATGAACTCAGAACCTAACTAAACTCTCAAAGAACTACCTTTAAATCCTTTCCAATAAAAAATAAATCATCAAAATATGTGTTTTACGGGCCTCGTAGGTCTCGTGGGTCACCTGTGCCACGTCAGTCACTGGGGTCACGTGTGCCATGTGTCATGTGCATAACGTGTGCTATAAGTCACATGTGCTACTCGTATGTGCTTTACGTGTGCCAAGTCACATGCTAAATCCTAATTATGGGTATTTTTGAATCTTTTTACTGTCAGGTTTCCATTTCAAGAAGCTCACTTTAAAAAAATAGAAACGAAAACGTCCATTGCATAATTTAATGTCTTTTTTTTATCTCCGCGCCATAAATGTAACCGTTCCATATTCAAATGATGAAATACAAAATATAACGCCACGCACACGTGATAAATACGTTAACGTGTCGTATCCGCGATCGTATCGTGCCGAGAAAAAGTGCCCTCGTGTTTTATGTGCGGTCCGGCCGATAAAGCGTTTATGCTAATTCTCGTATACTTTATGTATTACGCATTGGAAATTTAGTTAACGATCTAAAAATTCTGTATAAAATGTTCTCTTCATCATACACATGTTTTGAAATACGCAATCGATTATTTATATTACTTCAAGATAATTAATATTCATTTTAAATAATGAGATTGCTTTAGCAATTGTGTGGCGATGTGGATCCAAAGAAGGGTGATGATTGGTTTGCTTGATTGAATTTACAGTCGGTTTTCAACCTTCAAAAAAGGAGGAGGTTCTCAAATCGTGTTTTTTTTATTTATATGAAAAGTGGCAAACGAGCATACGGCTCACCTGATCTTAAATCATCATCGTCACCCATGTACATCCATAGCACCAGAGGAGCTGCACGGGCGTTGCCGGCCTTTGAGGAATAGGTTTTATTTGTAACAAATTACAGGTCAAAGCTATAAACAAACGAATAAAACATTTTTCTAAGCATCAACTTTCTTGTTTTATTTAATGTGTGATTGCTGCTATCTCTCTCCACTCCGTTAAAGGTAAAAGGACGTGAGAGTTTATTTTCTTTACTCGTTAGGTGTTCTATTGGTCTTTCCCTCTTACACCTTTTTTAAATAAAAAAGTTGATGTAGTTGTAATCTATTTCAAGCTACCTCTCGAAGCTACAACACTTTTATTTGGTTGTATAGTTAGCTAATTTAACAGCATCGATATCAAACCTTAACAAGTAGCATTATTTCCTTTATTCCCATGAAAATAAACTGCTTAAATTACTTCACCTTGTTGTGTTCTACCCACACAGCGACAGTAAAAGTTTCAAGTTCACATACTCGTAGTTACGATTATTCAAATGTTTTAGGACATAAATAAAGCGACATCGGAATATAAGTGAATCAGATTGTAACGGTCGTCCGACTTTACACCAACCATTAGTGGGCCTTAATTAACCACATATTTTTTTAAAGCGCTTCAAAGCGTTGCATGCGTTCAGAGCACCGGCTTAATTGCCACAGGGCATCAGCGATAACTCCGCTTTAATTACACTCTATGAGCTTAATCAAATTCTGCTGTCCGTGGAAACGTCCACATTACACAACCTCACTTGTGACCGATGCTTGTATCTTAAGTTGCGCCTTAATTACAGGAAGTGTAGCCAGACTCGATAAATCCGTTGAGTTCATTACGGGATAAAGTTACTTCTTAAAATATACATTTCTTAATCGTTTGTAAGTTTTAATCCGACAAAGCTCTCCTAAGGCTACAACATATTAATCGAAATGTATTTTTAAATTGTAAAATTATACTAGTCGAAAAATAGTTCAATTTAGAATAAGGTTTTTATTACAATGACGAATTTACAGTAATAATCAATGGCAACTATAATTTAAAACGGTTAAGAGATGGCAAAGTTATACAAAAATATTTTACTATAGTCATCAATTATATAATTGGCTAAGAGACATTCTTATTACCTATTCAGAAACTTTAATTTTAAAAAAAGTTAAAATTCACTCTTAAAAAGCTTAAATTTATTCTATGTAGTTGTGAAATGCTGTGAGTTATTTTGAATTTAATATCATAATATACCGAAAGCATTGTTCCATCTGTATTAGACAGTTTAAAGGGTTTTTTTTTTAAATATATAGGTCATATCATACTTTAAAAAATACATTGTGATCGTCAAAGGGTAAAATTATATAAAATAAACATCCAATACGAAATACAACAACTCAAAATGTCAAATTGTATAGGATAGAGTTAAATGTCAATTCCAAACTTAATAATATGTCTTGAAATTGACAATAAATATTGTAGTATTCTAAATAGCTTCTTTACAAAATATTTAACTATAACCTTAATATTAGTATATGAATTTTTAATGGCCAACAAACTGATATGTAGTTTGGCGTAATTGTACTAGTTATAGCATACTGTTGGGCACAGGCTTTCTCTAAAGAGAGTATAAAGGGCATAGTCCGCCACGCAGCCCTAATGTCGGTTGGGGGACTTCAATTGCATTGGAAATTTTCTAAGACTTGCAGGTTGCTCTCTCAGGTTTTCCCGCACCGCTAAGTTTGTGAAAATCAGCAATTAAAATTTTAACAGAGCTATCCTTAGAGCCGTGGTAGCGCAGTGTCTGGCCGGTCGCCTTAGGTTGCATAGTACGCTAGCAACCCGAGTTCGAACTCCGGTACGGGTAACAGTAGATACCCACTTGCACACAGCATCAAGGCACATAGGCGTAACTAAGAAATATGGTGATAAATCATGAAATAGTACAACCCAAAAAATATATAAAAATAATATAAATTGCAATTTTTTAGGCGTGAGTATAACGAATAACTCAAACCCGTCCTTAAACCCTACGAGTGGATCGTTAATTTTTACCTGGTATTTTAATTTATGTCTGAAATTTATTATCGTCAAGATTTATTTCGCATACAAATTTCTCACAAGGTCGAATTAGGTCTATGTTTAAAAGTTATCCGGACTCTATGGTCATCTTTTCGGAGAAGCGCAGATAAAATATGTTGTAAAACTTTCAAAGATAAATTGCTAGCAATAAATCCGCGCGCAACACCGACAACTTAATGGTTTCCGGCTCAATTCGCATATTGATATAATGACTAACCTGGGAATCTGCTAACACATTCATTATTTAGGAATATTTTTCGCGTGATAATCATGTTTAACAACGGTGATAGATACCTACTCGTGATTGTGAATCCCAGCATAAATGCGAAATCATACAAGTATATTTACGAGTAATACAAAAACCGACTTCAAATCTAATACAAATATTATATAACCTAACTAAACTGTCATCAAACCAGTCTTGAAGTATGTACATCCTTACAAATAAAAAAATAATTATCGAATCGGTTGGCGTGATATTGAGTTATTCGACCATTTTTCACTCACACTTATGTCTTAAATTTGCATTAAGTGTGAAGACGAGAACTCTGAAGGGAGAGGAGGAACTCTGGAGAGAGTCTAAAGAGAAGACCTATGTCAGAATTGAACCAAATTTAATTAGGACCACACGGACAATTCTTTTTTAATTGAAAGCTGATCAGCTTTCAAATAAAAAAGAATTATCAAATTCGATTTATTCAGTCGTAAGTTATGAGGTATAACTTAAAAAAAAACATACAGACGAATTCAGAGCCTTCTACTTTTTTGAAAATAAGAAACAATGTCTGCAAATATGATTTTTACATGCCCGAGATATTTTTTTTATCCTTATTCAGTCACACATTGAGCACTGTAAACTAGTCGACACGTAGAGAGATTGTAATTAACATTGAACCGCCATAAAATTAATTTTGAGATAAAATAAATCAATTTTGTACTTATTTCTTTTCCTATATGTAACGTACAAATAGGTCTTAGATTAATTAAATATTAAAACTTGAGTCGCTCTTGTGTCACGTTGCATGTATTGGCGATCAGTAGTTATTATATTATGTGGATTGGTAGTAAACGTAAATCACAGACTGACAAGCGTAATGGCTACTTGTTATTTATTTGATGTCGCTACGGTGCTACGACGCGCCGTCGCTCGCGTTGTCTATTTTTATACCTCGCATATAAAGGCTATTACACAGGCAAGGTATCGAATGCAATGCACATGTACGTTTTTTTAATTAAGGAAACATCGCCAGCACCACGTAGCAGTTATATGTAAAACTACAAGAATGTCCAAGTTACAAATGATGCTCCAATGCTACAAGAAACTACAAGTAATTGAAATAATAGAAAAGATAAAAGTCATGTAATAGATACAAAAAAAGATTATTTTTACAAATAATATTAACATTCTCTTTAACTATTACAAAGCTTAGGTATTCACGTCAATAGTCGAATGATAGATTTGATTCCACGACCTTACGATTCACAGACCGTAAACCATTGGACTATTGACAATTATTTATGTCTTGCATCAAATCGGAGTACTTTCAGAAATTTTAAGAACATTCTAATTCTTGTCAAAGTAAACACCAATTCTTGCCAAGGATAAAAAATATATAGTACCTATTTGAACAAAGTTAAATAAAAGACACATTTTAATTCAAGATTAATGTTTCCATGCTACGTTTCTTTGTGCCATGTAATAAACATGTCGCGTTAAAAATCACAGTCGCAAAAATACAATAGCATTTTATAAGTAAAAAAAATGTTTTAAATTTCTTAACCGAGATCCCGGTAATTGTCATTTAATTACCGGGTGTGGAGAAAAAAAAGGGAAAAAATACTTCAAGCCTCTTAATGGCGACCAATTTTCCGCTCTTGTGGTTCTGAAATCGTTTTCGACTGGAACATTGTTTTAATGGTTTTCTTTTGAAAACAAAACAAAAAAGTATTCAAAACAAAATAATTGGCACGTACCGACTCGGACGCTTCGGGGAAGTACGGTTAGCAACCGATACAAGGAACAATGGAGGCGTTAATTTTATTTATCATTAGATTGTATAACGTCTTATTTATGGTCTCAAAATAAATTTGAATTGAAACTTTGCGTATTACTTGTACGTTGTTATCGTTGACTAAAAACATCTAGCTAGTTTTGTATTGTTTTAAAGTTATCACAATTTTTCATAGAGAAAAATACGAAGTTATTTTGGGCTGCGGTGGTCACCTAATATCAGGTGAGGAACATGCTCGAAGAATAAACCAAAACCAGGTCACCAAAAGACAAATATTGCAATATGATTACGAATAATTCTTGGCAGACTATTTCTGAATTAGGTAAGTCTATTTTAAATTTAAAAAAAATTAAGAGTGACGTTATCTGTGTTACTTTTTACTGCAATGTGTAAAGTTTAACTATATCATACATTTTTTCATACGGAAACAAAGAAATATATGATTTCTTTGTTTAAACAAATAATCCTTTTCAACCGTCTTCAAAAGTAGGATGTTCTCAATTCGCCTGCTTTTTTTTACTATATAACTTTCGACTGAATGACCCCAATGATGATTGATTCTTTTTATTTGAAAGCTGGTCCAATTCTGATAGTGACATCTATGAGCTAACAATATAAGTGTTAAATTAGCAACAAGTATGTGCGTCACAATTGGATGGATAACTCAATATTACTTCAACGGAGTTCGTTGTTTTCTGTTTTATTCCAATTGATGTACTTCAACGCAACGCAAAATCAAACTACTCTTAGTAATTTGATGTAAGTTTGGCTACGTTCTGATTATGTTTGATTTCGTAATATTCCTACGATAATTCGGAAATAGAAAAAAGTCATCCGCATGTAAATAGCATTTAACGTTTGATACGATTTGAAGTCTGTTTTTGTAAATATACTTGTCTATTACAAATTCATTTGATTCTCATGCAATTTTATTGTTTATTATCATATTCCAAAAGTGAAATACAAGCGAATCCGCAGTATGTAAAGCATTGAAACAAATACTTTTTATAATGTGTTAAAACAAGAACTTTATTTACCCTTAACTTATTTCCGTTAGCGTTAGTTTCCGGTAGGTGATGGAATTGATTCGAATGAAAGTTGGATGTTATGAACATTAATTGTCAGATGTTTTGCTGTAACTGTCATAGACAACCCGTATCAGTTACACTCTTCTTTAAATATTTGTAATCAAATATAGCTGATATTTGTAATTGAAATACATTTTTTTCCTTACAATACTTATACTTAATACACGCAGCCATGGTGGCATACTACAACGCAACGCAACGAGCAAAAAAAAAGTATAAAATAATAGGTAATATTTAAAAACGGAAACAGGAAATAATACGACGAACAGCTGCTTATGACAACTAAGCGGTGAATTTTTTATGATGCCTAACGTACAGCTACAAGTTTAATGTGTCGTTTCAATGCTATTGATTCAGTTTCTAGCTGAATATGCACCGCTAGACCTGCGAATGATTCATACACATAAGTGAATATTCGTCTGATAGAAAGTTAAATATTATTGTTGTACCTGGTACCCATATACTTCTATCTTCTAAGTCAAATAGCCAAAGCAATCGAAAGCTTATTAGATCCTAAAAGTATTGCTGTAACCACCTTCTTAAGTAATGTTATCGTACGTTAAAATCGGTAAACCGGGAAGTAAAGCGGCTTGGATTCAACCCTGATCTTCAGTCTTAAATCGCGCTTATCTTTCTTCTGAAAACTGTACTAATATTTACCTTTATGCTATATTTAGAATCATTAATTATTTTTCAATCATTAGGTTGTGTGTAACTCACGATATTTTATTACTGTTGATTAGACTAGAAGACCGCAAGATATCAATCTTATGTTTCAAAAAAGACGAAGGGCATAATTTTATTTTTTAAGGTGACTTCGTATTTATAAGGGTAGGGTGTAACATTTTACCAATTTGTTTTTGGTTGTCCTATTTCTTCGAGCAAAACACAAGATGTTTTGAAGTAACCCTAACAAATGAATAATTACATGGAGGCAGGAAACACTGGGGGATTCGCATTTCCGCACCATTTACGCGTTACCCCGAATTCCCGCACACTTTTTGAGAATGACGGACACAATTAATTATGTATAACGAGACGATATTTATCATATTAGAAAGATGTTACTTAATAAGCCAGTGATTTGCTTTCGAGGGTCTAAATCCCAGCCAGTTTTGAATTGAGAATTAATTGAATTGTGGTTCTTTTTGAAGTTATGAAAAAATTATGACAGTATCAGATTGATTGCTGCAGTGAAAAAAATGTGTTTATATAACAAAGTTGAAGATGTGTGTATGCGGATCATAAGATTAAAATGGCAATGGGCGGGTCACCTCGCTAGGAGAGAAGAAAGTCGGTGGACCAGGGCAGTAACCGCATGGTGGCCAAGACGGAAACGATTAATGGACAGACCACCAGCCCGCTGGTCGGATGACATCGTCAGGATCAAAGTAAATGGACCGATAAAAAGGAGCCCTATACCCAGCAGTGGGGAGATACGGGCTGATTGATTGATAATTTTTCAGGTGCTCCGATAGAATTGAGGTTAACTATCAGTATGTAATATTTATTGATAGAAATGAAAATACTATTATTTAATATAATATTTATTTATTTAATTTTTCAAAATAACACTGAATTTTATTGACTGTGTTGTACTTCTCACGTGCGTATATAATCAGGTCATAATCAGCAATCATCAGGATAAATAGGTACATAATCAGAACCTAACCAAACTCTCATCAAATTACCTTTAAAGTACATCCTTGCCAATAAAACAGGAATGATCAACATAGGTTGGCTTGATATTGACTTATTCATCCATTTATTGCGCACATGTTTAATGCAAATTTAAGACATATGGTTTTCTCGTAAAAATTTGTGCCCGATGTTTGGTGATTGACCCATTAACTGGGGCCTTATAAGCTCAGTGAGAAGTGTCCATCCATTACATCTCCTGTCTACCCCGCCAGGTTTTTCTTTTGATTTTGGAATTTGCTTTTATCACTGATAATTTTGATGTAAAGCGGATCTTTTATGATATCTACTTACCCCGTGTGTTCTAAGAGCATACTGGATGAAACAAAGATTACCGTCATTTTAAAGTTAAATACTTAATAAATTCTGTATTTTAATTACACTTTATACTGAAGCCGGTTTCCTGAAATAAAGAAGTAAGATAATACGTACAGTTTCGTCACAATATTTTCTCTTACCGGGAAAATATAATAACGCTCGCGTAAGAAATTACCGGTTTATTTTATCGCAAATATAACATGAATAAGGCTCTTCTAACGTGAATCTGAGAATTCCGTCATCAAATAACGACGAGACACGTCGCAAACTGAGTTAAGAGGTCGCGTATCATATAAATCTACTTGTAGCAAAAATAGTTCAATTATCAATGGGCTTCATCGTTATTGAAGTTATTCAACCCACGATTTTCAAGTTCAACTGGAAACCCACATTTACAATACCCACTATACGAAGACTGGAAGGCAATCAGATTGTAAGTTTGTCGTCCGATATTATTTAAAAAATAAAAATAGAATTAATAGAAGTAATTCAATAAATAAAACAAATTCGTGAAATAAAATCAAATCAGAAAACACAACGCAACACACTTTATAAAATAAACACAATGTGTACCTTAATTGCGCCATCAAGATGACATTTTGTTGCCAATTTCGCAGCTGCCATCGCTTCACGTAGCGTGCCAAGCCGCGGCGTGTCGACCTGGCAACAAATGTGACGCTGCCAATTCTTTTATCACAACTTTAACATCCACAAGTTTTAATATTTTGTCACCCGAACTTATTTGATGCAAGAATGGCAGTATAAACCACCTCCTTGAATATCTTATATATAATATTATTATTTGAATCAAATAAATCGTATTGAAAACACTTTCAGGTACGTGGGCACTTAAAATTAACTTGGGAATCCCATTTGGGGAGCATTCACGGTCCAGAGATAGGAAAGTGGGCACTCGTCTAAGTATTAAGTCTAGCACAGCAAATCCGCTTAGCCGGCCATTCCGCTCCTGCAGCGATGCCCAGTCATTAAGCACTGGATTCCTTCATCGTCAGGGTGACATTGATTATGGACAAAATTTAGGATAATTTTTTTTTGCACAATCGCAATATGATTCGTATAGCGCTCTATATGCTGTGTAAATGTTCTTTAGAGGTATAAATTAACGCTTCAATTCATTTATCTATCTTGTGTACTTAAAACTAATGTTCTATCTTAAAACTAATCTAATACTATTACTCAAAAATAAAATGATTTTTTATTACAGTACATAATGGTTTGGGCAAAAAAGAATGTTTGAGAATGTGAGATGAAAAATATAATGTATTGTTGATATAGTAAAGATTGGTGACGTGAGAAATATTCGAAACGAGTGAAGAACAAATATTTGTTGATGTATGCATCTATAAGTGTTCCAAGCCGTGAAAAATAGAAATCCGTAATCTCTGCCTATATCTCTGGGTTGATAGCATGATGATTTAGTTATTTACTTAGGTATGCTATAATAGGTATTTAAACAGACTTGAAGATTAGTCGTACAGCTTATGCCGTATGACAAAAAAAATCAAAAATAAATATTAAGTAATGTCCAGCAAATATATAAATGATGGTAACCATAATAAACAGAGGGCGTGCCCGCAAAGGACCCTTTGAGTCGGCCGCACGGATGCACCGAATACCTCTTCCTCTGGGCTCCTTAAAACGCTTTCATTACACAGCTGCATGTAATAAAATTTAAGTGAACGCAAGTTCCTCAGATTGCTTGGTCTCGTGAGTATTTACTAATTTCGGATTAACTTTTAAATTTTAAGAAGTTAAACGTCTAACTATGTAAAGATCGGATGTTGGGATCACAGCCCAGATTGTAGCAATCAATGTCAAGGACGTTATGATACGGTTACTTTATTTATTGTTGAAATTTAAGTCTTCTCAAAGCCCGCGAAAGGAAAACAAAGGTTTCAGAAAATGAATACACTCAGATTTTTTTGTAGGGATTAACATATATTCAAAACTACTTAACACAAACATAAAATATGCAAATGATTACACTAAGGATCTATCATTTAACGATAAAAAGACGGGCATGATAGCATTAAAAATCATGGTAAGCAACCAATGGCAACATATTCATTTGATAGCTACGGTTTACTTTGATAAGGCGATAAAATGGGCGAGTGGGTAACAAAAAATGACGTCATTAAACTTCTTAATCCTCTCTGTTATGAGCAGTCTCGATATAAGAGGCGTGATAACGAACATTCTAATGATGAGCGCCGACAGAGGGCGTCATGGTCTGGCGCATGGCGTTACCTGAGATTAGACGATCAATCGCAAATTATGATATGGGAATAGACTCTCGTAGGGTGCTTTTGAAGTTAAATTTCTTTACACATGCTTGACTTGTAGCTGCTGGTGTATGCGTTACGAAAAGTCTGATCGGGCGAACGGAAGTCAAGAGAGAGATATAGGTTAGTGAAGATAGAAAGACAGTTACGTTTCGTATATTACTGTAGGGGCAAGGAAGAGAGGAGTAAGCACATATTGCCTTTCTCTCTTCCTCTCATAGACAGTTTCGTTTTGTATATCTAAGACACAATGCATGCCTTTTCTCTGTATCACACTGCAGGAGTAAGAGAGAGCAAAACGCACGCATATTTTCTTCCTTTTTGAATAGTCTTGTATATATTATATTATATTCATACATATAGATTACTTTTCTAACAAATTATTTCGTCACTTGTGGACTAGTAGTGCTCGACTCTCTTTCGTTTCGTCATTCCAAGAGTCGAAGTCGTAAATTCGTGTCGTGGACGGCGTGTACCAATGATGTATGTATGCCCCTTATATACAAAACAATCACTCATTCCCTATTATATATTGCCCATAAGCTACATACATATAAATACAAATTCATCAATACGTATATATGTACACCACAATCTATATACATAAAATCTATAAAAAACGATGAGCGATTCTCTGTCTCTGATACTCTGTCTATACCGCTAAGGGTTATTACATAAACACATGGACACAAAATACATAAAAACGTGGGAGCTTATATTTTATTTTTTCAACGGACAAACATTGCTGCCTTTGTTCACTGCTGCACAATAGGTGAATGAAGTCATGAATCCAGGTAGTGAATTCACTTCATTAAGTGCTAATACAAAATTGAATCAGAATTTAGGCCTCTGAACGTGATGTACCTATGATACTTCGAAAACAAAAGTAGACATTCGAGGGTAATAGAGTTTTAACGTTTCATAATATTTGAAGACGGTTTCAACACACGACCAGTATCCCAGAGCACGGATATTATAGCTGGCGTTTAATGGATCGCTTACGGGGTAACTAACTTATTTGTTGTGGGGTCTAAGATAGTGCGTTGTTACTGTAGCGAAATTAACAGTTTTATGTGCGTCAATGAATTCGTAATGATTATGACGGAACCTTAACTGATATTATAGGGTCAGGGTAACACTGATGGGTTAATGTTACAATTAGTTGGAGGTAAGATGTTTGAATTTGTTTAAAACAATTTGATGGGCCAAACTTAGTTAATTACAGCCGTAGCACAAAGGTAGACTACAAAATAATTGTATTCTTTTGTTAAAGTGAGTAACAACTTTGGGATCTTTTTGAAAGTCGCAGTTACTTAAATTCGCAGTTGCACAAAATAGAGAAAGAGTCGGTTCCGTTAGGAAGACACCATAACCTCACCAAAGCTGGTGTACAAATAAGATGTTCCTGCGTTTCACTCGGTGAACCAATGGTCTTGCATCTAAGTTTGATATCTATTTACCTCGCAGGAACTGGATGAGATTGGTTGAAGCTCTTGCTTAGTGACATATTTTAGAGAAGCCTACGTCCAGCGGTGAATTGTAGCAGCCTGATGATGATAATGGGATGTAATAGATTATTCATAAGCAGTTCTTGATGGATTTCCTCTAATACCAAACGAATGCAGTTGATAAAAGGTTACGAATGATAAAGAGGTCAATAAGAAGATAAGAACACACAGAAAAATAAATACCACTTCATGCTGATACCCTGTGAAGTCTTTGTTCTTCCCTGATCTTAAACGAGTAAAAAAGCACAAAGTAAAAATTCTTTGTGAGACTAAATATATCAACAGCTGTGCGGTTTATTCATACCAAGCTTGACTCGGATTAATTTTAATGCTACGTCATATAGAAATGTTCGGGTTCACTGGGCCACAGGGGGAGGGGGCGGGGCTTTGTCGTCCGCTTAGGTGGACCCGAGAAGAAGGCGACGTCGGCTGGCCCGTGTCGCCTTGCACTGCGAAGACACAGGGGGGGAGGGAGTAACCTACCCCGGGACGTGCTCTCCTTGAGCACTATGCAGAAGGGCTCCGGTGCGTTCCACTGGAAATCCCGGAGCCCCTCGTCATGCACCGAGGAAAGGGCCGCCGGGGAGGTTTTAGTGGGTAAAACCCCACATAACAGCCGCCTTCCTCCGGGAGAAGGCGGGGTATCTTTTCGAAGATTTCTTCCCCGTTAACAAAAAAAAAGTAATATAGTAAGTATATAATATGTATGGAAGCCATTGATCGTGTTAAATATAATCAACTCCTAATCTTTTGTGTTACATAATATTATATACCTAGTCTTGCCATAAATTCTGAAACAAAGAAAAAAAATATTTTGAAAATAACATAATAAATTATTTTCATTTCTTATAAATTTTTCAAACTCGCAGGTAACGTAATAGTTGTAGACATGAAGCCATTATTATTGTATTAAACGTAGTATTTTTAAAATAGCATTTTGATAGTTTTTCAAATAGTGAGTTTTCGCCTACGCTCTCTGTTCAGTTATGCAAGAGCTTCTTGCTACGCTCGTAGCTTAATTTCTGTCAACAGCTGCTACAAACATCTGTTCACGACTCTACACTTTTTTCTTGGATTTTGTTGGATTCTAGTTACTACCGAGGTTGTTTAAATGTTGAGCTCATTTTTCATTCAATGTCAACACAGTAGTAAGGGTAAGAACTCCTGACATTTTTTAAATTATTTATATGAGAAACTGCCAACGAGTATACAAATTTCCAGACATTAAGCGAAAAGACCAAAATGTAAATGGTATGCTGCAAATGTTCCCGACATTGATGTGGTGGAGGAGGAGTTGTAGTCCGCAAGAGTCGGACACTCTTAGACAGGACAGGCTATCCAGGGTCCATAAAGGATTTCCCCTTCTCACGCAAAAAAAGACATTTAGCGACCTCCTACGAACGCAAATAAAGTAAAGCTTTGCTAACTTTATTTATGAAGATCTGGACCTTGTACCTGGATAATGTATTTGAATAACTTTTACTTCATTGTACACCAAAATCTAGTACACAATACAGAAGTACAAAAAGTACATTTAACAATTTGTTGTAATGGACGACCTTATTGATAAGAGCGATCTTTTCAACCGACTTCAAAAAAGGAGGAGGTTCTCAATTGATTAATTTATTTATTAACTTTCTACTGGGTGAACCGATTTTGATATTTCTTTTTTTTGTTTGAGAACTGATGCTTACCGTGTGGTCTCATTTAAATTTGGTCAAATTCTGACAATGGCATCCATGAGAAAACCATATAAGTCTTAAATTTGCATTAAGTATGTGCGCCGCAAATGGACGTATAATTCAATATCACGGCAGCCGTAGCCATGATTCATTTTCGTACCGCTTTCACAATTGTATGAAGAAAAAATTAGTATGGACAAAAAAAAGACTGCCGTTTTAACCCTAGCGCGATAGATAAATTTAGTCTCAATATACTTTTCACTGAGATTGTTATTTCCTATATGTGAGCCCTAAAATTGAAAATGTACTGAAAAAAACTTAAGAAACCTAAAACTGTAATGTATTGTTATTAATTACTATATAATATATATTTTTAAAAATATATAAAATATAAATATAATTAATTACTGTAAAAATGTATTGGTACAAGGCAGCCAAGATTCGATACCAATCAAATTGGAACTAGTCATAGTTCATGCACGTAACTTTAGGCAATTTGAATTATAGCTATTAGTGTATTCATAAAGCTATAATGCTATATAAGACAAACTTGTCACACGGGCCATAGTTTGAACATGGCTAATTTTCAACTTCCGCACATATCACTATGTTGCCGAAATACCAAGAATGAGGTAAACATTATTATCGCCTTAACTGTGAAGTCCTGAACAAAAACTTGGACAGCGTATAACGTTGTTGCAACCGGAAGTTGGGGCAGTTGCTGTCAGGAATTTAATTGTAGCTGGAGAACCTAAAGCACCATTAAGCTCAGAATTACACTTTATATTTTATAATCTGAAAGATAGCAGCTAAGCTTTCGTAAATATCATAAAGTGAGATAATAAACAACAGCTATATGTGTATTTACAAGTACATTTCACTCAATACAACTCACACACACACACAATTCAGATCAAAACAATAATAAAACACGTTACATAAATTTAAGCGTCAATAGCCTATTTTATTTATTAAGGTTTGGAATGCAGCCTGCGAAATGTACTCGTATGGTCTTAGATACAAATCCACCATTCGAGAGTTGACGTAAACCATTCCTGTACCATTTCTGTATGCAATGTGCCGACCCAACTCTTTAATATAATATAATAAATACCTTATTTGTAAATTCCACAATGCAACTCTGGCTCCCAAGAGCCACTGTATACTAATAACTTGTGTTGCAATGGTTACATGCTGTTTCTACTCCGGTGTGCGTTTCATTTCTAGAGGTTCAGGCTAAGCGACATAAGAGCTATGCCACCTCTCAATCCGGTGGAGCAGTCAAGGCCGGCTTCTCCGGCCATACTGTAGTTCGTCATAAAAAAAGCGTTTAATTTGTGAAATGAATGTAACCAAATGGTTAATAAATATTTTTATAATGTAACAAACAGGTTGGTAACGCACCTGCAATCCCTTTAGGCAATGTGTGTGGGATCACTTAAGGCAAGATGAGTTTGCTCTTTTTTCTATTAAAAAAAATAATAATTGTGTGGTCAATATCTATGACTTTATAGCTACGTTTTTACAGTACTTAATTGCTATATTACGAGGCCCGAGACTGATTTTTGCATTTTCTACTTTCATTTTTTCTATCGTCAATAGCAACAATTTAAAATATAGAACAACATTTTTTGTAGTAAATAGTAAGTTTAAAGAATAACCGCATTACTTATTTGTTTCGAAACCAGCTTGAACCTTACAAATTATGAATTTAACTTTTCCAAAACAATGAACCCGCCTTCGACATTAAGTGAGGCGAGGTTATGTGAACGAGGGTTCTGTATATTACTGATTTTATTTGGACTTCATTATTAATATTTCTATTATTTTATCCCTACTTCTAATTTCAATCTTGTCGATTGATTGATGTCGTGAAAGTATAATAGAGATTGTTCACTATTATAATTTCACACACATGATGATTCTGAATATCGGGCAAAGTGAAGAATTAGTAAAAATGTGGACCCTGGTAGTAGACCGGGAAATCACCAGGAAGAAGTCTTATCTGGAGTGAGTCAGATCTGAATATCTGTTGTGTTTTTGATGCATGTGTTCAAAAGGGGACTAACACTACGGAAAAACATTAGTTCTATAAATACCTACAGTAGTTATTAAAACAGAGACGAACAGTCCAGAACTTACCCTCTTAAATCTGTAAAAACAATAGAAATAGAAAAAGATGTAGCCTTTGTGAAAGTTGAGAAAACAGTGAAGGTTGACAATATCTAAACATTTATTTTGCTCGACAATGCAATAAATAAACTGCTAATTAGTGTCTGATTAAGTTATTATATTTTAATCATTTTTAAGAACGGTAGAAGTAATACATTGGTTTTGTCACAGGCTGAAAATTCAAATCGAGCTTAAAATAATATTGGAGAAAATAAACTCAGTTGGACCAAGTAGATTGGATAAAGTATGTTAAAGCGTATTTCTTTGTAACTTTATTTAAGATGCGACGGATCTCTAAAAGCAACGTCTTTCATTCTGATGTACGGATAAACTTATTTTTCGGCTCGATGGAATAATTTCCCTTTGATCGCGATAAGGTTTCTGATTCGAGACAAATGCTGAATTTGACAGTACTCTTGAATAGCATATCATTTTAAATTACAGCGAATGTTCACTTCAAATTATCTTCACGAACATATATTAAGCACAACAGCAACGAGTAATAGAATAACTAATCAATTTCAACGATTAGATTAGATTCTTAACATAACGTCGTCAAATGTGGGTCTGTCACTATACATCATCAGTCTTTCCCGCTTCCGCATTCAGCCACTTCCGTTTATGTGCCCTTTGCTTTTCAGATCCATGCTCCATTCTAAGGTTTTAAGTTTCTACCCGCTGACTCGACAGATGTGGCCGGTGATCTCGTAGCTTAGCATAGAGAATTTAAGTTTACTTTTAAAGCCCATAGTGAGAGACCACATTTCTGTACCATAAGTCATCACTGGAAACGTACACTGAAGTCACTCGATTTCAAGCACTGACATATTTTGGACAAAAATCTATTGCCAATCTTTCCGAACGCTCCCCACCCCAGTTGGATTTGTTTTATTAATATAAAACACACTCATGCTAAACTTTGGGCCCCATGGAATTGGTGTACAGCGACAGCATTTAATATATCTGTAGCTTACTTTTATCTTGATCTCTATTCTTTCATGTTTTCATCGCAAATTCCATTTGAGGGCGCAGACCCAAGGTACATGCAAACCAAAATTTATTGAAACGCTCAGTTAGTATACGAAAGCACGAAAAACACAGTGAACTACGAACCAATAGCGTCATATTTATTTAACAGCTGCGTTCGGCTTTAATAAGGCGATAAAAGCGTCGCGTGGGTGAGGAAAAATGACGTCATTAAACTTCTGAATTCTCTCCGTTATCAGTAATTTTGGTGAAAGAACATGGAACGAAAAATTTTTCCGGCGAACAGATATACGGAATTTTTCATATAGCTGATACGATAGACTACACAGACGTTACACTAAGACATCATCTGTGTAAGTATATTTATCTATATAAGATTCTAAAACGTTATTTTTAGCGGCACTACCGATAGTCTAGTCTTAACCAACAAAGGTTAGGTGAAAGAAAATGATAAATATCATTAAGTTCCCCTTGGCACATTTATTTTAATGCAATAACTAATTTATCTATCTATCTAAGTATCTTGATTACAGAGAATTCTATACTTTCAGTTATGTATATATTACATATACTTAAATGTCACTAGTCTAAAGGTTTGCGGTACAGTTTGCTTGGCCATGATTATATAAAATTTGAAATTTCATAACGTTTAAACTAAAATTATCAATTTCTATCTAGTTTTCACATCTTTAACAATTATATACAAGTTTATAAGGTTTATTTATTATTCAAATATTAGATGTTTTCTCTACCGAAAAGTGTTCAATGCGTAATAATCGGTCACTTTGTTGCTTTGTGAAGTTTTCACTCCAATAAACACCAAAATGAATTAGAAATACGATATTGCCGGCAACATTGGTATATCAATAAAAAACGGAACATTTTTAAACAATAAATAAAGAAAAAATGTATATTTGAAAAAAAATATTATGTTTTTAAATACGTCCTGCTCATTAGAATTCATGATTGTAGAACAAAGCAATAGTTCTAGCAAAATCGTCACGTCCGCAGTGTGACTTCCATGCCCCATGGTAACGCGTCGCCGTCCCGCCCCGTCTGACTGAACCTTCAGCTTGTCGGTAACGCGAATCTATAAGATTTACCCCTACCATAAAGTGCTCACCGAAGCTACAGAAGTTTTCGTATCAAAAATAAAATAGTAACGTAAGCACACGAATCCTATCCGATGAGATGAAACCACGAACTAGAAGTGGAACCTCAGTGAAAGATATGCCAGCATCAGAAGTCGACATAAAAATAATAAAGCGTTTAATATCTGATTCCTTTTCTGAAAACTGCAATGGGGCATCGTTGTCGCTCCAGTTAATATAACGTGGTAATTTTACAGTAGAGCAATGACGCCAATGAAAGGATTAAAATCATAATTTCCTTACATAGTCGAATCTACGTGTATAAAATATATAGGACGGAACACGTTCAGTCAGCCTACCTAATTTTACCTGCAACCTTTCCCTTTCTATGACCCTGTCCATAACACTAAAACATCGTGTAAGGCCAGCCATTACCGTTCCAGCTTAATGACGGATATTAAATGCCCAATGACATATAAAACATTTAAGTTATAAAAGGTCTAAGGGTCCATACTGTCCTAAACCAAGTGAGGCGGTAAATTTCAACCACAGAGTCAATTAAACGATTAAATGGTCAGAGAACTGGATGGTTAACTCTTAACCAAGCTTTAGCTTAAAAAATACTCACGCCTATTACATAGATAAGGGATTACAGATATACAATCTTGCCCAAGTCCAGCACACGTTTTATGCTCATGAGAACAATCCTAAAGTATATACAAAGAAAAGGAAAACAATACAAGGAAAAAGTTGACGGATAACGGGCATAGCAGTGTTAGAGGTGTGAGAAGTGGCCCCATCCTGTTGAAACCACATCCTGGCATTAAAGCCTGAAAAGTTTTGCAATTCTGGTATGAAAACTCTTCGATCATAGCCACATATCGCTCCGACGTAACAGTAACTGCGCGCCCTCTGCCATCCTCAAAGAAATAAGGCCCTAGGATACCATGGGCTGACATAGCGACCCAAACAGTCACTTTCGGACTATGTAAGGGCTTCTGATGCTTAAGTTTTGGATTGATGGAGCTCCAATAGCGGCAATTTTGTTTACTAACATGCCCGTTAAGATGGAAATGAGCCTCGTCAGAGAACATTATGTTATTGAAGGAAGTAAACCGATTCAACATTTCATTCGCATAATTTTGTCTTAGAATACCGTCAGTTTCCTTTAATTCTTGAACCAACTGAATTTTGTAAGGGTGCATATGTAAGTCTTTCTTCAAAATCCGTTGTAACGATGTCCTGGATACGTTTAATGCTCTGGTGCGCTTACGAGTTGACTGTGTCGGATTTTCGCGAATAGACTGTGTCACTGTGTCTATGTTTTGTTCCGTACGTTACGTCCTTGGGCGACCCAACCGCGGTTTATCTAACGTCGAACCGGTCTCCTCGAACTTAGCAACCCAGTTCTTAATCGTTTGAAGAGTTGGAGTGTCGTCAAAGTTGTGTAAACCTTTGTGTTCTCGAAATTTACGCCGCGCAACGGTTGCCGAATTGTCGTTTTATAAAACTCGCGCACACAAAACGCACGGTCCGCTCCGGTAAAACGTTCCATCGCGACTAAATTCCCAGAAACCGAAGTTACTCCCCGCTTCCCTGCACCGCTCACGCGCGTCCTCTTCGTTTTATTCAAATTTTACTTTTCAAAGGACTTATGGGCCACCCTGTATATAACATAAATAACTTCAATGATTCGTATGTTTCTTACATTAAGTATTAATAATAATTAATAAGTATTATTTAGTAATTAGTAAGCATTAATAAGTAAGGACATATTTACAATATACATATTATGTACTATTATGACTGTAATATGACCTATGGTGCGATTTGGACTCTAACCATTAAGATGGTCCACAAGCATAAAGTCACGCAACGAACGATGGAAAGAACTATGCTGGCATTTCTCTAAGTGGTAAAATCCGGAGCGAAGACATTGAACGAAGAAGAAAAGTAGTCGACATAACAAGTTGAAGTGGCAGTGGGCTGACCACTTTTGTTGAGTCATTGACAGGTGAAGGAGCCTTGGAAGAGGCCGCGTCGAAGAAGCGTGGGGCACCCTTCTTCCAGATAGACTAACGACCTTGTAAGGATAACATAAGCGAAGGACTGTATTTGGTGAAAGATATGTCAGCATCAGAAGTCGACACAAAAATAATAAAACGTTTAGTATCTCATTCCTTCTCTGAAAACTGCAATGGGAATCGTTGTCGCTCCAGTTAATATAACGTGGTAATTTTACAGTAGAGCAATGACGCCAATGAAAGGATTAAAATCATAATTTCCTTACATAGTCGAATCTACGTGTATAAAATATATAGGACGGAACACGTTCAGTCAGCCTACCTAATTTTACCTGCAACCTTTCCCTTTCTATGACCCTGTCCATAACACTAAAACATCGTGTAAGGCCAGCCATTACCGTTCCAGCTTAATGACGGATATTAAATGCCCAATGACATATAAAACATTTAAGTTATAAAGGTCTGAGGGTTCATACTGTCCTAAACCAAGTGAGGCGGTAAATTTCAACCACAGAGTCAATTAAACGATTAAATGGTCAGAGAACTGGATGGTTAACTCTTAACCAAGCTTTAGCTTAAAAAATACTCACGCCTATTACATAGATAAGGGATTACAGATATACAATCTTGCCCAAGTCCAGCACACGTTTTATGCTCATGAGAACAATCCTAAAGTATATACAAAGAAAAAAGGAAAACAATACAAGGAAAAAGTTGACGGATAACGGGCATAGCAGTGTTAGAGGTGTGAGAAGTGGCCCCATCCTGTTGAAACCACATCCTGGCATTAAAGCCTGAAAAGTTTTGCAATTCTGGTATGAAAACTCTTCGATCATAGCCACATATCGCTCCGACGTAACAGTAACTGCGCGCCCTCTGCCATCCTCAAAGAAATAAGGCCCTAGGATACCATGGGCTGACATAGCGACCCAAACAGTCACTTTCGGACTATGTAAGGGCTTCTGATGCTTAAGTTTTGGATTGATGGAGCTCCAATAGCGGCAATTTTGTTTACTAACATGCCCGTTAAGATGGAAATGAGCCTCGTCAGAGAACATTATGTTATTGAAGGAAGTAAACCGATTCAACATTTCATTCGCATAATTTTGTCTTAGAATACCGTCAGTTTCCTTTAATTCTTGAACCAACTGAATTTTGTAAGGGTGCATATGTAAGTCTTTCTTCAAAATCCGTTGTAACGATGTCCTGGATACGTTTAATGCTCTGGTGCGCTTACGAGTTGACTGTGTCGGATTTTCGCGAATAGACTGTGTCACTGTGTCTATGTTTTGTTCCGTACGTTACGTCCTTGGGCGACCCAACCGCGGTTTATCTAACGTCGAACCGGTCTCCTCGAACTTAGCAACCCAGTTCTTAATCGTTTGAAGAGTTGGAGTGTCGTCAAAGTTGTGTAAACCTTTGTGTTCTCGAAATTTACGCCGCGCAACGGTTGCCGAATTGTCGTTTTTATAAAACTCGCGCACACAAAACGCACGGTCCGCTCCGGTAAAACGTTCCATCGCGACTAAATTCCCAGAAACCGAAGTTACTCCCCGCTTCCCTGCACCGCTCACGCGCGTCCTCTTCGTTTTATTCAAATTTTACTTTTCAAAGGACTTATGGGCCACCCTGTATATAACATAAATAACTTCAATGATTCGTATGTTTCTTACATTAAGTATTAATAATAATTAATAAGTATTATTTAGTAATTAGTAAGCATTAATAAGTAAGGACATATTTACAATATACATATTATGTACTATTATGACTGTAATATGACCTATGGTGCGATTTGGACTCTAACCATTAAGATGGTCCACAAGCATAAAGTCACGCAACGAACGATGGAAAGAACTATGCTGGCATTTCTCTAAGTGGTAAAATCCGGAGCGAAGACATTGAACGAAGAAGAAAAGTAGTCGACATAACAAGTTGAAGTGGCAGTGGGCTGACCACATCTGTTGGGTCAGTGACAGGTGAAGGAGCCTTGGAAGAGGCCGCGTCGAAGAAGCGTGGGGCACCCTTCTTCCAGATAGACTAACGACCTTGTAAGGATAACATAAGCGAAGGACTGTATTTAGTGAAAGGCATTGGGGTCTATTGTCAGCAGTGGGTTCACACAGAATGATGATGATGGTACAAATGTGTGAGCCTACATAACGCTTACTGTGTGTTTACTTTTACGTTAATTGTAATAAAAACAAATTTAACTCTCATATAACCACACATTTAACTAAACCAAGTGTTTTTAAAACACATTACAAAAGCCAAAGTTAACGTATAAAGATAAGGAGAAGCGTCTTTTCAAGTGTCCCCTTAAGAAACAAGTCGTAAATAAGTCGAGTGGTTGGCGAAGTTTTTGCGAATAATTGCAAACACAACAACTCGAGCCGCGCAAACAATGCAACTGATAATAAACTTGTCAATTTGTCGCAGGCAGCGGCGGATGACGGATGTCTAGCACGAAAACCGCTTTAAATATTGTTATTTCAACGATATAACTGTCTTGTTTCATAAAATAAAAATTTAATAAATAAAAACAATAATGCCTGCGACCTAAGGCCTATGAGTGATAGGCAGAGATCATTAATTTACATTTTTCACATGCATTTTACATCTTCGCAAACATGTTTATCGTTTTTAAGTATTTCTGACGTTTAGTTACGAGTAGTAATGTCACTAATATTGTCGATATATAGATAGAAGAATGTCTCCTAAAATTTTTGTCGCCGACTCTGCCACTCACTTTTGTGTAATAAATTTGTTTCATCTCCGTTATTCGTCTTTTGCTAGATGCCCAAATAAGCAAAGCATTGCTTAAAATAGATTTATTAGAGATATATTTATCAGATTTTTTATTAATTACTTTTTATGATGTTTGGCAAATTATAAGTATTTGTAGGATAAAGCGGTAAAGAGCATGCGATTGGTCTGTTGCTAAGGGATTACTATCGTATCGAGCTATCATATCGAGCAGAGCAAGTGCATATAGATGTGGAGAATCACCTCCTCATTTTAAGTCGGTTAAAAAGAATGCTAACTTTTTTTACTATTATTACAAATATTACTGACATTATTATTAACCATTCCTACAAAGCTTAAGCTTGTGCTACGAATAGGAGATGGTTCACGTGAATTGTCGACTGGTGGATTCGAACCTACGATCATACGTTACGCAGTCTGTACCCTAAACTAATAAGATATATACACGCTAGTAAAAAATACGGCTACGGTATGGATGGAGAGAAAAATAATTACACTAGACAGAGACTATGTGTTAAAATACTCGTAGATCGCACATACATCAAAATTTTAACTATAAGGTTCCATTGTGCCTGTTATGGCTATACTACACGGTACATTGAATCACACAATGGTATCAAAGTTTCCTTCGATTGTTCGTTGATGTAGCACGTTTCATTTTAATGGTGCAGCCTTTCTCTTCGCATCGGACTTGATTTCGTGTTTAAGCTGAAAGCTTTCTCACTACTTTGTTGCTAATATTGCTTCAAATAGTATATACTTTTTACATCGAGACGTTTACCAAATAGTCATTACCAACTTGGATTTTTAAACAAACAACACCTTTACAGTATTGTATCACATTTATTGTAGGACAAAAGAAGAAACGTGCTTTAATTTCCCTGGTTGCGGTTCGGAAAAAATAATTTATACTTGCTGCTGCTTGGATTCAAAAATAGATACTTATGGGTAAATCAGAAAGTATCCCGTAAATATTCTAACGCTACTTGTTAATAATAGGCGATAGATCTAGAAATTAAATATAAATCAGTCCTTATTATAAACAATTCTTGCTTTTATTTACATATTATTGACTTTTCTTCTTACCCTATTCTTTATTTTATTCACCTCTTCTACCCTAAGTCCTGCAGGGTTGCCGGAAAAAAATTTACTTATAGCGTTACACTTACGCACTTTTAGGTTGAGTATAGCTTTAGTTGAGCAATGTGCAGTAAAGATTTTATCTATCTAATTAACTTTTATATTTACTTATTAAGGCCGTTTGCAGAAACGTTATTATTACATTGAACATCCTATTTAGTCTTTTCAACTTCTCTCCACAACAGCATAGGCTCGTATAAACTCGTACTTTCATTGGCTTAGCTTCACTTGTTGGCTAGCCTTTGGACTGTTCGTTCGCATCATGCTTGACGAGATTTTTTTGGTAATTTTTTTCATAAAATGTGCAATTACTTGTTTGATTTGAATAATATCAATTTTAAACTATAATTTATTACAAATGTCTATATATTTGTACACAACCCAATTAAAGGTTTGTATGATTTTATAAATTAAAAGCAACATGGAATTCTAGGCAAATATTTTGTCTTAGTCATCAAGATGGGACGGTTGGCACCACAATGTGAAAATGGGGAAAAGTATAGAACATAGTTTCAGCGTATCGTTTGTGGAAACGAGAGTCTAAAATATCACCACTTGATCAGAATTCCAACATTCAACCGCTACACTATCGCGGCCTGTAAAGTTAAAGCTAGTGAATATTAATTACACTACAACAATAGGGTCGTAAATGGTGTGTCTCCGAGTCACGTTATATTGTAGAAGGGGTGAGAGGGATGATTTATAGGTCATTTCCATTTAGCTTAGTAACTCCAATGTATGTAACCTTGAGGTGAAGTTGGGAACTTGAAGGGGCCTACAACACAAACTTTGTAATTGGCTGCAAAATTATCGCCATTATGTCGCTCTTCAACCGCTTGTGTGTATGAACTGTTTTACCATTTATATGGTAATATTAACCACGCCCGTCCCATGGTAGACGGTAGACAAAGATAATTTTTATCTGTAGTTATATATTATTATTATTATATAACATTTCGTTTATTAGTTAACATACGCAAAGGGAGGTATCCTAACTTTACCGAAATTGTGTATAACATTTTGACAGCGACCAAGTATCCACAAAATCAGTACAGTCAAGCACAATATTTGTGCCTGATTCAAGGCAATTTTTATCATTGTTTACGTTGTTATTATTCAAATAAAAGGACGCGAGGTCTTCTTGATATAGTTGGCTTTATTAATATTAAGTGTAGTGAAAATATGGCTTCGGTTATTATTAAATTCAAAAGAATACATAATAGTTTGCAATAACACGAGGATAGAGTTGGAGGACACTGTAGCGCTAAGTAAATCATTAAGCGATGAAGACGACGCTGTTACAGTGTGAAGTTTCGGACAGCACTTGTCACGAATTTAGCTAAAACTGAGAGGACGGAAATCTAGAGCTTCGCTACAGATGAACTGGTTAACTCGGCAGCGCGCAGCCTCTCTGCAAGTTTGTTTAATTGTATAAACAGATTCGTACAAAGTTGCATTTCAAAGACAATTATATATTTTTTCCTTTTTTAACAACACAAGCTTTCCTTTTGTAAACATGCTATTCATAGATAGGTAAGCGCCCTCTACGAACATACACTATGTGTATGTAGTGTGTCTGCGTAGCTATTTACTTAAAACAATGGACCATAGAGCATGTTAATCTTACTCAGTAGACAGTATCTAGATCCAGTTTCAATCTTGGAGCTTCAAGTCTATCAAAGATTTAACGCCAGAGTAACCAAGATTTTAATAAATAAAATAATGATGTGGTATTATGGGGTACTGCAGGTAAAAGCAACACAATTTGCAAAAAAATTTATAATTTTATATATATTTTCTTATTTTTTAATAAAGTACTAAGGAAATTCACTATTTTAGAAAAATTGAGTAAAATTATTTTGAGGTTATTTTAAAAACATGTCTCTTTATTTTATTCCGCCAATATAAAATTACATAAATATTTAATGAATACTTATTAATAATTTGTTAAAGCGCCACCTCTGATCTGAGAGTTTAACTACATGCTAAACAGTCAGCTAGCGACCGCCATGTATACAACTATAGCACTTCCGTTGTATATTTTTGTTACGTTTTAGTGTATTTTTAATTTTTTGATCACAATTATATCACAAGGTAAGTGGATGCCTGGTCTTTTAAATTTTAGAAGTCAGTTCTAATGCCATATAGATTGACAATGAATGATAGAACAACCAAATAAGCACTTGCTTAGAAAGCTTGCTTGCTTGGTTTATGACGCGATCTCTGATCATCCCTCGGTGTAACAGGTGATTCTGTATGCTTATATATATTGGTGAATGTGTTGTATAGAAACACCGGTCGATGTAAAGATCTAAATAAGCAATTTGTTTTTCCTATATAAGCTTATTATTCAAGGGACAGCTAATGACATTGGATTTAGTCGCATAACAAGGCTTCCAAGGGTTAATACCAAAGTTTTTATCAGGGGAAGTGAGGAAAAACTCCCCAAGTGTAAACATACTAAGAAGGGTTGTAACGAAACTGTGAAAGTTGCGGCGACAAAGGGTGCGCGCTAATTCCGTCCCTTGATTTTGTTCAGCATTAAGGTTTCCCGAGGTCTGTCGTCGCTTGTTATCTTGAACGTACAAATATTACTCAGAAAGTTTTATACTAAGTAGGCAACAAAATAATCGTAGACAAAACAAATTAGAATATCTTTAAGTATTCCAATTTTGGTGGGTAGTTAGGTAGATTGAAACGTTTTAATTATGATTCTAATAACTGGATATTCTAAACTGAACACTGACAGACGCACGCATGTCCACGTTATTAGAACATGCCACTCACTTTTTTGTTTGTAAGTACTCAATAATGGAACAGTGGTACCTCAATTTCCGGGCGGTCGCTTTAAGTTGCAGTATGTTAGCAACCCTAGTTCAATCCCCGATGCCATAATCTTTAGTTGTTGCAATTGTGCTGATTTACCACGCGCTCGGAGGTGAAGAAAAAATATTGTGAGGGAACCTACATGTGTTAGAAAATTTTCTAAGACATGTGGAGACTGCCAATCCGCACCTGGTGTGCGTGAATGACTCTGCTTATACTCTCTTTATAGAGAAGGCCTAACTCTGGCTGTAACTTTACTCAATAATACGTCATTGATTCTGTGATTATCTTCGAGGAATATTCCATTGTAAATTAATAAATAAGCGAAAGCATTACGCCTGTGAAACAGAGGAGTCGGACAGAAACTCGAATCGAATTTTAAAGAACAATGTCGAATTTCAAAACAACACTACACAACGGGTTTTAGTCGGTAACACCTCTGAACTTCTCCCATGAAAAAGAAATGGGCAATCGCTACCAAACTACCAACTAGTTACTAGATAGCTACTAGTAACCAGTTTTGCATTCAGCGACAAATAAATAAGAATACAATACATACATACAAATCCTCATTAGAAACATTAAAACGCTAATCAATATGAATGATATTGATTAGCGTTTTAAACATTAACACTTTGTTCTCAATGTCACGTTGTAACGCTCAATGTATTGTGATGTTAAAAAATATTTCCAATGTATGGCTTTTTCGATTGAGCGGACAAATTTGAGTGAAAACGTTTGTATGTAATTCCCGTACATACATGCATTGTTTTAGCGGATAACGGTTTAGTTGGATAGCAAAAGTTGGATTTCACTGAACAAAAGCTTTGAAACTGAATAACGTAATACGATTTATTTTAAAAGTGTGTTAGAATCACTATCCCGGTTTACGTAGTTTCATAACTTTGGAGTACATGCACATCTATTTCCCCCATCGTCCTACCACCATCGGATTTCAAGGTGCACAGCCACAGTCCTTTTGTTATAATCATCTCCTAAATGCGAATGAATCGTTTTGCTTCGTCCCATTATCCGTACCACAAAGATCAGAATTTATAATAGTAGATTGTAGAATTTTCAACATATCGGCACATTACAATTGCAAAACGACTAGTTCCAAATGTAAATCAACGACAGCTAAGTCCAACTGTCTGGTAAGAGGATATACACTTCTATAAAAAAAAAGTAGTGGTAGAACTCAGTCAAGAAGTTCCTTACGTTTTTCCCCCAATTCCTAAAATAATTTAAGATATTATATTGATTATAATATTTTTAAATATTTTGTATTTAATATTTTTGGAAAAATATTCATTTAATAACAAAATATATATAAAATAGTGAATTATAAAAATTTGTGCCGAATCAGAGCTCTCTTACTGCATCCACTTTATAATTTAAATTTATTTTTTAACGTTGTTATTACTCTTTGCACATACTCTTAGTGGCCAGTGAACAAATATTATTATTAAAGTCTGGCACAATGTGTTGGGTTATTGACAATATTAACCTTTTTAGAGAAAAATAAATCCATAGTGACGAAGGTTTACTCTTTAAAAGAGATTTATAGTAAGTAGTATTACTGGCAGCAAAAACATGATTATAATATCTTATTTATCTTTCCAATTGAAAGAAGAAATAATAAAAATAAATAAAAATTCAGAAGACGTAATTTCAGTGCTTAGCTCTCGTATTTGTAGATCCGAATTGAATTAATTTTCCTTTCTCTGTAGACATAGCTACGACAAATGTTATTAGAACATTTATTTTCTTTTAGTTTATTACTTTTCTTACAGTCATATTCTCTTGTTTTTTACTATTATGTATTAACGCTTTTTCTATTCAAATTTATATTTACCTAATAAGTACTTTTGGACAATTCCTTTAAATTACGAAAAATCTTATTTCTTTCAACATTTCGCAATAATAATAATACTTACTAATACTATTACAGACACAATCCTTGTTGAAATAGATTACGTACATTGATCAAGTGATCAACCGCAACTCAACCGTGGCCCATCAAACGCTTTGCTATTTGATTACCAGAACCGAAGTCAACAAAGGGAAGTAGTATTTTTTTTTACTGGTATAAACTAGTGCTTGACCACGATCCCACCTGGTGTTAAGTGGTGATATAGTCGAAAGATGGTAGGTACGCGCTAGTTTAGTAAGTGCTTATTCACTCTACTCTTGAAGTCTTGTATCAAGCTATTGGGTGCCTTCGTCCGTACCTTATACTACAACCGCCCATGACAGTGTTAAAAAATATATAATCATAGACCCACTTAAGACGTTTCTAGAAACAAACTTCTGTCCATCCAATGTGGTTTTTAAATATTAAAACCACTCCAATATTATTTATATGTATAGATGGAAGAAAAATTATCAATAGTGTAAAGATATATTTTTTTTTAATAATATGATATTATTTCAAACCAAAAATTCATGTACAAACCAGTTCGATAATATATATATTACTATCATAAATATATTGCTACTTAAATCGTTGTCACTGAAGTCTACGATCACGACATTCGTCTATTTTTCCTGCCAAAAGACAATATGGCTTCCCAGATCAGTTGAATGTTTTCCACGTCGTCGGGCATCTTGTACCTCCCATTAAGCCTGTTACTGTTATGATGGCTCGGGAATGGCGCTATTCTGCAAGGTTAGCTAGACGCCGAAAGAGTTATGACCCAGTTACTAGCGAATTTGAAACTAGAAAATATCGAATAACTTAAAGTTTCTATTAAAAGAAATAATGACAGATTAGCAACAGGGCATTCGCATTATCTGGAAAACGAAATTTGGATACCCCGTTTTGTATGTACATTACCAATTACGCCTTATCAAAATTTGAAACAGATTGGTGATGAAAGTATTTTTATAAAAGTATACTAAAAACCACTCACGTCCTTTTGACCCTAGCGGAGTAAGCACAAACAGCAATCACTTTGTGTTTTTCACCAAGTACATTAGATATCATTCATCATCATCATTATCATTCACTAGGCAGAAATTTTAGCAAGAGTTTTTTCTGTCATTAATTCGATAATTCCAACCAACTTTAAAATTGTAAAATTCAACAATTGTCCAATGGTCTATGGATAATTTTTATTTGCATAAAAACCAGAGAACGCAAAATTTATTCTTTAATTAAAAACCTCCTGACAAAGATCAATAAATATTTCGAGACCTGGAATAAACAGCTGTGGATCACACGATTTTTTATCCCGCCTGTCGAACTTAGAATCTACGGTTTTCGGAGATCACTCACGCCATAATATCTCAGGTATTTCTCATTATCGGTAAGACCAGAGAAATAAATCGCAGTCCAAATTAGATTTAAACATTTCCATCACATCCGGGTTAGAATAAATTCAAACCTATGACCATAATTTTCATAAATCGTACTAAGGTACTACGCTATCGCTAGTTATGTTACGAAGTATTAGTTATGCCTTTTTTATAACGAACTTAACAATGGACACAGCTGCGTATGTTAATTTACAAGGGTTAGGACCAAACTTTTTATACTCAGCGCTACGAGAAAATCATGTAAACATACTAAGAAGGGTTGTTACAACGCTAAAAGTTAAGACTGAGAGGGACAAATGCAAGTTTGCGTAAATCTTGGCAAAAAGTCGGTAGCATGAAATATGTCTACGCGCTGCTACGACAAGAATATAACGACTACAGTATTTTTTATTCTGTCTAGCTGATTGGCTACGTAGAGCTTACGGTCTACGGTCGGTCTACGGGTTAATGCGTTCTCTTCTTTTGTTGTACTAACTACTTTATGTATTACAAAATTATTTTAATTCAATGTTACACGTATTTTACGTAGAACGATACGTGTATGTCACCAAATTAATATATAGTTTGGCGTCAAAAAATTCTTGTTAACATTAAAATCTACTGTTATACATAAGTTATATTTTTACACTTTTACATGCAATATCAAACTATTCTTATATTAAAGTTCCAGGATATATTTTTTTGATTATGTGTAGACTCTACTCCACGTTTTATATCATTCTCTTTCAAATACCATCACTTTTGTCATATTTTCTATAAATTCAGCAACAAACTCATATTTCTAGTGGGAGCACAATTTATATCTATTCAAAGAGCTCTAAACGAAGCCAATTCAGGGATTTACGAGACGCTTATACCCAATAAATCATAGTTGGTGAATTGTTCGACGTGGAATTTTTGCTCGGTGTAATTGAATTCTTGTTATTTTACTTTTGTTATCACAGCTTATTGCAGACTAGACTTACTAGTTAGAATTAACACGTTTGCCTTAAGATTAACAGATTAAACAAAAATATAATAGCGTAGCATAAATGTAACAGAATGAATATTTAAACTTCTTTATTAGGAAGTTCTTAATTCGGTTTTTTGTATCATAACTCATTTATAAAACGATTTCGTAGTTTTTTTGTTGGAAAGTTGTTACATTTAGTTTGGTTTTACTTTAAATTTAAGTATTGAATTCCGAAGATACAACAGGATTTCTAAAAATCGTTTTCTAAAAAATTTAAATATTTGTTGATTGAAATTTTTAAAAGTATTTGACTCAACGAGCCCAAATATGATAAAAAAGACAATATAGGCGCGAAAACGCAAGAGTTATTAGTAAACTACTTAACAGCAGTGGTTCTCTGAGTTATATTATATTTGCGATAGAATTAACTCGTTCTCTTTTTCCTGTTGGTATAGTACGGTAGCTGTAAACTTTGAAGAATAGGTAGACTAAGTTCCACGGTGAAAAACTTTAATTGCCCGTTAGTCGGTATTATCTTGAAGAAGTTAGAAGTGAGTTAAAACTCTAAGACGAAGTGGCTTTCGCCTGCACTTTCTAAGCTTTGACGTTTAACCAGTGTAATTGTTTATTTCTTTTACATCGGAATTTATTAGCGTACTGGCTGACCTCGTAAACGATGTTTTGCTATATAAATTGTTTCAATAAATAACACGACAATTAACCTCTTAACACAAACACTATTTGATAAACTGTTTTTATGTTGCAAAAGTAGCAGTAATTGAATATGATAGACATTTATGATATAACGTCTGTTTGAAGTTGTCATTCGTTGGCTAAATTACGGAACGTCATTCCGGTCAACCGAGATTTTATAAAAGCTGATTTTAATAAAAAAATCTCTTATTTTATTTTACATACAAACATCTGTTAGTACCAACTCGGAAACCTTCGTAAGCTCATGTACAACACTTTGCTACACCACACCATCGCTCGGCGGTGAAGTCAAACTTCGTCAAAAACCCTACACGTGTCGGGGAATTTTCCAAGACATGTGAACTGTGCCAAACTTTTAACCTATAACTCTTTTAACTTTTAAACAGAAATTAAAACTCAGTACCACCTAGATGGTAAGTCATATTTAGGAAAGTGATTTAAATGACTTGTAAAGATCTTGACCGTATTCCAATAATCAATACACGACCAACTATTAGTAAATCAAGTCAACACAGACGGCAGTGTCCAGGTGGAACTATACTGCATTTAATCAGGTCACCAACATTGTTTGCCAGCGCTTCCACTATTTCGTCCATATTACTGTTCGCCTTTAGTGCCTCAACATTGTGTCTATAAATTCGGATTTAATCGAACAAAGCTATCATCCATTATCAATTTCCTCAATATATTTATGGAAAATAATATTATTAAAATATATTTATGAGAAATACACAACAATATTGTGTATTTCTCATAAATCCTCGTCATCTTAAAGACAGCTTCCGTAGACAGTTTCACGGCCACCTAGCTGACATAACCTCTTCCTCTATTTAACCGACTTTAAAGAGAGAGGAGCTCAATTCGACTATATTTTTTTGTTTGTTACCTCATAACTTTCGACTGATGCTTCCTGTCCCATTTCAATTATAATCGATTTGGAGTCGGATTTTTTTTATTCGTAAATATGCTTGTTTAACCCAGATAGCATAAATACATATTCCAAGATCTGGAACACGCTTCCCTTAATCCTCGATAAGAGATGCGCTTACAAACCATATTTCTGCCCTGTAAAGTTTTTCTTCATACCCGAGTTCTTTATAACTCATACCATATTGCTAAAATTGCTTAACTGAAAACTTTTTTTCATGATACCAAAGAAGTATTATTTCCGAATACATAAGTACACTCACCTATTTTAAAAATTATATACCACTTACAGCCCTTTGTTTTGTACAGAGTTTATCGTAGTAAATTCTATTGTACACGCCGATCACACTCAAATAGTAGAACTATTTAGTTTATTGTTCACATAACAGCTGATATTGAACAAATGAACGGCTTAAGGGTCGCCGTGTTAATATTAAACAGCCAATTACAAACTCGACACGCATACCACTTTCGAAACTTTCAAGGTTACGCACGCACGGTAATACAACCAACTACACTGTAATTACAGGGAAATAACCTATACATCATCCCCAACGCTGTTTCGTAAATACAACGCGCCCTGTTGACTTACCATTTACGATACCATTGTTATTAGAACAAGAAAATAAATAAATTAAATCAACACATACTGTTGTCTCAGTGGGGTAGGTAATTTCTATTGTCCCCAAGGCCTCCAGGTGACCGACTCGCGGGAGTTTGTCACCCACTTACGGAGGTCGTGTAGGAAGGCGCGTCCTATGTTCCGGCGCACCTTGCCTGGAGGGCACGAGGGGGAGGCTCGTCCTCCCCCTGGACGGGGATGCCGAAAGGCGTCCAGGTCGCAGGAGGGGCCATGGTGCGTGCGCAAGCGATCCCGTAGCCCCGCCGTACGCGACACTGGTGGAACATCTTGTGGGTTTGGTCGGTGAGGGCCCGACATAACTCGTCCTTCTTCCGGGGGACGATTACGCGGCTATGTACGTTCCCACAAGTAAAAAAAAAGGTAGTTTCTATTGTAAAGGTTGTACTTCAAGAGTATTTTTATGTGAGTTGGGTTAGGTTCTGATTAATTCTATTTCGTAATATTCTTACGATAATTCGGAAACACATAGCAGGCGCCCGTGTGTAATAGCGTTATGGTTTGAGAGAAATTTATTTCCTTAATAAGAATAACAAAAACTTTAACCAATTAATAATAATTTTAGTAATTCATTTTTTAATAATTAATTTAGCGTTTAATGTTAGATTAGATTTGAAGTCGGTTTTTGTTTTTACTTGTAAATATACTTAAGTCAGGTTTGTTCGCACTTCACCCTTTGGAAGTCCTATGGGGTAGCGTCTGACTAATAGTAGTAAAAAACTTATTTAGAGTTTAAAAAGTTTTTTTAAATTTAGGTGAGGTGACAGCATATTTTTCACGCCTATAACCTAGTCTATATTCGACTATGTCCGCATTCCTTAAGGTTATAAAAAAAACTAATAATAGGCAAATCTATAAACTTCGCGTGCCGCTACCTGTTTTTATTCCTTTCATAAACCATGTTTGCCTTACGACACGGCACATAAGGTAGTGGGCATAAAAGTATATGACGCGAAATAAAACTGCAACCACACTGAGCTTTAATATTAAAAGTTCCTTAGCCAATAATGAAAATAAATATCTTTACTTATTCTTCTAAACTCCATAATTCAATGCCAACAACACCGAATCAGAGACAGATAAAAGAGAAGTCATGTCAAAACACAATAACAAAATTGCCGCCCCATTTAGTTTTTATTTTATCTAGTACTAAGTCCACGTTGATTGGCATTTTTCTAATTCGCGCAGTCTTCCGCACCTTAGTTACGTTACCTAAAAATTTTACGCGCGGACGCCCTCTTTGTATTTCTGAATTATCGTAGAACTTAACCAAACTCTCATCATCTACCCTGGAAGTACATTTTTTCCAATAAAAAATGAATCGTATAAAATCGGTTGGCTAGATCAAATAAAAACAGAAAAATCCAAATCAATTCACCCAATCGAAAGTTATGACAAACATAAAAAAAACATCCTCCTTTTCAACCGACTTCAAAAAGAGGAGGTTCTCAATTCGTTCACTTCTCAATTCACCTTGACCGTGCTTGGTCATGATAAAAAAAATTACACCTTACAGAATATTTTATGACAATAACAATATTGTCTGTCGAATTAGTTGTTTATTTTATTAATATTGCGATTAATAAGAGAAAAGTATATAAAAGTTAATAATAACTGTTAATATACAGTAAAGAAACTCCGATAGAACATTAAAAACTTAGGTTCTTGCGACACTGTAGCCTTTGAGGTCAGTAGTTTAAGTTCCTTTGACACAAAAGAAACTAACAGGCAATTTAAGTTTTTCGCCGGAAAAGCTACTTCACCTAGGGCCGTAAATTTACAGCGCTCTTACTTCTGGAACATGAACAAAGAGTAGACTATTGGATTTGGCGTCTATCGCTTTCATAGCAAAGTGGTCGGTTAAATCTATCAAAAACTCTCAAATTTATAACCTACAAATTGTAGAATCTTTGAGAACTGGGAAATTATTTGTGTCTAGAAGGAGTCTACCTATAAAAATAGTATGGAAGCTGTTTTCTTTATGACTTACGTACTTTAGCGACATTGAACAGCATCACCTGGTCAACATCATCTGATGAGGTTCGTTAATAACTTTTGGGAAAGAATAGAACATTTCTTTAGTTTCCTCTGTCAGTTATGTTCGGAAAATCCGGTGACTGTGATCGTATGGAATTAGGCGAAAAGTTTATTTAACCAACTAGCTGCGCCCCGTGGTGTTAACCCAAGATTAAAAACGATTTATTTATTTATTTCTGAAATAAAAGGATCCTAAACTACTAATAATAGTAGCTACTATTATATAGCTTTGAGTAATTTTGGAACATTTTATTGCCTGGTAAAAGCTTAAACTAGAAAGTGTTACGAGTAAACATGAAGCAGAAAGAAAGTCATTAATAGATAGCCTTAAACTGAGGAGTAACATGTGGGTGCCTTTTTAATGTTGTTGTTCGACCCGACCTCAGAGGGAGCGAGGAAGCTGGTGGCTATAGCCATGAAACATTGATGACTTTCTTTCTCGCTTCATGCGATCGATATGTGCGTACCAAGGTTAGGGTACAATGGGGCTGACATGCCCTAATAGGCAAAAGTCCCTAAAAAATAAAGAAAAAGAAACCATGTAGAATCGATACCATAGACAAGAAACAGACGCCAAATGTAATGAATAATAAGTATCACGTGAACCAATTTCACTATGACATACTTCGATTCTAGATCATAAACTATGTGTATATTATGGGTGATAAAAGTTTACGCCGTCGCCGGAGGTGGTGCACGTTCTTTATAGTTTTGGAATTGTTGTTTTATGATACAATAAAATAAATTGATTTTTTACACCTTGGAAATTGCTGTAGTGTCAATTTCATAATGAAGTCAGTCGTGTAAAAATACTCCGCAGATTCGAGTAATAACCGATATTTTCTTCAAATACTTTAACATAATAATTATTTCATTACAGTAGATCTAATTTTGTACATTTAGCCAGCCGCGTAATTCTTACTCCTATAGGCTACAATTCCCCCTGCCTGTCGTAGAAGATGACTAAAAGGGGCCTTGGGTTCACGGGCGACTAGGGTGGGGGTTTGTCAACTGCTACAGTGGACCCGGGAAGAAGGCGACATCGGCTGGCCCGTGTTGCTTTAGCACTGCGAGGGTTCTAGGGGAAAGATTTAACCTTCCTCGGGACGTGCTCAAGGTCACAGTGTAGAGGGGCTCTGGTGCTTTCAACTGGATCTAGATCCCGGAGCCCCTCGCCATGCACCGGGGAAGGGCCAATGGGAGGGTTTTAGTGAGTAAGAATCTTTTTTCTTGTTGGAAATCTTCAATAAGATACCGGGGTATAGTTTTGTAAAGATATCAATAATATTACAGTTTAAATAGTAAAGACCCAAGTTAAGGATCCCGACCGAAGAGGGACTCCGATAGAGGTCCAGAAATAGCCCTCATAACTTGGCCACCTCTCGAAAACTCGATGAAAGTGCAGCGTTCTCCTAAGAGATCAACATAGATCCTTCGCAAGAACAAAGTATAGACGGAGCAGAAAATAAAATCACATGTTAAAATTTGTACTTGGTGTACGGAATAGGCTCACTAATATTGGCTTAAGTAGCATAATGAAAAGCAGACTGCGATCGCTGTCTATGTTCACCCCGCTAAGCTGGAAATGACGTGAAGGTTTTGTTTGTCAATCTAAAGAAAATTAAAAAATAACATTATATAAAATACTTAAACAGAATATACATTGCAGTCTATAAAAGCTTTATTACAGTACGGGGTAGGGAAGTAGGGATGTTTCAGGCCTGTAAATAAAAAAAGTTTTTTAATGAGCATTCTGCTGTCCCACGTGATTGTGAGCGGTAACGAGGTCCAGACTGAAACATTACAGCCTGAGAGTAGCGCTCACTTTAGAATTTTAATTACAAGGGGCGCTCTAACGCCGCCGGCAACCTTTCTAAGTAGTAAAGTCACTACAACTGAATACAAGCCGATGCTCGAATGGGTCGCCTCGACAAGAGAACGACATCGCCTTCTCAGACAGTCTCGTGGGTTAGGCTTCTGATATTAGTCAATAGCCAATTTAAATTTATATCACCAGGACGTCACGATTCCAATTGCTAAGTTCAACGTAGTCGAACTTAATCACAATACACCTTTCAATTTTACCTTTGCTTCTTGCAACTTGTAAACCGACTTCAAAAAAGGAGGTTCTCAATTCGTCTTTAGGTTTTTTTTATGTTTGTTACTTTCGATTGGGTGGACCAATCTTTCTTAAATACCATACATGTTATTTTTTTACATACTATCTAAGCAAGTGCTTGATCACGATATCAGCGTACCCAGCCCGCTTAGCCGGTCTAGATTTTGCTTTATTTTATTTAAACAATAAACTTACATCATTAAATAATTTAATATGTTGTGTGAGTTAAATTAAAATTTAACTCTTACAACATATTAAATTATTCATTTCTCTCCGTATTCATTCTCTTCTATTCTCTTCTCGAGCGGGTAAAGATCATAACCTACACCTACACCCATTTACATATCACTAATTAAAGTAAATAAGTAAATTACAATATAATTCCTATCATTTATACAAAAACATATTGTTTGACAGTTCAAAATCAGGAGTGCTCCGACCAAACTATACAAGATTACTCGCCAGGTCAATCTGAAGATTCCCTGAAAGTTTCATTGGAATCGGTCCAGCCGTTTCGGAGCCTATGGTTCCGGGAATGGAGGATCGAAATCAACCCGGCTAAGAGCGCAGCCATGTACTTTTCGAGACAAGCTAGGCGTAGCCCTCCGTCTCTCCCAATATCCAACTTCTCGGTAGTCCCATTCCCTGGGTTACCGAAACTAAATACCTCGGTGTACTTCTAGATCCGAGACTCAGCTTCGGACCGCACGTAACTCGAGTTAGGAACCGGGCTGCCCACGTAATGGGCCGCCTATATCATAATCAATAAAAGAGTAAAATGTCCCTTCGTAATAAGGTGACACTCTACAAAGCAGTAATACGTCCCGTTATGACGTACGCGAGCCCGGTCTTCGCGCATGCCTCCCCGTCATATTCACCGACTCCAGGTTATCCAAAATCGTTTTCTGCGACGAGCCACGGGTGCGCCGTGGTTCGTACGCAACCGCGAATTACATGTCGATACAGGGCTACCGACGATAGCCCAATTCTTTAAGCAGGCATCTCGACGGTTTTTCGAGACTGCCACCAAACATTCAAATAAACTTCTTGTGAGTGCCGCCACTTACAAGGCTATCCCCACTTGTAAATTCAGACGCGTCGCCCGGAGGCCGAGACATGTCCTCGACGATCCGGACGATGTGATCACCGTTGCACAGGCTAGATCTCTACAAAGCCACAAAGCGTCCATCCGCGACCGTCGGAGGTTGCGAATAATCCTAGCGCGATACAAGCACTTCATGGGGAAACCCCACCCTCTCGATAGGATTAGGAGCGTTGCTGGAGTTTCTTCGGCCACTTCTTCTCCAAGCGCTAACGCTTCCCGAAGTGGCATATAAGTTAGTTTAGCTTAGATTGTCCCAGTAGATTTCGTTAATAAAATAGCTACCGACCGAGTCGTGGTTCGGCCCTCTCGGGCGCCTTCGGATCGGTCTGCTAACGCGTAATAATGGTAACCGTCCAAGCCGAGGTTACCCCTCACCGGGGGGACCCTTGTGTCGAGTTACCACCTAATAGAGGTTCAGACTAAGCGATCTAAGAGCTATGCCATTACAATTATGTGTGATGGATCACCAGGCCTAAACCCACGGATGTGTACAAAACTTTTAACACTATTGAAGACAGAAGGAGAAGGTATATATACATAAATATTTATAAATAAATTAAGGTATATATAAAGGAAGGAATTTAGATATATAATTTTTACGTGTCATGTGTGTGTGTGTGTGTGTGTGAATGTGTTTGTTATTTTTTACATACAAAAATATGCCGAAACTAATAAATATTTAGGTATTAACTTGCATTATATTTTCTGTTTCATTATAATTTAATGATTTTATATATAGGATATAAAGATCAACCATATGCTTGAAAAGTAAATAAAAATAATGAATTAATATTCAAACGCAAGCATTACTGTTATGGTATTAGAGATTCAGATGAAACAATTGATTTTATCAGATCGTAAAAAGTACAGTAAACTAGGAATGGCAGCTTCGTCGCAAGATTTTTATTTTCCACCATAATATATATTGGGGTTGTGACCTAGAATCGGCTAAGTCAAAATTACCTCACATAACGTTAAACTCGATGAACATGAAAATATTTGGATTCTCATTTCTTTTCTTATCTTTATTTTTAACCGACTTTTAAAAGAGGAGGCGGTTCTGATTTTATTTTTTTTGGTTTTAGATAGATAGATAGATATAACTTTATTGTACACCAAAATCAAACTAAAACACTAAGGTACACTTTACAATTTGTTGTACAATGGGGGACCTTATCGCTAAGAGCGATGTCTTCCAGGCAACCTGTGTATGGACAGGAGATATATGAACAAAACAGGACGATGGCGGTCAACTACAAATATTATAACGAACAGTTAATCAATAACCTACACTAGATATACCTACATAAATAATTTATCATTAAATATAATAATACATAAATTATACATATTTCATAGTTGACGTAGACGAAATTGATAATGCTGCACTAGCAAATTCTTAAAAGCAGGTAGGGACTTTGCAAGTCGAATGGAATCAGGAAGAGCATTCCACAGTCTAGCCAGCCTGCAATGTGAATGACTTCCCATAAAAGTTTGAGGAATGAGAATTTAGATGTTTGCTTAAAGTAGAAAACCTCCTCCATATTTAAAGTCGGTTAAAAATTTTGGATTACTTAGAGATGGCTCTGTAGCTCTGTAGATAAACCAATCTGTTTTTCATCCTGTTACTTATTAAAATTATTGCAAGACTATGTATATTTTGTTAAATATAAAACACATATTTGCTAAATATAGTAGTTATGTAATGCGTGGTTCCACTATGTGGCTGTTAAAGAATTATACTTTCGCCCATTTATGCACTAACCAATGCCGCCTTCTTCCCGGGTCCACTTCAGCGGACGACAAAGCCCCACACCCTTGTCACCCAGTAAACCAGACGCCCCTTAGCTCTACAAGCCCAGAACTACAGGGCTGTTGTAAACAAACATTTTTTTTTTGCTAACGGGGAGGAAATCTTCAGAAAGATACCCCGCCCTCTGGGGGGAAGGCGGCGGTTATGTGGGGTTCTTACCCACTAAAACCTCCCCGGTGGCCCTTTCCTCGGTGCATGACGAGGGGCTCCGGGATCTCCAGTGGAACGCACTGGAACCCCTCTGCACTGTGCTCAAGGAGAGCACGTCTCGGGGGGGAGGTTACTCCCTCCCCCCCTGTGCCCTCGCAGCGCAAGGCGACACGGGCCAGCCGATGTCGCCTTCTTCCCGGGTCCACTTCAGCGGACGACAAAGCCCCACACCCTTGTCACCCAGTAAACCAGACGCCCCTTAGCTCTACAAGCCCAGAACTACAGGGCTGTTGTAAACAAACATGTCATAACCTGTCTAAGCTTGACAAATAATCTTACTTATTTAGGCTAAAGAGCCTACACTTATCCAGGTTTTTGTAGTATGGTATGTAATATATTACGCGATCACGACGCCTTGTAACAGAAAAAGCTATCTCTACTGTTAACAGGATTACATTGTTCATCAAAACATAAAGCGGAGACATGACACGTTAATGTGCAAGTAGATTCACATTGTTGCAAGCTTTAACAAGTTCTACGTCGTACAATAGCTCGCTTACATTGTGACCTGGCGAGCTGGAAAACCAGTCTAGCTTACTGAAAGCTTGGTCATTATTATTGTTAAAGGCTTATTGCTCCATTTTTCGACATTAGTGCTCAGAAGTGATTTTTTTTTAATGTGAATGTTCACAATACTACAATTTTTCTCTCCGAATTAATTTGCATAATATATTGATATATTATAAATGTGTATAATATGATATTTATATAACATATAATTTACGAGTATATATACCAGAGAGCTGAATTCGTTCCGTCTCGTTTCAATTCGGTTTATTTTAATTTTAACTGTTTTACCAAATATCAAATTGGATAATAAACATTAGAATTACACGACAATCGAATACAATAGTATTATTTTTCTAAAAATTAGTATACAATATTTTATGCACTAAGAATTTAGGTATAAGTCTCATATATCATTACTATTGTTCTTTCAGTAAACGTTGCAAAATGTTTTATATATAGGACTGGTACAGTATGCCACTAAGGCAAAAATCCGTCTTTGTGAACCTTAGTTAAGCAATAAAATGTAACTTTTAAAATATTTTTCCATTTATTAAGTTAAAATTAAATTGTATATTTCTTAATATATTATATTAGAATATATCTCAAAGGAATCGTTTATCATACAATCTTTCATATTTATTACTAGCTGTGTTTATTGTATACTAGTTTATTGATTTAATATTCATGATGTATAAGGGCTGCATAATCCACTACATTCAGCGAAATACCATTATGGTTCTCAAATACAAAAAATAAAAGTAAGGAAAGAAAAGACTTTTCCCCATACATTTTTGTAAATTAATACAACCCTTGTCGCGTCTGGAGAAAAGTGCCCCGTCGCGTGACCCGTGTAACTACTAAAATGAATATTTATAGAACACAACATAAACTACGCCTAGCCCCATCGCACTCAATTTGTATTTCCGCCGGACGCACCGGCTAGTCGAGCGCCGCGCGCGACTTCTGTGTGACGGTCTTCATATTAACTTATACAATACAACTCTTAATTTCCCGCCAGCGCTCCGTTACCGCTACGCTCTGCTCGCTGCTTATAACTTTACAGGAATTAGTGGGATGAACTGAGAAACACAACCAAACTATCCAATTAATTAATAATTTAAAGTATGTACCTGATCAACAACATCCTTTTTTTAAGTTGGTTAAATAAAAAGTAGCCTAAACTACTACTCCTTGTTACATCAGCTACTCGTATTAGCCAGTGAAAGTTTCGTCAAAATTGGGTCAGCCGTTCCAGAGATTAGCGGTAACTGACAAACAGATATTTTTTTTTTAAATGTTATTTTGGTGTATGTACGTATGTAGTAATAAGTTTGGTTATTTTAATGTTAAAAACAGACATTTCAATTTTATTTAAATGTATAGATATCAGTGCCATAATTAGCGGTTGGAATTCATATTCTAGATAATGTTATTAATATTATAAGCAGCGGTAACATGGCGGCGACATAACACGTGACCGAAGCATATTCGAAACGGTTTCACGAGTTGATTGTTATAAATCCACGGCCGTCGGTGCGGAGTCCACCGCAATATAGTCTGTTTAAATTGTCAAAATTATATTATTTTCATTTTGTACGGGCGAATTAATTGCAACGGAATAAATGTGGCGAGGTACGAAAACATACAGTGCGCGTTATTGCATATTTGTTGACACGTTACAATATTAGTACCTCGATGACCGGATAACCCGGATGATGTCGTGTTTTTGGAAATTATATTTACAATTAATTATGTCTCTTATTTTTGAAATGTGCATAATATAATAATAATGCATAATATTTTTCTATCTTACCGATATAATAATAAAAAATTTGAAATGCTCATTTAAATTAAAAAAACACTAGTGCCACAATTTTTTACTAGTTCTTGGTCTAACGTCAAACCAAACAAACACTCATTGGCTGGTTCTAATATAATTCATAATTATTGACATAGGCTCATATTGTGAACGAACCTTAGTTACTATAGCAACATGATAAAGTAATAATTATCATTGGCTTAGTTATTCCGTGTATACACTATAATTGAGTGTATACCCGAATAAAACGATGACTACAGCCGAGCGACGTAAGTTATTTATTATTGTAACTCGTTATATTTTGTGACGTTGCCGGTCCCAAGCACGGAGAAAAGCGGAGGGGCTTGAATTGACTAATTTACAATTAGTTTTAAATATCGATATACCCACTTTGTATACAGCATGTGGTTATGTTAATAATTATAACTCTACCCGCATTAACCGCTAAGTAATATAATATGACGTGTGAAAACTAATTTAAAATGCAACTTTATCCCAAGGGGTTCGTCTAAAGTGGATGGATAATCGCCACTATGCAAAGATTTCATTCCGAGCTTGCACCTATGCAATAAATTTTTCATATGCAAGCTCGCAGTCGCGAGATGAAAGGCAAACGTTGCCTCATTATCAGCATCTAATACCGGCGACGTGAGACTCACTACTCAAATATTCATCGGTACGTCTCGCCGTCGCAGTCTCCTCGGGAATAAGCTGTGGAAAATTTTTCATATTTTTTATTTCATTTAATTTATCTTCAGTTATTTCAAATTTTAAGCCACGTGCATTGCAGACCTGGTAGATCAGTGTAACTTTCGTAGTACGCTAGCAACCCTATATCAAACTATTGCAGGTCATCAAGATAAGAAAAGTAACGTACTTCGTTCGCATGCTTAGAATGTATGATGACCTTGAACTTCTTTGTCACTCTTTATTGGCAAAAGAAGTGTTGGTGAGAGTGGACCTGGATTGCTAGTGCCGTCCATCTGTTTCGCCTCGCAAGAGCCAGAGATAAATATGGTAAACTGACTGCCAAATTTCGCTAGTCAGAGAAGCACTTTAAGAAGAAGCAACCCTAGTTCGATCCTCGATGACAGAGTACCAACGAAATTATCATTATTTTATATGAGAAGGGGGCAAACGAGAATACGGCTCGTCTAATCTTAGTGATCCCACCGCTAACACTTACTAAGGAGATTGCAGAAGGATTGCCTTTTATGAAGAGGTGGGTTCCTGGCGAAATGCAGAAGCATAATGTTCCGCCACGTCATATCTATATTTTGTTTGGTGGCACTTACTCAATCGAGCCATTAATGAAACAACAGAAGGCATTGCTGCCTGATTTTTTACTGGTCAGTACATCCGTTATTTTTTTTTTTAAATTTCCATTATTAATTTTTCATTCATCATTCTATATAGATGCTCGGCGGAGAAGAATTATGCTAGTGAAATTACTGGGTTAACGAGATGTACCATATAATCGCTAAATATTCAAACAGACACGTTAACGTCTAAACGTGCTTTAATAACTTATTTCATATAATGAATTCCAACATTGGCATTAAGATTTGTATCAACCATTTTGTGAAAATTACATTTAAATGGTGTATGACTTAATAAATTCATTTAAAAAATGTTTTAAGGTGACTACCGTAAACGTAACGTGTTTAACAGTCTTGGGAGACATTCTCTTTATCTTTGATAATAGTAAAATTACAAAAAGTACTTAGACTTATCCTCCAAGATAAAACAATGTCTCCATGAATTGAGTGGTGCACGATAGAACACACAATTGCTGCAATAAATTATATCATACAGTGTATAAAACAGATATGTATCTTGATTTATGAATGGGTACGTCTACGAACAACTAGGTCAGATGCACTGGCTGTGTCGCCGCCCGTACACAATGTGTACTAAATTGTCAAACTTTAATTCCAGCATACGGCGAGAGCTAATCTATTTCTAGATTGCGCCTCGCATCTATTCCGTACTCTGTGACTTAGCCGGGCCGTATTTGATAATTCGAATTATCACTGATTTCTGTCAAATTGGTTGGAAATTAACGCCGTAATGGTTTGGGATACGGTCTGCGAATCGTTAGGTTCGAACCCACCATTCGACTATTCACGTGAACCGTCACCTAGGACAACCATAAGCTTAGTTGGAATGGTTAACAAGAATGTTAATAATTTTTCTGAAAATAAATGAATATAGCTTTCTTTTAAAATAAAATTGTGGTTACGTAAAGAAACTAATTCTATGTGTGCCTAAAAGTTATTAGCGCACAATACGATTTAGGGACGTTCGGGGGACGAGCCTACCTACAAGGCCGGCAACGCTCCTGCAGCTCTTCTGGTGTTGTGGCTGTTTAAGGGCGACGGTGATCACTTAAGATCGAGGAGAGCTTTAAAAGCTCGTTTGCCCCTTTTATTATAAGAATAGCTTTCTTGTAATAATGTAGACCTGGATGGTCTAGGATCTCAGCCTATTCCGTGTCTATGCTTTACTAGTTCTATACTGGGTATAAAAACAATCTTCATGTATATATATTTTAATATAAAAATAAAGAAAAACTACAAAATTATCTCTATTTTATTCATAAAAATATGTAATGAATTAGAGCGCCATCTATCTGAACCAGATGTTACTAAAATCTTACACTTTTATTTAACGTTACGGATATTTTTGCCGGCTAAAGTATCCCTTTTCAGCGTCCCATAAGGAACGTCGTTCCAAAAAAAAGTTATCACAATTTTTATTTTAATGTCTTCTGTCACTAAATGGCAATCTTTTCCCCTAAATAAAACTAATCGCGCTTTAATATATTATTGTTTCGTTAAGTACATGTATAACTGAAATGGTAATAAACCTCCTTAAATAAATTGAGTGTAATACAGTTCATTCGACCGCTTGAAATTTAAACTCCAAACAGATTCATAGTAAACAACTCGCAGACTTGAAATTTTTCCAATTTGCAATTTGCATCCATGCAGTAAACTCTCACGCGTAATGAAAAGTAAACATCTAGCTTCATATGAACTTCTGCACAAGGCGTTCAACCTCACGGAATTAACCCGGTGTATCTAAATTGTAATTTAAATTGGTTATACTTCCAGAATTTATCGAGTTTTATAGGCAACTTTGACTGGTTAACTTATTCATTTAACGCAGAGGTTCCCAAGCTCGTGCCTGCTTTCGTATCGCACAATTCGTATGTGCTCCCCACTATTCGACACACTGTTTTTTTTCTTAAACATTAAATAACAATATGAATTATTACTACGTTTTGTAAATGCATTTCTTTGGGTGTATGCAATTTCAATAATGATTTTATTATTTCGAAACATTTTCGTTTATTATTAACTAATAAATTATGAATAAAGAAAATAAATGATGGGGAAATGTGAAGTTATGGAAGGAGTTGGTCGATTAAAAATAGGTGGTGCCCGCCAATGGACCGATATTTTAGAATGTGCTCTAGAGTACAAAAAAGATTGGGAACCTCTGATTTAACGTAATGTTCTTTAGCGGTGGATATACTCGTAGATGTACTCTATTCAAGTATAAATGACGGACTCGTGGGCCAATCATTAGAGCACCTGTTTGTCACGACGAGTCCTGGGTTAAAATTGTGTTTTCCTTTAAATATAACCTCTAAGTCGTGGATAGTTAAAGCCTATTGGCTCTGTCATAATATATAACAGTCGAGGAGGATTCGAAATTTAGAAAAGTAAATTTGTAATTATCATGACACAAACTTTAAGTCTATTTTATAATTTCAATTGTACTATAGTTTATTGTCCCAAATAAAGAGAAAAAAAACTTTCAAAACGATCAATAAAGCTAGAAAGAAGAGTTTGATTTTTTATTTATTTTTAAATTTAAAATGATTTTTTATAATGATCTCTATAGCTATATAGCGATCTATAAAGCTCTGTCGTCCTTTTAACTTTAGCAGGGTAGACAGGGACAGCTTTCACTTTTCATTATGTTTATTAGGTTCCATATGTGACAGGTGGTAAGACCATCGCTTTACACCGGTTTTAAATTTTTAGCTTTTGAAACGGCGATTTATTGACACGATTGGGATTCGACCCGCGATACCAAGTCAAACCGTTGAGCCAATAGATTATCACTGGTTTTATTATTATAATGTCTCCATGAATTGAGTGGTGCACGATAGAACACACAATTGCTGCAATAAATTATATCATACAGTGTATAAAACAGATATGTATCTTGATTTATGAATGGGTACGTCTACGAACAACTAGGTCAGATGCACTGGCTGTGTCGCCGCCCGTACACAATGTGTACTAAATTGTCAAACTTTAATTCCAGCATACGGCGAGAGCTAATCTATTTCTAGATTGCGCCTCGCATCTATTCCGTACTCTGTGACTTAGCCGGGCCGTATTTGATAATTCGAATTATCACTGATTTCTGTCAAATTGGTTGGAAATTAACGCCGTAATGGTTTGGGATACGGTCTGCGAATCGTTAGGTTCGAACCCACCATTCGACTATTCACGTGAACCGTCACCTAGGACAACCATAAGCTTAGTTGGAATGGTTAACAAGAATGTTAATAATTTTTCTGAAAATAAATAAATATTGCTTTCTTTGACAATAAAATTGTGGGTATATAAAGAAACTAATTGATGGGGAAATGTGAAGTTATGGAAGGAGTTGGTCGATTAAAAATAGGTGGTGCCCGCCAATGGACCGATATTTTAGAATGTGCTCTAGAGTACAAAAAAGATTGGGAACCTCTGATTTAACGTAATGTTCTTTAGCGGTGGATATACTCGTAGATGTACTCTATTCAAGTATAAATGACGGACTCGTGGGCCAATCATTAGAGCACCTGTTTGTCACGACGAGTCCTGGGTTAAAATTGTGTTTTCCTTTAAATATAACCTCTAAGTCGTGGATAGTTAAAGCCTATTGGCTCTGTCATAATATATAACAGTCGAGGAGGATTCGAAATTTAGAAAAGTAAATTTGTAATTATCATGACACAAACTTTAAGTCTATTTTATAATTTCAATTGTACTATAGTTTATTGTCCCAAATAAAGAGAAAAAAAACTTTCAAAACGATCAATAAAGCTAGAAAGAAGAGTTTGATTTTTTATTTATTTTTAAATTTAAAATGATTTTTTATAATGATCTCTATAGCTATATAGCGATCTATAAAGCTCTGTCGTCCTTTTAACTTTAGCAGGGTAGACAGGGACAGCTTTCACTTTTCATTATGTTTATTAGGTTCCATATGTGACAGGTGGTAAGACCATCGCTTTACACCGGTTTTAAATTTTTAGCTTTTGAAACGGCGATTTATTGACACGATTGGGATTCGACCCGCGATACCAAGTCAAACCGTTGAGCCAATAGATTATCACTGGTTTTTATTATTATTTTCATAATGCATCTCGATGATGCACCTTTGAGTATAAGTAACTAATGATCATGATCACACACACTAACACTAACCAACGCAGGATTGTCACAGTGTTCATAGAAGCCTTTATCTGTAATTGAGTGCAGTATTTGTTTAATTTACCGTATTAAACCGGCACCGCTCGTGACGCTGGGATGTGCTGGAAGATCCAGCTGCACGATCCACTCTGCCAGCATCGAACCTGAGACGAAGCTTGCTGCGTTTCCATTAGCCTACAACTCTTACTCTTGCCTTTGCCTTTATGCAAAAAGCATTAAATATTTAAAATAATACGATATTATAAGAATAAAATGTTTGTCTTTTGAATGTGTTACGCCATGTTCATAACAAAATGTTTATGCCCGGGATTTAAGAAAAAAATGATGGGCAGCATCGCACTCGTCAAGATATACAAGGAACTGGCTATTCTTCTCTTTGCATTGGCAACGTTAAATTTGTATGTGCATACTACTGCATGACTACTAAGTAATTTTCCACCTAGTTTCCTTCTTCAGTGACGTGTGTCAACTGTTTATGTTGCTTACGTGAATTTGATTCCAGCTATGCTGTACTTATGATAGTTTTATTTTTTTACTTAGGCCATTGTTTAGGCCTGCTAGTAACACACTAATAGTCACAGACTTTATTTTAATTTTTATTATATATTTACCCCTTATTAAAATATTTCTTCCGTTGTTTTACGATATTTATGTACAATTGGTTCAGTATAAATACTTTGTATTTATAATGAATTAATAAAATTCTTAAATAATAATAGTGTTTTATTTCTAGATAATAAGATATACATCCATTTTTTACATATTAAAGTCTATGATCTGTTTTTGGATCAATGTTAATCGGCCAGGTGGCCTCTACAATTTCACTGGGTTTTTAAAGTTGGCCGAGCTCTTAGACCTCTTCAGCCCGAAACTCTATCATCACGAGAAACACGGAGCAACTCAGCAAGAGGATCGAGTAAGTCTATTCTCGAGAGGGTTTAATCACGACGCGGTCTGTTACTTCAGTGGGATTACAGTAAGATTCAATGTTAATTCCTACATACTCGTACAAATATATATTTTTTTTGTTTTCTAGGATGAGGATGCCCGCGGCTCGTCTACAACACCAAAGGAGATGCAGGTGCGTTACAGGTCTTTTTAAAAAAATGTCAGTGAGTTCCGAAGGTATACTGACATGTTAATTAAGGTACTAGTAGGTTCAGCCCTGTAGTTCTGGGCTCTCAAGAATAAGACTACGGTATCCCCTGCCTGTCGTACAAGGCGACTAAAAGGGGCCTCAGGTTCACTGGGCGACAAGGGTGGGGCCTGCGTCGTCCACCAAAATGGACCCGGGAAGAAGGCGACATCGGCTGGCCCGTGTCGCCTTGCGCTGCGAGGGCACAGGGGGAGGAGTAACCTCCCCGGGACGTGCTTTCCTTGAGCACAGTGCAGAGGGGCTTCGGTGCGTTCAACGTGAGATCCCGGAGCCCCTCGTCATGCACCGAGGAAAGGGCCACCGGGGATGTTTTAGTGGGTAAGAACCCCACATAAACGCCGCCTTCCCTCCCCAAGGGGGTATCTTTGTGAAGATTTCCTCCAAGTTAACAAAATAAAAAGGTATTAGTAGGTTTATGACAATCCAAGTCTGAGCAACTACTTCTTAACGACAACGAGAGAATATAGTCGCTAGAACTTGACAATATAACTTTTTTTAAAGAAAGCTAGCAATATAACATTCTTGTTAACCATTCCAACTAAGCTTATGCTTGTGCTAGGAGATAGTTCACCTCAATGAATGGTGTCGAATGGTGGATTCGAGCCTAAGACCTTACGATTCGCAGACCGTAGCCTATAAACCATTAGGCTTTATATATTTTATATTATTATTTTCATCATGCATCTTGATGATGCAACTTTGAGTACGAGTATAAGTAACTAATGATCATGATCACACACACTAACACTAACCAACGCAGGATTGTCACAGTGTTCATAGAAGCCTTTATCTGTAATTGAGTGCAGTATTTGTTTAATTTACCGTATTAAACCGGCACCGCTCGTGACGCTGGGATGTGCTGGAAGATCCAGCTGCACGATCCACTCTGCCAGCATCGAACCTGAGACGAAGCTTGCTGCGTTTCCATTAGCCTACAACTCTTACTCTTGCCTTTGCCTTTATGCAAAAAGCATTAAATATTTAAAATAATACGATATTATAAGAATAAAATGTTTGTCTTTTGAATGTGTTACGCCATGTTCATAACAAAATGTTTATGCCCGGGATTTAAGAAAAAAATGATGGGCAGCATCGCACTCGTCAAGATATACAAGGAACTGGCTATTCTTCTCTTTGCATTGGCAACGTTAAATTTGTATGTGCATACTACTGCATGACTACTAAGTAATTTTCCACCTAGTTTCCTTCTTCAGTGACGTGTGTCAACTGTTTATGTTGCTTACGTGAATTTGATTCCAGCTATGCTGTACTTATGATAGTTTTATTTTTTTACTTAGGCCATTGTTTAGGCCTGCTAGTAACACACTAATAGTCACAGACTTTATTTTAATTTTTATTATATATTTACCCCTTATTAAAATATTTCTTCCGTTGTTTTACGATATTTATGTACAATTGGTTCAGTATAAATACTTTGTATTTATAATGAATTAATAAAATTCTTAAATAATAATAGTGTTTTATTTCTAAATAATATGATATACATCCATTTTTTTACTTATTAAAGTCTATGATCTGTTTTTTTTTTTGGGATAATGTTGATCGACCAGGTGGCCTCTACAATTTCACTGGGTTTTTAAAGTTGGCCGAGCTCTTAGACCTCTTCAGCCCGAAACTCTATCATCACGAGAAACACGGAGCAACTCAGCAAGAGGATCCCCGAGAAGGAACCTTTTGGACAGTAAGTCTATTCTCGAGAGGGTTTAATCACGACGCGGTCTGTTACTTCAGTGGGATTACAGTAAGATTCAATGTTAATTCCTACATACTCGTACAAATATATATTTTTTTTGTTTTCTAGGATGAGGGTGCCCGCGGCTCGTCTACAACACCAAAGGAGATGCAGGTGCGTTATAAGTCTTTTAAAAAAAATTGCCATTGAGTTCCGAAGGTATACTGACATGTTAATTAAGGTTTGTGACAGTCCAAGTCTAGGCGACTACTTCTTAACGACAACGGGAACAAATGTGGAAGAAGAAAGAGAATATAGTCGCTAGAACTTCGCAATATAACTTTTTTTTAAAGAAAGCTATCAAAATTTTTTTTTTTTAGAAATATTACTAACATTCTTCTTAACCATTCCAACTAAGCTTATGCTTGTGCTAGGAGATAGTTCACCTCAATGAATGGTGTCGAATGGTGGATTCGAACCTAAGACCTTACGATTCGCAGACCGTAATCTATAAACCATTAGACTATTGACGCTTTATATATTTTATATTATTATTTACATAAATAACTTTGGAAATAAATAAAACATAATAGACGTCAGCGAGTAGTGGCGTTTAATGTTTAGTCTGTAATTAATTTGATTTGCAGTCGGCTTTTTTGCTAGTAAATATACTTGTTTTGAAGTAAATTTACATACGATTTATTAAGCGGAGTACATTGGATACTTTTACGAAGCCATATATGGCAGCATCAGAACGGACGATGCCGCCGGCGACCCGCCCGTTCTTACGTCCCGACCCTGGGGACGGCACGCCTGCCCTATGCAAATACGCGACCTCTCAAATTGACTATCATCCATTCCCAACGGAGCATTCGCATCAAATACGACCTCCGACATTCGAATTCCACCTCTAATTGTTTATATAACTTCATACGCTTTGGTAAGTTTCAATATTTAAACACAGTAATAATGATAATAATTTCACATCTGATTTTCTGATCCGATTTTGATAAATTGAATATGGGTACATAGACACAATAGTCCACCTCGACAGACACATGTTCTTACATAGTCAAATATTATTAAATTAATTTAATGTTTTTAAATTAAATTTTTAATTATTGTATTGCTATAAATATCTTATTTATATACATATCGTTAGCTAGCGACACATGGTACTCAGCGATTGTTATGTATAATAACTACTTCCAATGATATAGTGATTTACCTGAACCTTATTGTATCTTTAACTCATAATTATTAATTTAGTTGATCATCATATTAACTTGGCATTAATCATTTATCTTTATAAGTTCGTAATGTGACTTCTAATTAATTTTGTATAAATATTGTGCGGACGCGTCGTTGGACTGTATTTGTTAAAATAATTCTTTGTACAACATTACACCGTCTTAATAAAGCGTGTGTATTAGTTGTTGGACTATTACATTCCACAAGACCTACAAGTTATTACAATATGAAACAATGATATTCAAGTCATTCGTTTTAATTATATGTGTAGGTTGCCCTTTTTCTCGGCCTTTAGCCGGTGTTACGTGTGCATTCCATCTTGAGTCTTTAATAAAAAGAATGCCACTTCCCAATTGCTATTATATAGTTATAGTAATGAAAATAATCATAAATACATAAAATATTTATACCCACTGTTTGATCGGATTGCTGTTTCTATTCTATTGCTATTACATATGTCATCTTCATCGTTCTATGTATCTTCTATGGATTCTTGATTGTCTTTGCTTTGCTTTATTAGTTGTTTCATTGGATCAGACCACTTCCTTCTCATGTCTGCTTTGTTTTCTAAACTAATCGTGATCATTTCTGAAGCACCAGCAGAAGTTATGACTAAATCATTCTTTTTAATTATATTTTATTGATGCAGTTAGTGCATATTTTATAACATTTATTGATATTATAATAATAGCATATTTATTAACATCCTTTGTTACATAAAACAATAAAGAACTTAAAGATACAGTGCTGGATTTCATTCTTTCACCCCACTCTCTCTCGAACTCGACTCGAACGAAGGTTTGCTTCGTCTTTCATTATTCGTACAGCAAATGACTGGAATAGTTTGCTAGCGTCTGTCTTTTCGGTGGCTGTTTTCAAGAGTAGAGTGAACATTTCCACTTGTGATCAGATTAGATTGTGGTGAAGCACTTTCTTAGAGAATATAAAAAAATATTCCGTTTTAAATACAGTTCTATTTGGATTAGATATCTTTTTGATAAACAAGTCTTTCACACGTTATAGAAAAATAATGTAGTAATGAAAAAAAAAATGTAGAATGAAGAAGTTTAAAAGGTATTTTTAACTTCAGTAAAAACAAATTCAAACTAATAGATATTCTGACTGCGTTAATGTTTGTTTTGAAAGTATTTTTATTCTTGAAAATAGACGTCTCACTATTTACAAACGAGGAATATTCGATTCTTGAGCTATCTCGGCCTCATTACCTTTCATTACGCCTTTAGCTTCGAGGACGTGACAAACTTGAGTAATAGAGGTGCAGAAGGTGATAGGCTACAGGTTATCATGATTCCGCAGAAATTTATTTACAAGCAATTTCATTCTTTCGACTTTTTATATGAAAAAACAACAAGTGTTTACATGTATAATTAATTATTTTATTTTACATCTCAAAAGGCTTATATTTTCGTAATTTATTCATCCATGTTGAAAAGTTGTACAACATTTATACGATTCATTAACATATTTATCCGAATAGATAAATAGATTTATGTGATGTACGTAGGGTATAAAGGGCCGTGGTAGCTCAGTGCCGGGCGGTTGGCTCAAGTTGCATAGTACGCTAGCAACTCGACTTCGATCTCCGGTGCCCGGCACCAATAAATTTGTTGTTGCAATTTTATGTCCTGATTTACCACGCGCTCGGAGGGTCAAGGAAAATCGTGAGGAAACTTACATGTCTAAGAAAAAGTTTTCTAAGCATGTGAAGTCTGCCAATCCGCACTAGGGCCGCGTGGTGGATCTTGCCCTTATACGCTCTTTACAGAGAAGGCCTGCGCCCAACAGTGGGACATATATATTATATATAGAAGACTAAATCGGAGCGGTTAAAGAGGGTAGATTGATCACTATTAACATTACCGCATGTTGAATACAATGTGGGAATATCGATTATTGCTACAAATGGTTATTATTCAAAGTAAATAAAGACAATTGGGGGATTCGCGTCACTTCTTTGTTATCTGGGCTTGGCATCGGCAGCGCAATAGGTTAACCCATTGCTCTGGGAGATTTGCAAGCAAGTAACATCAGCATATGGAAAGGTTAGGATACGTTCTTGAAGATTTCCCCCTGTTAAAAAAATAAAAAATACTACATCAGTCCAGATATTTAAAACAAAAGATATGAAGAGTGACAATAATAAGAAACTTACGTGGCGCAGCTGTAATTCATCATTACGACTCCAACAAGTAATTCCAGGAGAGCTTCGAGACGTCGTTGTGTTCTTGTCAGCCCAGAGAAGGTTCACACACTTTAACTGCCCAAACACAACTATCAATACTAGTGGAGCACTATTTATTCTCATTATTTCCCGATTTGACATAGATTAGGTCATGTACAGAGACAAGTGAAGCAATAGACAAAGACAGTTATTACTTACTGATTACGATGTCAGTAATATTATTTCTTGTACCCTATTTTGCGGTATTTATTACTTGTTTGAGGTTCGAATACCTTCTCTTTATGCCGACATATACAATTTTAATACTTTCTAAATTTTATTGTATGACAAATAACGTACTTTGTAGAAATATTTTAGTCTGAACACAAAAGACCTTTTTATTATTTGTTTTGATTAATAAATCAAAACAAATAATAAAAAGTTGATTTGTATGATTGGATTAATCAAATGGATAATAGTCAATAGAATGGAAAAGCTGGCTGCAACAGTTTAACCAGATTATAAACGTGGCTCTTTGTATCACCATGATTGAAAATGGTAGTAGACTAAAGATAACATGTTGCACGTGGACTGTTGACTGTTGTTTCTCAAATTCTATTTTAGGAAATCATAACTATAATTCAAGCGTTTAATTTACAACGAACTTGTATAAGCAAATTATTAGTTGCGCAAACTTTCCTCGGCTCCGGTGAGTTATATAATTGATCAATACGGCCTAAATTATTAAAGTTTGAAAGGGTCAATACACTTCAATAACCCGAAGTATCTTTGTATTATTAAGTTCGTCATCAAGTCGCGCCATCTATTAGCCACTTTTAATTTTCATTTCCACTGAGATACACCTCCGACTAATAATTATTTATGAAGTATAACGAAATAAGAAAATGAAACAACTTGAAGAATCTACGTTTTTAATATAATACTAAGTAATTAATTAAATAGTAAGTAATTAACAATTTCATTCGTCAATTATGTTTAAGAGCCGTCTCCTGTCAGTGGAGTATTTTCCAGCGGTATTTTCATAGCGTGCACTTTTCTACCCTTTGTTTATTTTTTTGCTCATTTACTTTGTATTGCTGCGTCTTAATCTGCCTCTTATTTTAGTTTCTTTAATTTTTTATCCGTATCGTTTGAAATGCCAAATAAAATTATGTATTAAATTGCATAAACGAAGCGGTGATACTTAATTGATAAACATGACAAAAACAGTCTCAACGATTGGCTGTAAGATATATTTTTTTAAAAGAATACTAGTCATTTAAAAAATATATATTTATTTCTTTTTTATTAAAGCTGCGACCTATACATAAACACATATTTATACACACACACTAATGAATTTTAATGCTTTCTAAATTTTATTGTACGACAAATAACGTACTTTGTAGAAATATTTTAGTCTGAATACAAAAGAACTTTTTATTATTTGTTTTGATTAATCAAATGGATAATAGTCAATAGAATGGAAAAGCTGGCTGCAACAGTTTAACCAGATTATAAACGTGGCTCTTTGTATCACCATGATTGAAAATGGTAGTAGACTAAAGATAACATGTTGCACGTGGACTGTTGACTGTTGTTTCTCAAATTCTATTTTAGGAAATCATAACTATAATTCAAGCGTTTAATTTACAACGAACTTGTATAAGCAAATTATTAGTTGCGCAAACTTTCCTCGGCTCCGGTGAGTTATATAATTGATCAATACGGCCTAAATTATTAAAGTTTGAAAGGGTCAATACACTTCAATAACCCGAAGTATCTTTGTATTATTAAGTTCGTCATCAAGTCGCGCCATCTATTAGCCACTTTTAATTTTCATTTCCACTGAGATACACCTCCGACTAATAATTATTTATGAAGTATAACGAAATAAGAAAATGAAACAACTTGAAGAATTTTCGTTTTAATATAATACTAAATAATTAATTAAATAGTAAGTAATTAACAATTTCATTCGTCAATTATGTTTAAGAGCCGTCTCCTGTCAGTGGAGTATTTTCCAGCGGTATTTTCATAGCGTGCACTTTTCTACCCTTTGTTTATTTTTTTGCTCATTTACTTTGTATTGCTGCGTCTTAATCTGCCTCTTATTTTAGTTTCTTTAATTTTTTATCCGTATCGTTTGAAATGCCAAATAAAATTATGTATTAAATTGCATAAACGAAGCGGTGATACTTAATTGATAAACATGACAAAAACAGTCTCAACGATTGGCTGTAAGATATATTTTTTTAAAAGAATACTAGTCATTTAAAAAATATATATTTATTTCTTTTTTATTAAAGCTGCGACCTATACATAAACACATATTTATACACACACACACTAATGAATTTTAATGCTATTATTATTGTGTTTTAAAAATGGGAGAAGACTGTTGAACACACAGGTCCAATAATACCTAGTTTGGTCAGGGGTCAGAGACTCACATTTCTTTCTTTTTAAATAAATATTACAAACATTCTTGTTTAACCATTCCAAATAAGCTTAAGCTTGTGCTAGGAGATGGTTCACGTCAATAGTTGACTAGTGGATTCGAGCCTACAACCTTACGCTTCATAGACCGTACTCTAATCCATTACCGTACATAGAGAGAAAGAAAGTGCGTGTGCACTGCTCTCTCTTGCTCCTACAGTGTGATACAGACAATAACAGGCCTGCACTGTCTTAGATATACGAAACATAACTATAGACTTCACTATCTTTGTATCTGCACTAACTTATCTCAACTATTAACTCATCTCCCTATCAACTTCCCTTTTCCCGATCACACTTTTTGTAACACATTCTAGCTTACTCTCTCTTAAGTACTCCTGCGTACATAAAATATTGGTTGTAAAGTTCAAACCGAAGTATCACTTGAAGAAAGTATATTTTGCCTCTACAACATTTGCTAGATGCGGAAATAGAAGATAAAATGATGGGAGTGTGTTATTAGAGATAACTGATATCCTAAAAGGAATGCATTTCCGTGCAAACAATACACTTCCACCGTCACTTTAACCTCGATAACAAAGAAAGCTACTAAGTGAACGAAATAAAAAATTTACAATCTGGCAATACCCGTACGATTTTACCATTCTTTAAGGAACAAATCAAAGGGACGATACCTGTTATTTACGTAGAGAAGCGAAGTAAAACCTACCAAGCGAATATACACTGTGATTGAAAGGAACAAAGGCTAAATCGGCGTGTACAACAGTGAAGGGGCCGAAGCATTTTGTCTACCGGCTCTGTATACCTGGGAAGCGAACAAAAGAATCCATTTCCTACTTTATCCTGTTACTTTGGGCATTGATTGCCGCCTTGCACAATGGACAACGCGTCAGGCTAATTTAACTAATTCGATATACAAGATAAGGGGAGATTTTTGGAAGATGTCTCTGGGTACTTAATGTCATGTGCTTCGGAATGTTTAATTTCTTTAATTTTTATCCGTATCGTTTGAAATGCCAAATAAAATTATGTATTAAATTGCATAAACGAAGCGGTGATACTTAATTGATAAACATGACAAAACAGTCTCAACGATTGGCTGTAAGATATATTTTTTAAAAGAATACTAGTCATTTAAAAATATATATTTATTTCTTTTATTAAAGCTGCGACCTATACATAAACACATATTTATACACACACACTAATGAATTTTAATGCTATTATTATTGTGTTTTAAAATGGGAGAAGACTGTCTGTTGAACACACAGGTCCAATAATACCTAGTTTGGTCAGGGGTCAGAGACTCACATTTCTTTCTTTTTAAATAAATATTACAAACATTCTTGTTTAACCATTCCAAATAAGCTTAAGCTTGTGCTAGGAGATGGTTCACGTCAATAGTTGACTAGTGGATTCGAGCCTACAACCTTACGCTTCATAGACCGTACTCTAATCCATTACCGTACATAGAGAGAAAGAAAGTGCGTGTGCACTGCTCTCTCTTGCTCCTACAGTGTGATACAGACAATAACAGGCCTGCACTGTCTTAGATATACGAAACATAACTATAGACTTCACTATCTTTGTATCTGCACTAACTTATCTCAACTATTAACTCATCTCCCTATCAACTTCCCTTTTCCCGATCACACTTTTTGTAACACATTCTAGCTTACTCTCTCTTAAGTACTCCTGCGTACATAAAATATTGGTTGTAAAGTTCAAACCGAAGTATCACTTGAAGAAAGTATATTTTGCCTCTACAACATTTGCTAGATGCGGAAATAGAAGATAAAATGATGGGAGTGTGTTATTAGAGATAACTGATATCCTAAAAGGAATGCATTTCCGTGCAAACAATACACTTCCACCGTCACTTTAACCTCGATAACAAAGAAAGCTACTAAGTGAACGAAATAAAAAATTTACAATCTGGCAATACCCGTACGATTTTACCATTCTTTAAGGAACAAATCAAAGGGACGATACCTGTTATTTACGTAGAGAAGCGAAGTAAAACCTACCAAGCGAATATACACTGTGATTGAAAGGAACAAAGGCTAAATCGGCGTGTACAACAGTGAAGGGGCCGAAGCATTTTGTCTACCGGCTCTGTATACCTGGGAAGCGAACAAAAGAATCCATTTCCTACTTTATCCTGTTAGCACGGGCATTGATTGCCGCCTTGCACAATGGACAACGCGTCAGGCTAATTTAACTAATTCGATATACAAGATAAGGGGAGATTTTTGGAAGATGTCTCTGGGTACTTAATGTCATGTGCTTCGGATTGTTTAATTTCTTATTTATCATTTTGACCGATAGGTAGTTACTAATGTGTTGGCACGATCGTAACTTCTGGTTTACGTTAAGGCTTCATAAAATAAGACAGTGCGTAGTAGCGCTTACTGTTTAATCCGTGACTGATTTGATTTTAAGTCAGTTTTTGTTATGATAATTAGTCATGAGTAATTGAAAAGGATAACAGAATAAGCTTGTATTGGAGACAAAAAAGCACATTGTACGACGTTAGAACGAACCGATTATCATACGCTGTAATCGCAGAGAAATATGCAAGGCGTTAATTAATAGAGAACAACAAACGGAAAGCACACCGAAGTCGGTCGCGAGTTCCAATACCGAGTTTTAATTAAGGCCGGCCCAGTCGAGGTGTTGTTTGCAAGTCTGCCGGTGCTCGTTAAGCGACGCACTTTGTTCAATCTACTTTGCGGTGTGACCATCGCTATTGGTGCTGCTAACTCGGTTACGTTGCATTGTTACATGCACATTCACTAACTGGAAGTTTCTTTGTACGGAAACAGTTGTGTGGCTTCAGCAAATAATTCTCTCCTATGTAATCTATTTCACAGACCACGTCTGGCATCCATATGTTAGACTGTGAAAAGAGAAGACAAAAAGTAGCAATATACCAACGAAAATGGAAAGAAGTATGCTTGGACTAAGACTGTCAGACAAAGTTAGAAACGATACCATCAGAAAGAAAACGAAAATAGTAGTAACTAAGTAGTACTAGTAACTTCTCAAGTGGCACTGGGCAGGACACATATGTAGAATGAACAACAACCGATGGGCAAAACGTTAAACAGAGTGGATACCAATAGACAAAAAGTAGCAATATACCAACGAAAATGGAAAGAAGTATGCTTGGACTAAGACTGTCAGACAAAGTTAGAAACGATACCATCAGAAAGAAAACGAAAATAGTAGTAACTAAGTAGTACTAGTAACTTCTCAAGTGGCACTGGGCAGGACACATATGTAGAATGAACAACAACCGATGGGCAAAACGTTAAACAGAGTGGATACCAATAGACAAAAAGTAGCAATATACCAACGAAAATGGAAAGAAGTATGCTTGGACTAAGACTGTCAGACAAAGTTAGAAACGATACCATCAGAAAGAAAACGAAAATAGTAGATAAAATGATGGGAGTGTGTTATTAGAGATAACTGATATCCTAAAAGGAATGCATTTCCGTGCAAACAATACACTTCCACCGTCACTTTAACCTCGATAACAAAGAAAGCTACTAAGTGAACGAAATAAAAAATTTACAATCTGGCAATACCCGTACGATTTTACCATTCTTTAAGGAACAAATCAAAGGGACGATACCTGTTATTTACGTAGAGAAGCGAAGTAAAACCTACTAAGCCAATATACACTGTAATAAAAGGAACAAAGGCTAAATCGGCGTGTACAACAGTGAAGGGCCGAAGCATTTTGTCTACCGGCTCTGTATACCTGGGAAGCGAACAAAAGAATCCATTTCCTACTTTATCCTGTTAGCACGGGCATTGATTGCCGCCTTGCACAATGGACAACGCGTCAGGCTAATTTAACTAATTCGATATACAAGATAAGGGGAGATTTTTGGAAGATGTCTCTGGGTACTTAATGTCATGTGCTTCGGAATGTTTAATTTCTTATTTATCACTTTGACCGATAGGTAGTTACTAATGTGTTGGCACGATCGTAACTTCTGGTTTACGTTAAGGCTTCATAAAATAAGACAGTGCGTAGTAGCGCTTACTGTTTAATCCGTGACTGATTTGATTTTAAGTCAGTTTTTGTTATGATAATTAGTCATGAGTAATTGAAAAGGATAACAGAATAAGCTTGTATTGGAGACAAAAAAGCACATTGTACGACGTTAGAACGAACCGATTATCATACGCTGTAATCGCAGAGAAATATGCAAGGCGTTAATTAATAGAGAACAACAAACGGAAAGCACACCGAAGTCGGTCGCGAGTTCCAATACCGAGTTTTAATTAAGGCCGGCCCAGTCGAGGTGTTGTTTGCAAGTCTGCCGGTGCTCGTTAAGCGACGCACTTTGTTCAATCTACTTTGCGGTGTGACCATCGCTATTGGTGCTGCTAACTCGGTTACGTTGCATTGTTACATGCACATTCACTAACTGGAAGTTTCTTTGTACGGAAACAGTTGTGTGGCTTCAGCAAATAATTCTCTCCTATGTAATCTATTAGTTTAGTGTGCGGTGTACGAAACAGACGGTCGTCGGTTCAATTCCATTTCATCATTTACCACGCGCTCGGCGGTGAAGTAAAACGTGAGAAAATCTAGATATCTTAGAAATTGCTCTAAAACATGTCAAAGTCTGTCAAACCGCAGTTGGGCCGAGTGGCGGACTATGCCCTTATACTCTCTTTACAGAGAAGGAATGTGTCCGACACTGGGACGTGTGGGCTACGTTAACGTTTTTCATTCACTATCATTGAATTTTAAACAGAATTTTTGTGAAAGGCAAAATAACTGTGATGAAAAATCAAGCTAGCAAAATAAAAACATAAGTTCTTCGCTTTTTACTCTAGTTTAGGTATATCGATAACTTTTTTTTAAATCCGACACGGCCTGTTTTCGCGCAATCAAAACTAGGACAACATCGAGCGTTGAATGTGGACGGAATTCCCGACGAAATTATGTCTTTCAATCCGTCCAATTTTGAACGGGGAATTTGTATTCGCAAACAATGCGGTCTAAAATCACTTTAGTTGATAATACGCCAGTTTCGGCTGCAATGGATGCATTTGCGGTTGGACGTGCGACCTGGCGAAAACGATCATCAAGTTGAACGTTGATTATTTACAAATAGCTTGCTTTATTCCACTTAATACGCAAACTAATAGAAGTGTTAAACTTGACAACTCATCTTTTAATTTTCTGCAGTGGGGTCATGATGGTCATAAGAAGTTTGGGGTGTAGTGTAAGGAATACAGGAAAATGAAAAGACACTAAAATAATACTTAATATTGGTTAGTATTTTCATAAAGTTAGCGTTATGTAAATATAGCTTTAAACAACCACATGCATTAATGGAATTATCAAATAATATCTTTAATAAAATATGCAGTGATTTTTGTAATTAATACCAACTCGTATTAATAAATAATCTGTATGAATCGCAAAATTGCATTAAATTTCCGCCAGTATTTAATGCTTATGGTCTAAAACCCGTCTAGGATCCGAAGCTTTTTCCGCGACTTTCCGTACCGTCTCCGACTGAGAGACAAACAAATGAATAGCTCTAAAGACGCGCTCAAACTAAGCGCACAGTCTTGAAGTTGGCTCCGGACTACAAACTGTTGAAAGAAATTTTGCAAGACAAGAGGATAAAATGGATTTGCATTCTTTCTTTCTTTTTAATAAAATTGTCGTATTTCTTTTCATTGCTCTTCCGAAACTCGGACTACTCACGGCTCATTGGATCTGTATTTTTATTAATAATCTTTAATTTTTCATATTGTCATTGACGTGTTTTTGGATAGATCTATCCGAAAATAATCCTTTGTAATAATGCTGACTTTTGATAATGATAATTGTTAGATTATATATAGAAAAACAAGTTCAATTTTAACTATTGCCTGAATAAACAGAGATAGCTAAACTAATACTCGATTGAGGAACGCTTGAGAGTGTAATTTTAATCGTTATAATGTACTAAAACAAAGCTTTCGTTACAAAACGTAGCTCATAAATACAATTTGTGTATTATCTATATTTTGCTCTCTAGAATGACAAGGTTGTTTACCACTGAGACAAGAGGGTATTATACATACCCTCACAATCTGCACTTTAACTGCTTTTGTATCAATAACGTTCAAACATTCATTATTAAAAATATAAAGATAGAAGATTTCAATAATTCCGTTAATGTGTGCGGTTGCTTGAAGCTACATTTACATGATACTAAAAATGAAGTTAGTATAATAATTACCAATATTAAAGAATATTGGTAATTATTTTTCAAAGAATGCTAACAATTCTTTTTTCACAAATATTACTAACATTCTTGCTAATCTTTGTCAGTCAGCTAATCAACTCAACTAAGCTTGCTTGCTAGCAAATCAACTAAGCTTGAGCTTGGTTTGGAGATGGTACTGGAAGGCGCTGGTCTCCTTCTGCGAGTCCGTAATGACCCAGAAGGAGACCGCGGAACGGGATCGGGAGAGGGCCGATCCCGTTAGGAGAAGCCGCAGGCGGGCCGGTGCCCTGTAGTTATGGGCTCTCAAGAATAAGACTACGGTATCCCCTGCCTGTCGTATAAGGCGACTAAAAGGGGCCTCGGGTTCACTGGGCGACAAGGGTGGGGGCCTTTGTCGTCCGCTAAGGTGGACCCGGGAAGAAGGCGACATCGGCTGGCCCGTGTGGCACAGGGGGGGAGGGAGTAACCTCCCCCCCCCGGGACGTGCTCTCCTTGAGCACATTGCAGAGGGGCTCCGATTCCACTGGAGATCCCGGAGCCCCTCGTCATGCACCGAGGAAAGGGCCACCGGTGAGGTTTTAGTGGGTAAAACCCCACATAACCGCCGCCTTCCCCAGAAGGCGGGGTATCTTTTGAAGATTTCCTCCCCGTTAACAAAAAACAAAAATGGTTTGGAGATGGTTCACGTTAATAGTCAAATAGTGGATCTGAACTTACGATTTTACGATTCCCATAAAACCATTTGAATACTAACGCTTCAGTTCAGTTTCAGTCAGTTATAAAATTGTATAATACAAAATTAAAGAAAAACCATTAAAATCGAACTCATTACATTTGTTTATATGAGGAAATAAGTTTGAAATAATAATTAGTTACTGAAAAGTTGCTCGGGGCCAGCAGCAATGAATTTGTTGTTGCAGTTTTATGTGCTGATTTACCACGTGCTCGGCGGTGAAGGAAAACATCGTGAGAATACCTACATATCTTAGAAAAAATTTCTTAGACATGTGAAGTCTGTCAACCCACACTAGGCGTGGCGGACTATGCCCTTATACTCTCTTTACAGAGAAGGCATGTGCCCAGCAGTGGGACATATATAAAAAATTTAACTTTAAACTTTACTGAAAATTTTAAAGGCATGTGTGTCTCGTACAATAGCGGTTTCCTCATCTCGATATTCATCTACCACTCCTTTTATATCGACGTTCTGTTTCGATTTTACGAGCTCCGGTCGAGACGGCAGTGCGTCAATGAGAGTTGTATAAACCGGCTGAAACCTATCAAAGTTTATTACGAACCGATTTTACACTCTACGAATATAGCTATATGACACAGAATATAATGACACATCACCTCATGCGCACAATGAGTTGTGTATAGGCATTACTCCGCGAGTTTGACTCAAAAGGGTCGCTTAAGGCTTTTGTCCCGTTTGTTTCAACATCCGGCACACGTGAAAATTTAAAATTTCATCCAAGGATCCGAAGGGAGCGGGATTGATATCGTCTGCGGTGAAGTGTTATGCTCCAGTCATTAATGCTTTTTTGTCAGGTTCGTATAATTTCTATTGCTAATTTCACTTACATTATTTTGCAGATATTTTATTACTTTTTTTTCTTTCTTTATTTTTTTGAGGACTATTGGCCATGTCTGCCCCATCATACCCTCACCTAAGTACACACACATCGGTCGCATGAAGCGAGAAAGTCATCAATGTTGCATGGTCGTAGCCACCAGCTTCCTCGCTCCGTCTGAGATTGGGTCAGACAGCAACATTAAAAAGGAACCAACTTGTTACTCCTCAGTTTTAGGCTATCTATTAATGACTTTATTTCTGCTTCATGTTTAGCACATTCCCTCGTTATGTGGTGCACATCATCCACCACTTGGCAAATCTTATAGGTCGGTGAGTCAGCCTTCCTCATTTATAGGTCACCGATAATGCTCTTAAGCTTATTCAATACACTTTCTAGTTAAACAGTAGAGGCTGATTACTGATACGATTCTTGGAAATGAGAGAACGCAGAAGATCTGCAAGCTAACCGGCAGATCTCTTTATTATTACCAGACATAATTAATGAATGTATACATATTATTAACAACTCGCTTTGCCCGCCAGTTTTTTTTTTTTTCATTTTACTTCGCCCTGTCTATACCGTGGAGGTACTATTACATGCTATGTTTTTTTTTTATAATTTCTAAGCAAGTGCTTGACTACGATCCCACCTGATGTTAAGTGGAAATGCAGTCCTGGATGGTAAGGCGCACTAGCTTAGTAAATGCCTATTCACTATACTCTTGAAAATACCCACATTGTAGTCGGAAGGAAAGACAGACGCGGGCAAACTATTCCAGTCCTTTGCTGTACGAAGAATGAAATTTTGATAAGTAGTGATTACTTTTCAAACTTAAGCCAAGGTAAGGTGCAGATCAGTATTAGAATAATACAGTCTAGTCTAGTAGGGAGATCTGTACCGGCAACATATAAAAATTTAAACTTTTATAATATGTCAAAAAATGTGTGTGTGTGTAAAAAAAATAATATTTTTATTATAAAATATCACTTAATTTCATCCTGATCTTCGTTTGTGGTGTGGGCTTAGAAATAAAAAAACAGGCAATCTGCAGGTTAGCTAGATCTGCGAAAGCCATCTCTACCCGATAGAGATAAAAGGACTTATATAAAGTAATGGAGCATGACCAATGCTCATGTAAGAAGACTATGTATCTATCATCAGCGATTCGTAACGGTATGATTGTTATCGATCGCTGCGTGCAGGACGCCGTGTTAAATTCGACATGCATTATTTATACACTAAGGGGAGCCCGCTCATTGAAATCAAATAAAACCAATATACAACAATTCTATAAGATCACCGATCACATCCTATAAACTTCCGTATTGTGTACATACAAAGGCGTTTTTCCCCTGAAAGCTTGTGACATTTAATAATAATTATACAGGACGACGCTTCGCTTTTCTCGCTATCTAGTAAACATATCTCAACAATTCCGAGTTGTTGTAATGTACCCCAAAATGTAGCTCGATTAACCGATACGGGTATCCCATTCGTTAGTTATTAACTTGTTATTTTAAATTTGTACGGTTTGAGACGATATGGATCAATTTAAATTGTCTTAATTGCAGTTAGTTTATTAGCTTTGATATTAGTAGCTAAACGTTCGAAGTTATGATTTTTTTATATAGAAAAAAAGGCAAACGAGCTAACGATGCGCCTGATCTCGAGTGATCACCGTCGCTCATAAACATCCGCAATACCGGAGTAGCTCCAAATGCATTGCCGGACTTTGAGGAAGGAATAGGCTCATTTCCCCCCGGTCCCCATGAGAAGAAGGTCTGGTAATACCTACGCTTATAGGCCAGAGAGTTAAGGCCGCTTAGCCTGAACCTCCAATGGGAGCAACACTACGCAAGGGCTCACGTAGCGCCCTCGGCTTGTACGGTTATTCTAATCGCATGAGCATCTCGAACCCAGGGCGCCAGTAGCTTTTATCGGAAGACTATCATGACATTTAAATAGCTAATTATCTTTAAATACCGGTCGGGAGTTTGAATCCTTATCGACATGTTTCTTTATAGTAAAAAGTTTCCTGAAATGATATTTTGTCTACTTACGTAGAAAATTATCATTTGCTTAAACTTGTGGCCGATGTTGTAACGAGAGCCTTGCCACCTGTCACATAGATAGATAAATCCTTTATAGCACCAAAATATATGTACAAAGGCGAACTTACTGCTGTTTAGCATTTTCTTCTAAATAACCTTTGTTGGTTAAGACCAGGCTAAGGGTACTGCCGCTAAATATATTTTTTTTCAAAATATTATGTAAATAAATGTTAATATAAATATAATAGTTTATAATTTTCACAGTTTTAGTCTAAAGCATTCAGATACACGCGATATAAAGTCATTGATTGACAAATTGATCTATGTATTCTAACGAGCTTAGTGAATAGCGAACAGTCGTAACTGTGTCTGTTCACCCCGCTGACCAGTATTGGAGCTTTTAAGTAAAAGTTTTTTGTGCACGCTTGACTTGGGAAGTAAGCTGGTGAATGCGTTACGAAATTGTGATCGGGCGGGGCGAAAGCAATTTGAGAGAAGCTCTAGTCTGTATGTGTAGTGTATCTAACACTACACATAGTAGGAGAGAGCCGTGCGCGCCAATATTTTTTTTTCTCTCTTGAACATTCGTGTATATAATACAATATATTGTAAACTTATTGTATAGTGTAAATTTTTGTTATTGTAAATTGTCTTATACAAAACTTTTCACAAAATCAGTTCTTTGCTACAAACAACGGACTTGGAAAAATTTAAAAGCTGTGAAAGCGTTTCATCGAGCATTATTGAATTTCACAGAAAATCAGATGTCAGCAACGGGTAACAAATAAAATAAGAAATTCCATGCGAGCAAAACACCACATATGACAAAATGTTAAAAATATACCTATATCTTACTGTAGGACACAGGCATATGGCCCTAGTGCGGATTGGCAGACTTCATAAGCACGGTATAAAAACTTACGGTAGGAGGTTCCAACATTCGACTATTGACAAGAACCATTTTATCTCCTAGCTCGTTTTGAAATGTTCATTACAATGTTAATAAATAACGTTTAAATTAAAATTAATAAAGCATAAAAAAATCAAACAGTGGTAGGACCTATGGCTTCTGCTATTACATGAATTGTCAAAATTTTAGGTTTACTATTATTACATGGGCCTGGTTACTCCGGGAGTTTAAACCAACGACGTCGATGATATAATTAGATCTACCCCCGCATAACCTTTACGGTGAACGTGACGTGTGATTTATGAACGAAACTTTTTCTAATACAATTCACATTTTCAATATAACTTTACCGTATATTTATTGGAATATTATTCATCATATTAAACAAAAATAATAATACACGAGTGATATTAACATGGCGACGCAGTCTCCGATATTGAAGAGAAAAATATTAAAGTTTAAATATGAAAATATATGTGCATTGCATTATGAATACGTAAACAATTCCATATATCGAATTGGTAATTATAGTGGCTGACGCGTTGTAGTTTGTATCTATGTAGTTATGTGTAGCTATGTAGTTTTGTCTATATACGAGTACATCTATTTTCACATTAACGGTTAGGATCATACGTGCAGACTGCTTACCTGACAACCGATCACAATTCAGTCTTTTCGACAACACATTCAAGGCCAGAGTTTTTTTAATGCGAGCTACACAGATTGGCCAGAGAAGCTGAAGATTGAGAGGTGGCATAGCTCTTAGGTCACTTAGCCTGAATCTGTATGGCGATTAACGCGACATAAGGGTTCCGCCCCCCCCCTCCCCCCTTGGACGGATACTATGTTACGCGTAAGCATTCCGATCCGAAGGGCGAGGGCGTGGGCGATCGAACCACGACTCAGTCGGTTGCTGTTTCACAGATAATCTAAGACGTGATTAGGTGTCTTAAAAGTATTACGAAATCCCCATCCATTCATTTAATTTACATACAATTTGATTGCAATGTCTTTTGTTAATCCCATTATATTGATACGATGAAAGATGTTTTTTAAACGATTCACTCCGTAATGATAATAGTGTGTACCTTACGTCTCTGCAATATAGCAAAATGAGCGTAAAACAACGTTTAAATTGCAAATACAATACGATTTAAAGTCTTTTAACGCCGGTATCTCAGTAGAAGAGGGAAATTTAAATTTTATGAGTAGCTTATAACAATTAGGGTTCAGGAATTCTTTCATTAAGAATAACCGCGCCAACAACGTTTCGGCACAAAGGAAATGTAATATGCTGCATATGAAACGCGAAGTGCTTTTAAGCGCTGAAAGATATTTAAGCAACACAAAAAACTTTACGACCGCGCTATCCGTGCACATTTTAAAAATAAAATCTTTTTAAACGGCGCACTTTCCGTGTCCAGCTGTATGAGCGCAGTGCATTAGTGCTGTGGAAACGTTTTCCACAGGTGCTCAGAGGTTAACGGGTCAACGTAAAGTATTTATTTCTGGATTCGAATAACATAACATTAGATAAACACAACCGTGACCTTATAGGCTTAGCGGGAATAACGGACTCCCACTTGACACGACCCCAAAATACTTATATACACATATTCATGTATATGGATATAAATGAAGTGAAAGAAGTATATATAGTATGGTAGTCTATGTATTTGTCGGCCAATGCGGTATGCATTGCCTAGATAGATATTTGTCCTTAGTTAATTTGCCTGAAGACAACTAGATAACCTGGACTTATTGTAGTAGGGAAAATCGATGGTAAAAGATCAAGGGCCGATCACTCACTACTGGTCTGACCAAGTCCAAACAATAGAGACTCGATATTCAGACCGCCATGAGACAGGCTGATGACAGAGCGGTGCGGAGGGAGCTCGTCGACGGATCGGTGAAGGCACTTCAAAATAAACAATCGACAAGCACGACCTTCAGCATAAAGATGGAGAAAATAGATGTACTTCTTTCTAGGACGCTCTGCTGACTTCACATGTAACTCGGTACGAATTTGAATTTACGTTACCGCGCATCACAGCGTTATTCCTAATTCCAATATGTATTAATATGGATGGTGGTATGGATGGTTGGAAACAGTACTTCTTTCACGTAATTTCCCTTCCACGCACTACCAATCAATTATTGCAACGGTTGTTTACGAACTGATACGACTTGGGGACTTATAACAAAATAGCATACATCTTCTTTTCCAAATGCCGGCACGCACCTGCAGCTCCAATGTTCACGAGTTTTTTCCACATTCTTCATGGTTTTACACATTTCCATTTTAAAATAAAATCTTTTAAACGGCGCACTTTCCGTGTCCAGCTGTATGAGCGCAGTGCATTAGTGCTGTGGAAACGTTTTCCACAGGTGCTCAGAGGTTAACGGGTCAACGTAAAGTATTTATTTCTGGATTCGAATAACATAACATTAGATAAACACAACCGTGACCTTATAGGCTTAGCGGGAATAACGGACTCCCACTTGACACGACCCCGAAATACTTATATACACATATTCATGTATATGGATATAAATGAAGTGAAAGAAGTATATATAGAATAGTAATCTATGTATTTGTCGGCCAATGCGGTATGCATTGCCTAGATAGATATTTTTGTCCTTAGTTAATTTGCCTGAAGACAACTAGATAACCTGGACTTATTGTAGTAGGGAAAATCGATGGTAAAAGATCACGGGCCGATCACTCACTATACTGGTCTGACCAAGTCCAAACAATAGAGACTCGATATTCAGACCGCCATGAGACATGCTGATAACAGAGCGGTGCGGAGGGAGCTCGTCGACAGATCGGTGAAGGCACTTCAAAATAAACAATCGACAAGCACGTCCTTCAGCATAAAGATGGAGAAAATAGATGTACTTCTTTCTAGGACGCTCTGCTGACTTCACATGTAACTCGGTACGAATTCGAATTTACGTTACCGCGCATCACAGCGTTATTCCTAATTCCGATATGTATTAATATGGATGGTGGTATGGATGGTTGGAAACAGTACTTCTTTCACGTAATTTCCCTTCCACGCACTACCAATCAATTATTGCAACGGTTGTTTACGAACTGATACGACTTGGGGACTTATAACAAAATAGCATACATCTTCTTTTCCAAATGCCGGCACGCACCTGCAGCTCCAATGTACACGGGTTTTTTCCACATACTTCATGGTTTTACACATTTCCATTTTTAAAAAAATTAACGTTGGAATACGTAGTCTTCGATAGCTTAGCTTTGTTTAGTTGCTTAGCCTGACCCCCAAATACGCACAGCCTTTTACCCTTTGTGTATATATAAAAGAGAAATTGTGTGGGTATGTCCCAAATAGGCTTCAATACGGCTGGACTGATTTCAATGAAACTTCCAGGGAATCTTCAGATTGACCTGGCAAGTAATCCTGTAAAGTTTGGTGACGATCGGAGCACTCCTTATTTTGATCTATCAAATACATCTTTTATTTATTATGACACTACTACTACTTGTATGATATATATTTATTGATATGTAGGGAGGTAATTACCTTCACCCGCTCGAGAAGAGAATGAATACGGAGAGAAATGAATAATTTAATATATTGTGAGAGTATTTAATGATGTAAGTTTATTGTTTAAAATATAAAAATAGTTAAATAAAAAAAGAAAAGGAGTTTGAATTTATCTGATTTTCCAGAATACGTATTGAATCGGTTATGAGTGAGTGACTTTATAACCTGCATAATTTGCAGTTTATAAAGACATTCATACATACATATAGCAAAGAAACGATCATCTCAGGTAACACATCAACACACCAAGCCTCGAATAACCTTCGCAATTCAAGCAGCCTAGGTAACTCAATAGCAATAAATCAATCCGATGTCTGGACACAATACGCGGTCGCCGGAAGTCTGCCGACGAATTTCGAAGCGCACCGATCCCATTGTACCGCAAACAGATCTCAAACCGAGAAATTTATCTTTCATTTTGCTTTTTGATTTATTGCTTGATCTGATGATTTGATGCATTGATCATAATATCGTAGCTTTCAATACATACACGCGTTGGATAACGAGTACACACACATATCGACGCTGAAAAGCAAGCACTACTAGGTGCTTGCTTTTCAGTGACACATCTGGCCATTTTCACTTTTTTACGTCGTTAGAATCAGAAAAAAAGACACGTCGAATTATATATGACTTGTTACAATTAGATGAAAAATAGCGAAAAAAGGATTTTCAAGATTGACACTTCGCTTTTATTTTTTGTAACGTAAAATGATGTAAATAACAAGAAAACTCTAGGTTAATGCCGTGATATTTCGAACTCTAGGTTAATACTTATTCAGCAAAAAATAATAAATATTGTGTCCAAAAACGACAGCTCTAGGTCCACAAACACGAAAGATTTAATCTTTTTTTAAAAAGTTGAAATGTTTTTCGGCTTTGGTGAACAATTTCATTTTTTACTACTACGTTTTTGTTTTCTAGCGTCGATATATTCATGAGTAATAACAAAAACGACAACAAAATGGCGCCAGAAAAATGCCGCTCCCTGAAAATCAGAGCTGTGGCAGCCTTGAAACAGCTCTGCTGAGACACTGTCCAATGTAACGGACACTTTCTTTCATTAACTGTATTTTTTTCTTTCTTTTTTAAATTGTTTCATATTTTATTTATAATGAGTTTGTATGTATGTGATGGCAATAAAGAAAATTAAAAAATAATTGAAATTAACAATAATTTATTGAACCAAAATATGCTTTATAATTATAAAATAACATGATATTGAACTTATTTCTTTGGATTTCCTAACGTTACGAAGTTCTGCCTATACTACTTTTGTTCATCTACATTCGTGTTTGTTGTCATAAGGAGTACTAATTTAGTCTTAGATGGCCATAAATCTATTAATAGCACAATGAACTAATCTTCTATAAGATTTTTAGAAGTATATTCGAAAGGTAGCCCTTGCAAACAAAATAAAATAAAAATGTATGCATAAATGACGGCGCTGTGAGAGCACAAACACAACAAGTATATTTACGAGCAAAAACAAAAGCCGACTTCAAATCGTATCAAACTATTACAACCTCTTTGTATTTACGAATTATCGCAGGAATATTAAGAAATAAAATAATATAATCAGAACCCAACCAAACTTTTATCAAACTACTCTTGAAGTTACATCCTTAACAATAAAAATGAATCGTCAAAATCGGTTGACGTGATAATTGAGTTATTCGTATTGAGTCATTTGTGGTGCACATACTTTATGCTAATTTAAGACTTATATGGTTTTCTCATTCAATAATGCTTTTACAGAATGGGACCACACGGTAAGCACCAGCTTTCAAATATAAAAAGTATCATCAAAATCGGTTCATCCAGTCGAAAGTTATGCGGTGACAACATAAAAAAAAACACAAATACAGACGAATTGAGAACCTCCACCTTTTTTGAAGTTGGATATAAATTGTATGTTCTATTAAGGGCCGCGTGCCAGTTGAGACGGTCCCTTATTGCTACAGGTAGTTTTTGGCAGTAGAATGATTCTACAGATTTAAAGAATTGGCGGGAATACAGAAATATTTAGTAAAATTCACTGAGTCGTTTTGTTAAGGAAAATAGCACTACAGAATTTCGAACTTTGTCGCTTCCCCACTTCCGAATACGAATAAAATACAGGATCTTAATAAGTCCTGACCCTTTAATCGAATACTTAGCTATTAGTAATGTAGTTTAATATATCAAAAATTACGTAGAAAATAAAATAAATGTTATCGATTTATTTACATAATCACCATCATCGCACATTTTGGCGCCAAAATATACTAGACTTTTATTTATAATGAGTTTGTATGTATGTGATGGCAATAAAGAAAATTAAAAATAATTGAAATTAAAAATAATTTATTGAACCAAAATATGCTTTATAATTATAAAATAACATAATATTGAACTTATTTCTTTGGATTTCCTAACGTTACGAAGTTCTGCCTATACTACCTTTGTTCATCTACATTCGTGTTTGTTATCATAAGGAGTACTAATTTAGTTTTAGATGGCCATGAATCTATTAATAGCACAATGAACTAATCTTCTATAAGATGTTTAGAAGTATATTCAAAAGGTAGCCCTTGCAAACAAAATAAAATAAAAATGTATGCATAAATGACGGCGCTGTGAGAGCACAAACAAAACAAGTATATTTACGAGCAAAAACAAAAGCCGACTTCAAATCGTATCAAACTATTAGAATTGTATTTACGAATTATCGCAGGAATATTTAGAAATAAAATAATATAATCAGAACCCAACCAAACTTTTATCAAACTACTCTTGAAGTTACATCCTTAACAATAAAATGAATCGTCAAAATCGGTTGACGTGATAATTGAGTTATTCGTATTGAGTTATTTGTGGTGCACATACTTTATGCTAATTTAAGACTTATATGGTTTTCTCATTCAATAATGCTTTTACAGAATGGGACCACACGGTAAGCACCAGCTTTCAAATATAAAAAGTATCATCAAAATCGGTTCATCCAGTCGAAAGTTATGCGGTGACAACATAAAAAAAAACACAAATACAGACGAATTGAGAACCTCCACCTTTTTTGAAGTTGGATATAAATTGTATGTTCTATTAAGGGCCGCGTGCCAGTTGAGACGGTCCCTTATTGCTACAGGTAGTTTTTGGCAGTAGAATGATTCTACAGATTTAAAGAATTGGCGGGAATACAGAAATATTTAGTAAAATTCACTGAGTCGTTTTTGTTAAGGAAAATAACACTACAGAATTTCGAACTTTGTCGCTTCCCCCACTTCCGAATACGTGATAAGTATAATACAGGATCTTAATAAGTCCTGACCCTTTTAATCGAATACTTAGCTATTAGTAATGTAGTTTAATATATCAAAAAAATTACGTAGAAAATAAATAAATGTTATCGATTTATTTACATAATCACCATCATCGCACGTTTTGGCGCCAAAATATACTAGACTTTTATTTATAATCTGTGGCGGGTGTTCGTAATTGCATACCAATAAGATGCGTTCGTGCACGCGGCCAATTTCACGGTTAAGGACATATTGCCCGTGTAAGTTGAACTGGGTCGAACATAACGAAATTGTACGATGGCTCGCTTGCAATCCTGATATAAACGCAGTGAGCATATTTTACTGACAGAAATAGAATTATTTACAGACATTCGCCCTAGATAGCGTGCCATTTTTATTGGTAAGCTAAAAAATGTGAATGCATATAATGTATATCTTCCAATTTATATCCCGACTTCACTCGTTCTTCTTCAAAAGTAAAAAAACTTACATGATATATCATACACTTGTGTTTTTACTCAAATCGACGTCTGTCCTATTGCTAATCATTATTATTTTTGATAATGAAACATTACTAATTTCTAAAGAAATTGATAGAGTAATCTTGTGACTACGGGAATCACTTCACAGTCGATCGTTACAGTAGTTACAAACATTGTCATGATACGGCTCAGAGTCGAGTTGCCTAGTCCATAATAAAACCGTGATGATGATCTATGATTATAAATATAAAATTCCGCGTTGCAAATCCATCCACGATTCGACACTTCGAGAAGGTGGTGCATTTTATTAATCCAGTAATTTCACTAATGATTGCACTACTGTTTGGAAGAACCGCTTGATATAATTTTTCTGTCTACGCCTATTAAACTTGTATGTATATTATCTATTATTATTTTTACATTATGGAGATGCGTTTCGTGTTAAATAATACTTATTACTTCTGCTAAGGTTTGCAAGTCCGCACGCACGCGGCCCGATGCGCTGAATGCGTTCACTCCCTCCATCCGTTCATTCGATCCCCTGGCTCACTCAGTCGTTCGGCCGCTCGCGTCGAGGGAGAACGTGTTGGGCAGTTCAAAGTTACCTTGGCGCGTAGACATCGACGCACGCAATTTTTAAAACAAACTCCGACTTGTTTTTGTGTTCACGTGTAACCGAGTCCCAAAGGGTACGCCGGCTCCTGCTAACTGGATCCGTTCTGTTTTTTTTATTGTTTTTCGTCGTCAAGTGCAAAATGTGATGTTATGTGCTCGACAAGCGTTCCGTCCTGTGTAACGTTTTTGCAAAGTGAACTCAATGGATGTAATGTGGTTTTAAATTGGAAACATTAATTTCCTTCGTCGTGACACAAAATCGTGAATAAGAAAGGTTAGTGTTAAAAAATTTTAGATATTATACACAGTTTGCGCAGAGTGTGCAAACTTTGATAACGCGGCTAACGGAAATGATAAGGATGAGCAATATCTTGAATTATTTTCGTTTTTTTTTATTTGAACTAATTTGTTTTATCAAGTACCAGTTTATGTAAAAGTTCTTCAATATTTTATTTTTATAAAAGTAGTATATTAGATCATTGCTTAAGAACGTCTACAGAATAATTTAGCACTTACGAAAATAAATATGAATCAATTTGAAGACGCCACCGCAATGAGCAAACATTGAAGTTTGTACAAACATTGCTTATTAGTGCCTGCGCGCGTTATTACACAACTTTTCAATAAACATATCCGACCATAAATTTCTTTTGATCATACAAATTTTATGCTCGCAACAAAATTATTTATATCTGATCGAGTTCTAAGGTTTATTGGAGCACTGACAAATAAAACTGTTCCGCAATAAAATATTAATACGGAAAGCTTATATATGAACTAGTTAAATTTCGTAATATTATAAACCATATATGTAAAATAATTTCATTTCTTATCATAAAATATTTAGGCAGTAATTGAAAATTTCTATTTCAAAAGTAACGAACATACAAAACCATAATAAAATCTACTAGACCACGGTCTACTTTTCAATTCAAGGCCGTATCGCGAATTACTCATCGAAACGGTCAATAAAGAGCGCGAAAGAAAAATAAATATGAAACGAAACTTATATGGAATTTTAGGTTATTTGATTATTTTGGCCTCTGTCCAGAGACTTTCGGTAACATCTACTATTTGACAACACAACTACAGACTTTTTAATATTATCATCGTACGTATTGAATGATGACGTCAACATCTTTAAGAATATTTATAGTCTATGTTGTTATGACATCATTCCAATTTGCCATTGAATGTAATAAAACCTTTTTCATTCTAATTAATTGCTTTAATTGTATGTAGTATATATATTATTTGTTTTTAAATAATACATGAAATTTTTATATATTATTCGATAAGTCTTACGTATAATCGATCTCTCATATTTATAAGTTTGATTTGTTGCTGTAAGAGTACACAGACATTTGAGACTTAGTTGCAGTTGTTTATGAAACTAATTGTCAGAAGTCCAATGTCAATAGCGTTTAATTCATTCGGCCTCAATGAATCTTGCATCGATATAAAATTATCGGTAAGGAATGCAAATAATACATTTTACCACAATGGCCATTGTGTTAATATAGTAATGTGATTTTTTCTACGTAAAGAATTTCTTTTATACCGTAGAGAATGTTGGATATTTCAATGTTCTCCATTAATGCTGTATCACGATTTTTACTATGCATTTTTTTATAAAATCGCTCCATAGTGTTCAAACTTGCAACTAAATAAACCGTTAGAGTGAATCAGTCAAACCGTGAGAAACTTGCTTAAAATGTGGTTTAGTTGACCACTTCGGTAGACAAGAGACCGTTGCCGTAATGATAATTTTTAAAGTCACATACATGGTTAATCGTAAAATAATAAATAAAATAACTATGAGCTCGACAATTCTTTGATAATCCTTTTTCTAACAATGCCCTATACAACTGCAGAAGCCTAACAGTAACGAAATTAGACAGAGAAAAATAGGAATAGAATAATGTCATAATGCTGTTTATCCATTTGTATGTAATCCATATATAACATGTGTAACATATATAAACATACCATGTAGGTCTATGTTCTAGGGCTAGGATTCGAACCCTGACCGCCAGATCATGAAACGTGCAGTTAACCACTAAGCATTTGCTTTTTATAATAAAAATGGTAATCTTTAAAAGCATTTATAATTTAAATAATTTTAAAATGTAAACTCGTTCATAAATCATCGAATTCCGAAGAGTTATTACGTCGTTCTGTATTCGAAAACATCTTCAAAGAATTCGTAAACGTCATAGCAGCTGCTATAAATCGTATAATATTACATCGAGACAGGGGATAAATCGTCCGTATACTTTACGAGCTCTATCCTCTATCTCTATCTGATATCATGACTTAAATCCCCGGCCACCTCTTCTTTTAATCTCAGGGGAATCCCGGTTGAAATTCGTGAAGCGTTACAAGTTATGTTGTTGCCTTCCCTCGTTCACGTTACAATGTTTGAGGTCGTGATTCTAAAACTAAAAGAAAACTCTAACGACATTTTAACGTTAGCAGAGTAGACAGAAAGAGTTTTCGCTGACCGCTATACACCTAGCTTGTTATGTCATACATGACAGGTTTTATCGAGTAATATTTTCTACTTAATAAAGCGAACTTTTTAATTTAAATTCACTGGTAATACAAGCCGACTGGGATCCTAACTCACGACCATCAGACCTAACAGCTTAGCCACTAGGCTATCACGGCAACTGAAAGAAAGCTTCTCACTTAATATTATAGACATGCATTTTATTGTGCGAAAACAGAAATCGTAATTCTATTCGAATCAATTGTTAAACGCTATGACGCGCGGACGCTTTGCATTTTCAAATTATTGTGGGAATATTACAAAATACAATTAATCAGAACCCTACTAAACTCTTATCAAACTTATCTTGACGTAAATCCTTATACCAATAATAAAAGAATCAACCAAATTGTTAGTATGAACCAAATGCGATTCGAAACCCCGACCGCGATGTCGAAGTCCAACTTATAGGTACTAAGTATTCAGCGTTCTTCGTTATTACAAACAAACGTAACAAGGTCAATTACACTGAGAGAGAGAGAGAGGGATAAATAGTAATAACTCAAAGTTTTGCTAAACAGAATACATTCATTGCGACGTGCGAGACCTGAATACTAAAAACGTTAACCCAATTAGATAGATCTTAGGTAGTTACAACAATTTGTGTCGACCCAGACGTCTAATTCTACTGAGATGAATTCGTTATCTAATTCAATATTATGATACAAGTTTAAGAGTGCAATAGTTCATTATGCAGACATGTAAATTAGTCGCTTTTGTGAAATGCACGAAGTTTTCGAGGAAATTTCGGATGGATGTATCTAACTTTACAGTAGTTATCCATGACTCAGTGATACCATTCATATCACCAGCTGTTAATCCGCCGGCCATGAACATCAACAACATCACAGTGTGAAGGTGCCGACCGTTCAAATCGCTAATGACAGCTCATCATAGAATATTTGCACATCGTATGAAAAACGCGCATTAGTGGAATGACAAGTTTATTTATGAACAAAAACCGATTTCAAATCAAATCAAACGTTAAATGGTATCGCGCGCGGACGAGATTTTATGTTGAGTTGTTGATTATTGATCCATTCGTCGCGCACTTACTTATTGCATATTTAATACTTAAATGTTTTTCGCATGGATGCCATTGTCTGAAATGGACCAAATTACAATGGGGACACATGGGAAGCACCAGCTTCAGTCAATCGGTTCACCCAGTCGGAAGTAATGAGGGTAACAAAGAAAAAAAAAATAGATATGAAACGAAACTTATATGGAATTTTAGGTTATTTGATTATTTTGGCCTCTGTCCAGAGACTTTCGGTAACATCTACTATTTGACAACACAACTACAGACTTTTTAATATTATCATCGTATGTATTAAATGATGACGTCAACATCTTTAAGAATATTTATAGTCTATGTTGTTATGACATCATTCCAATTCGCCATTGAATGTAATAAAACCTTTTTTATTCTAATTAATTGCTTTAATGTATATAGTATATATATTTTTTGTTTTTAAATTATACATGAAATTTTTTATATATTATTCGATAAGTCTTACGTATAATCGATCTGTCATTTTTATAAGTTTGATTTGTTGCTGTAAGAGTACACGGACATTTGAGACTTAGTTGCAGTTGTTTATGAAACTAATTGTCAGAAGTCCAATGTCAATAGCGTTCAATTCATTCGGCCTCAATGAATCTTGCATCGATATAAAATTATCGGTAAAGAATGCAAATAGTACATTATACCACAATGGCCATTGTGTTAATATAGTAATGTGATTTTTTCTACGTAAAGAATTTCTTTTATACCGTAGAGAATGTTGGATATTTCAATGTTCTCCATTAATGCTGTATCACGATTTTTACTATGCATTTTTTTTATAAAATCGCTCCATAGTGTTCAAACTTGCAACTAAATAAACCGTTAGAGTGAATCAGTCAAACCGTGAGAAACTTGCTTAAAATGTGTTTTAGTTGACCACTTCGGTAGACAAGCGGTCGTTGCCGTAATGATAATTTTTGAAGATCACATACATGGTTAATCGTAAAATAATAAATAAAAAAACTATGAGCTCGACATTTCTTTGATAATAATCCTTTTTCTAACAATGGCCTATACAACTGCAGAAGCCTAACAGTAACGAAATTAGACAGAGCAAAATAGGAATAGAATAATGTCATAATGCTGTTTATCCATTTTGTATGTAATCCATATATAATATGTATAAACATACCATGTAGATCTATGTTCTAGGGCTAGGTTTCGAACCCTGACTGCCAGATCATAAAACGTGCAGTTAACCACTAAGCATTTGCTTTTTATAATAAAAATGGTAATCTTTAAAAGCATTTATAATTTAAATAACTTTAAAATGTAAACTCGTTCATAAATCATCGAATTCCGAAGAGTTATTACGTCGTTCTGTATTCGAAAACATCTTCAAAGAATTCGTAAACGTCATAGCAGCTGCTATAAATCGTATAATATTACATCGAGACAGGGGATAAATCGTCCGTATACTTTACGAGCTCTATCCTCTATCTCTATCTGATATCATGACTTAAATCCCCGGCCACCTCTTCTTTTAATCTCAGGGGAATCCCGGTTGAAATTCGTGAAGCGTTACAAGTTATGTTGTTGCCTTCCCTCGTTCACGTTACAATGTTTGAGGTCGTGATTCTAAAACTAAAAGAAAACTCTAACGACATTTTAACGTTAGCGGAGTAGACAGAAAGAGTTTTCGCTGACCGCTATACACCTAGCTTGTTATGTCATACATGACAGGTTTTATCGAGTAATATTTTCTACTTAATAAAGCGAACTTTTTAATTTAAATTCACTGGTAATACAAGCCGACTGGGATCCTAACTCACGACCATCAGACCTAACAGCTTAGCCACTAGGCTATCACGGCTACTGAAATAAAGCTTCTCACTTAATATTATAGACATGCATTTTATTGTGCGAAAACAGAAATCGTAATTCAATTCGAATCAATTGTTAAACGCTATGACGCCCGGACGCATTGCATTTTCAAATTATTGTGGGAATATTTCAAAATAGAATTAATCAGAACCCTACTAAACTCTTATCAAACTAATCTTGAAGTAAATCCTTATACCAATAATAAAAGAATCAACCAAATTGTTAGTATGAACCAAATGCGATTCGAAACCCCGACCGCGATGTCGAAGTCCACCTTATAGGTACTAAGCATTCAGCGTTCTTCGTTGATCGTTATTACAAACAAACGTAACAAGGTCAATTACACTGAGAGAAAGAGAGAGGTATAAATAGTAATAACTCAAAGTTTTGCTAAACAGAATACATTCATTGCGACGTGCGAGACCTGAATACTAAAAACGTTAACCCAATTAGATAGATCTTAGGTAGTTACAACAATTTGTGTCGACCCAGACGTCTGATTCTGCTGAGATGAATTCGTTATCTAATTTAATATTATGATACAAGTTTAAGAGTGCAATAGTTCATTATGCAGACATGTAAATTAGTCGCTTTTGTGAAATGCACGAAGTTTTCGAGGAAATTTCGGATGGATGTACCTAACTACAGTAGTTATCCATGACTCAGTGATACCATTCATATCACCTGCTGTTAATCTGCCGGCCATGAACATCTACAAGATCACAGTGTGAAGGTGCCGACCGTTCAAATGACAAGCTAATGACAGCTGATCATAGAATATTTGCACATCGTATGAAAAACGCACATTAGTGGAATGACAAGTTTATTTATGAACAAAAACTGATTTCAAATCAAATCAAACGTTAAATGGTATCGCGCGCGGACGAGGTTTATGTTGAGTTGTTGATTATTGATCCATTTGTCGCGCACTTACTTATTGCATATTTAATACTTAAATGTTTTTCGCATGGATGCCATTGTCTGAATTGGACCAAATTACAATGGGGACACATGGGAAGCACCAGCTTCAGTCAATCGGTTCACCCAGTCGGAAGTAATGAGGGTAACAAAGAAAAAAACGGTCAGACGAATAGAAAACATCCTCCTTTTTTGATATCAGTTGAAAAGCATCAAGTTCACACGACACGTCCAAATTCCATCCATCCTTCATTCCATCATGGAATTTCAAAATTGGAACGTCGTTAATCGATATTCGAATAGACGAAATAACAAACGATCTCTCATTTGTTTTTTCGACGAATAAAAACATCTTTCGCCAGCATTTCGTGTTCGTTCTTTTTTAAAAGAAGCGATATCTCGTTATGATAATATACAGTTTAGGAAACGAAAAACGGTTTCCACTGCACCGTGGAGGAAGAAATTTGTGGTAAAAATATTCACCGACATGCACGTCGTTTCGTAACCTCTCGAACACGCGATATATTATGGTGAATTTAAACGTCACATGAATTAATTTTTTTTTGTTTTTTTTTTGTTACTCCTTAATACAGAAAGTCCCGCCAAAATAGGGTCCAGCCGTTCCAGAGATTACCGGGAACAGATAGACAGAGAGACAGACAAATATTGTATTTACGTTCATAGGCATGTAGTAAAAAGTTATTTTAATACTAAAACATACACTCCAATTTTATTTATTTGTTTAGATGTTTCTGTGTGTTCGTTCTATAATATTAAAAGTACAGTTGCGATCAAAAACTATACTAGATGTGTCCCTGAATTTACTTTGTCTATACTAATATAATACTAATACATAACTTTCGTAATATTAATTCATCTCAACGTGCAATATTGATATTCATCCGGGTGCCGCCGTGTACTTGTATAAATATGGTGTCGAGAGGATACAACGCTACTCCGAGACAAAAGGCAGAGAAAAAAGACAAAAATTTAATTGGCTACAAAGGCCTTCATTGCTGGATCACAATGATGTAAGCACGCTACTTTTGTAAGGGATGGAATGAATATTATAAGGGAAAAAAGGTCCAAGTTTTGAACGTATATACTGGACTTTCAATTACTGAGCCACAAGATCCTTAGCAGGTATAAAATAAATCTAAGAGAATAGGTAATACTTTACGCCACCGACGCTCTTCAGCAATAAACAGAATTTGTTCACTCGGAAAACACAAGGGAGAACAATTCATTTAGCGTCTTAAATTAAAAGGGTGGCGGGGATTAGCTTTTTCCGCTCAAAATTCCGCCATGAATATTGAAAAGTCGCCCTTAATCTCAATTTACAATAACTAACTGAGAGGCGAATTTAATACGAGCATCTTAGAGTTAGGTGCTTGAGTGTTTCATTATAACTGTACCATTTTAAATATATTAAAGGTCCCAGAACCGACGACTTATGATATAGATATAAATTACACCCTATATATTATATTTATGTCCCATTATTAGGCACAAGCTTTCTCTGTAAAGACAGTATAAGAGCATTGTCCGCTACACGGCCCAGTGCATGGTGACAAATTTTCTAAGACATGTAGGTTTACTCACCATATTCCTACACCGCCAGCGCGTGGTAAATCAGCAAATAAAATTGCAACTAACAAATTATTGGTGCCGGGGATCGAACTCGAATTTCTAGCGTACTATGTATATATATATATATATATATATATATATATATATTGATATAGCTTTATTGTACACCGAAATCAAACAAGAAGGAAATTACAGAACTGACGTACATTTTAGAATTTAGTTTACGATGGGCGACTTTAACGCCACGTGCGATCTCGTTCCGGCCAATCTTTGACAGGAAATATATTAACAAAACAGGACGACGGCATACAGATACAAACTGCATATGATGTATTTATATATAAGCGAGAGCAGTATAACTGGACCTAGCAAAATGAAATACCTTAACCTGTCATTAATGGCCCAGAGCGTGGATCGTTGCATTTCGTTATTTCGAGAAAGAATTCTCCTTCTTTCTTCACAGGTCTTACCTACGTCTCTCTCCTTTACCTTGCAATAATTCTCCCGTCTAAAAATATCATTGAACCGTCGAATACAATCGCCTGTACATGTATAATTGTCTACCCTGTACCACTGTAGTGTGTCTAACGCCAAGAAGATTATCTGTTTCGTTATCCTATTGGTTGTCAGCAGTTCCACTTACTGTGAGTTCTTTTATATAGGAATACGTCTTAGTGAATATCTCCTAATCCGAAAAGATTACCATGCTATCGTAAGTCCTAAGTTGAAGATTCTGTACTATAATTTTGAATAGCCCCTTTTTTATGAGCGGAGTTTATCATTATCCTTAAGCGTCAGATTTTCGTCTTCTTCCTTTCTGGAAGGTTCTTAATGCCGTATCATTGGATCAAGGAAATAAATTAATTGTAAATAATTATAATGTTATATAATGGCGATGCAGCGGCCGTAATTACAAAAGCAATTCCTAATAGATGGTTCGCAATTTACTTATCCCAAGGGACTCAGGCCCGAAGGGTGGGAGTGATGCATTGTTACGCTGATTGCTTCGCTGCCTTCGATGCTTTTTAAATGTGACAGAATATTAGTTATTAATAGAGTTACATAGAGATTTCTTATTGAAGGAAATATGTGTATTACAATCACTAACTGTGAACTTTGCTTTGAAACGTAATATTTTAATTCCAAGTCAGTCCGTCATGAACATTAAGCCACTGGATGTTGAAGGTGATGGTAACGGCAATAACTCAGTAATTATACAGAAGTGTTTGTGTTTGCACGTCATCATATTAATACGTGAAGCAAAAATGTTGTACGTCTTCTTACGAAAATTGCGCGGACTGTGGAGTATGACATTTTCCACACGTTATGCTTTATACAGAAGAGTGCAGAATGTATTTTTTTCGTATTAATAAAAAAAAACATTACACACACTACCATGTCTTTAATGCATATACATACGGTTGTTATATAGTTGCTTGGCAACGATTATGTAATCATGTACGCCGAAAAGTATGTACGCTCATAACATCCATACTACTGCACCAAATTGGATGATTCTTACATTTTTGTGTTTTTTTAGCACAAAGTTTGTAGGTATATAAAATAAAAGATTTATAAAATCTCATTAAAGTAAAGTGAGTGAGAGAGTAAGAATAACGTTTAGTTGTTCAGCCAACGAATGACAATCGGACATTCATATCATAAATGTCAATCATAGAATCCTGCCAGTTTCAAATCGAAACCTCTTTGGTACGAAGTTTACCGGTTTACTAGTAATAAATAATTACTGACAGTTGTGTCAGTCACACATATAAATAGTGATTTCAATGCTTCTATTTCTAGTTTAAAGTGGAATTTAGCTATAGGGTGACCGTTAGTAGTAATAAATAGAACATTTTTTTCATATGAGAACTGAGAAATAAGTACTAAGGCCGCATAAATAACGCAGCGGTATCTGAATAGCGTCGCTGTTGTCTCAATCGTGAATGTAAATATACATTGTACATTCAATAATAACGGCAGTGTGTCGGGTCGCGACAGGGGCTCGGCTAGCATACCGCGCCGAGATATGCAAGTGAACCTTGAATACTTCAATCGGATTAATGGCACGTCTACACCATACGATTATCTTTTATTCTGTATTCCCTTATTCTTAAGTATTATTTAAGTCAATTTTAAGAGTGGAGTGAATAGGCATTTACGAAACTGTCTCACCTTTCCTTCCAGGACTGCATTTCCATTTAACATAAGGGGAGATCGCGGTCAAGTAATTGCTTGGAAATTATAAAAGAAGGGTCTCGAAAGGTTACTTATTGAAAGTAAATTGTTCAATTACATTAAAAGGTTACTTCTATAAATTTGAATTATATATAAAAATAACTTTAGGTAACAAACATAAGTTTTTACGACGCACCAAAGTATTTGAATACAGTGCATGTGAAAATACATTAAAATCTGAACTAGTCCATTAGAAGATTCCGTTAATAACAATAAAAGTTTATCCTGTACTTTTATGTCGCAGTTAAATGTTATATGAATTTGTACTGCACGTAGACTAAATACGACTGGCATGTTAAACAAAGTATTAAACTTCTTTCTAGTATATAAATGGTGATATCGGTTTAAGCTCTAGGAGCTGTTAACGTCGGTAGACTTTAAAATATGGGAGAGCTTATATTTTTAATTCAGTGGTCAAGATTAGGGACCCTCATCGTGGGACCGTTGTATTAGGAAGCGATTATTTGATTAATCAGCGTAGGTTCGTCCAAAAATATGTAATATTAGCTTTCGTCCTTTAAACTCTAGTAAGGGAGAGAGATTGCAAGTTCTAGGTTTAGATCACAGCCGCTATTATTAGTTACTTTTGGGACTTTATAGCTATGGTGTAGTAAGAATCCAGTCACGAGACTAAATACATTTTAACCGTTAGTTGTGAACGTGGTACAAGTTACAGTTGCATATCTCGACGCGTTGTATGACGCGACTCACTACGGTATTGAGTAATATATTTACATTAATGGATGAAGCAGCTACCTTTAACGCTATTCTAAACCACCACGGTATTTATGTAATCCTGGTACATGATTTCGGACTATCTCTTTTGATTGTTAAGAACTGCAACTTGTCGGTTATTACCCCGTTACCCTACCACCGACAGCCATTCCAACGTCTTGGTAGGCTTCCCATAAATGCTATCAACCAAGTTTTGCTTTGGCCGTTTCGGGTGCCCTCGGTTAGGAATGCTGATTAGAGTAATCATCCAAGCCGAGATTCTCTCTATGGGGGCCTTGCGCTGTGTTATTCATAATAGAGGTTCAGGCTAAACGACCTATTAACTTTGCTGATCAGTTTTTCTGAACAGTCAGCGCAGGTTGGACGGAATTAAAACAAAACAACCACTGATAATAATCTCATACAGTCCTTTTCCCATGCTTTTGCAATGAAACTCTATTAGCGGAAGTTGTGACTATAGCCGAAAGATTCAAATACCTATTTCGGCTCAATATGCAAACTGGGTATCTTGATGTTTGACTGTTAAAAATGATTCACAGTTAAATCAACTCTAATCTAATATCGTTTTTTTATATTAGTTATTATTTAAATCAACCTGTTCGTCCGCATAGCGGATACTGGCTGTGTAATCTCTTTGATGTCTATATGTAGGTCTAGGTTATAAAAACAATACGATAGCAAGTATTAGAACGTTATCATTTTTTTAGCGGTTATTTCATCTAGCTTATTAAAGTGACAAAGTGGTAGGTCAGACTACCGCTGTGTGTGATGTGGTATGATCCGAGTGTGATCGGGCGAGGCAAACGGAAGTTGAGAGAGAGAGTTACGTGTCGTATATTACTGTAGGGTCAAGAGAGAGGTGCAAGCACACATTTCCTCTCCTATACATACATATAGAAGGAGTAAAAAAAGTTTTAAGTGGTTTGGTCTAATGCAACGTTTATGTTTTTTTATGTCAAACGACATTATTAGTTGAATTTAAATTTCCTTTCAATTGTAAAGTATTTTAAATATTGGGAATTGGATTTTTGTTATTTCACTTGATAGACCCGAAAAAGGATGTATAATATACATTTGCATAAATATAACAAATAGAATAAATCAACTAGGCTATAAGTAGCTTCTTCAGTTTGTACTTACACCGGAAGCCGTGACCATGATTGAAGTCGGTCACGAGTGCGTTCATTATCATTACGCATTCATGTCTGTAGCGCCGTAAGATGTTATAAACAATAACTACTCCCTACGATGTTATTTAAGAATCACCAAAGATCTCTCTCTCTCTCTAGTGTCAGTCCCTCATGTCTGAGGATCGTGGTCACCATCAGGGTTGCATCTGGAGCGGATGATCTGCCTCCACCGACTACTGTCCAGCGCATCTTACGACACAGTAAAATTTGGAGGACGAGTTTTTTATCTAATCAGACCACTTTGTTCCCCGCGAGATCTTTTACCTGCGGTGTTGCCAACTACGATCAGTTTTTCCAGACTTTCGCTGCCTTTGCGCATTGTGTGTCCGATAGATAATATATTTACGAGTAAAAAACCGACTTCAAATCCAACTTTCTTTTTTATATTTCCGAATTATCGTAGGTACCCAAACTGTTATAAAACTACTCGAACTGGAAGTACATCTATTCCAATAAAAATGAATAATCGCAAACGGTTGGCGTGCTATTGAGTTATTCGTCTATTTGTCGAGCACATCCTCCTCCTCCTTGCGTCGTTTTCCTCATTGCTAAGGGTTGTGACCTCCACCAATTATGTGGCGGACGATCGCTTTCCACCTGTTGCGGTCTTTGGCGGTGTGAAATGCCTCATGGACTCTCCTGTTGGTGTTGGTGCTAATTTGGTCTGTTTAACGCATGTTGGAACACATACTTGATGCAAATTTAAGACTTATATGCTTTCTCACGGATCCCATTATCAGAATTGAACCAAATTTAACCAACGTAACAATGGGACCACACGGGAAGTAGCAGCTTTCAAATAAAAATCATCAAAGTCGGTTCACCGAGTCGAAAGTTATGAGGTAACAAACATAAAAAAAATGACAGACGAATTGAGAACATCCTCCTTTTGAAGTCGGTTGAAAACAGTGATTCCCAAAGTGGTCTATATTGATCCATAGGGGTCTATGACAACCTGCAAGGGGTCTACGTCAGCGAAAAAAAATTTGGGGGTCCATGAAATGAAAATGGGCCACAATAGTGGATCTCAACACATACACTGATAGTACCTATTTACCTATTTCTCACTAAAAATATTGACTTATTGCTTATGTTATTTTATTTATAGTTTATTTTATGTTACGTATATTTTACATAACAGATACAAAATTTTATTTTGAGTAGTTTTAATTTAAATTCAATTAATAAATTAACATTTGTTTTTACGTTAAGTTTTTAACACTAAACTTCGCTACAGTTAGAAATTTACAGTAAATCAATATCAGGTAAGTAGGGGATCTACCCAACACGGAAAACCATGGCAAGAGGTCTACGACACAAAAAAGTTTCGGGAACTCTGGTTGAAAACATGGAATATTTATTAAATAAACCGTCATTAAATTAAGCCATCCAAACAAATATGCCTATTACATTGAATAGCTTACTAAGTTACACGTTAGGCCAAATACTTGAATATTAATGCGGACACGGTTTGCTTTCGTAACAAATTCTCCATTTGACGACCGTGTTCAGTTGACGCAGTATTATAATAACATAGTTCTATTTGGATATATGAATATTGGCTAACGTTTATACGGTTTTCGAGGCCAATAAATTGTGGTACTTTTAATACCGTAGTCGTATTTTTTTCAGGACTGAATAATTTATTAATCGCAAATAATAATTTCTCAAAATGAAATTACTTTTAGGGATTCATAAAAAAAAACATGTTCTTTAACTCTAGCGGGGTAGTCAGAAACAGACTATTAAGTTCCATATGTGATAGGTGATACGAATGGCGATACATAAATTTTGGTAAATGATTTTTGTACTTAAAAAACCGAAAAAACGACAATCCATTGGTACAAGACGATCGGAATTCATATCCGCATTTATTTATTAGCATCACAATACACAAACACATCACATATATTTTGCACGTTACACAAAATTTAGAAAAAAAACGAAAATTAAAAAAATAAACACCATACTATTGAAGGAAGGAACAGACACATAGGATATGATGCCAATATTGGACAACATCAGTATGTGCTGTGCCCAGGACTACCCAAAGTCGTGCGCGCGCTATATTACCTTCACATGGAATTTATACAGTCTCATAAAAAATATATGATACAAGAAATATAATACGTGCATAAATAGTTATTATATTTATGTGAGATATTAGATATATGAAATTAAATAAAGGGTACAAGAGAAAATCGTAAAGGATATTTACCGATGGAGCCAACTGAGTCGTGAGCTGACGAGTCAATATTCGTCCCAATAGTAAATCTTCTAGATTTACCATTGAGACGAATACTGACTATAATATTTAATCTCATGGAGATTCTGAATCGTATAACGTGATCTTTAGATTTGAATAGCACTGTCAAGTTATGTTTTCTATACCGTCCAATTACGCCAGTACAGCCGCGCGAACTCGGGTTTTCTTAACCTAATTCAAAAATCAAGATTCACCAGTCGCCTGTATTTTTATGTTTGTGCACTGATAGGTCCATTCAAAAGATTTTCTTCGTAACTGGGTAGTGGCTAGTACACATTAGCGGCCTAACGGAACATATTATCTGATGATATGCGTTACTCAGTGTAAAAAAGTGTATGCCTTAGACCACACGTAAACTTTCTTTAGCTTTATCTATATTAATGAATTTATGTATATTATATATAAAAATTTATTATATACACGAAATGTTAAAGAGAAAATCGTAAAGAATATTTACCGATGGAGCCAACTGAGTCGTGCGCTGACGAGTCAATATTCGTCAATATAGTAAATCTTCTAGATTTACCATTGAGACGAATACTGACTATAATATTTAATCTCATGGAGATTCTGAATTGTATAACGTGATCTTTAGATTTGAATAGCACTGTCAAGTTACGTTTTCTATGCCGTCCAATTACGCCAGTACAGCCGCGCGAACTCGGGTTTTCTTAACCTAATTCAAAAATCAAGATTCACCAGTCGCCTGTATTTTTATGTTTGTGCACTGATAGGTCCATTCAAAAGATTTTCTTCTTAACTGGGTAGTGGCTAGTACACATTAGCGGCCTAACGGAACCTATTATCTGGAGATATGCGTTACTCAGTGTAAAAAAGTGTATGCTTTAGACCACACGTAAACTTTCTTTAGCTTTATCTATATTAATGAATTTATGTATAATATCTACACAAAATATATTATATACACGAATGTTAAAGAGAGAAAGAAAATGTGTGCGCTAATCTCTCTTGCCCTTACAGTAAAAGATCCGATACGAAACGTAACTCCTATCGTCACTAACTACGCTTTTATATTTCCCTCTCAACTTCCGTACGCCCGATCACACTTTTCGTAACGCATTCTCCAGCTTACTTCCTAAGTCGTTAAGAAGTTTTAGTTAAAAAAAACTAATGTAAACCGATTTTTAAAAGCCGTGTCGAACCGAAACGGTTTTAGGGTCGTTCTAAAATGACATATGCCCCGGGGGCCGCGTTTTGGCGTTCTGTTTACACCGTTAAGTTGTTTTAATGTTACGTTAATGGGATTCTTCTTCACTGGCAACGTTAAAGCGTGTTTTATCGATCACTGGAAAAGGTTGGGAACAGGTGGTCGCTTAAGTGGGCGGCAGGTCGTGGTTTCGGTGTAAAAAAAACAATTTTTCGAGTTCATGTTAAAACTTTTTAATTATTGTATTGTACATTTTTAACGATGGCTGTTCGTGCAGAGAGAGTACAGAGAGATGTAGAGTTTCACGATAATTGTACACATATTTGTAATAATACGACCGTACACCGCAGGACGCGGCTGGACGCAAGTCGCCGGTCCTTTTATAAGTTGTGGTACCTCAGTGTCCGGCCGGCTGACATAAGTTTGTTGATTTGAATCCCACCGTGACAGGATCACGGTAAATATTTATTTGAACCATATATTTGTATAGCCTCGCGAAACAGCGTACAAAACTACTGGGTCAATGTTTTTCGATAAACAAACATCACTAGCACAACAATGCACTACCACAGTTACGCCGCTAACCGATATTAGACGGAGCACGATTCCCGCCGATTAATTGACCGTAACCAGTTGGACAGATGAGAAAAAAACGCCTCGTAAACACAACACGGGTGTAAAACACGGGTAAATTGTTATTTTTAACGGTTCATTTGCTCTTCCGCGGCTTGGGCCCGGATAATGGCCGCCAGACAGCTGTCACGGCCGCGTCAGAACTAAATTTAAAAATAAACATTCATTTTTTCGTTTGCATTTATCCGTTGCGTTCTGCAGCGCAGTTGGTTGCGGTCTCGTGCTTAAAGGTTTCCACTCTTATTACAGTTTTAATGAATCGTTTCATACAAACGAGGGGAAATTTCACTTTGCAATAAAGACATTGAAATAATGAAACAGTCATTTGGCACGCACATGCAAATAAGACGAGAGCGATAATTTAACCCACTTGTAACAAATAAAGAGCCCATGTTGCTAAGTATACGATATAGCGGCAAGTTTAATTCCTACATTTTTATCGTAACTCGAAGTAAAACGAGAGATTGACAGCATAAGGGATAGAGAAATAGATTAAAAAAAAAACGAATCATCTAAATTAAAAGCTTACCGCTTTCCCTAACGTAAACCAGGGTATAAAGTTATCAATAGCTAGCCGTTTTTTACAATGGTGTGAGCCCATCCTTTCATTTAGTTTATTTTCGATCGTCTGTAAGTCGAACGTTAAACCCCCGGGGTTTCCCTTTTTTTATTCAAGGAGTTTTACAGATCTAATATGTGAAGAAAACGCATCATCTGATCATTTTATGTTAAATATCATATACCAAACTAGCTGGCCCATAAATCACCTTTATAATAAAAAAAATTGTAAAACAAATATACATATAACACAAATATTTATGGCCAGCTTACATTTAGTATTCTATTTAAAATGCTTATCTAATATCATATAACGGAATCGTCCTAAGTCTCACCTCGAGTCTGTGGCTTCCACACAAGAATTCTACCCATAGCTTGAAGACCCACGCCAAAGTGTACTGAAATGTGGTTTACATTAAGAGCTATAATAGCGTGTGCGTTTTGTTATATGGTGCAGTAATTTTTGTTACCTGTGTACGCTTTTAGACGCACCTGCACTGACTCTCCAGTAGTATTCCGTCCCTGTCAGACATCGTTATGCCGAAAGGGACAGATGTTTACACAGATATTGCACGTAGGTGTTAATTCATAGAAGTGCAGTACTGTTAAAACTCTTCCATTTGTATTTGTTTGTTGTTAGGTCCTTTTGTTACCAGTTTGCTAACTAGCACTCTCAAGTTATAGATTAAAAGCGATTTTATTATTTTATATAAATATAAAAGCGGGACCTTAAAATCTATTTGACCTTTTTTGTGCCATTGTTGCTGATACCCTTTTGTAAATAAACAAATCTGTTTTATGCATTTTTTTTTTGACGAACTACACAGATTGGCCAGAGAAGCTGGCCTTGACTGCTTCACCGGATTGAGAGGTGGCAGAGCTCTTAGGTCGCTTAGCCTGAACCTCTATCGCTAGTAACTCGACACAAGGGTCCCCCCGGTGGGGGGTAACCTCGGCTTGGACGTCTGTTTTATGCAGTAAAAGAGATTATCTCTATATGAGATTAAAGGGTCCACAAAACGCATGCAATTTTGTGGATTTTCTAGAACCTCGACAAATAAACACAAAATGACCTTTATTCTTGTCGTATGCCACTATTTCTGTTAAAAAAAAATACGCAATATGTAAATTTTGGCTAGGTTAGATGATTTGTTCAACCTTTATATTTTATTAAAAATCGGTATATTTATAGTATAATTTATAGTAACGATACAATATTACGATGTATTATAGAAAAATATGTCGATATATTTTTTGCATGAACATCCCTAGAAAGTAGGTATATGTAGAGCACCATAAATAACCAATAATAAACCATAAATCTATTTTATTATTATTTTTTTAAATAAAACGCTTCCGCTCGTATCTTACGGCCCATAGGAAATAATAAGCGTTGTGCTGCAATAATTTCCAGCACGCCTCGTGTCCTGGGGCACGGTAAACAAACAATAAGCACGTCTGTGTGAAACCACACACCACACACCTGAACGAGCCTACAACGATGCAACACGGAGCACGAAGCAATTTGCTGCTCTTAATACCTCCCATATGAGCCGTGGTAGCTTAGTCTCCGGTCGGTTGGCTCAAGTTGCGTAGTAGGCTAGCAACCCGAGTTCGATCCCCGGTGCCGGCACCAATAAATTTGTTGTTGCAATTTTATGTGCTGATTTACCACGCGCTCGGCGGTGAAGGAAAACATCGTGAGGAACCAACATGTCTTAGAAAATTTTTCTAAGGCATGTGAAGTCCGCTAATCCGCACTAGGGCCGCATGGCGGAGGCCTATGCCCAGCAGTGGGACATATATAAAAAGGCTGTAAAATAAAAAAATAAAAAAATACCTCCCATGGTTTTACGACACTTTTGTAGACCTGTAAGCTAATCGTATAATGAGAAAGTTACAGGAATTAATTGAATTTTCAACCAACTTCAAAACAGGAGGTTCTCAATATGTCAAAATGGTTTTTATTACGTCCTAAATAAATTTCATTGCCATAGGATCTTAGATTGCGAACAATCTATATGATTTTTAGTACTGATATATATATCACCGGAATCCAAAGTCAAATGACATTAAATTTTTATGGGACGAAAGTGAAAGCAATGATTTTTAATAGAAAAAATAATCGATTCCATTAAATTTTAGATCATAAGTGATTGCTGGATAAATTTAGAACCTCCTTTTTTGAAGTTAGTTATTAAAAACAAATTTTCGTTACTAAAGCACTTAACATATCTCTCTTGTTAATCTAAACATTACCTAATTGTTTTGTAGAATTACTGATTCCAGTAATTTAATCGTCACATGTAGGTACTCGTAGCAAGTTATACTTATACGTGAATAAAAATAGAATCTATTAATACATTTAAAAGAATTTGAGACAAAACTAAACGTTCACAATGATGATATCTAAACGGTCTCTTATAAGAAAATATAATTCTAATGTAATATACAGATCCGACATATATACGAAGAGATGTCGGGGCTCTTTGTATACTCTATCGCATTTACCATGGGGAGTGTTGTGAGGAATTATTCGGAATCATCCCAGCTACCGATTTCCATTACCGCACATCTCTTCCACTCTCTTTGGTTTCCATTCTTGATGGTTGGCGTTCCACGACTGTAGTTTCCGAACGTTTACAATTTGGGGACCTTTAAGAAACAAGCTTACTCCTATCTCACTGACCTGCATCTCCTCTAGTGCTGTGGATGTTCATGGGCGACGGCGATCACTTAAGATCAGATGAGCCGGAAGCTCGTTTGCCACTTTTATTATATATTATATAAAAAAATACAGGGCTTTTTCTATTAGGTAATTACAATTTAAATAATTACAAGGATATTTAGAAAATATCGAAAAATTGCCGTAAAACAATAGAGATATGAATTCGAAAATTAATCCTTAAAAAGTAGGGACGATAAAGGCCTGTTTATGTTGTATATTTTTTATTATCTTAAAGCAAGTGCTTGACCACTACATACATCGTTTTTACATAACGCGCCAAAGGAAGAATTCAAAAACTTTGGTAAGGAAAAACATATTCAATGTGTAGTACGAATAATAGTAGTGATGTAAAATATCGAATAAAATCTAAAGACTTAACTTCAACCTTTAAATTACAAGTGTCTCCTAACGATTTTCGAACCTTGCCAAATGAAACGTACGTATGCAACTCTAACTATACATTCAATTGAATTCAAGCCAACTTCACTTTTAAAACTTAGACATAAAGTCCATATCTCTATATCGGATCGTTCGACGGCTGTGTGCCAATCCGCACACACGTAAGGTCGAGAATGCAAACAACGCACTCACGTAGCGCCTACTTATCAATGTGGCACACGTGACGGCGATTGCAAACGAAACGAGCTCTTATAGGCAATAGGTAGTTGGGAGAAAATATTTTGTGCTCGGGCTCTTTCAATTGGTTTCGAAGGTCTCCGAGACCTAGTTGCGAAGTTGCGAGTTTGCGATAGTTTTCCATACGCTATGTTATTCGTACAAAACGCGAATGTGTGTCAACGCCGCGTGAATGGAGAATCGAGATTGAAACTCAAATTTGTATACATTATAATAAGTTGTTTTTCTTTATGAGTAACGGACAGTGTTTTTACTAATGACGGTTTTAGCAACTTCTCCGAAAAGAGTAGCTCGGTTGTTTGGATGCTTAGCCCGATTCAAATTAAGCTTTTACCTTTACTCAAGGTACGCATTCAGTCTCAATGATGGCCGAGGATTAGATCTGTTATTTCGATCTTGTTAAGTAATTTGTTAGTTTCTGTGGAAATTTGTGTACAAATATAATATAGTCGCGACGCCATATTGGTTAGGGTGATTGTTTTTAAATCTGGAGGATTTACAACGAATCGGAGTAACCGTCCAAGCCGAGAATACCCCTCACCGGGGAAACCCTTGGGTTGAGTTACTAGGTAATAGGTTTAGGCTAAGCGACCTAAGAGCTATTCCACCTGTTAATCCATTGAAGCAGTCAAACTCAGCTTCCCTAGCCAATCTGTGTAGTTCGTCATAAAAAATCGATTTGGAGGGGCACATGAAAAAATCTCATACCTATGCTAAAATTTACAAACCAATTTATATAGAAGATACGTAAATTAACGTGCGTACATAATATAACCCCTTCAAAGGCGATAAGGATCGCTAGAGCTTAGTTATAATAGGAACAAAACTGAACGAAAATATTCGGACCTAGTGAATTATGCGGTCTCAGGGCGGTCTTCAAATGTCGTTTTGGCTGCTAATGTACACATGAGGTGCACAATTGTTATGGGATTAAATCAAAGAAGATCCCAAAGTCAGGTAGCGGCGGGTCACCGCTTACTCTTGCAGATCCACAGTGAAAGGGAAGAATTATTAGTTGGCTAAGCAACTCTACTTAGGTTCTCCAAATAACACATTTGGATATAACAAAAGATTTTCTAGTAATTTGCTTCGTTTTTTTCTGTTTTTTTATGTTTATATATTTTTTTTGTTTTCAGGTAATTTGGCGAGCCCTTTACTGGATACATTGCTCAACACTAAAAAACTTCAAAATTTACCACGCGTTCGGCGGTAAAGGAGAATATCGTGAGGAAATGTAATAAAAATTTAATGAAATAAATAGAAAATTTGCACCGCATGGCCTACTATGCTTTTAACAGTTTAACAGAAAAGCTTATGCCCATTTTATTTTTAACTCTTAGGTCGATGTCGAGTTACTACTTAATAGAGGTTCAGGCTAAGCGATTTAAGAGCTATGCCACCTCTCAATCCGGTGAAGCAGTCAAGGCCAGCTTCTCTGGCCTACTGTGTTAGTTCATCCCAAAAAAAAAACTCATAATGGCGGTTAAAGCGAACTCGGTGCGTAGAAAACACGTCTCAGTTTTTGTCAAACACACTCATCAAATTAAGACTCACGCGAAGAACTTTTGAAAAATGCATAATCCCCTTAATTATTAACCCGATTAAATGATACGCGAGAGAGCTGTAGACACGTGGAAGTTTTCAATGGAAGACAAAAGTTTATTTCTTCCGTACAGTGAGAAAATTACAGTTAAAATAATGTCTCCCTTTATAAAGTTAGAGTTTTAATAGAAAGCACACGTCCGACGCACTTGCATAACACTGTAATCTAATTCCTAACTTGATAATCTCAGTACGATTGAGGGACGAGTGAATGGGAGCGAAATTTACATAAGGATGGTCGGATATTAAATATTCATTAGGCGAGTTCGCAAGGAAGTCGCGTTGCGGTTGTCGCGTAATTAAGAAGAATGTCAGAAGTGGAACGCTATACTTCGCAATTTCTATTTTATATCTTTTTAATTAAAAAGCTCCACGCGTAGCACCGCTCCCATAGGACATTACCAATTGATAAGGTATCTGCAAGAGTTCTGAAGCTTCATTCGAAACTAGAAGTGCACGATAGATATCGATATTACATAAAATATCGATATATGGACGCGTTATATCACTTCAATCCGATATTATCGAATTGTCTAATATTGATATATCGATATATTTGTACAACATATCGTAGTATCGATACAACCTCACGATATATCGAAAAACATATTGATGTATTTTTGGCAAGAACATCTCTACTCTAAACAATCCATGCCACAGAGTTTTTGCTGCAAATCAAAAGTTAAACACGCCGTATTTTAGATTCGAAAAGTACGCCTATTTTTTTACTTGATCCACATTCGTGCTCGTTGTAGTATGAAGTATTTACTTTGTCTTGTGTTATCATAAAAATACCAATATCGCAATGAACAAAAATTCCTCTATTACGTATATTTTTAATTATTTTAAGGTTCTAAATTCGTCTGTTTTTTTTATGTGGGTGTTCCGATTTTGATGATTCTTTTTTGTTTTAAAGCTCGTGCTTCCCACGTGGTCCCATTTCATTTAGATTCTGACAATGGCATCCATAAGAAAACATAAAGTGTTAAATTTGCATCAACTATGTGCGCCAGAAATGGACAAATAAGCCGATTATGATGATTCATTTTTATTGGAAAGGATGTACTTTAAGAGTAGTTTGATCATAGTTTGGTTCGATTCTATTTCATACGATAACTCGGAGACACAAAAAGGGCGTCTGCGCGTATTAGCGTTTAAAGTTTGATTCAATTTGAAGTCATTTTTCTTTGTTACTCGCACTTGATAAATATAATTATATAAATTTTTTTCGTAAAGAAGTTTCTTTTAAAAATACAGACGTATTGAGATTTTGTAGCTTACAAAACAAAAACAATTAAAATGTCCTGAAGTATTCGTGTAGCGCCAATAAGTAAACTTTCTCTTTTCACCAAAAGCAATGACGTATTTCAGTTACTTTGGTAGCTGTAGACCCGGCGTTCTAATCTTTTGTACATAAAGGGTACAAATGTGTAACCTTTACTTAGGGACCCATATTTGCGCCATTACGGTTGCTTTTCCTACCTTGTTAGCAGTAGCTTTGTGACTCGAAATATAAATAGTTTTAAAATAGCCACAATACTCAGCTAGCTGTATTTTCAAAACCCGAACGCATTGTACCATTTACTTTACTAGAATTACTATTGCTAACGGCTACTATCTCCTTTCAGCCGTCACTATTTCAATAAAACTTCAAAAAGAGGCAGGTTTCAATTCAGTTATCTTCTTATGTTTGTGTTGTAGTTGTATCACTTATAAACTGACTTTGATTTTTGTTTTATTGGATACTAGTTGCTCCCCTCGGTGTTACCCGAGATTAAAAAGCACGTGCTTTATTGTACAAGACATTATCTACCTTAAATCGGCGATCGGGTCACTTACATATGGGTTATGAGTTTGGTGAAAAGTGAACAGCCAAGGCTTGTCTCTGTCTGCTAGGGTTGTAATGAGATCACAACAAACGCTCGCTCCATAATTATGATATTATTTCATAACACTTTAAACACAAGTTGTGCTGCCGACGTGATTGCAACTGAGACTTAACAGATGTTCCGCCAGCAGCCGTATCTTTCAATAAATGCATTCATTACGCGGATAAAAAGTTAAGATGCTGTATTATAATGGCCCAGTTTGTATAACTAAAATTCTTTCGATCAATTTCACTTGTATATACTATTAACTTGTCTAAGGTTTTTTTTTAATATAGTGTCATTTGCAGGTAATATACAGTCAGACATTTTGTTATGTTGTAGTACTTGTTACCGAACGAATTTGTAATTGTTTACATGTTATAAGTGACAAAAACATGTCTAAGGTTTGAGATAAAACAATAGATTTTAAGACCCTTTCTAATAATTTGAGATTGTCGGTCATGCTCCAAAATTATTCCTTGTTAAAGGCTGTCGTTAAGAGATGTGTCGTAGACTTGATTGTCATCCATTGAGATATTTTTTAAGATAATTTTGCACCTTGCAGAAACCTGTGCTATGTTTCTATGAATGAGGTCAAGATATGTCACATGGTCACATGTTTATTGGTATGAACTATTTACTTTGTCTTGTGTTATTACTACTAATATCGCAATGAACAAAAATTCTTCTATTACATATATTTTTAATTATTTTAACTACTACTTCTAATTAAGACTAATTGTTATGTGGGTGTTCCGATTTTGATGATTCTTTTTTGTTTTAAAGCTCGTGCTTCCCACGTGGTCCCATTTCATTTAGATTCTGACAATGGCATCCATAAGAAAACATAAAGTGTTAAATTTGCATCAACTATGTGCGCCAGAAATGGACAAATAAGCCGATTATGATGATTCATTTTTATTGGGAAGGATGTAGTTTAAGAGTAGTTTGATCAAAGTTTGGTTTGATTCTATTTCATACAATAACTCGGAGATACAAAAAGGGCGTCTGCGTGTATTAGCGTTTAAAGTTTGATTCGATTTGAAGTCGGTTTTTTTGTTACTGGCACTTGATAAATTATATAAATTTATAATTTTTTTTCGTAAACTTTTCGTCACTTTAAAAATACAGACGTATTGAGAATTTTGTAGCTTACAAAACAAAAACAATTAAAATGTCCTGAAGTATTCGTGTAGCGCCAATAACTAAACTTTCTCTTTTCACCAAAAGCAATGACGTATTTCAGTTACTTTGGTAACTGTAGACCCGGCGATCTAATCTTTTGTACATAAAGGGTACAAATGTGTAACCTTTACATAGGGACCCATATTTGCGCCATTACGGTTGCTTTTCCTACCTTGTTAGCAGTAGCTTTGTGACTCGAAATATAAATAGTTTTAAAATAGCCACCAATACTCAGCTAGCTGTATTTTCAAAACCCGAAGGCATTGTACCATTTATTTTACTAGAATTACTATTGCTAACGGCTTCTACCTCCTTCCAGCCGTTACTATTTCAACAAACTTCAAAAAGAGGCAGGTTTCAATTCAGTTATCTTCTTATGTTTGTGTTGCAGTTGTATCACTTATAAACTGACTTTGATTTTTGTTTTATTGGATACTAGTTGCTCCCCTCGGTGTTACCCGGGATTAAAAAGCACGTGCTTTATTGTACAAGACATTATCTACCTTAAATCGGCGATCGGGTCACTTACATATGGGCTATGAGTTTGGTGAAAAGTGAACAGCCAAGGCTTGTCTCTGTCTACCCTGCTAGGGTTGTAATGAGATCACAACAAACGCTCGCTCCATAATTATGATATTATTTCATAACACTTTAAACACAAGTTGTGCTGCCGACGTGATTGCAACTGAGACTTAACAGATGTTCCGCCAGCAGCCGTATCTTTCAATAAATGCATTCATTACGCGGATAAAAAGTTAAGATGCTGTATTATAATGGCCCAGTTTGTATAACTAAAATTCTTTCGATCAATTTCACTTGTATATACTATTAACTTGTCTAAGGTTTTTTTTTAATATAGTGTCATTTGCAGGTAATATACAGTCAGACATTTTGTTATGTTGTAGTACTTGTTACCGAACGAATTTGTAATTGTTTACATGTTATAAGTGACAAAAACATGTCTAAGGTTTGAGATAAAACAATAGATTTTAAGACCCTTTCTAATAATTTGAGATTGTCGGTCATGCTCCAAAATTATTCCTTGTTAAAGGCTGTCGTTAAGAGATGTGTCGTAGACTTGATTGTCATCCATTGAGATATTTTTTAAGATAATTTTGCACCTTGCTGAAACCTGTTCTGTGTTTCTATGGATGAGGTCAAGATATGTCACATGGTCACATGTTTAATGGTACGGACAACTTCCAATATATTGTTTTTTTTTCATCTTTCAAATGATATTTTATCACAAATGTTAGTAACATTATTGTTAACCATATCAACTTGTGCTAGGAGATAGTTCCCATAAACAGTCAAATGGTGGACTGGAACCTACGACCTTAAGTTTCGCAGACCATACCCCTATACCATTAGGCTATTGACGGCCTATATAATTAATGATATCTTGTATAAAAGATAAACAGTAAAGATTTTAATAGACAATCGAAATATCGGTAAATTTTCCAATGATTAAATTGAAAAATAAGAAAATAAACGCTATGTATTAGAACCCTTAACCCATAGAAAAACTAAACACTGAACCACATCCAAAAAACATTGTACAATTTTATACACCTATAAATCGTCCAACGGGAAGAATGATTGCTCCAAAATAATAGAGGTCCCTCCAAAAATAATTAGCATAATGATTTTTATAGTCTCACTGCTCGGGCGTTATTAAAAGTCTTAATTATAGCCCGCTTGATGGCGTGTTTGATTGCATGAATTAAACTGAACATCCGGCCGCGCGCTTAGTGCTGGGCGGAGCGGGAAATTATTGCATCTCTCTTTACGATACAATGAGAAATAAACAAGAATTGTTCTCATAAATAGATGAACAAGTGGCCATTATTATAGCGTTATTGTTACGATCTATCAGAGCACTTGCAGTAGTAGATTTATATAGTGCTACATGAATCAGACAAGGTCGCTAAACGTCCGCCATATAAACTTCTGCTTTTCGTTTGTTTTCAAGGCAAAGGCCGGCAAAAGCCTGTAACTCCTCTGGTGCACTAGATTGGACAAGACTATGTGTCCGACAACCCCTAACATTCGTAATAAACCAAATGCCCTATTGATAATATATAAACGAGCAGCGTGGTCCGTTTATAGGTAGATTCTCGTTTCAAAGAACCGATTAATGTGAATTATGTTTGACAACGCTACTTGTGAGAAACTGTTCTCTTGTCTTGTCACTTTTGTCTGAGTCGTCTGACTTTCTACATGATGTAATCATAAGTATAAAACAATTTGCTGTTTTCTATGCCTGATTTTTTATAGGAAAAGGGCAAACGAACTTGCCTATATTATTCACCTGATCTTAACTGATCACCGTGCCTTATGAATACGTGCAACTCCAGAAGTGCAGCAGGCGTTGACGGATTTTTAGATGTGAGTTAGCTCGTATCTTAAAGGTCTCCAAGTCGTATCGGTTCGGGAAAAAATCCCAGGTGTCTCGTCGCAAGGCGCTCACACGTTAAATTCGTGACAACGTATCCTAGATACACACGTTACACACACGGTCGTACACACGTTATTATAAGACGTTGTTGCGTCAAAATCGCTAATAACTACTGATTCCACAAGTGTGTGTTTTACATTGTTTTAACTTGTCTTATTCGACTTTAAAGTTGTCCTAGATTTTAAAAGTCTTAACATAAACCGTTACTATAAGTATCACAGTGCAGGAATCTCCGATCGATCTTATAGGAAAAAATATCTTATTCACTATTGCCATTCCTGTCTATGCATTTAGGCTAAAAATGCATATTTTAATGCAAACATAGCTTCATTTTAAATTTAACTAGTAGAATTTCAATAGTTTCCGCTTCCGCTTTCTACAATTCCAACAGTAGTGACCTTATGTGAACCGAATGCGTTTCGAAATATTGTGATCGGTGTATTTCCGGCCGGCTACCAACTATTTCATTAATGGAGTACACTTTGTTACCTATCTCGAAACAATAAAACAAGGCGCGAGACGTGTCGAAAATATTTCATCGTCTCAATTGAAAATCTTCGTTCCGTTCACATCCTTTTTCGTTAGTAATTAACGAATTAAGTAATTACATTATAGAATTTCTTTTATTCAAACTAACGAAATTAAATTTAATGTAAGTCGTAAAACGCGGTGGAAGCGGGCCCGACCTACGTTTTATTCAACGATATCAATAAAACGGGTGACTTTATGGTCGTAAAATAATTTAATAAAAATTCCTGCCTTCACTCATATTACGATGTAACCAAACTCAATAAGATATATTAAAGAGCAGATGGTCGTGTGGGTGAAGGTGTGACCTCTATGTATTAGTAATTGTAGAAAAATGTGCGGTTAAAAATAATATCCTTTTTTTTTATTGGCAAGTCTCTTTCTCGTAACTGTTTTCGAAAGAATTTTTAAATAGTCCGTCTTTGAAAGCGTTTCTGATTGAGTGGTGACATAGCTCTTAGGTCAATAAATCTCAATTCTTGAAATTTATTTAATGTTTGTGCACTCAATTAAGGGCCGTCAATTAGGAACCGATTATAGACACATTGATATGTTTTTCTGACTCCACAAGTAGTCAGTTACAGAGACGTTTTAACAAAATATGCCAGTTGTAGTCTAACCTCACGCGTAGATCAATAATAAACAGTACATCTATCGCCTACTATAAAAAATCCATTTATACTTTAATAATCGATATTACATCTCCAGTCTGATTTCAAACCGGTTATCGATTACTAAAAATATTACCTTTTTCATTGACCGTCGAAGAATGCCGTCAATCAAACGCAGGTGTTTATAAAGAAAGGGTCCCCTTACACTTAACGATTACGACACGGCTCCGATGTCTCGTTTCTAAATAGTATTTAATAAAAAATATAAGCATGTGGATGTGGGTTTTGTATTTCAGAGCAAAGATAAGTAAGCGTAGGTCCGCGTCCCGTGTCTGCTAACCCAATTGTGTATAAAACGAACTTTACGGTGACTGATAGATTACTGAATTCATTGGTGACAATATTGTTTTACGGATGGCACCATGGGCACGCCAATCGAGTATATGTTGGCGTATTTGGTAATGATGGAATGGTAATTTATATGAGTGTAATATATCGGTTTCATATTGAAACAAACTCGAGGCTAAGGGATGAATCTATAGCCATAGATTCTGAAGAATATTATGTATTATTTAATGATATTATATTGACTTGTCTATATTAGAGTTTCACATAGTTTAATATTCCTAATATGATCCTGTTTGTGTTACGAGATGGTTCACTTCAATAGTCGAATGGTGGATTTAAATCACGACCTGTTTTTCGGCAATCAAAAATTGCTATAACCGTCTGGTAATATAAATAGATCTCATGTGAGGAGTAACATGAAATCTTACACCGCTTTAGTCATAACAAAAACCGCGCTTGGTGTGAAGGGCACTCAAGGATTTAAGGATGTACAGGTACTAACGGGGTGGCCGTCATTCGAGATCCGTCGCGCAATTACTTTTAATTCTTCGGTCAATCTCACCGCAGCCTAATGACAGGGCGAGCGAAACGTAAACGTACGTATGCCACAGACTAAATATGAACAGACACAGTTTTTTTTAACACAGGAGTAATAATAATTATTAAGAATTTATCTGATACTATCACCCTTAGGTATATAATCATTGATGATTGATGATAAATATTTGTATGATGTATTAATACTGTATATGTTAGTGTATATACATAGATATTCTAGAGGATAACTCTTTGTGAAAAATATTTCTATTTCTATCTCTGTCTAGTTTGGTTAAAAAAAGCTAGAGAAAAACGTGAAAGTTTTAAATCCATGTTCCAGGAATATATAACCACAAGCTGTCGTTTTTTCTATACCTTTTAGAATTAATGTTAAGCCTATTGTTATATTTATATAGTCACCACGCTTAGGACATGAAACATTAGAGACTGATAAAGGCCGGATATACGTGACGCTAATTAGCAGCGGGGAAAAACGGGATCCGTCAGACGAGATGTGCACATTTGTAAAGTTCCCCTCTTTTTTCCGTTCGAATTTAAAAAGGTCCTTATTTATATTTTTTTAATTACTCCAGTGCGTACGAATGATTTAATAATCTCTCAGCTTCTCTAAAATAAAAGAATTTTTGACTTTTATCGTTTCAAGAGTCTTTATATAGAATAGTACCTGTGATTTTTGGGTTCCAATAAACTAGGCGAAATGCGGACTGCGAAAGTTGTGTTTACCCAGCAAGGATTAAAAGGACGTGAGAGCTTCTATTATGTATTTTACTGATAGTAATCTTACTGATTAAACTCAATTATTAAAATAAATGTATAGAGAGGAGTAGTTAAAAAGCTAAATATTTAATTAGGCTTTAACCCTTATAATGAGGTCGGTAATATTGTACCTTATCTTACCTTATATCCTTATATATAAATTCAGTGTCCACGAAAATGTAAATCATCCTTTGTGCCTACTTTAATTAAAGTAGGTAGCGATACTGTGTTATGTTGGAAAGAAGGCGAATGGACGTCTAATATCTTGGGATTAAAAACCTCCTTTGCCTTTTACCGTCCACAGTGTACTAAATGGCGCTATTAAAAAGTATAAAGAGGCCATTTTATCAATAAATTACTAGTACTAACCGTAGTTAAATGCATTTTTATAAATTGGATCGTATACGTGGTTTAATTAAATTTATCGTTAAACAGACTATTGTTATAACGAGTGTAGATTCAAATTTCAAATTTTAGTCGGTCGGTTTGTAAATCCTTAATATGATATATATTTTCATTCAAATTTTAAATGGTGGATGAATTTGATTTTTAGTTTTAATTATCTAAACAGGTGTTCCAGTGTTAAGTTGCTCTTGCCATCATTGAATTTTTTACATTTAAAAGTCAGCCGAGGGTACGAATCCCAGGCTGCATACCATTGTTATGAACCGTTAAGAATTCCTGTAGTGCCTAAAATACAATCAATCTTATCACAACAACGGAATGTACTATGGCGAATATCGCTTCGTGAATCAATTTTTTTTAATTCTCTTGTTTAATAAAAGTATACTTAGTGTGACAATTGAGCGGTCTCTAGTTGTTTATTAGTCTATGATATGCAAGATGTAACGTGGCATTTTATAATTTGTAGGTTCTGAACAAGAATTAATTGCGTTGCTTATACAGTGTTCGCAGCGATAGGGCTCACGATTGTATATTTCATTGGATGTGGAGCGCTCATACTTTGGGGTCAACGATCTCTGCGACTAATAACCCAAAAAATATCTTGCGCGGTATATAACAATGTTAACATTTTCACTTTTTAAATGTAATTCGAAGCGCCGTCAAGGTTAAGGATGATATTACTTATTCTATTTTAATATTGTTATAAAAGTTTTAAAATAAAGTTTAATCGTATAAGCTAATTAATTGGTGTTTTCTGTTAGTCTAGTTTTCTTTTAGTTTACCTTTCGAGATAACGTAATTGGGGCAAGCGCTTTAGTAGAAATAATAAGGATAATTCAATTTACAAACCATGTTTTATGGCAGAGTGCGGAAAACGAGCGTGCATTGAATTATGTTATAAAAAACGAGTTTACTACTCTACTGAGCTTAAGAGATTACCTTCGCTCATAAACATCCACAACGCCAGAGGAACTGCAGGTGCATTGCCGGACTTGAAACTGAAAGGATTGAATTTGTTTCATTTCATCATATTTCATTGGATGTGGAGCGCTCATACCTTGGGGTCAACGACCTCTGCGACTAATAACCCAAAAATATGACAATGTTAACATTGTCACTTTTAAATGTAATTCGAAGCGCCGTCAAAGTTAAGGATGATAATACTTATTTTATTTTAATATTGTTATAAAGAGTGTAGATTCAAATTTCAAATTTTAGTCGGTCGGTTTAATATGACATATATTTTTATTCAAATTTTAAATGGTGGATGAATTTGATTTTTAGTTTTAATTATCTAAACAGGTGTTCCAGTGTTAAGTTGGTCTCTCTTGCCATCATTGATTTTTTTTACATATAAATGTCAGCCAAAGGTACGAATCCCAGGCTACATACCACTGTTATGAACCGTTAAGAATTCCTGTAGTGCCTAAAATACAATCAATCTTATCACAACAACGGAATGTACTATGGCGAATATCGCTTCGTGAATCAATTTTTTTTAATTCTCTTGTTTAATAAAAGTATACTTAGTGTGACAATTGAGCGGTCTCTAGTTGTTTATTAGTCTATGATATGCAAGATGTAACGTGGCATTTTATAATTTGTAGGTTCTGAACAAGAATTAATTGCGCTGCTTATACAGTGTTCGCAGCGATAGGGCTCACGATTGTATATTTCATTGGATGTGGAGCGCTCATACTTTGGGGTCAACGATCTCTGCGACTAATAACCCAAAAAATATCTTGCGCGGTATATAACAATGTTAACATTTTCACTTTTTAAATGTAATTCGAAGCGCCGTCAAGGTTAAGGATGATATTACTTATTCTATTTTAATATTGTTATAAAAGTTTTAAAATAAAGTTTAATCGTATAAGCTAATTAATTGGTGTTTTCTGTTAGTCTAGTTTTCTTTTAGTTTACCTTTCGAGATAACGTAATTGGGGCAAGCGCTTTAGTAGAAATAATAAGGATAATTCAATTTACAAACCATGTTTTATGGCAGAGTGCGGAAAACGAGCGTGCATTGAATTATGTTATAAAAAACGAGTTTACTACTCTACTGAGCTTAAGAGATTACCTTCGCTCATAAACATCCACAACGCCAGAGGAACTGCAGGTGCATTGCCGGACTTGAAACTGAAAGGATTGAATTTGTTTCATTTCATCATATTTCATTTCATCACATCATCATTGTGAAATCAGTTGTATATATTGTTATAGGGGTAGTAACAACTGATTTCACAAGTACTGGTGTGGAACGCCAACCTTCATGACACACATGGCACACTTCTTTCTTGCACATCCATTTACCTTCGGATACTTTCTTTTTTTAATGACGAACTACACATGAGATACCAGAGAAGCTGGCCTTGACTGCTTCACCAACAAGAGCTATGCCACCTCTCAAGGTGGGGTCGCTTAGCCTGAACCTCTATCGCTGGTAACTCGACACAAGGGCCCCCCCCGGGGGTAAGCTCGGCTTGGACGGTTACTATGTTACGCGTAAACATTCCGATCCGAGGGCGCCCGAGAGGGCCAAACCACGATTCGGTCGATAGCTATTTCACGGATAATCTAAGGGACATTCGAAAAGCTAAACTAACTTTGAGTGCCACTTCGGGAAGCGTTCGGATACATGTACCTCCGTTTCGTATACTTCTGACGTCACTTTCCTTTAGTATGTCACCAATCCGAGAAATGAAATAAAGACATTAGAACGTCAATTAAATAAGCGGTCGTTTAATAACTGTGATATCCTTTTTGAATTCGATTAAAATTATATATACAGTTACTATAACAGTTAGTTGCAATTATGTTATGATTACATGTGCTCGTGTGGCTCCTTGGACCCGTTACTCCTTATCAGCACTGGATTGGCGAGCGGCAATAACATGTACCATTGATACGATTAAGATAACTGTAACCGAGATGTGGGTTAATTAATTTTATAACTCATAATCATTCTGGATTCCTGCGTGTCTCTTTAAAACATGTTTCACTAAGTCATTTATTTATAAAATATTTATTATGAAGTAAAACTTCTTTACATACGTTTGACTTGGAGAGTAAACTGGTGAATGCATTACGAAAAATATGATCGAGGCGAAGGGAAGTTAAGAGATAAAACTTTTTGAAGGTAGAAAGAGAGAGAGTTACGTTGCTTATTTCTAAAACAAAGTCTATTGTCTGTATCACACTGTAAGAGCAAGAAAGAGTAGTGCGCGCGCAAATTTTTTTTCTGGAACAATCAATTTCATCATTAAATAAATCATATCAGTAAAAAAAGCGTCAAGAGCCTAATGCCTTAGGGTACCGTCTGCGCATCGTAAGGTCGTGGGTTCAAATTCGACAATTGACGTGAACCATCTCCTAGCACAAGCATAAGCTTAGTTGGAATGGTTAACAAGAATGTTAGTAATATTTCTGAAAAAAAATTGCTAGCTTTCTTTAAAAAAAAGATAAATGAAAAAAAATATTTTTGGGCATACATTACCCATATATATGTACATACATATAGATGGAGTTAAAGAAGTTTTACTTCAGTCGTATGGTCTGAAGGACACTCGTTATTTTATAACTAAATTTCTTTTTTAACAATTTCGTAGTATCAATAGAGTTTGTAGTAGCATTGCACTGAATTTTGAAACAAAAAATACAGCTCAGATCTTCATCAAAATGCCAACATGATGCATCCAGTACTTTTCACAAGACAGACACAAACTTTTTATTAAGTACAAATAAATGACGTCATAAGGACTCGCACATGGACGCCGTGTCACACTAAATAAAAAAAAACGTTAGGGTGAGATCAGACCGGTGCGTTCGAAAATGGCGGCCGTTTATTTCCAGCGCACATAATGCCGCTCGAATTCGACCATTGTTGACTTTCGACTCCCCATTATTACATTTTACGGTTTAATAAGCTCGTATTTTTACTTATCTCGTTGTGTGAATTGTTATTGTGCGCTTTGTCGGAGGGTGCGTGTTAGCAGTATGGGGGTAGTCGATTGTGGTTGTGATATTGTCGCCCGACGAAAATTTGACGCCGCTTAAATTGCTAGAGTTCTCGTCTCTCTTGAACCATGAAACTTTTATGAGTCGCGCTGTGCACTTCTCTAGGGCACGCCACGGGTGATGTTAACAATAATTACATATTGTTAACATGCACCCGAATTCTACGTAATTTTAGCAAAGTTGAAAATTTGTGAATTTCAAATTGTAATACTATTTTTCTCATGCCCTTGCCGACTAAAACCGCCCATTGTCAGCCATCCACCATGATGGGCGAGATGGGGTCTCGTAAATATTTGTGCCATAATAAGCTTGCTGAAAATGGAACAGCTAAAGATACCTCGCTGAGTTTAAAAACACGTGAGCTTTATTATTAACATGAATATTAGTAACCTTTTTGATTTGATAGCATTATTTTACGTATTTTTAAGTTATTTGCAATTGTTAATGCCAATACTAGATCGAGCTAAGAGATTCAATTAAAAACACAATACAGACTGAGTATATTACCAATTATTCAATGTTCCTCTAATCGTTCGTTATTTGTCAAACTCGCAGTACAATTATAAAGCATTTAGCTATCAGATCGAACGAGGTAACACTCGTACGGCCCCCAGATGGTAATGTCAGACATTTTTATTGTACGGTAACGAAATCAAACCCGAAGACAATGGCGACCTTTCAAAACAAATCAGATAGCATTCGGACACGGAATCAATTTTGTTGCGTGATCGATGTACCAGGTTCGATACCGAAAATGAGTTGCCATGTCGATACGTAATTGTGATTAACATTTAATACTATTCGGTTCGCTTTCTCCGCGGGAGTGCTTGCTATTGACATCGTATCAAGGGCAACGAGAAACGATTGCCAGCTGTTTTAGATTATCTCATATGAAATGTATTTTTTTATTTTTTTCTAATTATATCAACTATAATCATATGCTAAGCCGTTTACAATTCAAATTGAGAATTGAAATAATAAAATTAATTAACGTTTAAATTTATTATGATTAGGTACAGTTCATTATTAGCCAAGTGCAGAGCTATATACCGTCATGGTCAGTTGATTTTATTTTAATTTTAACCAGATACAAAAAAAGAACAGAAGGACGCTCTCAATTCTTCTGTGGTAATATTTTATTTCTGCACACATAATGCTGTTATTTATTAACCTAGTTTAATTTTTAAAGGGCTTGCCTCATATTGATTTTGTGTGTAAAGTACCATGGATTCCAAAGATATAGATATTATAAAATTTGTACGGTACGGACTCAGTTCCTCGTTGTACTCGTATGAAAGCGATACAATACTGGACATAGCCATACATGCTCAAGAATTTATTCAATGATTTCAAACTTGTTGGCTTCATTCGATAGACGAGTGTATCTAGTAAGTGTATCTCCAAAGAAAATTTATACAAAAAGCCGCCCGGTTATTGTGTTTCTTCGTTACTCCGAATATTAGTATTGGAGGAGCCTACATTAATCTTGGTGATTGATTCTTGCCCTCTAAGTAGAGGTTAATCCGACTCCGCCTAAAGGAATTCCCTCCATTCATTTTCGCCTTTCGGCTTTTGTTTTCATAAAAGCCGCAAAAGCAAAAACATCAACGAGTTTTGCGCTAATTTATCAAACAAACAAAATATAGAAACAATCCTTTAACCAGACCCAGGGTCGCCTGAACTAGGAACGTAGAAATATAACAAACTAATAAGGAACTGCATGCCTCCTACGGCATTTCTCAAAGCATATTGGGTAGAATCTTAGGTTTCAAAAATATACGGATATATTAAGGAACTCATAACAATTATACGGTAGAATGATTGTTGAGATGTTGGTAGGTTTTGCGATGCATACTAAGCGAGTGTTCGACCACGGTCTCACCCGATGCTAAGTGAAAATGCGGTGCCGGACGGTAAGGCTCACTAGCTATCTTCGACAATATATCATTTAGTCCAAAAATCAGTGGGCGTTATCCCATCGAGTAATATTTATAACGGTCATTTTTCCCGGGCATGACGCGCGCGCTCTGTCGATCGCGGACGATTTTTCCCGCCTTTTTGCCGGTCAGCCGGCCAACATTTTTCACGGGAGACCGTTTGATCGACGCCCCGTATCTTCGTAATTGGCCTTTGTATGTGAAAATTGTTGTTTAAACGTGGTCACCCGCACTGGATCCATCGCATCTCTGGCAACAGTTGTAGCTCTACAAATATTTTGGTGGCAAATATCGACAGCCCACTGGCCTTCCAGTTTAAAAACACGTGAGCTTTATTATTAACATGAATATTAGTAACCTTTTTGATTTGATAGCATTATTTTACGTATTTTTAAGTTATTTGCAATTGGTAATGCCAATACTAGATCGAGCTAAGAGATTCAATTAAAAACACAATACAGACTGAGTATATTACCAATTATTCAATGTACCTCTAATCGTTCGTTATTTGTCAAACTCGCAGTACAATTATAAAGCATTTAGCTATCAGATCGAACGATGTAACACTCGTACGGCCCCCAGATGGTAATGTCAGACATTTTTATTGTACGGTAACGAAATCAAACCCGAAGACAATGGCGACCTTTCAAAACAAATCAGATAGCATTCGGACACGGAATCAATTTTGTTGCGTGATCGATGTACCAGGTTCGATACCGAAAATGAGTTGCCATGTCGATACGTAATTGTGATTAACATTTAATACTATTCGGTTCGCTTTCTCCGCGGGAGTGCTTGCTATTGACATCGTATCAAGGGCAACGAGAAACGATTGCCAGCTGTTTTAGATTATCTCATATGAAATGTATTTTTGTATTTTTATCTAATTATATCAACTATAAGCATATGCTAAGCCGTTTACAATTCAAATTGAGAATTGAAATAATAAAATGAATTAACGTTTACATTTATTATGATTAATTAGGTACAGTTCATTATTAGCCAAGTGCAGAGCTATATACCGTCATGGTCAGTTGATTTTATTTTAATTTTAACCAGATACAAAAAAAGAACAGAAGGACGCTCTCAATTGTTCCGTGATAATATTTTATTTCTGCACACATAATGCTGTTATTTATTCAATGATTTCAAACTTGTTGGCTTCATTCGATAGACGAGTGTATCTAGTAAGTGTATCTCCAAAGAAAATTTATACAAAAAGCCGCCCGGTTATTGTGTTCCTTCGTTACTCCGAATATTAGTATTGGAGGAGCCTACATTAATCTTGGTGATTGATTCTTGCCCTCTAAGTAGAGGTTAATCCGACTCCGCCTAAAGGAATTCCCTCCATTCATTTTCGCCTTTCGGCTTTTGTTTTCATAAAAGCCGCAAAAGCAAAAACATCAACGAGTTTTGCGCTAATTTATCAAACAAACAAAATATAGAAACAATCCTTTAACCAGACCCAGGGTCGCCTGAACTAGGAACGTAGAAATATAACAAACTAATAAGGAACTGCATGCCTCCTACGGCATTTCTCAAAGCATATTGAGTAGAATCTTAGGTTTCAAAAATATACGGATATATTAAGGAACTCATAACAATTATACGGTAGAATGATTGTTGAGATGTTGGTAGGTTTTGCGATGCATATTGAAAATGCGGTGTCGGACGGTAAGGCTCACTAGCTATCTTCGACAATATATCATTTAGTCCAAAAATCAGTGGGCGTTATCCCATCGAGTAATATTTATAACGGTCATTTTTCCCAGGCATGACGCGCGCGCTCTGTCGATCGCGGACGATTTTTCCCGCCTTTTTGCCGGTCAGCCGGCCAACATTTTTCACGGGAGGCCGTTTGATCGACGCCCCGTATCTTCGTAATTGGCCTTTGTATGTGAAAATTGTTGTTTAAACGTGGTCACCCGCACTGGATCCATCGCATCTCTGGCAACAGTTGTAGCTCTACAAATATTTTGGTGGCAAATATCGACAGCCCACTGGCCTTCCAGTTTAAAAAATACTCAATATTATTTTTAGTATATCTTGGTTCAATTTTATAATTGTTGCAGAAAAATTTAGTTTAACGGAAAAAAATATTCCCTTTTCAAGATACTTATTAATTCCTATGTGAATGAGGTAATGAGTTTTCCGATATCAATTAGTAGGTTCGTCACCAATGTCTTTAAATCACGTGGATCGGAATACATTCTACTCAAACAGTGAAAATGACAAACTGGTATTTATACCATGTATATGTGTGTTATTATTTTTATATGGAAATAATTGTGTATTTATATGTTTGAATATATTTTTATTTATCCATAGAAGATCTTTAAAAACGCTATATTTAGCGACACTACCCTTAACCTGCTCTTAACCACCAAAGGTTAGCTGGAAGAAGATGCTAAATAGCATTAAGTTCGCCTTTGTACATGTATTTTGGAGCAATAATTGATTTATCTATTTATATGTGTAAATGTTATAAAAAAATTCATTAGTACTGCAAGGGCTTTATTTATCCACCGGGTCGCTAGATTGTAAGTCGGCCTCCCAATCATTGAATTGTCACTATTACTAGTATGTCAATAAATAAACACACTTCATTTGGAGGAGGAGGGTTATTTACTGAACGCTCTCGGAGATTAAAATGATGCTTTAGGATGTTCACTGACCAACAATCAAAGAACAAAGATCGCTCGATGTGCTCCAAGACACTTAATAAAGTATTTCGGATGGCATCATCATTCTTTCGATCAACTTAAACTTGATAGTTCATAAGTATATGAAATTCTAGTTGTCTGAAATTTATAAAACAAAAAAATTACTTGGGATCTAATCAAAAAAACTTAAGTCTATCCTGTTAGGATTGAAGGACGTACAAACTTTACCAATATAAATTAAAATGAAATATATGTTCGAATGGCTGCGAAACTCTGGCTTGTGATTTGTTAAATTTATGTCGAGTGTAGGCAAAGTTCGTCGCGAGCTACAAACATTTTAACAAGTGTTCTCGTGCCAAGGTAGCATTATGTTTTGTTCCATCGACTCAAATATTATCTGCCGTCTGCTATCTTAAGTGTGTCCTTGTTATTATTCATATCATTCGTATTTGTTACAGGACAAATATCATGATTTTTATCTTAAGACTTCGGCATTATTCCTTATTAGTATGAAAATGTATGTTATCACTGTTATCGCAGACAATTTATTTATAGAGAAAAACATAATACCTATACAACGTTTACAGGCTGTCTAGTAAGACACACGTTTTCGTGTCTTAACGATAACGTGTTTCTTTGTTTCTGCAACTTAACTCGAACGATTTTACATGTATATCTTCTCTTATGCCCTTTTCCAACTTCAAAAGGAGCAGTTCTTAATTTGTCAGTTTTTTCAGTCAGTTTTTTTTTCTTTTTTGTTACCGCATAACTTTGGACAGGTTGAACCAATTTTGAAGATTCTTTTTTTTATTTAAAAGCTGGTGCTTTCCTTGTGGTCCCATAAATTTGGACCAATTCTGAAAAATATATGTCTTAAATTTGCATCAAGTATGTGCGCCACAAATGGACGAATAACTCAATATCACGCCAACGGATTTAATTTCAACATGATGTACTTTAAGAGTAGTTTGATGAAAGTTTGGTTGCGTCCTGATTAATTTTTATTCCTATGATAATTTGGAATAGCGTTTAACGTTTCATTTGATTTGAAGTCGGTTTTTGTTTAATACACTTGTAATCTTTCTGACTACTAATCTTAGACAATGATCATCGATTCCTCGGACCATTTAGATTCGAGTCGAGTCAAGTTACTTAATAGTTTTGTCATTAAATAAAATTATTTTCACGGATTTTATCGCGTTATATCTGTATTTTATTATAATTCCACCTTCGAACACTTTAAACTCGTCACGTGGGGTCTACGCTATTCCATAAATATATTTTATTCAATGAGTAATGTTTATCATAATATATTGTGGATATGTGAGTCATTACCTAGCTTTATATAGCTCGATCTAGTAACGCTGTAGAGCGAAGCCGTTTCCTATTTAATCCAACGCTAAACAAATCATCGTACTGTGACGTCACTACACTTTCGGGGGCCAGTCCATAAACGTCACGCCATTTGTCGTCAATAAGCGGTCCCGTTCACACCGGGCGCGCACAATGCCTGGCTCTCATTACCGATGATTGCCGCTGCCATCTGTCTGAACGGAACGAGTAATCGATCGATACACGCTGTTACGTGATAACCAACCGATCTAAATCTTTCCATCGACTGTCATCATTTATCATTATGAGAATGGATCTATTCCCGTGTTACTGGCTTAATTAATCTTTTACTCGGTTTGACCTAACTGCAATAAAATGGTACATATACATAAATACTAATTATCTGGTAGATGATTATTGTAAAAACATAACACTGTTGATAACTCATCTGAAACGTATATTTTTGTAGTAAATCTTCTTTTGATTTGGGGAGTAAGATGGTGAATGAGTTCGTCACTCAGCGAGCGTTACGAGAAGTGTGATCGGGCGAGGCGAACGGACTTTAAGAGGGAGATATAATTAGTGAATTTGGAACAGCCCTGTAGTTCTGGGCTCTCAAGAATAAGATTACAGCATCCCCTGCCTGTCGTAGCAGGCGACTAAAAGGGGCCTCGGGTTCACTGGGCGACAAGGGTGAGGGCCTTAGTCGTCCGCCAAGGTGGACCCGGGAAGAAGGCGACACCGGCTGGCCTGTGTCGCCTTGCACTGCGAGGGCACAGGAGGGAGTAACCTCCCCCCCGGGAAGTGCTCTCCTTGAGCACAGTGCAGAGGGGCTCCACTGGAGATCCCGGAGCCCCTCACCATCAAAAAGGCGGGGTATCTTTTTGAAGATTTCCTCCTCGTTAACAAAAAAAAGTGAATATGGAAAGATATAGTAACTCACTGTAGAAGAAGAGAGAGCAGTGGATGCGTACATATTCTTTCACTCTTCCTATCCTTCCCATCCTTCTATATGCAATGCATAAAATGTATATGTATCTATATATCTATATTAATATAGGTACTGTATATATTATACGTACATACAGATGGACCTAAGTCGTGGGGTCTAAGGCACACTCGTTTTTTTTTGGTTTTTAAACCTATAATTTAATACAATATAAATTTGTTTGATTAATTCTTTGGTAAGTCTACAGGTCCCTAGTACATATTTTTTAAATACTACCACTAAACATTGTAAACATAACATGTTGGCAAATTCCTCCTTGTACAATGATCGCCCGTAATCGTTGCTGGAATTTATTTTGCCATTTAAACGAACTGAAAAGGAGACAAAGTAGTTAATGTTCGCATAGAAGCTCTAGAATTCCTAGTAATCTGATGACAGCATTTAATTTGCGTTCCAATCCTCGATACGAAGAGCGACCAAATGCTATTAGGACGTTACGTGTTGTGTAGTGTATACATCTGAAAACCATGAGCTAATGTAAATGTGTGACACGACGGGTAATTAAAAGTAAAGATAAAATCCGTAACAATTATCTAATGAATAATATAACAATATGATAATATAATATATGACGAAAAAATTGCATCTTCAGTTGACAGTGAGGCCTTTGGCAGCACACACGTCACGAGATGCGTATGTGTGTTGTGTATTACTGACGACCTTATTCAAAATTTAAAACACAGTCTTGCGAACAAATTGTTATTCCATTGTTGGCAGTCAGTACAGTGAACGTTGATATATATAACCTAAGTGGTGTAGATTCTGTTATAAATAAATAAATAACTCACCACTAGCTCCTCAAAGTTACAAATGTTTGTAGTTTGAGCTGTAAGCCTGTTTCCGTTAAAAATATTCTGATAGATATAAGAAGTCGCCATGTTTCGAATGAGGGGAACGTTCCCCATTACAACAGCGTAATTAAGTGTTATAAATGTATACAAAATATTGTCCGCAGTTGGTCACTACTGATAAAATTAAAGTGTCGGTGTTACAACACAAGGAAATCCTCACTTGATAGTTTTATATACCTTAATTGTTTTACGGAATATAATTGCATATTCACATTTGCGATTATAAAATATAATTTACTACGTTACTATGTCATCGTATTTATGAATCATGTACTACGTTAGTAGTGTTGCCGTGCATGTAATAAAAAACATTAAACGTTTTACCGTAGCTAATGATCTTAGTAAACAATATTTTCTTACTACTTATGAAGTCGGTAGTTCGAATCCCAGACCGCGACGAATCATTCTCATTTTTTCATTATTCCATCGGTTTCTTTCGCTATATTTATGCCCGGTGTATGACTATTGGTCCACCTCCTCTACATACACGACCTAATAATATAGAGCTAATAACATATTGCATCGCAAGGGTACAATTTTTAACCGACGTCAAAAAAAGGAAAGTTATATTCATCTGTTTTTATACTATGTGTGTAATCATAGCGCTGTCATTTAGGAACTGATTTCGAAAAGATTTATTTTTGAAAGGTTTGAATTTTATTAGGTCCCCTATAAATTTTGTGGCCATAGGACCTTGGATTTTGAAGATATACCAGAGAACTCATAAAAATCGTATAGAAGTGATGTTGGTTTATGTGAATCTAAGACTAGAAAAGTACTCCATAACGACCGGGAGATCGAATAGGGAAGAATATTGGCGCTAGAACTTCGTAATATAATTATGGCACTTCGGAAATAATTCGGAATCGAAAAATTTCGAAACTAATGTTTAATTCGAGTCCAATGCGACTTAAATTTTCATTTTCAGTATATGGAGGACTTTGTATTGAGATTTATTGGTTGTCGTTAAGATGAACTGCGTGCACGCTAGTCATCAACGCTGACATGAAACAAATTTCCCGCTGCGTGTCTTATGTCTTCAAAGGGAACGCGTAATTCTGCCTAACCCCGACACTTTAACCGCGGCATGTGCATAATATATGAACGGGAATAAAACTCGTACTTGCCTAACATAACTTCGGACAATAATTCTGTTATGTCTAGACATAACCGGTTATTACCTGACGCTCGTAAATTTTACTCGAGCCAATTTCGCGTAGTGTACGATCGAGATGGAGCTTGCACCGACATCGTAAGAGCTGCCTTTCTTATTTCGACAGTTTAGATTTTGTTGCGGAATGATGAGGCTTACAATCTGCCTTTCTCCTGCTGTCATCATTATTTATTTTAGAAATGTTTACAGCTTACAATAACAATTAAGATTTCAATAGACCACTGAAAAGCAGTTAATAAGTTTTCCCACATAAATAGAAGCAGATTAATCTTTGATACAACAACATCAATTTAAAACTCTTTCATATGTTCATAGACGTACTATCTTGTCCATTTATCATACCCTTTCCATTCCATTCCCTCTCCAATAAATAAACATTATCTATATATATATCAGTTGTCTTTTTTATAAAAGGTCCTACACGGTAGGCTGAGGGAACATCTACAGTGAATTTGTCTGTTGCAACAAAGTGGTGATTTAGCACGCGAAGGAAAACATCGTGAGGAAACCTACATAAGTTAGAAAAAAATTGTAAGAAGACATGTTAAGTCTGCCAATCCACACTAGGGCGGCGTGGCAAACTATGCCCCTATACTCTCTTTACAGAGGAGGCCTGTGCCCAGCAGTGGGACATATATATATAGACCAGTGATTCTCAACCACTTGTGTGCCGCCAAATTTTGCAAATATATAATAATGTTAATATTATTAAATTATATAATTATATTAATAATTATATTATAAAAAGAAAAATATTTTTAACATGAATATATATTTAAATCCACAAAAAAATATATTTTTTTATTATTTGCTTTGCAACACGTTGTTGTAAGTAAATAATTTTTATCTTTTTCTTTGTGTGCCGCTAAATTTTAAAATCGTTAGATATGTGCCGCAACAAAAAAAATGTTCAGAATCTCTGATAAAGACTGTGACTAACATTTTTATACATTAGCACTTCGGACAATATATATATATATATATATAATAGTGTGTAGTGAATAAAAATATATGTAAAATCCACGTAAGTAAATTTAGCAAACACATGTACTTATCCGGGCGCGTTCCAGTGTACACTCGAAACGCATACTAGGTTAAGTAATTTTTTTTCAACTCGCTCGGAGCTCGCCTCGTCCGCTTTATAATACAGTAATAAAATATTTACGTGACGTGAATGTGAATCGTAAAACGCGAAAATAAGATATTTTTTCAGAGCATTCGTTGTACCGTCACTGTGTTTGTTTATTTTTTCGGCAATAATGTCATGCATGGAGATGTCGCTCACGTGCATTATGTTAGTAATAACACAACTTTGGTTTCTCGTCACTCATCAGTACGAAAACACTTCGCTAGCAGTTGGACTACATAATCACTAAACGTCGAATGAGACACACAAAGCGTTTTAACCGACTTCAAAAAAGGAGGCGGTTCTCAATTTGTTTACAATTTTTGTTGTTCTCATTGCTCATTGAAACAAACGCGCTTTGGATAGTTTTATGGAATTGTGATGTGCATTTTTACGATTTACGTTCTTCTCTTCACTTCGCCATTTTCAACTTGACTAATTTCTTAGATTTAAGTAAAACGTTTGATAGTGATTCTCAAAAATATACCTATAATGTATATCCGATAAAATTGTATTACATTGTCCAATGTTGGTTCATGCAATCCAACAATTTGCGCCAACATTTATTGAATACACGGCACGTAAACTGACCCAACTGGCACCGTACTACAACGACTAAGATATGCGTTTGTCTATGGTCCGTGTTGAAACATAAAAATGTTAAATAAGTAGCAGTTCCCCTGTTCTCGCTGATACAAACACATTTATCGGCTAAACAGAACACAAAATGTTATTATATGGATGTTTTCTCGTGTATAAATTCAAAGTTACTTTTGTTCTAAATCGTAAACACAATAGTTTAGTGCGAACGATTTCATTTCGTTGTCGTATCTACGTTGCACGCCCTATGACATTAAATAATAGAAAAAATATTTGTCTACTGCTCAGATACGCATCGTAATATATTGTTTTGAATAAATATGAAGCTTTCAAGAATTCGTTACACTTAACGAAGGGCGACAGGTAGATAGAAATTTAAGTATTCTTACTCCATTACAAGCTTTAAGCTCGGAGTAAAAATATAAATGGAAGAGTAATGGTGCGGATGTCCGCCGTGATTCTTGTTATTCAATGATGATGATGAATGAAAAGCAATTCGAAGCGTCAATAGCCTAATGCTTTAGTCGTAGGTTCGAATCCATCGGCTATTGCCGTGAGCCATCTCCTAGCACGTACTTAAGCTTAGTTGGAATGGTTAACAAGAATGTTAGTAATGTTTTCTGAAAAAAAAAGAAATATTGCTAGATTTCTTTTAAAAATAAAAATTATGGTAAAAATGAGATTTTTTTGGGACGTAAAAATAATTTTAAAAGAAAATTAGTACAGCTTTTATATAAAAAAATAGGGCATTTACTTTGTATCAATTGATGAAATATGTAATTCAAATGTGTTTAAAATAATGAAGTCCAATCTTGGCAATATGACTAACTAAAATAGATTGTAAATTTATATGTAAGTGCCGTGTGACTTTGTAAATAAATGAATAAGATATATATACGGACTAGCGAATTTTATGCAAAAATATCTGTTATATATAGGCAAAATTTGTATTCAATGGGATGCGTTATACGCACCTTTGTTGTTGTTGAAAAGGCTGTATCTCTGTCTATCCTGCCTGGGTTAAAACTCTTTTATTAATTTACCAAGACAAAAATCGAGAAAGCAAACAAGGAACGCGATCAATAATTTTTTAAGTAAAACTTCTATAGGCAGGCTCACGTGAGCTCAAGAATGCGTGACGAGAGCGTTACAATAACTGTCATCGGGTGAGGCGTAAGGTTGAAAGAGAGATATAAGTTAGTGAAGTTAAAAAGACAGAGATAGTTACGTTGCTTATATCTGAAACAAAGTACAGGCTTATTGTCTGTATCACACTGTAAAGCAAGAGAAAGCAGTGCGGGCGCACATTTTCTCTTCCATCTCTTTTGAACAATCGTGTATATATTATACAAATACATATATGCAAACATAAACACATATTTTTATATATAGATGAAAGAAGTTTTACTTCAGTCATGTGGTTAGCGCAAAGCGCATTCGTTTTTTTTGTTTATCGGCTTATCGCTTCTTAAAGAAAGGTCCCACGCCGATCCTGTTAGCAAATAAAAAAAAACAACTTACAGGCTTTCCTTTTGAAAAGCTATATCAGAAATTCAGAATAACGTTGAATAAAGTCTGCGTTCGCTTCACGTTCAAAGGCTGTATTCTTTATGGAACAGCGATAATGCAGCCTTACTGGCGGCTTTGTGTCCCATTGTACGCATGCATGCATGCACCATGCGAACAAGGATACATGCATAAATCTTCACTCGAGCAAACCCGTTTATGCTGAACTCTGAATGCGCCTGTGATTTTATTTATTTACTTGTGAAATTCAACGAACAAAAGATACACTCGCTCTATTTGATGACAACTGCAATATAAATTTGTTTACCTTCTAGATTTCTTAACATTTAACCATTAGACCGTGTACAAAGTAAAGTTGCTCGAATCTAATCATCCCAGCTATCGATTTCCATTACTTCACATCTCGGCAGAATTATAAATTTCATCGACACGCATCTTGATTTGAGTTCTGCTCCTGTACGTTTTTAACCAATTGTAGTCATCGGCGTTTCCGAACCTGTACGATTTGGGGACCTTCAAGATGAAACGAGCCCACTCTTCTCTCAAAGGTTGGCAACATCCAATCATTTGCAGCTCCTCTGGTGCTGTGGATGTCTATGCGACGGTTATCAGGTGAGCCGATAGCTCGTTTGCCACTTTTACAAAAAAATACTATTCCGTTCCCGTTAATTATATTGTTATTTTATATCCATAACCTTTTTTTTTTTTGACGGGGAGGAAATCTTCAGAAAGATACTCCGCCCTCTGGGGAAGGCGGCGGTTATGTGGGGTTCTTGCCCACTAAAACCTCCCAGTGGCCCTTTCCTCGGTGCATGACGCGGGGCTCAGGATCTCCAGTGGGACGCACCGGAGCCCCCTGCACTGTGCTCAAGGAGAGCACGTCCCGGGGAGGTTACTCCCTTCCCCTGTGACCTCGCAGCGCAAGGCGACACGGGCCAGCCGATGTCGCCTTCTTCCGGGTCCACTTTGGTGGACCACTCAGGCCCCCACCCTTGTCGTCCAGTGAACCTGAGACCCCTTTGAGTCGCCTTGTATGACAGGCAGGGGATACCGTAGTCTTATTCTTGAGAATAGGAATACGATGTCTAACACAAAATAACTTAAACGCTTATATCGGTATATAATAATTATAATAGTTTCTATTAACACTTCTATTATGTATTATTTGTGTGGTGTTACTTTTCTTTTTCATGGCTAAAGGCTTTGTAACGAGTCAAACCAAACACTCATAGACTTACTTTTTGTTGCTTAGCAACGCCATCTACTGGAGTATATTTTGTATACCCTATACACGGATAAAACGATATTGTCTATAAATAAATAATGTAAACTCTCTGTATGCTGAATTTCATGAAAAATCATTAGAGGTGATTCCGAGATTCAAATTATATATATCTACGAAAATTGCTCGTTTGTTTAATTAATAACTTTCTTTTTTGCACCATGTATTCGTATTTTTATTTGTGGTATAAAAGTTGCCAAAAAATAAACAGAAAAAAAACTGGCATATATGGGACCAAACAAGCTTGAGTGGGTTTAAAGGACGTGAGAGCTTAGTTTTTTATTATTTCTGATGAAACACACAATTATTAACTTTTCCAACATTGTCTACTTTGTGTGCATTGACAAGGGCTTATAATACGAAACAGAAAAGGCAAGCTCAGCACCAATTACACCCTTCCCGTGCACTGGTCCCAATAACCCCTCTACAAACTACTCGTGGCCACTCGATAGAGCCGGCCACTAGTAAATATTAAAACATCAAAAGGCGTCGCTGTGACAATGTTTATTGGACAAATACGGTATCGTATCTGGCACAGAAATCGTTACACGCGTCGACGACCGATAAAGAGCCGATAATGCAGCGATAAAAGAACCCATACACACGTGTATCTGTGACAACGCTCCATTGTATTGCGAAACAGGATGACGTGAGCTTGGGAAAGGTTTTCATAACACTTTCAAAGTAACATAAGGTATATTATTACAATGTATGTATGGTCCACGAACCGTCGCAGCATACGACATCCATCCACGAGGTGGTCTGATGACCTTATAAAGGTCACGAGAAGACGCAATACAAACTGGTTACAACAGATTATTTTGGAAATCGTTCTCGTATTCCCGAAATGTTTATAAATCTTGATGTAATGTGTAAAAGACTTTTCTTGTGGGTATCTCGTATTTTACTATAGTTACAGCAAAGACCTGGAGTAATTAACCTTCTGCAGTCTTTCTCACAAATGTTAATGTCGACGTTTTCATGGGAAGAGTTAATAAACATTGCTAAGATATAGATGTCTCCTTCTGAGAATAGGGACTGCGTAATAAGTCCACTCAGTGTGTCGCAGTCAGACTTCAGCTTCTCCTACCGTCTTCCGCCTCCTCAATTGCGTGATCTCATCTTGTAGATACTATTCCCTGATCACGTTTCCCTTCCATTTTGTGTCAGAGCTTTTAGCTTCTATGGAAACATTATGCGATTTTCAATGCGTTGTCTGGAGAAGTAGATTATTGTAGGCAAAGTAATATATTTCTTTTTATCATCGGGTAGAATTGTGGTGGCATTTATCACTGGCTTAAACTTGTAAAAAAAAATAACAAAAATTTTGTATCTATTTTCTTGTAATACATAAAATTCTCCGAAACGGCTTCACCGATTTTTATGCATTTTTAAATATATTCGGTAGGTCTGAAAATGGGACGTAAACTTTTCATACCCCTAAGTGAACAAAACATTTTTTTTGTTTATTTTTTGGCATTAAAGAATACATACAATCCTAAATTTGTCACCCTTCCACCACTAACCCCAATCTTTAATAGCGGTTTTATTACTTTAATAATTTTTAAAGTATTATAGCATTCGTTTTATTTTTATAGGCGGTAATCGTTTATAGAGTTCCTCTTTTGGTTATAGACCACATCCTCAGACACAATAAGTTAGTTATTTTTTATATTATGACTATAATATTCACAAGAGATAAAATATATCTCAAAATAATGTTTACTTGATCCGCTAATCTATACAAATGAATAAAATTGAAGTGTCAGTTTGTAATATTAAAAGGACTGTACTACATGCATTTGAATGTATATGCAGTATATCCCAAAATAACATTTTTTACAATTTTTGTCTGTTTTTCTGTTTGTTCCGGCTAATCTCTGGAACCGATGTACAGATTTTGACGGTACTTTTGGCAGATAGTTAATGTAATTAGTAGTAACTTAGGCAACTTTTGTTTTACAAAAATTGAGAGCAACTAGTTATATATAAATGTACACAAAAATACTTTCGTATAATACACTAGAACTAGATTTTCTGCGCTACCAAGCATGACATTTTTCTCCATTACCATCTGCGTTAATTCATTTCATTATCGTACATACGGACCTACACATACGTTCTATAATGGCATACAATATAAAGATATTACTTTTCATCTTATCAACCATTCACGCTTAACATAACGTATGCAATTAACGTACTTATTGTCAATTAGATAGAGGTTATTGTTGTAATTGAGTTTAATATTTGTTATTATCATAGGTAGTATATTAATATGCACTCGGAATAGGTGTCATCGAGGCCAGCGGAACGTGAGAAATATAATAATACGTCAATTGATTATTAATTATTTATTATCGGCTAGTATCTGTTTTGTCTCGGTACAATTTGTCATTTATACAACATTACAAAGGCAGACAGTACACAGGTTTGTTATGTACAAAATAATCATTCGCTAAAATTTGTGCATGGTATATGTTTATGGGTTCGCATTTGTGACTCAGAAAGCCCGTGAAGAACGGATGACTTTATCTATTTATTACTAGACTATCTTTTTATTTTATTTATATGAAGATCAACTAAATTATAATAAAAGTAAACTATACATATAAAACAATACATAATATTAACTAAAAAGATAAATATTTACAATATAATAAGTATCTTAATATAACTGTGCCAAACCATCGTCGCTTGGCAGCGTTCCCAGAAGGCTGGTAGCATTGCCACGGTGTATGGCAATGCTTAGCCTTTGTGCAACTTTTTAGCTACCACATTAAAAAGGTGGTGTGCACTAGGACCTCACGGACCCAAGGTTTCTACCGCAAACGGCACTGGTGTAGCATTTTTGGGTGAAAGCCTCCTCCATCTTTTTCCAGGCATTTCTGTTCCTGTCTGTACTCATATCCTTGCCTCGGTTACGTCATCAGTCCACCGTTTGAATCTAAATATTTTCAGCAAAATTATTATCATATATATTTTATCAAACATTATGATAAACGCAAAGAGTGTAATACGTCTAAAAAAGCTACAGATCTTGCAGCCTCTGTGCTAATGTTGTTAAAAAGAAATTCCCGCGTGTACAACGCGTTAGAACGCCGCCAGTAAATCACAATATCGCTGAAGAAACACAAAAGTAATTTGTATTCAAGTCGGCAAACTGTTATTGAAGAACAACTAACACCCCCCGAATCCCTTCAAAGGGATTGCGTGAAACCCCAAGTGGGTTTCAAGTTGCACGCCGTATCTCAAACGTAGAACTACGACTACATGCTTTTTATGGAAACTGATGTTTTGCTTTGTGAATATAACTCTGTTAATATTACATTATATACTGAATTAATTGTAATATATCGGTAGATTACATCGTTAAGGTATCATAGGAATGGAACTCTCTGCCAAGTTCAGTCATTTCTGGACACCTTTATGGCTAATGTGGCTCACGTTTACCATCCTAGGCCTTCCATCAAGCTAGATAGAAGCCAAAAGAGAGCCTATATTTTTTAAAACCAATAAATATTTTACACTAGTTCACTGCTGCACATAATAGGCCTATCCCATTCCGTTCTATCGTATATAAATCTCCTCGTTCCGCTTTCTGTCAGTCAGCGTTTCGTCTATCTTTATAAGGTCGTAGATCCATCTAAAGGGATTTCGCTCAACCCTTCTCCGACCCCCTAAGCTAGCGCGCCTTACTACCCATGACTGCATTTCCACTTAACATCATGTGCGATCGTGATTCTGCCGTCACTGACTTATGTGACCAGCCCTATGCCATTCCATTGACTTTCAAAAATAGTTGACTGCCTTTTTTCTCCGTCGAATTTCTTTTTGCGGATAATATATTGACAAATATTAAATCAAGTGCGCAAAGTTGGTTGGTTTTCATAATAGCTGTCACATATGGGACCTATAAGATTGGTGAAAAGCAGAGAGCGATTGCCGGATCTGTCTACCCCGCTAAAAAGAGTTGCAACATAAATCCCAATATGTTATAGTCAATAATACAGTAACGTATGAATTATCTTTCACTTGTTTTCACGTTTGTTGTAACAAGCTTCATTTAAGCTAAGCTACCTAATGGATACAAAAAAACCAACGTAACTTAGATATAAACAAATGAAGCTCGCTACAAAAAATGTAAAAAAATCACGTACAAAGCATGATAAATGTAGGATAAAAATTCAGACCCGTTTGCCAGTCATATGTTAGTCATAAAACTAGCAAAAAACCTTGCTGTCTGTCTGACAACGCGCGCGTAAAAAAAGTTAAAATGGGGCCACCGTTACCATATCCCGTGTTACGTGTTGCCGGTGTGTACACAATCGGCTCTATCTGTCCGATAACGCTTTGAGTATACCGCTGCCTGTGTAGCTACGGCTTTATGGAAATTCAAGCTTTTTTTTGAAATTTCATTTATCATTATTTACAAACACATTAAAAAAAGGAAGTAAAATAAAGAAAATACAATGAAAGGAAAAAGGAACGGACATACAGGACATTATGCCAACATTGAACCTTCTTATTGACACCTTCTTAGTATGTGCTATCGCAAGGCTGCTACAAGTTAAAAGGTATATTAAAAAGTTAAGTACATTTGTTGACACATTCTCACAAGGTCTTAAGTAAGTTACATGTCTATAATCGTAACATATGCTAAACTACAATATAATGCAAGTATCCTTATTTATCCGTATCGTATCCTTTATTTTATTTATTTTATTTCCTTTTTATTCTAAGTCAAAGAATCCACGTTTTTCAGAATACAGACGTGAGAACTAACTGCATGTACTCGTAGTTATAAGCCAATCGTCGTTAATTCGTGTTAAGGCATAGAGTTAATCCAATTGACAGTTCTCCCGATTAACTAACCCACCGTCAAATTCGTATTAGAATATCCATGAATAATTTATTAACACAACAGATGACTGCGCTAATAGTTTGTTGATAATTATATCCCTGTAGACTAAATAAAGGATAGATAGGGAGTTCACCGGTCTCCTAATGGTAAATTACACGGGTCAGTTAGAACTGACCATGACAATCTGCATGTTTCCGGATTGATCCAGGAACAAATCTCAAAGTTGTAACGCCATCATCTGTCACACTCCTCGGCGAAACTCATAGGAATAGGAGAAGAGAAACTGAGACACGAGATAATTCCCTTTTGCATAAACTATAAAACAAGGAAAAAGACAGCTCAGAATTAGGTGTATAAGCGAAAAGACAGCGACCTAACATTTATCGAGTTAAATATAAAACTCGTTTGTGTTTTTTAACGAGCCTGTTCCGCGAGCGGGTTATGTGTTACTTATGATAAAGTAATCTTTAAAATCGATGAGGAATCTGTGTCTGATCTGGCATCGAAAAGAAGTTTGGAGTGAGGAGACGTTTCTTTGCTGCCTGAAATTCTTAATTTAATATTTATTTTACTTTTGGTCATTATTACATAATTATCAGCTGTAGGATATCCATTGCTATACAAACGCCTCCCCAAATGATTTCCAAAACAACGTATTGTAACCGACTTGCATCCCGTTTTGTCCTAATATGTACCTACGAGTATACACTCGAGAATAAAGTGTCGCCACATGGAGGCAACACTAAGTACTAAAATTTATATAAAAATAAAATTTAATGAAAAATACTGTAATATCCAAGTTTACGTAAGATATTCCTTTTCGTTTAAGGTTTTTTAATGAATTATAAATATATAAATAATAATATTTTATTTGAAGGATATTTAATTGTCTATCATGCACAATTTATTTCAGTTAGCTAGCGTTTTTGTCTTCCGATATATTCAAACTTTCTTAACCGACACTTTATTTTTGCTCACGGCTATAGTATATCTTTAAAACCCCGGTGACCTGAAACCTTGATTCTTTATGAATAATCATTTGTGACAAGTTTAACAAATAAGTTTGCGTTAACATTACATTTAGCTTACAAAAATCATATGTGACGTTAAGGACTTGAGCAAATTACGTTAACGTTCGGAGTACAGATGCTTTCGTATCCCTTTAATGACTTGGAAGGTGTATTAAAGTGGATAATTTACTTCGCAGTGGAGAAGTTTCACAATTCCGCTATAACACTAATGAATAGTAATGGCTTTCTTGGATTATTCATAGTTTTAGATTTAATATCATCGTTTTAAGTGGTTGCTCGTTTTGAAGGAAACATTATTTACTTTCATTAAGATTTGCCTTCTTACTGTTAAACGATTTATGTAAGATTTACATGTTCGGTATCGTCCTAGCTGCCTTTTCTTATTTAAATTAAAATCATTCCCTAAGCTTTACGCAAATCATTGCATCTCTTTCGGATTTACAATTAATATGTGTAAACTTTAAAAAAATTCTGTTACGGATATTAATGTTAGCAAGACGATATAATTTAATGTTATGTAGTGACACAATAATTACATTATATACGAGATAAATTAATTTAATTAACCATTAGACGTAGTCAATCTGTACGGGATTAAATTATATTACTCTAAGCGTAATAGTGTTACTTACGTACGATCTGATGGTTGCCGGATTGTATCAATGAATCACCGCTTTAAGTATAAAATCACTTGCAAAAATTTGTGCCCTATGAATGGCGATGGGCTCGCCATCTGTCACATATAGGACTTAATTTGCTTTTTGAAAAGTAAACTGGGAAAGCTGTCTCTGTCTTTCCACTAGGTTAAAAGGGCGTGAGAGTTTATTATTTTATTTGTTTTTTACCCGCGATTAAAAACTATTTATTTAAATTTTTGTAAAATAAAAGCAGCGTAAGTAAATCTTTATTGATATATATTTTAGCTTACTTCAGCTATCCTGTGAATGTCAAAAAATGTTATTTTGGTATAATTTTATTATGTATAATTTATACATTCATGTAGTAAAAAGTTAGCGGTTATTTTAATATTACAAACAGACATCAAATTCTATTTATTTGTATAGATTGTCTACGGTTACGCAGCCAAACTTACCTCCTTTGACCTAATCTTGCAGCTCAAACCCCGCTTTAAATGGTCAATGTGTAATTTTAAGTTAAAATTCACATTTACCATTAAAAGCGAAAATCTTTATCACATTACAGGTAATGTAAGACTAAAGATATCTTTCGTAACCACCAAAAAGCCACCGTTTAGGTCAACTTAAATTAACGAATAAAGTATCTTATTATCGATGATGTGTAGAATTTATCTCCGGTCGTAAAGATAAAATTAACAAGTTGGAGAGAGGAACATCGGGTTCCGCTGCATTAAAGCAAGAAGTTTCTCCAATTAGTGGGTTTTCTATCAAATTAATAGGCTCATCACCGATACAATGCGCCGGCGACGTGCGAGCGATGTAGAAATTTATAGTCGGGCCACGAAACCGGCGGTGACACGTGAAAATATATAGGTAACTCGTTGAACCTTGAAAAAAGGTCACCTTTTTTATATGTTTTACGATTTAGAGTTTATTTTGTTGATGTACAGGCAACGGGTAATGGCTTCTGTCGACCACCCACAGCGCTCACATGCGACTGACTATTATTAAATCGGTAATTCCGTTTTTTTCTTATTTCCCATTGACGCCGTTATCTCGTATATAGCCGGAGATACATGCGTGATCCATTAGGCAGTACATTGTACTGTATTAAAAAAGAAAACTTGATGTTAAATAGGGTTACAGTCACAAGAGACGCGTTACAGATTCGAAAAGAACCGTATTACTTTTTATTATAGAGTTCACTTTCAAAATTTAATATGAATTCAAATCACAATCTTTACTCTTTTTTCAGACTTTATTCTTATTTCGGACTTCCTCCATAAGTAAAATACTGTTTAACATAAAATATATGTTCCTTTATTTTTAAAAATCACTTATAATTAACAATCCATTCAAATTATTTTTCTTTATTTTTTGGGACTTTTGCCCTTTTAGGCATATCAGCCCCATCATACCCTAACCTAAGTACACACACATCGGTCGCATGAAGCGAGAAAGAAAGACATCAATGTTGCATGGCCATAGCTCCTCGCTCCCTCTGAGGTCGGGTCAGACAGCAACATTGAGGCACCCACATGTTGCTCCCTCAGTTTGAGGCTGTCTATTAATGACTATCTTTCCGCTTCATGTTTAGCACATTCCCCCAATATGTAGTGCACATCATCCACCACTTGTAAAGTCTCACAGGTCGGTGATTCAGCCTTCCGCATCCGATGTGCATTCATACGTATTAGGTCTCAAACGTGGCGTATCACGACGTTAAGAAAGCGCAAGCTACGACTCGGAATATTCGTCTAAGAATTGCGTGAAGAGAATTGTGACTATCAAGTCTTGTTTGTGACTATTTATGAAAGCATGGGATTATATCACTTTAATTTCTTTTACAATACGCATCTATGCTTAAGGCTTTCCGTATCCAAATATATGATGAACATACTACCTACAACTATCTTTACTACCCTTGGAAAATGTCCTCTTTCAAGCCACATTTTGTCATTATCATTATTACTTCAACATTACATCGTTAGCACTTTCTACTAGAAGTAATTTTGTTAGTCATACCAACTGTATTTCTTAATGATCGCATCTACAAGGCATTAACAGATGCTGCGCCGTCTCACATGGTTCTTAAGGAGAATGGGGCGCATGCTAGCTCAACTAAGTCATTTATGCTAGTTAATAAATTTAATATGATTACTATATTATTGAAGCGTCAATAGCCTAATGGTTTAGGGTACGACCTGCGAATCGTAAGGTCGTGGGTTCGAATCCACTATTCGACTATTGATGGAACCATGTCCTAGCACAAGCTTAAGCTTAGTTGGAATGGTTAACAAGATTGTTAGTAATATTTCTGAAAAAATAAAATAAAAGAAATATTACTAGCTTTTTTTAAAAAATATATATAATTATATCTTATTATTAACAGTAGTCACTAAAAATCAGGCAAATGATTATTTTAACAAATCGCTCCTTTCAAAAAACATGTATTATTTTTCTATTCAAATAAATATGCAATTTGGAATACTGTAATCTCTGTCTACCCGATTGGTTGTACCAGGAAACGTCAGTGTTTTGTTTCATTAATAATATTGTAAATTAACTTACAGCTTTTTTTGGTTTCGTACTTAACTTTAATATGCTGTGTTATTTTCCATTTTCTCAAAATTTCTAAGTTGATGTTAGATGGTGGCTTTTATGGAATAAAATAAGGCAAGTATTTGGAATGCATGCATATATAGCAAGCAATGGTTACAGTGATCGCCTAATTGTCCATTTGACTCTAGGTCTAGCGAAGGGGTTCGAAACCCGAACGACTTTTATCGATGACTTTTCCGCTTTTCGGTTTAAAAGTATTAAAAAAAAAATCTGGCTCAAATCTGATTTTAGGTAGATTTTTTAAGTATAGGTTTCTCCTCTTTCACGTATGGGTCTTAATGAGCTTTGTGAAAAGCTGATAACGTTTATTGCATCTACCCCGCAGACGTTAAGACACTTGAGAGATTTTTAGTTGTAGTATTAATTGATGTTATTTCCCTTTGGCTATTTCTGCAATAAAAAAGAACTAAATTAAAAATTCAAAGTGCCGTCTCGTTCAAAAGCTTGAAAGTGCCCGCCTCACTATCCCGCTACCGTTTTATTTAGACTCATAATGTTAGTGTAAAGAAAATTCTTAACGAACGCAGTATTAAAGGGACACTTAAAACTCAATTTCGTCTGGGAAATGATAAAACGTGGCGCGAGAGCTTTTTACATGGCGTTATGTTTACAGTTTCAATGCTCCTTAGAATTTTTTGTTAACATTTTTTCTGCTATGAATACTCCACGATTATTACTATATTAATAAAAGTGCAGTGTGCAGGCCTTAAGTCTAACAATGTAGCCGACGACTCATTCGATTTGATGCCACAATTCTAGCGTCAAATGCCTAATAGTTTAGAGCGTCGATAGCGAATCGAAAAAAAAAGTAGCGAATCATTAAGGTCGTAGGTTCGAATCTACCATTCGACTGTTGACGTGAACCATCTCCTAGCAAAAGCTTAAGCTAAGTTGGAATGTTTGACAAGAATGTTAGTTATGTAACAAAATTTGTGTAAAAAAAATATAACAATTTTGTGTAGGTCTTAGATGACTTCGTAAATGTACTTGATCTTCAGATGTGAAACTTCCAATAATTCTTCTTAATCGTTTTCTTCATTGCTAATGGTACTATCTAGTACAAACTCGTAGAACTTATACATACGGAGCGATAAAATGCCGCTGCAGTTTATCAAATACTCAGCAATAAATTCACGGTTCATATTTCTCATTATTTAAACACAATGGCGCCGAGCGAAGCCGTCTCGTGGCGGTACAATAATGTAAATCACGTAAATAACTAAGTGAGATACCGACAGATGCCAATTGTCGAGTGCACCAGTAATCGTCCATAACGACTTGGCGCGGTCACGGAGCGTGAACGACACGACGACGACCGTTATAGTGTGACGTTATTTACAAGGCTGCTAATGTTCCCGGCCGTCATTGAATTTTATTGAATCCTGTTCGTACAATACGACGTGTATAATGTACAATGGCATACGACTTTATCTTAAGTTACTTTTGTTTCAAGCTTTATTCAGGAAACAAACAAACAAAAGAGTTGCCAGGTGTTAAGTTATAACTGCCGAGCATGAACAGGCATGAAGGCTTCAAACAGGACTGACATAGTAAGTGACACTTTTGGTAATGCCAGTCTTCCATTGGTCTTCAATAAGACTTATAAATGTAATATAGAATAATAAAAGTTGAATTAACAGTTATAACCTGTATATGTGGACACAGGTCTCCTCTTTAAAAAGAGTAAGAAGACATAGACTGCTCGGCGGTGAAGGAAAACATCGTGAGGAAACCTACATATCCTAAAAATTTTGCGGTGGTGGGACATATATAATATATAAGTTACAAGAAAAATAACCACTTATGTCCATTTAATTTAAAGGAAGTTTTTTTATGGGTCAGGGTTATCACAACATACCTTATTTTAGCAAATGGTTTGCGTTCTCTGGCGCCTTCGGGCCACAATACTATATTGAAAGGCGACAGGCCATTCCTTGAGTTACTTCCTATAAAGGGTTCAGGCTAAAGCGCAAAACCCTGATAAAACTGTAGAAGTCTTTTTGACGGGAAGCGTCTTTCCCAGGACTAACCTTTTGCTTCCAATCAATTCCTACCGAGAGGTATAAAGTAAAGGGTTGTTTAAATAACCTATTATTAATTTTGAAAAAACAATAACAATATCCATCTTTAAAAAAATATTTAGATTAATTTAGATACAAAAGAGTGATCCATAAATTTATTTTTAAAACAATATATATAAGAAGATATATACGCCATTTGACCGTCACGTGCATAAAACAATTCCAATTATGTAGGCGTTTAACATGTCTGTTCATATAGACTGCCATTCTCAGTAACATGTTCATATCAACATCGCTTCGAATACAAAATTCGTGCGCCTATTCACAAACTCTGCGATAATTTATGTCGACGTGGGCACACGGTGGAAAACTATGCTAAAAGGGAAAGTCGTATGCGACAAACGTTTTATAAACAGCGCTCTATTATTAATGCGAGGTTCGTGTCGTAAATTTATCGCTCAGAGATGGTTGTCGCGGTAGCAGGTGCGTAAAAATAATAAATAATGAATTAAAATTAGTGGCATACAGGTGGAATAGAATATGATACTGTTGTGCCATCCGTGTTATTATATACACGCCTTTATTGTACGATATATTACGATTTTTTTTGCCGACCCACACAGATATTATATATAGGCCTAATCTGCTTCACCGGATTGAGAGGCATAGCTTAGGTCGCTTAGCCTGAACCTCTATCGCTAGTAACTCGACACAAGAGTTCCGGGAGGAGGGGTAACCTCGGCTTGGACCGTTACTATGTTACCCGTAAGTATTCAGATCCGAGGACGCCTGATATATTAGGAAGACGTCGTGTTCTGGTTGACAAAATTATTATGTGAATCAGTTCCTATTCAAGCTGTAATTATTGAAGAAACAAAGTCTTGATTTCATTGATTAGGGCCTTAAAAAATGTGTTTATTTTTCTACTCTTCAGACGCACAGTTTAATGCTTTAGATAAACTAACTTGCTATATGAAAATGCCTTCATGGTCACACCCAAAGAAATAGTTGAAGGGTAGCTACTTTCTCTAAGCTAAGATGAACAGCCACAGTAAACGAATAACAAATTTCAGAGTAAAGGTTTTGGGGCAATAAGAAGTGATGTACAATTTTTTTCACTATCATTGATTTCTATAAAAATAAAATCATTGACAGTCAAAATACGATCCAGTAAAGATACAATTTGAAACTTACTGCAGGCGAGAGATTTTAAGTAAGTGAATGTATTGTAAGTAGGGTTAGAAACTCCACAACGCAAAAAGTTTGGCGGGATCCCTGGTTTGTTCCCTTTCAAATATTTCCCGCGGTTTCAATCGAAAAGTGATATAAATGTAAGTTTCAATCATGCCTCTTTCCCAAATGACTTTTCCGATAGTCACGAACGTCCTGTATAAGTTTTTTGATGTCATATCAAAACTTTATGGGAGAAATCGTGAAGAAAATATTTCTTATTTTTTGGCAATAAAAATTCTTATACACATATAAGATTGCATTGATAGCGTAGTGGCTAATCAATATAATTAACGGGGTCATTGATCTCGTGTCCTTTTTATATATTATATTAAATATATTGCTTTATTTTCTATACATTTTCTTTATTGTTATAATTTTTATAAATTATCAAATAACGTGCAATAAAAGAAATCAAACAAAAAAACTAATAATTGTAAATAAAATAAAAAATATCTTTGTTATAATTGCTTTATTAATTTAAAATTACATGAATAATCAATTAATACTTATTAATAATTCGTTAAAGCACCACCTATGATCAGAGAGTTGAACTACATACTAAATAGTCATTATATTGGCCGCCGTGTATACGACTATAGCACTTCCGTATTATATTTTTCTTACGGTTTTTGTCTCACATTTTTTCTTTTCGGTCGTGCATCAAACCCCTATCTGCTCCAAGCCTGTCGTAAGAATCTTCGTTCCTAAAAACACGGTTTAAGAATTAAGAACTTCGACTGCTGCCAAAGTAGACTGCTCTCTCGAATTACTTGTTTGTTAAAATTACATTAGAATGTTTGAAGAGACGAAGTGTTCTCTGCAGTATGACGAGAGCTCACCGAGTTCCTCTTCAGCGTTTCAAGTGCGATTTGCGAATTTAAAAGTGTCGGTTAAATTTGAAAATTTCATTTCGAACGCTTCGAAAAATGTTATCTTCTAAAGTTACATACTATACTATACTTTATCAGCTCGTCACGTTCATTAAAAAATTATAATGATATTTTTTAAGTGTTGCGTTTTGTGAAATTGGATACTTTCCAACCAAGTGATATACTGCGATGGACGTTTTAATATCTTTGCACCGAGCTACCGGAAATGGCATCATATTTTGTGTAAATACCAAATGCTTTAATACTTTTTACGCTGATTAACTAGGCGGCCTCTACAGTTTCACTGAGTTTTGGAGACTTAGCACACCTCTCCAGTCACTTCTGTAAACGATTCTGAATTACTTGAAACCTACGGGTATGAATAGCTGATTGATCGCTGTAAGTGCTCTAGGACTACTAATATTATAGAGCATCATCATGCAGCATGCATTGATGGTAGTTATTCCGCTACCTTTATTAGAAAATTAAAATATTTTTAGTAGAAAGTGAGCACTCTAGTCCTATCGACTGGATTTGCGATGTATTGACAAGTTTATTCACGAGTTAAGACAAAACCCCACAGCTTTACAGCAGCAGCTTTGTAATAAAAAAAAGAACGATCAAAACGGTTCGCCCTGTCGAAAGTTATGCGGTAAAACAAACATAAAAAAAGCGAATTCAGAATTTCCCCTTTATTGAAGGTGGTTGAAAAATTGACGCTTGAGGATTGAATGAGCAATTAATAAACTACTAACTATATACTACTACGTAACGTCGTTTGTCATTATTAGTCCACAGAAAAATTCTATGATAGTAAAGCTAAGGTATATTCACGTTAAACGCGTGTTATACGTTAAGGGTTGCGTGTGAAACACTCGCGTACACTCTCTCCGCGAACAGCACTCGGCCAGCGTGCCCCCCTATTACAAATCAGTAAAAACCAACGGCGGCAAAAGCGCAGATGTAGGCGCTTTACGATGATTACCCGCCAACGAACAATAGCCACTTATTGTTTTATGGCGAGTGCTTGCAGACGTAAAAATTGCTGACACCTCGGTCGCTGGAAGTGGCAACGAATTTACTAAGTACGCATAAAAAGTACGACAAAAGTTTTGATTATTTTCTAGAAAGTTTGTGGCCCTGTTATGAACATGATTTGCATAATCGTGAAATATTATTTCCTTTTGTTTAATAATACCATTTTGGACTGAAATTTCGTTGTTTTTTAATTAACATGTCTTTAAATAATATTCCGAATTGATCATATCATATTTTCAGCCGACTTTAAAAAAAGTGGAAGATCATCAGCATGTGTTTTTATATTCGTTACCTTCCGATTGAGTTGACCGATTTTGATGATTCTTTTTTTATTTGAATCCTGGTGCAGTCTGTCTTACATTTGCAGTCAGTATGTGCGCGATAAATGGTGGACTATTAATGTATTTTGTTGAGAATTTGATGATGTGCTGTCTAATTCTTTTCTGCAATATACTTATTCGATTCGAATCGAATATTAATATATAATTTTAACAAAGATAAAAAACGAAATTTGGCGGCACAGTAGTTGAGTATCATTGTTCTATAATTTAAAATCAACTGCGCTTAAAATCGATCGTGAGAACTTCGATTATTTATAAAATTAGCTAGCGTCTTCCAGTAACTGATAGTTCAATGTGAATAAAATTATACTCATTAAATTTTCAATCTCAATTGAACACGTTGGCACGTGTATCACGTACCAGCTCAGCTTGCGACGGTGAAAGAATTAATATTTCAAATTGCTGTGTAAATCTCATGTAATTTTAATACGAAATCATTTTCCCGCGCAAATGAGACTCATAAATAGAACTAATTAAAAACTCTCCCCTCTAATATTGTTCTTAATTTTTATTCCCACAGAGTTGTTGTTATAATATCGTAGCGTAGTATAATTTAAGATCATTGGGTAGAACGGCGCATGAAATAGGAACCGAAAGAGTCGTGGTTCGGCCCTTTAAAGCGCCCTCGGATCGGAATGCTTACGTGTAAGAGAGTAACCGTCCAAGCCGAGGTTACCCCTCACCGGGGGGACCCTTGTGTCGAGTTACTAGCGACAGAGGTTCAGGCTAAGCGACCTAAGAGGTATGCCATCTCTCAATTCGGTGAAGCAGTCAAGGCAAAAAAAGGGGAAGAACGTCTATAGAAAAAAGTGTTCAAGAATGTTACTTGTCGCGTATTTTTAAAACAAGTAATCTTTTTAAATTTACCATTTTTCTTTCTTTATCCATATGTAGTTTAGATAAATATATATTTTTACTTATATGTATTTATTTTTACGTATATCAGTTATGGTTATGTTTTTTCTTTTTTTATATGTATATATGTATGTATATTTGTTTATATATTACCCCAAGGTCTTTCAGCATAAAGTCCGCTTCTTTATTTAATATAATAAATAGCAAATTCAAATGAAATAAATAAATGTTCTAATCGTAGACATATTCTTTATTGGCACAAAATATGAAACACATCACAAAGACAGAAAAAAAGTTAAAATAAAAAATACAGTTAAAGAAATTAAAAAAAAAATGGTCAAATAGAACATAAAATTTGATGCCAATATTGAACACCGTCTCCAGCATATGCCGTCGCAGGGAGTCATAATACAAATATATATGTTTAATAAATCTATAAGTCATCACGGCGTACTAAGCGAAACATCGGCCTTTCTACTTTATCCACAACATTCAAACCCTTTAAAGCCTATGTAGCCTATAAATTTATCAGGAATACATTGTCGATAAAGGCGTCGGCTTATTCTAATCCCGACACAATGCTCAGATTAAACAGCCTCCGAATGGACCATAAGCAACGATAGCTTGTTTATTTGACGAGGTACTATTGCGCGTTTGAAATTGATTTTAATCCCTAAATTTAGGTTATTGGGGTAGAAATGATGTTACGATAACGAGGGCTGTGTGTAATTCTGTCACTGTGTTTCTATTTCGTATTTCTGATACATGTTTGTACGCTACACCTTCACTTAATATTATGTAGCTCTGCCTTAGTATATGTCTATTCACTCTTCTTTTTACGACCCACATTGTAATCTGGCTTAATCTCCTCAAAGATGTTAGTATTCTCTGAAATGTTTATAACGTTATTCACACACACTCACCGCGATAGAATCCCACATTCCTAACAATTTAAAGGCACGTAAATATTGGTTATATTCGGTTATACACATGTATACGGTCCGCTCATATTCGTAAGCGCTTGCAATTACTCCGGTGCGTTGGATTTCATGAGCAGCGGTGATCCCTTAAGTCACGTTAACGTTATCTATTCCATAGAGAAACATCGATTACAGTACTCAACTAAATTTCAGACCGTCCACGCAGTTTTACCTAAAAAACCTCCTTAGAAACAGGTAACATAATACCCGCACCAAAAACTTAACAAATACTTACGCACACTGAAATTATATCATGATATAACCCTTCGAAACCTCCAGAGCTCTCGACGACCTCAAAGAATATAGCGTGCGCGAAGTTAAACCGCCTTGCAGTCCTCAAATCGCAAACACGTACAAGAAAAACGAACCGGGGAACTTTCCATTTCTGCGGGTAATGTCAAAACAACGCTTTTTCATTCAGGCCACGCTCCTTACACCCCGGGGTCGTCCTTTATTGACTACGAATGTAACCCGACGCCGCGTGTATGCGAATCTCTCCGTGGACCGTATGAAATCTGTGGTGCTGGATGTAACATTACACATAGTCATAGATGGAACGGTCGTAGAGGGCAGTCATTTAAAAATATCATTATATGTTTTCTTTTATATCTATACGTATTGAAAGTATACAAATGTACAATTATATTTACGAGCAGAAACAAAAACTGACTTCAAATCGAAAGTACCAAAGTCTCATCAAACTGATCTTGAAGTACATCCTTTCCAATAAAACTGTGAATCACCGAAATCGCTTGGCGTGATATTGAGTTATTGATCCATTTATTATGACGCACATACTTTATGCAAATCTTATATGATTTTCTAACGGATCCATTGTCAGAATTGGACTATAATGATGCCACACGGGAAAAATCATTCACATAAAAATCATCATCTGTGATGTCCGTTCACCCAGTCGAAAGTTTGAGGTAACATACATAAAAACACACATACAAACGAATTGAGCGCCTCCTCCTTTTTTGAAATTGTTTGAAAATAGTCCATCTTTTTTATATTCGCAACGCGTAGTAGTAAGGGAGTATGCAAAACGGCTGACAGAAAATTGATGCAAAAGCCGAATATCGCCCACGAAGTTGCGTGTGGAGTTCAGTAGAACTTGTCTGATACAGTCTGTTATGATGATGATATAATAGCGTATAAAAGCGTAGCGTATTTATACAGATACAAGCATTTTTTTTTCATATATATTATTGTAACGAATGATCCATTGACACCCAACACCTTGTGTGTGACTGAATGAATCAACATAGATCTCTGTCAGAGATATCACAGGTCTGCGGCAATTCAAAACTAATCTTTGACAGGAGCGGCGTGAAAGCGAAGTCTGGGCGCCGTCAGGTCGCCTCATACAAAACCCAATCCGTCCCATCACGCCTATATTATATTACGAGATAGGCGCGAACGGCGGCCACTATTATATTCCTATTACGCTTCAATGTAGATTCAATTATAGCCGCGTTTTGTATACAGAATGGGGAATGAAATAACGTATATTACGAACTTTTATTAAATCAATTTGATTGAAGTTTATTTTTGGACGGTAAACGAAGTTTTGCCGTGGGTGGAGCTTAGAGCCTCATGATGTTTACTTTTGTTTTTATTAAATGTTATTTGCGACATCCTGTTTGTATATATTGTCTGAATCAGAATCAGATTTAGGATCTGACAGTCGTGGATTCCAAACCAGTAAAACATTTCTCGTATTCTCGCGTATAAACAAATCACTTTCTATTATACATGACTCTAAATTGATACAGACATAATTAGTGCGACATGGGCACACTCTGGGACATAAGAACCTGTCGGTAAGCGGTTGAAGACTGTTGTAAGTTCTAAAATGACCTTCATAACGCCACGGAATAGACTGAGATAGCAGTTAAGCAATAAGATGCAAGAAAGAAAAGAAAAGTCGTTGAATATATTTAAATTACAGCATGCATAAGGGTATATGCAGCCCCAGTGTATCCATGTCTTAGTGTGTCATATGCAGAGGCGGATTATCCCTAACGCAAATTAGGCACGTGCCTAGGGGTGCATGTTATAAGGGTCTGCGCGTCAACTCCAACTTGGAATATACCATGTATTAACGTACTACACGACAGTCATCAATCTTTACTACTACTAATGGTAAAGATAAAAATTACCATTCTGCTTTCATTATTCTGCCATTGGTCATGTCTTAGAAAAAGTTGTCAATCCCAATGTTTTTCCATACTACCTGCATAAGTAAAACCCCTTTTTTAAATGCATTAAACTATTTCAATGGCATCAACACCGGTCATGTACAATAGAAAGCGACTACGAACTCTGATTACTGGTGTGTTATGAATTTGTGGTCGACCGAACATTAAGCTACCCAAAAACCTCCATTCGCGATTATTTACGCTGATTGTAGTTTCTGCACTCGAAGTATATGAACGCGAAATCTAATTTCTCTAAAAGGTTCAATATTATTTGCATTTATTCGAAAGTGGAGAAATTTAAACGTGCGCAAGGAAACCCTACCAAAGTACATTAACTAGAAGCTCTTTGTAAGTCCTCACCTAGTGCGCTTAATCTTAAGGCGCATTACACTTTTAACCCCGCCTAACTGCACTCACGTCGAACACCGACACAACGCTCACCGCACATCCATTACTCGGTGAAGTGACGTCGTGTCTGCATCGCTCCGTATTGGACGATCGATAGTTATGACGCTTTCATTGGCGTCGACAGCTGAACGTTAGTACAGTCGTTTACGAAACGCTTTGATCGGTAGATTTATTCGTCGCCAGAATAATATTTCCTTTGATACGTAAGGGGAACGACGGACTTTTATTTGTATATTTATTTTATAGGTTAGTAATATTTTGATCTCCATATTATTTTCCTTATTCTGAATAGCTAATAAAATAAAAATTACCATACATCCATTGGTTGTGCTTATTTATCTTTACCGACACATATTCTTAAAGAAAATAAACAAAAACATGTTTTTGAACGTCTAAAAAAATTATTATTAGTAACCGAAAGTGGTATAGATATTTTAATTTAGCGCATGTTTCGTGGTCATGGAACTCCCATGGCTAGTTCCCATTTCATTTATTTAAGCGAAAGTTAACGTTAAACACTTCTGCCTTTATTGTGTTGGTAAGTTCAGAATCTTCGAAAGTTTAAATAAAAACCCACCAAGAAATACCATTATTGAAATCACCCTATTTAATGGTGTGAATTTACAAACTTTTATTTGCTTTGAAACTAAATTATTACGATCCTGGTACATAGAAGGATGCATGTGATTCAGACGTTTGAAATTACTTACAAGATATGCCTATATTTTTTCTCAATGAACTTCGGCTTGTCTTGTCAGTAGTAGCATTTTTTTGCTTTTGCTTCATAGTTTATAAAATATATGACTGAAAGATCATTAACCAGACCATATTGTGTCAGAACATTAGCATTGAAAAAACCATACCGCGTTAAAGAGCTGGATGAATGGGCTTAAGTAGCAAACGCAAGCGATTCAAGTTCAGTTAGTCCGCTGCAATGCTCGCTAAACTCTCATTCAAACGGAGACCTATTTCTAAAAAGAGCCTAGTTTTGCGCAACAACCTTAACGAAGGCTTTATCCGTTTGGAACATGCACAGAGATTTCACTTTAATATTAACAATTTTAACTGTTTTCAAATCACAATTCTTTGTGCAAAATTGTGACGACGAAAACAGTTTTTTCAATTCAATCCTATCCTCCACAGATTGTTGAACATAGTAACAAGAAATAGAAATACATACAATAACATGTATAAGAATTTTTCGTGAATTCCTATTGTATAAAATATATAACAATTTTTTTTTACTTCTACAAAATTATAAATATTTACGTTTTTCGTTTTCGCAGAGATTCGACAAGAAGCATCTTGAAGTACTTATTGGCGCGTTTGGGAAAACGTATCAAGGCCTAAACTAAAGTATTTTTCGAATTGAATGATCTATGAAATATCGTTATTCTATCAAGAAATATTTTTTTGTTTGTAGTTTGCTGTTCATTTTTTAAAATATTTTTGTTTGAATATTTAACAAAGCATAACTTCTTACGTACACATACATAAGCACGGACACCACTTTCGATTTAGTAGTTTCAATTCGCACATCGCACTCAAGGTTGATTCAACATGACTGATTGAATTTACCACAACAATGCACCACAATTTGGAATACTTCGGTGGAAAGTATCAGAAAAACAGACTTATTCGCCCCATCATTATTACCTATTCATATGTTAATGTACGTTTACACTTTTCTCATCGCCTGTACCACAAGCCCACAAGCGCGCGCGTGTGTGCGCGTTTGAAAGCCGCTGCTTTTTACATGAATGAGAAGGCTCTACAACTTTTTTTTGATATGTATAAAGAAACGAGAATTGAATAGCAAACTCACTTATTGCGTCCTAAGCAAAGACCGAATCCGCCCGCCTCTAATGTATGAATATTTGTTGTTTACAGGTAAAGGCTCTTTTGATATTACGTGGCCCGCTCTTCAATTCCGTAAGTGGCTGTTTACTTCTCTTTCCGTGCTCGTACATTGTGAACGCTCGATGCACAAGTTTTGTTCGAATCCGCTTGTGAGTAATTTCACTTTGTGGATACTAAATTGAGTTGAACACGATCAAATGTTTTCCCATAATGAGGCAATTGAGCTAGCGAGCTTGAGAGCTATTTTTGAAGTGATAACTTTTTTAGTCGCACTTTTTTGGTAGGAGGAAATCTTATGGGTTCGCATCACCGTCATGCTAATGTTGTTTATATTTTGTCATAATCTTGTACAGGCCGTTATATATTTGAATAGTAAATAAACCATATAAACATGTTTAAACCAGATTGGTGTTGATAATTTTAATTTAAACATTATGAAATTTTAAATTGTCAGTTATAAGTTTTCATTTCTATCGGCAGTCTCTATGACTGATACTTATTTTATAATATCGTACTTATCCTTAACTACATAATAAAAGTTTAATTTGAAATTTTAAACTACGCGACAAGCAATTTGACTATCTCACAACGACTTAGCTTAGTTATCTCTGCTTATTCTTTATTTAAATGGACCCCAATTCGTAGCTTTTTAAACTTAGTAGACTTTAGCTATAACAAGATAACGTTACATTGATGACTATAACGATAGTTCTCTCATTCGAGTACACGTATTAAGTAAAAAGATATTGTGGTGGGGAGACGATAAAAACGATTTGTCTCACCCATATCGATACATCGTAAATATTGATGGCTTTTAGATACTAAGAAACGCTTTTAACATCGGAATATTCTAATAATATTTAACTAACTTTAAATATGTGACTCTTTTGTTTTTATAAAAAAGGAGTGATAATTTTTTTATACTTTATAAGCAAGTGCTTGACTACGATCCCATCTGATGTTAAGTGGAAATACAGACCTGGATGGTAAGGCGCACTAACTTAGTAAATGCCATTGTAATCGGAGGAAAAGACTACAAATCCCGCCACAACACATTCTAGATATATAGATTCGCGTTACATCCCTTTACCAGCAAATTAATCTAATCAATAACTAAGTCGTAAAAGTTGAAGTGACTAATCGTAGCCCCGAAGCGTACAACAAAGTTAACCTCACTTAATGCTAAACTCAGTTCCTCCATCAATCATCTGAGGCATTATTCTCGGCTTAATAATGGCGCCTTTGAAAACCTTTATACTATCGTGGAGGAGCTTATAGCTTTGTGGTTGGAGTACTTATATTACAACTGCAGAAACCGGGTTCGATTCCAAACAAAGTCTTGTTTTTTTTTGTCTTTTCTGAATGAATGACGCTGATCAGCTATACAGTAGCTTAGCTAGCGTAACTAGGGGCATGGGCCTCGACTTGGGCGGTTAATCTATACGCGGTAGCATTGCGATCAGCGGTCGCCCGATAGGGCTGAACCCCGACTCGGTCGGTAGCTTTTATCGGAAAAGACTCCACAATGTTTTGTCATCCGCTCTGGTATTTGGTTTTCCTTCTCCAGGCGTAAACTTTCCCTTGGCCCTGAGATATTTCTCGATGATCCCTTGATCTCCTTTGTCGTGGATTCCACATACTTATTCCCTTGGGTGACTTAAGTCTTCCATTCTCCCAGCGTCTCCTATGCTGTTGTGGCTCAGGTGTTGTGACTTTATGAATCTTCCAACCCAAACACTAAAACTGTTCGTTTGCCAGCTAATGCCTTATCAATATATATACAGAACTGAATTTGAAAGTTAAATATAGCTAGAAAAAGAATAACAAAATAAGTTTACATAGCGTACGTAATACACTAAATAAAGACCCTCTCATGTATTTAAATATATTTGCGGCATTAAACAGACAACAAATGGCTACATCAGAGTAGGTACACAAGAAACAAGAAAACGTCGGAACCAGCGTACACAAATTATCTGATTTGCGTATAACTTTAAAATCCTACGCAATGCAAGCCAAACTTTCACCATCCAACTTTGGCATTAAACTTACAACTTAAAACATGCACGCGTTTATGGGAATTTCCACCCTGGTGCTATGTAACAAGGCCAAGTGGGTAGCGCCTAATGTTTTGGTTCAACGAAATCCTTGTTTTGACAACTCATTATCGGTACGTCCCTAATTGGATGGTTCGTTGGCTACCGCCTCGATCGTGGGGCTCAGCGGAATTCGGTACGCGTACCGATCGCTTATTTACGAAAGATATTTTCGCGTTTGCACAGTTGATTGCGTGAGATGAGGTTGTACTCTGCATTCAGAACGAGCAGAACGCAGCGCTGTTTTCGCTGTGCAAATTTTCGAATGGCGCTTTTATAAATCGTGTTTCAATTTGTATTTTCTCTGTATCTATTTTATGCTTTTGACCCCGATTTAAATTTCTATGTAACTTGCAATAACTAAAAATCAATTTTGTATAAATATATATATATGAACTCTCAAATCCTTTTAAACTAATCAAGCAGGGTAGACAGAGACAGCAATCGCTCTGCTTGTCACCAAGCGTATCATGTCCTATAAGTTAAAAAAATCGGTTCACTCAGTTAAACGTTTTTAGGTGAAACATGTAAAAAAAATATACATACAGACGAATTGAGAACCTTCTTTTGTGAAGTCGGTCGAAAAATATTTTTTTATACTTTCTAAGCAAGTGCTTGACTACGATCCTGCCTGATGTTAATTGGACATGCAGTCCTGGACGGTAAGGCGCACTAGCTTAGTAAATGCCTATTCAAATAGATATATTTGGGTAAATATAACAGGGCTGTATAATTTAATACATATATGATTAACTCTTTTCCATAAAATTGCCCTTACATTGTTCGGTCGGTAAGTTTAACTGGTAACACTTTAGACTTTAAAGTAATTTCTTACCATTACCATTACCTTAATATTCATTAAATGACTGAAATAAAATGACATCAATTTCTTTTATATACAAGAATTTATATTTGTAAAAACATTTTCGCCGCATTGAATGGTATGTTTCACGGGCATTTTTGTGCTGCGAAATATTTTAGAATATAAAACTCGGACCCATTCCACAGATAGGCATCCTGCACGCCATACACTAATATATTTTACCACAAAGTTTTTAACCTTAAAATTACTATCTGCAAAAATGTACATTGGTGTCTATGGTACTTTTATTGTATTGTTTTAAATCATCAAAGATAACATTTAGACTTAGTAATACCACATAAACTTTTTAAGACTCAAAATAACAAGACAGCATTAAGTACATTTTTTTGGATGCACGATGGATCACATGACATGCACATCACATGGGCTCTTTATAAAATTCTTAACGTTCTTAGCGAAAATTATATATTTGAAATATAATATTAAAAAAGCACTCAGACCTTGACCCTTCTACATATATAAACTAATTACAAAGATAAAACATAAACTCTTTATTATGTATGGAAGCCAGGAGATTCATAACACAAGTTTTTTTGAGCTCCTGACTCCCACCTATTGTACTCGTATGTAATTTGAATCAAAAATGTAATGTACAATGTGCGAGAAAAACAAATAAAAATTTTATCATTATTATTATTATTTAAAATGTACGAATGATCTCTTTTAAGAGTGGAAATGAGAAACTCCTCTTTTTTTTAAGTCGGTTAAAATAATCTTCTCTGGAAGTTGTCGCCTGATGATATACGAAAGATAAACAATATTCTAGTGCTAAGCAGCAGGGCTTATTTGTAAAGAATTTAAGAAAAAAAAATTACTTATATTTTTTTTGTATGTATGTGTTTGATTTCTTCTTTATAGAAAAGATATAATTGCCTAATTCTTAAATGCTCTATTTTTAACAAAAATAGCAACACCTTTTGATTTTATGTCTTTCTACAAATAACTAATTTCATTTCATTTAATCACTCAATGCAACATTAAATTGAAAGAAGTAATGCGTACCAGAGGGTCTGGTAATGTGTCTAACAGGGCAACCTAGTGCAGATACTAGTCTCTCAATCTTGTCAAAAACAGTCTTTGTCTAGTCGTTGCTGAGGATCGTGACTACGGTCTCACAATTGTATGAGACCATTGAGACCATATATATACACTAAAATGATCTGCTTTTGTAAACAGTGATTTGAAGACCCCGCAATGTATCCAAAGAGGGACACTTAGCCGTGTTGAGAATGTCTTTGATAAGTAATTATATACATGTTTGCATAAATTCATTTACCAAGGACCTTGGTTTTGATTGAATGAAAACACCGCAAGGCTTAAGTGCGCCACCGGCATTCTTAATCTTTCTTAAAAACCATTATTTCTTAGAACTTCCAGTTTCAATACAATTATAAATCTATTAAAACAATTTCCAAACCTTGCCCAGATACTTTTATTGTGTTATTAAATCGTTCCGAATTCAAAATTTCGACCTTTAACCCGCGTTCTTGTTTTACAACTACAAGACTTCGCAATTACAGATACAGATTGGGCCCGATCGGTCGTCCATTGTTCTCGACAATGAATCGAAGCCAATCAAGGCGGGATTGTGTCTAAATGAAATCCGTGCAATTTGTTGTAATAGCCGGAACGATATCCAACGTAAACAGCCCTTACTGGGCCCCGGCTTAATTTCGTCAAACAGACAGGCGAACCGTTTTGATATATCCATTCGCATTGAGAATAATAAATAGCTACGTTTAACGAATCCGTGATTAGAATTGCCCCCGGCGTCAGTTGCGGGTTGTGTGTTATTGTGATGTCAGTTTAATTGTTTCTATCACTCGAGACGACACAGCTGTACAAATATGGAGGAGGTGCGTCTTAATATCATCTTAGTTATGCTGAGCTGTGTATTTTCATTTAACTGACACCAATTTAGCCGTCTGCTATACATAGACGTAGAACTACGAGAGTCTTACTGTCATACATACACACATATATTTGAAATATAATATTAAAAAGCACTCAGACCTTGACCCTTCTACATATATAAACTAATTACAAAGATAAAACATAAACTCTTTATTATGTATGGAAGCCAGGAGATTCATAACACAAGTTTTTTTGAGCTCCTGACTCCAACATCCACCTATTGTATGTAATTTGAATGTGTGTATGTGCAAAAATGTAATGTACAATGTGGGAGAAAAACAAATAAAGATTTTATTATTATTATTTAAAATATAAGATCTCTTTTAAGAGTGGAAATGAGAACCTCCTCTTATTTTGAAGTCGGTTAAAATAATCTTCTCTGGAAGTTGTCGCCTGATGATATACAAAAGATAAACAATATTCTAGTGCTAAGCAACGGGGCTTATTTGTAAAGAATTTAAGAAAAAAAAAACTTACAATTTTTTTTGTATGTGTTTGATTTCTTCTTTATAGATGTAATTGCCTAATTCTTAAATGCTCAATTTTTAACAAAAATAGCAACACCTTTTTGATTTTATCTCTTTCTACAAATAACTAATTTCATTTCATTTAATCACTCAATGCAACACTAAATTGAAAGAAGTAATGCGTACCAGAGGGTCTGGTAATGTGTCTAACAGGGCAACCTAGTGCAGATACTAGTCTCTCAGTCTTGTCAAAAAACAGTCTTTGTCTAGTCGTTGCTGAGGATGGTGACTACGGTCTCACAATTGTATGACACCATTGAGACCATATATATACACTAAAATGATCTGCTTTTGTAAACAGTGATTTGAAGACCCCGCAATGTATCCAAAGAGGGACACTTAGCCGTGTTGAGAATGTCTTTGATAAGTAATTATATATATGTATGCATAAATTCATTAACCAAGACCTTGGTTTTGATTGAATGAGAACGCCGCAAGACTTAAGTGCGTCATCGGCATTCTTAATCTTTCTTAAAAACCCTTATTTCTTAGAATTTCCAGTTTCAATTCAATTATAAATCTATTAAAACAATTTCCAAACCTTGCCCAGATACTTTTATTGTGTTATTAAATCGTTCCGAATTCAAAATTTCGACCTTTAACCCGCGTTCTTGTTTTACAACTACAAGACTTCGCAATTACAGATACAGATTGGGCCCGATCGGTCGTCCATTGTTCTCGACAATGAATCGAAGCCAATCAAGGCGGGATTGTGTCTAAATGAAATCCGTGCAATTTGTTGTAATAGCCGGAACGATATCCAACGTAAACAGCCCTTACTGGGCCCCGGCTTAATTTCGTCAAACAGACAGGCGAACCGTTTTGATATATCCATTCGCATTGAGAATAATAAATAGCTACGTTTAACGAATCCGTGATTAGAATTGCCCCCGGTGTCAGTTGCGGGTTGTGTGTTATTGCGATGTCAGTTTAATTGTTTCTATCACTCGAGACGACACAGCTGTACAAATATGAAGGAGGTGCGTCTTAATATCATCTTAGTTATGCTGAGCTGTGTATTTTCATTTAACTGACACCAATTTAGACGTCTGCTATACATAGACGTAGAACTACGAGAGTCTTACTGTCATACATACACACATATATTTGAAACAAAGATGAAAATGCGTTCTATAATAACAATAATATAATCATTTATTCACCGAACCACATGCAAAATTGAAAAAAAGTAACAAGTTAACAATAGTGACTTATTTAATTTTAGTTTAAATTGTATTTATAATAAGTTCTGGTTAATTATTATATTATAAAATAAAACTTATTGTGAAATATTTACAATAACAAATAGGTCTGCAACTAAAACAATAATTTAAATATTTAAAAACTATAAATAATATGTAAAACTATAAAGCTGTACCAAACTAAAAATAAAACTAAGTAATGTAAAAAATCGACCCAAATCACTGCGCTCGCAGGGCAGGGTGCCCAAGAGGCTGGCGGCATTTCCCCGTTGAATGGCCAGGCTCACAACCTTTGTCCGAAATGTAAATGAAATAATATAATAATTAAATTAGTGACTAATTTAATTTTTTGTTTGTAAAACTTGTAAAGTTATGATGATGGTGCGAAGGTTCTGACTCAGCCTAAATGTTGCATAGAGTCTGCAACGCTTATATTCTGCCAACAACTTTGTATATCTGACCTTCTCATATTCATTTTACAAAGCAAATTGGCATATTCTCCTCTGAATAAATGCAGCATATTACATTATACTGTTTAGTCTCTTAAGCTCACTTAATTTTTTTAAAAAAATTTATATCATTAGTTTAGTAAAGATTTTTGCAAGGCTTTTTTTTAAGAAGGCATTTTTTCTTGTTATTTTACGAGTTTTATTACGAGTTTTCTTGTTATATACATAATTTTACGGTACCAAAAATAAAAGAAAAGTGTCAATTTTGAAAATCCTATTTTTGCTATTATTCATCTAATTGTTAAAAGTCATATATCAATCAGTAACAGCTACATTACGCTATATAGCAGGTAATAAAATAACGGACCGTTGGCATTTAACCTTGTAATACGCTGTTAATAAAACGATCATAATTTTTAAAATAAAAAACGAGCTTTTGCAGCGCAACTCGTTAACACATGAAAGTCATTAAAATCCGCGCAACACAAAAAGTGACGAAAAAAATGGGTCAAATTTAATAAACACAAAATAATTCTGCGGCTATTCGAAGGCTTTGTATACCTTCACGACCTCTAACGCAGGGAGCAAATACTAGCCCAATTGCCACGTGATTATTCAATTTGACGTCGCGCAATCAGCGAACGCAAACGAGCAAACACGAGTAATCAAACATGGCTAAATCGATTATCGACTCCACTCGGAACCGGTGAACTGTCCGAATCGATTCCGAATTTGTTACATTCGCTTTAAGTGCTCCGACAATTTTGTATTCCATTTTATTTGTTGTCCCGCAAATTAACTGTCGAATCATATTTTATGTCCTTTATTTTTTATTTACATTTAATGTAAACAAAACTCTTTTTGTTTGAATTGGCAGTTGTAAGCAAATTGCAAAAATATATCAGTCTTATTGTAAATAACGTATTATAGTGAATAATCTGATATGGGTTTATTTTACCGAATTTGTTTTAAACTGTGGAAAATATATGTAATTTCCTTTGAAAAATGATGTCAAAAGACCACCGACTAAGTATATTTCTAAGAGATTAGTTCGTCTTTACTAAGGCAAACTGTTCAAGTCCACTTATTATCATATACTCTTTACATATCTTTATTTACCTATATATATAATATTAATACATTTCACAACTCCTAGCCTGCGTATAGCAACCCTAGTTCGATCCTCATTACTGGCACCAATGAATTTATTGTTGAAGTTTTTATACTAGCAAAAAACGGCAATTCTTTAGTAAAAGCCGCTACCATCAGATTGTAAGCTTAGCCGCTTAGCTATCACTGCTATACCTTTTGAAACTATAGACAATATATATTTCTTCTCATCAATATTCAGTTCTTGTGTAATTCTTTGTATCAATAAATTGATATAAAAACTCCAATCTTCAAAATTGGATCTGTTCCGATCTATATATGACGTTGGCGATATTATTAGTTTAAAATCCCTTAAGCCCAAACGACGTATTATAAAACAAGTCCCCACACCAATAATATACGGCGGCTGGCACGTACTCGTACATTTGATTCCGTCGGGCCTCGTAACTCATAGTGCTTTTATGACACTATGGAATATTTTAAGTGCATTAAACCGAAGTAAGGGAGGTAATGGGGTGGGATGCACTCGGGCGTGTGACGTAGATTAAAGGCTAAACTAGTCATGTCTTGGAGGCGGCAGCTGTTTTAATTAAAACGGGAAATTAATAATTATTCTTAGTTATTACAACTAAACTGGGAACTGAGCTCTTGAAGTTGTTGACTCATATGTCAACTTAGGACAAACAATCCAGGTCCAACTTTGAGAAAGAGGTCAGTCGTCGAATCCAACTCGGCTGGGCAGCGTTCGGGAAGCTTCGAAATGTATTCTCGTCAAAATACCTCTGTGCTTGAAGTCAATAGTCTTCGACCAGTGTGTGACATACGGCAGAAACGTGGTTTCTCACTACAGCCCTTATAAGCAAGCTCAAAGTCGAACAACAAGCTCTCGGGGTATCTCTACGAGATCATATCAAGAATGAGAGATCCGTAGACGAACAAAGGTAACCGTCATAGCTCGCCGGGTAAGCAAGTTGAAGTGGCAATGGGCAGGGCACATAGCGTGTAGAACTGATGGCCAATGGGGCTGAAAAGTTCTTCATTGGAGGTAAGCGTAGCGCAGGACGTCCACCGGCAAAGGGGTTTGACGACCTCATAAAGGCCACGGTTCTGGGTGAAAGCAGCTTATAATCGGTCCTTTTGGAAATCGTTGGGGCAGGCCTTTGCCTTTCCAGCAGTGGATGTTTTACGGCTGAAATGATGATGATGACAACTAAACATAATTATCCAAAAACAACGTAAATATAATTCTAAAAGCGCATTAGAAGTTACAATAAATTTAAGCACAAGTTTCAATAATTTCGAGTTAACCATTGCAATTCTGAAGTCTCTAACTATTGAAGTTCCGTCCGTTTACCTAAGACCCGAACGTTGAGTCCATTATAGGACAGAGGCCATTACAACACAAGAGCTCCTTACCCGTCCGGTCCCTTGGGTCGCAGAGATCTGCATTGACGATATGCGTACATACAATACGGGAACAGTTTAGGCTCTCCGTTGTTCACTTGCTCAATTGTTATATCTAAACAAGGAGGAGGATTTGCTATGAAATGTAGTTTAGCTTAATGACCAATTGAATTTAGTTTCCTATTACGTATCATATATGTCTTTCTACCATGTGTATTGCGAGTAAAATTTATTATTTTAGTATTAAAAATCTTCTTGTATACCTAATTTGAAGTCTATACAATGGTTTAGGGGTATATGACACATAAGATTGTAAGGTCAAACTCATCATTCGGCTATTGACGTGTGTTATCTGGTTTTGGAATGGTTAAATAGTAATAATAATATAATAATAATAATATAATATATAATAATTTATAACATGCAACTTTGGCTTTCATTTAATATATCATAATCATAATTTTAATATATTTAGATCTAAATAAGTTTATTCGTAAGGGTTGCAAAGGAGTATTTGTGAAAGTGAAAAATACAGAATAAATCTACAAACTCTTTTTACACACATTTTTAGTTATTTAAATTAATTATTGCAAAGTAAACGAATTGGCAGTCATTAGCAAGCATTGAAAGAGATCATCAATAGAGTTATCTATTTTATAATAAACTTTTTAAAATGATTTTTTTTATTGATATAAATTTCGTCATCTAATTCAGTAATATTACTCGGAATTTTATTATAAATCTAACTACACTCCGCGGTGTTACCCGCGGTTAAAACGATTTTTTTTTTTTTTCTAATAGGAATCCTAAGTTACTCTTTATTAAATCAGGTATGTGCCAGTGAAAGTCCCGTCAAAGTCAGTTCAGCCGTTCCAGAGATTAGGCGGAACAAACAGATAGACAAAAATTATAAAAAATGTTATTTTGGTATATGTACCGTATTTATATTTATATGCATGTAGTAAAAAGCGGTTACATTACATATAGTTACGGTTACGCCCTTAAACCCCATGAATTTTAATTTGATAAACTAAATGACTTTTTTGTCAAATTCCACGCGGATGAAGTCGCGGGCTCAGCTAGTATGTAATATTTTAGTATTGCCAACAACATATACGTCTAATATTTGTTACATTGATCACATAAATAATATGTCCCGTTACTTGGATGGCAGAATTATATTTTCCCAGGCAATACCTGCTCGCCGAAACGTTTCAGAACGTGACTTTTATTGATGTGATGTTTCGCAGAATTCCAGACATTGAAGTTCGCGACGACCTGTTTCGGTAATTTCATGAACTAGTGCTCGAGTTATTCTGCTCCTGTAACATTTTACAGATGTTTTATTTTTCAGAAAAAATAAATGTCAGGGTTAAAATCAGTTGTTGTACTTTTATGAGAATAACAATTTGCTTGCAATATGTGCATTGAAAACGCTTATGTATTTTTTATATATAGTCGTGAGCAAAAATAAAGGTCGGTTAAGAAAGTTTGAATATCTCGGAAGATAAAGACGCTAACTGAAATAAATTGTGCATGATAGACAATTAAATATCCTTAAAATAAAATAAAATCTTTTTATTAATTTATTTATTATTAAAAAACATAAACTTAAACGAAAAAGGATATCTTACGTAAACTTGGATAATACAGTATTTTCATTAAATTTTATTTTTATTTAAATTTTAGTACTTACTGTCGCCACATGACGCCAATGGGTATTCAATTGTCTATCATGCATAATTTATTTCAGTTAGGTAGCGTCGTTATCTTCCGAGATATTCTACTTTCTTAACCGATCCTTAATTTTTGCTCACGAGTGTATTTGAACAGTGTCTTCGCGAAGGTACCTTGGTAGTAGTATGTAACGCGTGACGTGAGGGTAGCAAAGACTTTGGTCGCCGTCACGCCATAGTTTATTCTCAAAACAAACAATCTCTTTTCACAATGTTCTCCCGATAAAAACGTTTTTTAGGCAAATAATGTCCATAATTTACGGTCCACCTTGTCTTATTTAACAAGTATATTTACGAGCAAAACAAAAACGGACTTCAACTGAAACAGAATTAATCAGAACCTGGCCAAATTGTCATTAAACTACCCTTGAAGTACATATTTTCCAATAAGAAATGAATAATCGAAATTGATTGGCGTGCTATTTAGTTATTCGTACATTTGTGGCACACATATATTTGGTGCAAATTTGACACTTTTACGGCTTTCTTATAGATGCTATAGGTAGAATTGGTCCAAACTTAAAAGGGAATACACGGTAAGGGTTTCACAAAAGTTATGAGGTAACAAACATAAAAAAAATACAGACGAATTGACAACCTCCTCCTTTTTTGAAGTCGGTTGAAAATATGTATTATATTCTGTGTCTCAATCTCATTAAATATTTAGTACTACGTAGCATACTGTATTGAACATAAAGGAGCGGGTATATTATCGTAGTAGACAATAAAAAATCAACTACTTACACAGCTGACATATTAAAAGAAACGAAAGTTAGTCTCGCGAAGTTTCCAACAAATAATGATTCCAAGAATCTGTGTACAATCTCTTCTCGTTCCGCCCACTCCCCGGCGCTACTTCCTAATTCATTGCAGTTGTTCATCAAATGCTTTGTTCTTAACAACAATTTCCAGCCGCCGGCTCGTAACGGATGCGTCTCATGAACAAATTAACAGTAAAGATGCGTACGCACTGTTTCAAAACATCTATTGTGTATGAATATTTCACAATGTATAAAGACCAAGGTCTCCAATCAGTGCGTCCTACCTGACATGACATGTGGAGCCGATACTGTTACACAGGCTAAAAGTCGCTTAGCGAGCTATGGAAAGGACTATGCTCAGAGTCTCTCGGAAGGATCGGATCCGGAACGAGGTGATCCATATAGCCCATCGAATTAGCAAATTTAAGTGCCATATCAGCCGTAGAACGGATATCCGTTGGGCGAATCGAGTTCTATGGAGACCGCGGAGGGGCAAAGCGCGAAGTGGGACGCCCTAAGAATAGGTAGAGCGACTTCTTATTCGCAGGACGGCTGTCAGGAGCTGGATGAGCCTGACCGAGGATCGTGGACTACTGCAGGCTGATGATGACGTTGATGATTGTGTATGAATACAGTTGCAAATACATAATCTTTGATGCAGAGGTTTTTATTTTTATAATTTTGATTTAATTTGATATAATCGATATTATTTTACAGTATTAGTATTATATTTATTATTTTACATTATTATTTTTTTATTTTTTTATTATAGGCGCTAGAACTTCCTAACATAACTATGATAATTCGGACCAAAAGAGGGCGCGTAGTAGCGTTTAATGTTTGATTCGTCACGAGTGATTTGATTTCACGTCGTTTTTTTGACACGTAAAACTTACTTGTTAAATCTATCGGTAATTTCGAATTTGTATTTAAGACTGCTGAGTCATAGTACTTTACTGTGGACGAGGTCTTATAAAGATCAGGTTTAACGAGATAATATCACGGATTACTCAATTTAAATGCGCTTTATTGAATGACGGATCGTGTTAATTGCATTTCCCTTTGTCATCCGTGTAGCGGTGTTATCTCTGTTTAAAATCGGGGTTACGTTTAACAATGAGACGTTCTAATTATAAACGACGATTTAACGGTACCCGTGTGACAGAATCACTGGCCTCCGGATAATATATATATAAAAACTTTTTATATCATTACTATTATTTATTACGTATTAAAGTTACGAGGATAATATTGTTTTGTTCTTTAAGTAAGGTTATTCAGTTGTAGTGATAGAATCTCACTTGGATAGTCAAAGTGCAATTTAAAATTTGAATTTAAATTTTTTTTTAACCTTTTTTGAATTTTTAAAATTTTCAAGTAATTTACGAACTTTATTTTATGCGTATATTCAATTTTTAAATATATATTGTATAAACGCATATTATATAAGCATTGATTCTCTATAGGCTATTTTTTTACGTACCAGACATAAGACCAAGATCACGTAGAAATATATCGACTATTGGATACATGTCATTAAGTCTAGCCTTTTTATCGATAATTCTACAATGTCCAACTTTTATATTATCATAAGAAAACAATAGAAATACTCTATTCATTCTAAACAATTTACCGTAAGTTTATTTTACCAAGTTATTGCTACTTGTACGGTATTAAATGAAGGGTTTCCTGATTTGGTGGCAGAGCATTCAACTATGTCGTGCGTGTTATTTTATTGATAAAAAATATATCTAACGATATTTTTAGACAGTACCATTATTATGTTATGCCTAGACATGATTGTAGTTCTACGGAATCTATATTTATATACGTGTAGAACTGCTTTTTTGATATTATATAATAAATAAAAGAATAACACATATGAACCTCGCATTGAACCCTCATATAAAACACACAAAGGTAACCCGTTCCAATGAAATTGCTTACAAATATTTCCTATTCATAACTCGAGCTTGTCTAATGTATTCAAGATTTATGTGATTAATAGTACGCCGTACATAACAGTATTTCGCTAGAAAATTAAAGTTTATGACGCATTACTCCCTTGATACTAAAATGTGGCGAAACTTCCTCAATTGGGGTACCCAACCTTCTCGTGTCGCCGACGCAATATAATCATGTCTGTAGGGAATCTTGGCATCAGGTACTATATATAGTGAACTAAAATTTCAATGGGCGTTCGCCGTGAAAACTTCTCAATACGCTCCTCAATAACACACTCCTAAGAGATTGGAATTACGTTACCTACAAACTCGTGCGCGATTCAAAACTTTACGGGTCAAACTATCCTTTTCTTTGCCAATTGTAATCAATAATTACATACTGTACCATACCTGTTTGGCAATTATAGTAAAAATATAGGTAAAATATAGGTCACTTTTCTTTGATTGAAAATTTGGGGAAGCTTACAAGTGCAACATTACATAATAGAAAATTCGAAAATCCTGTTTTTTACATGTATGAATACGTATTGTGTCACACTGTCTCCTAGACCACAGTAGTTTAAGAAATCATTGACACATAAATGTAGTCAATAAAGGTTATTATTCCCTTTATTTCAATTTAAAATGACAGCTTAAGTTTTTACAATATTATTATAAAAAGAAAAAAATACTTACACATACCCAAAGTGCCGCCGGCAGCAAAGCAAGGCCTAAGCAACCGGTGTCAGGGCGACATAGGGAAACCTCCTGATGGTGCGTATCGTATCCAAGAGTACTGCCTTCTATATCTGACCCGTGACCGATCTAACGAAAGTCTCATGAAGTTTGTTCGAGGCTTTTTGCCGTATAAGACCGTTCGCATAAATGACAATTGGGACAATGATCGTCGAATCCATATCCCTTGGCAGGCAAGTCAAGGTACTAAGTGGTTTTCCCTTTCGGCCTCCACGAGGTTCTGGTCATGTCGGATGGTAATATCGATAAGTATTATTGTTTGTCGTATTATTTAAATACATAAGCTTTCGTGTGCTCTTATGTTATTTAAACATTTCATAACATACAAATAAGTGCGTCGCGATAACGATCCTAGCTAGAATGCTTATAAAAAGGTTCAATTTACGTGACACGGCGCGCTCTCAACAAATAAAAGTGTCGCCAAACCCTCGTTTGACCTGGTTACATAGCATTTCACAACGCTACAGGTCACGACGCTGGCCCCACTTGGCACACGTGAACGTTATCCTTACGGGGACACGGGGAAATGAGCTCGGGGACACTACATTATCATACATGCAGATACCATTTATTTATTTATAGTAAACAATTACAAAGTCTGCCAATCCGCACTAGGGACGCGTGGTGGACTATGCCCTTATGCTCTCTTTACAGAGAAGGCCTGTGCCCAGCAGTGGGATATATATAAAGGCTGTAACTGTAACTTTTAAACAATTACAAGTCAATTAATCAATAAATTACAAACTTAAAAAAAATATTATCATTAATGTGTATTTTGACTAAGTACTTCACCACACCATAAAAGCCGTCTCAATCAGCCGTGACTTCAACCTATTTTTAAAAATTGACACACAGGAAACTTCAGCGACGTTCTTAGGAAGTCTGATTTAGACCTGGCCTGTGAAGTGCGTTTACATGTCCGATTTCGCGGGACGATGCGCAACAAGGGCTATTTATTAGCTCCGCGTGTGAACTGGGGATTCGTTGCGGTCCAGATTTTTATATTGAGCAATTCAAATAAAGGTTTGGTTGAAGTTGTTATACAGGTTGTTAGGGACTGCTCCCGAAAACGATTACAGACGATAGTACTAATGACACGTTTGATGATGGGACGGAAAAAAATTCGATTAAGATTTAAAAAAATCATATTTTTTATAATAGTGCTAAATGAAACGATAGTTTCATAAAAATACAATGGTAATAGATAAAATTCAAAGGGGACATTTTGTTAGTTGTGTTTTTCCGTGTTATATAAAATGTTTTATCATATTGTCGCTTTTATTTGATAACCTAGCAGAAAGGTGAAAACAAAAGGTTAGTCAGAAATATGAAAAATCGAAGCTACTTGCGCCTTAGTCTCCTTCTTTCTCATTCATAAAAGAAAAATTATAGCTCAACGTTCAGGATTCCCGTCTCCAATTTCATGTACTAAAAAGTAAAGTAACAATTTATATATGACTTACTATTAGGCCTTTACTGTAATGCAGAATCTATGAATCTACTTGACATTTCATAGACGACCATGTACATCGACAAGATTGGTGACATACACTATAGAAGGGCAGTGTTAGAAATACTCAAAACGGACGAAAATGTATACGATGTACGGCTGTATAAGAAGCGAGAGAGGTGTACTAGCATCGTAAAAATGTAAATCTGTAGGCTCTGTCTACTCCTTTATGTTGTCGTTGGCGTTAAAGCTTGTATTTTATTTATGTATCATTTAACTTATTCACGCTCCGTAGATCCCATACATTCATTATATAGAATACAATTATTTTACGGCGCTTTAAACTAAAACTGATGTTCCTTTAAAACATTTTAGAGCTCTTACTCTTAAGCCCGAAACGTTGAAATCAGAGACGAGTTGGAGCTGACGTGCAATTTCATGGGCTGTGATAACGGCTGCCGTCGCCCGGCTCCCTGAACTTGTTTAGCGCTAGGATACGTGAATGCAGGCCGTGAATTCCTTTTTACATTTTATACTTTAAAATTTAAAGAAATTTTAAGGAGGGTTAGCTTAACATAACCTGGCGCATCACAAACTATCGTAAACAGGTGTTATTAAACAAACATCTCAAGAATTAAGACCCATCCAGTTGATAGATAGATAGATAATATTTTATTGTACCAAAATATATGTACAAAGGTGAACTAAATGCTATTTAGCATTTTCAGCCAACTAACCGTTGGTGGATTTTTTTTTTAATTGATGATTCTTACAATGTTTTATTCCCCAGCATGTTTGGCTGGAGGTATTTTTATCTTTTACGTTAATTTGCTATATGTATTTTTATCTTTTACGTTATGATTTATCTACTTTGTATAAAACTAATATCTAATTACCTTATTTCTACTTTATACATTTCCTCAATTTCTCTAATATTTCTATTACTTATTTCTATATTTATTTTCTTAATTATCTATTTGTTTATGTCTTATTATTATTTATAATTTTTGTTTTGTTTCTATTAATCACTCTTGATACAGTTTCTTTACAAAATCTTATAAATATTTCTTTCGTATCCTTATTGCTAATTAAATTTCTAATATTATCTAAAGTTATCCTTTCATTCATCTCATTCTATCAAAACATGTAGCACCGACTCATGCACATCCGGATCGCAGATGCACGAAGGGCTCTCCTTGCACCGAAAAACCGTTGGTGGTTAGAGCAGGGATAGTACTACTAATAATAGCATTTTTTAAAATGTACATATATTACATATAGCTTATCATTAGTTACACAATAATTTCTCCTATTTTTTATAAAATCTTCTAACAATATTCTAACTATTCCAATGAACATTATTTGGAACGATACACATCTATAGTCGAAAGATATTTTTGACCACTACGACCTCATGTATCGACGCCTCGTTTATCTTTTATGTATAGTTTTTCTTCAACTGTCATATTTATAGTTAATTTTTCCATAATTTAGGATTATGGACCAGAACCAAGGTACCAAGGAATTAAGGCAATTTGGTGCCTGCTTCCTAGAAACACTGAAATTATGTTAAGTATTCCAAACTTTACGGGAATATTTTAACACCGATATGAAAATTTAATAGCATCCAGCTTATTCATGGTCGCTCCATTAATTAGTATACATAATAAAACGGAACCTCCCCGATAAGTAAATGGGAATGAAAAATGGCGGCTTGAATTTTAACTCTTGAAAAGGGTGAAATCAGGCTTAGTCCTAAATCGGATAATCTGTCAATTAGGGAGTAGATTAATTACTTTTGAAATTTGCTTTGTTCCCGGGCAAATGACGCTGGGAAGAACGTCGGCTATGGACGGTTTGAGGCTTCACAATTATTTCCTTTCCATCAATAATTCGAATAACACAATAAAAATATTACATTAGCTAGACACATAATTAACATACACAATACAACATAGCTGTAAGTAAACTTGTTTATGATTAATGTACGTTTGTTTAATGCTGTTGGTGTACAATATTAAATAAATAAATAAGTCTTAATCTTGTAATCTTGGACTATCTCTGTGTACCCCACACACAGGTCTGACAAGTGACAGGTGTGAACTTAGCGCCATTCCCACTCTAATTTAAAAGAGACATCTAAACTAATTCTATAAAATCTTCTTGAATATCAGATTTTTACAAATCTAATTTTAAGAATCTGCTTTAGAATTCGAGTCTTAAGTCTGCTAAACGGTGATACCCAATCTCTACTTAATTCAAAGATATATAAATCTGCCGCTGTCTATGTGTCGACCTTCCTTATTCATATAGGCCCTTTTCATAGTGTAACTTATATTCTCCACTTGGTATCGGTGAGACGCACTTAAAAAAAAATAAAAAAAAATTAAAGAAGAATAGGCGTCAATAGCCAAATTTATTGCGAATCGTAAGTTCGAATTCACCACTTGACTATTGACGTGAACCATCTCCTAGCATAAGCTTAGTTGGAATAGTTAACAAGAATGTTATTTCTGAAATAAATAAATAAGTCTTAATCTTGTAATCTTGGACTATCTCTGTGCACCTCATACACAGGTCTGACAAGTGACAGGTGTGAACTTAGCGCTATTCCCACTCTAATTTAAAAGAGACATCTAAACTAATTCTATAAAATCTTCTTGAATATCAGATTCTTACAAATCTAATTTTTAAGAATCTGCTATTCGAGTCGTAAGTCTACTAAACGGTGACTTGGGTGGACTTAATTCAAAGATATATAAATCTGCCGCTGTCTATGTGTTGAGCTTCCTTATTCATATAGGCCCTTTTCATAGTGTAACTTATATTCTCCACTTGGTATCGGTGAGACACACTTAAAAAAAAATAAAAAAAAATTAAAGAAGAATAGGCGTCAATAGCCAAATTTATTGCGAATCGTAAGTTCGTAGGTTCGAATTCACCACTTAAAAATTGACAGAAACCATGTACTAGCATAATCTTAAGCTTAGTTGGAATAGTTAACAAGAATGTAAGTAATATTTCCCAAATAAATAAATAAATATAACTAGCTTGCTTTTTATTTAAAAAGTACAACTAAATATGGGTAATTGTCATGAATTATTATTTGCTTCTAACGGGTATTGAAATTGTAAAAAGTATCATAATTTAAAAGCAATCACGTTTTCCCTCACCGTA